>CM071622.1:4127167-5327167 GCA_036365135.1 Miichthys miiuy | reverse complement strand
GCTCAAGCCATGTATCGGCCAACTACAGCCCACTTGCTTTACCTCCTTTCTAGTCTCTCTCAAGCTTACACTATCTACAAATGATATATTAAATATACACAATAGAAAAAAAAGCAGCAAATTCTCACATTTTTAAAGAAGTCGCCGGTTTTCCTGCAAAGTCAACAACCAGGGTTCTTCATTAGCTCCAAATAAAGTCGTGATATCGTCATGACTGAGCTGCAGAAGAAGTTCTTGTATAATATTTTTGTGTGTGACATGTTTTGTGTTTGTGTGTCTTCAGGCTACCCTCCTCTGCCGAGCAGCCTCTACTCCAGCCCTTACCTGTCCCTGGGGCACCTGGATCCTCCCTCGCTCTCGCAGCACCCTCTCTACGACTCGCATAAAGGTCAGTCGCTGTCACCGCCAACGTTCATGGAGATAAGTGGCTGAATATAGTGTACACATTCACTCCTATGCTGTGAGGCAGGAGTTGGAAGTTAGTGGGAAGACTTGTGGTTTGTTGTGGACTCAGCCTGACAGGAAGTCCAATTTTAGCATACTGTATCGTGCCTCTGCAGGTCTATGTAGGTTTATAAGTGTTATATTTTCTTGGCAAGTCGACATTTAAATATTTATTATGCTCACCTCTCACCATCTTTATTTTGTGTCTTTTAGAGGGCTTTTACCTGCCAGCCTCCTTGAGCCAGTTGCCCCTCCACCCTCCGTCTGCACCCGCAAACACGCCGTCCAGCTCCACGCCCCCGCAGAGAACGTCCCGGGACGGGGGCAGGGATCGGCATTACCGGGGGGAGAGGGAGAGAGAGAGGGACAGAGAGCGAGAGCGTTTGAGAGAGGAGCAGAGGCCACACAGCGTGGTCGACCTGACACAGGATGGGAGGAGCGAGGAGGACCGCCGGGCGAGGAGCGGCGACCGGGAGAAAGAAAGAGACCGGGACACAGAGAGAGATATTTGGTCCTTTCATCCTCAGCATCACCATCACCACCACCAGCAGCAGAAGTCGCACTCCCAACCCTCCACAGCAGAACCCAGATCCAGACCGTCGCCTCCTCGGCCCTCCTTCCCTTCAGGTGGAGGTGCGGGGAGGTTTCATGGACCAGAAACAGACAGAGGGGGTCGGGATGAAGAGTCTCGACCCCACCACACCCATAACTCTAACGCAAATAACTCAAACTCACACTCAGACAGACAAAGGAGGAGTGACTCTGTGGCGGCAGCGGCCGGAGCCCTCCACATCTCCTACGCCCATCCTCCTCCGCTTCAGCCCGCCGTCGCTGCTGGCCCGCCCCACCCTTCCTCCTCCGCGTCTAGAGAGCCTATCAGAGAGCAGCGAGTCAGCGCGCCGACATATGTGCCTTCTGTGGAGGTTTACGACGAGCGGGCCGGGCCTATCCAGATCGCCTCGCAGGCCCGCGACAAACACGGTGACAAACACAGAGACAGAGAAAGGGAACGCGACCGAGAAGAGCGCGAGCGAGCGCGACAGAGACCGAGAACGAGAGCGCGACAGAAACAGGGAGAGGGAGAGCTACAGGTTTCCTGAGAGGAGCTTGATGGAGCATCCTCGACTCTCCCAGTCCAGCGATTCAGGCAATCAAAGAGAGGAAGGTTCTGTCATTTGTTCCAATGGCTCCATTGGTAAACGAGGACAGGACCCGTCGTACTCCTCCAGTCAATCAAGGTTCAGCCCAGAAACCAGGGACATCCCTAAGCACTCGCTCCGATTGGGCATAGAGCGGGCAGGGGCGGAGCCTAAGTGGAATACCATCAGCCCATTAGCTAACTATGCCACGAGTCACATGGCTGCCCTGGCGGCCCAACACGGACACACACTCTCCTCCCCCCACAGCCAGCAGACACACACACAAATATCCCATTCGCCTCACACGACCCACCGACCCAGCAACAACCACCATTCACCCCAAACACACCCTTCCCCACACGGACATGGGCATGCAGGTGAGGAGGGGAGTCAAAGACGCTACCTGGACCCATCTGCGCTCTACAGACCCGGGGCGTCGTTGGCAGGAGGGTCCGTTAGTGGTGGTGGAGAGCGAGGCGGGGGAGCGGGGTCGGATCCCACAGAGGTTTCAGCCATGCAGAGTCTGATTAAATACAGTGGGAACTTTGCCGCTGAGGGTTCTGGGTCATCCAGGCTAGCTGTTGATGGCCGAGGCCCCTTTGGTGGTCTGGGTAGCATCGTGACAGAAGCTGAAAGAGAGCGTGAGCGGGAAAAAGAGAGAGAACGGGAAAGAGAAAGAGAGAGGGAAAAGGAGAGAGAGCGGGAAAGAGAGAGGGAGCGAGACAGGGAAAGGGTATCCGTCGGATCGGGGGCGTTGAGGGTACCACCACAGCTGAAGAGGGAGCAGGAGAGGCCGGACAGCGCCCGCTCATTTGGCCGGGAAGGCGAAGGGGAGGTGCGGCATCCTCCAGTTGGCATTGCTGTAGCTGTGGCACGACAGAGAGACAGCGGGAGCAGCAGTAAACAAACCAGTGGACCTTCAGACTCCCAGAGAACCCTGCTGCAAACAGTGATCAAAGGTAACTACATTATTTATGTACGAGTAAGGGTACATTCAGACAGAACGCAGGTTTTTCGATTCATTTGAGTGGGGGTAGTCTGTTTTGGTGGCAGCGGTATGAGTTGCAGGGGTGTCTGACAAAAAAATAAACACAGCAACCAGCGGTGGAGAAGTTGAGCCAGATCCAACTTTTGGAAAAACGTCTGCTGCGGTCTGCAAAAAATGTGACTTGAAGTTTAATATCATCAGAAATTGAAATAATTGAGAGAGACAGCATTGGTCTAATGAAATAGACAGTGAATGAGAGTGAGGGAGCGCCAGCCTTGATAAAGCCGGTTAATCAGCAAACTAAAGGTGGGGTGGGCAGCTGGGGTGTGTCTATTTGTAACTGCTGTGAAACAATCAGGAAATAACTTTATTTTGCTGATTAACCAACTTTATCGATGCCGGCGCTCACTCTCCTCATTCACTGTTTGTGTCACTAAAATTAAACTTCTTTGTGTCTTTGTTTTGCAATGTAAATTGAGAGTCAAACTCAGATTTAGAAGCTGCTACATGAAATAAACAAAGCCAGAACACAACAGGTAGAGTTTAGATTAGTCTCAGTTTCAGAGACATTTCAGGCTGACCAGTCTGATCATCTGATTGGCCGCCACAGCCTCACGTTGGGCTGCGTTTTTTTTTTTTTCTAAAAGTTGGAACCGGCTCAATTTCTCTGTCGCACCACCGCAGCCAAAATGTACTACCTAAACTCAAATGAATGAAAAGTCCTGTTTTTGTTTGAATCTACCCTTTACGATGTAACGATAGACTGATCTGCTAATCAATAATTCTAATGCTTCATCATCACTTATTTCATTCTGCTAAATCTAATTTTCTTACTTATGAATGAAACAAATGAAACGTGAGTTGTTTTTGATGGATATGGATCTTGAAACCCTTGCCAAAAAGTCTCTTGGTGGTGACGTTCACTCAATCACACAAGTCCAATTTTTTTTATATTTTATAGTTTCTGGCAAGTTAAATGAAGTGCACTTCATTTATTGGAAACATTTTTCTAATGTATTTTCTGGCACATTTGCTTTCAACTCTCTCTCTTTCTCTTGAAGCTTGTGGCTTCTCTCCGAATCACACTGCGGGGAACGTAGATCCCCTTAGTTAAATGAACCGAGAGCAAATGATTCCTCATTTCGGTTCCCATGAATAATGGAGGATTCATTTTCTTTTGGATCAAAGTCATGTTTCCTCAGCCCCATTTGACTTTGAGGTGTTCATGCATGTAACGTGATTGGAATAGTAAAAACAACCCCCTTCCTCACTCTCTCTCTCAAATGACTAATTATGTCATGGGTTGTATTTTGTTGAAAGGCTCCTTTTTTTTGGCGAGTGTGTTGGCTGCATAGCAATTCCCGCCATACAGCGCTCTATTCTTGTACGTCAAGGTCATTCAGCTCTCCATCTCTTTCTGCTTGTTTCTCTCGCCGTCCTCCCACAGTTCCCTCTCTTGCTCTTTTCATTTCATTGAATGTCTTCCTCCCTCTCCACCCTTTTCCTTCCTCTCTTGAGAAGCCTCTCTCTTTTGTAGCGGCGCTCCCTCCTTGTCCCACCTCAGGCCCCCTTGCTCCTTTCTCCACTCTTTTCTTCATCACCACCTCCACCTCCACCCCTCTCTGCATTAAACATGTCATTACAGAGTGCAGCTAAAAGCTACAAACAAGCCTTGAATTACAATAAGAACCATGGGTGCGTTGCTAAGCAATGGATCAGTCCTGAGAGTGACGGACTGTGCATGTGAGGGATTGTGTGTAAAAATACTGTTGATGTTTGTGTGTTTGCGTGTATGTGCACGTGTTTAGGGGGCGTTTATTCATCTCCGTGCTTGAGCAGAGTAGAGCTCTAAATAAACAGCAGAGGATTTACACAGAAAACACAAATAGATGGAGGGAAACAGGAAGAAACAGGAGGAGGAGGATAGGCTAATGATAAGAGATGGATCGATAGTTTGATAGACGGGAAGAGAGAAGAGGTATGTCGGGAAGTAAAGAAATGCAGGTTTTTCCATTCATTTGAGTGGTGGTAGTGTGTTTTGGATGTGGTTGTCTTGTGCCGCAGTGGTTTTCCCCAAAAATTAGCAACCTGTGACAGAGAAGTTTTGGAAAAATGCAGCCCGATGTCAGATGCTCAGATCGGTCAGACTCCTCCACAGCCTGAAATGTCTCTGAAACTGAGACTATCCAGGTGGATTCATGGACTAAACTCTGATACTCTACCTGTTGTGTTCTGATTTTGTTTATTTCATGTACCCAGCTTCTGAATCTGAGTCTGATTACAATTTACGCTGCAAAATAGCGACATGAAGAAGTTTTATTTGGTTTGTGTCCGATGGTTTGAGAGAGAAAGACAGCAGTGGTTGAGTGACAAGCAGTGAATGAGAGTGAGGGGGCGCTGGCATCAATAAAGTCAATTAATCAGAGAAACAAAAGGTTATTTCCTGATTGTTTCATAGCGGTTAGCACAAATAGACACACCCAGCCCATCCAATCTTTATTTCACTGATTAACCAAGAGAGAGCTATGTCACTCGAACAATGCTGTCTCTCTCACCCTCAAACCATCGGACACAAATCAAGTCTTGAGAGTCGTGCGAGGGAATTGTGTGTAAAGTTCTGTTGATGTTTGTGTGTCCGCATGTTGGGGGGCATTAATTCATCTCTGTGCTTGAGCAGAGTGATTGGTCGCTCACACTAAGTAGAGCTCTAAATAAACAGCAGGGGATTTACACAGAAACATAAATAGATGAATGGATGGATGGAAGCAGGAAGAAGATGAAGAAGGATAGGCTAATGATAAGAGATGGATCGATAGGTTGATAGACGGGAACAGAGAAGAGGTATGTCGGGAAGTAAAGTGTGAGATGGAGGGAGGATTGGGGAGGTCGGCGTGCAGCGCTAATCACTGGCTTTCTGATGCAGAGAGGATAGCATGTGGGACAGGCTCCTTGTAACCTTGGTAACAGTCTTGAAACCTTTCCTGCAGAGCATGTCAGGGTTTGTTAAAGTCTCTTGTCCATTTACAGGCTCCCACTTTTTTAGAGCAGAACTGAAGGGTTCAGCACACTTGTTTAAAAACCGTCCTGCTGCTCGGGGGACCTTCAGTCAGCGAGAAAGGGATGGAAGAGGGTTAGGGAGGAGGAGGAGGAGATACTCATGTTTATTCTGGATGGCTCGGTTGAGTGCTGCCCTTTTTTTTTCTCTCTATCCATCTCTGTCTTTTGCCGTCGGCCTTCCATAGTAAGCAGGATAGCTTTAAGGCTGTGTGTGAGTGTGTGGTAAGGCAGTAGTGGTATGTTCACACGTCTCCTGAGGCACCAGACTAATAACTGATAAGAGCTGACACTCAGTGTGAGAGCTGTCACTCCATTTGTGTGTGTTTGTACTGTGTGTGTGTGTGTGTGTGTGTGTGTGTGTGTGTGTGTGTGTGTGTGTGTGTGTGTGTGTGTGTGTGTGTGTGTGTGTGTGTGTTCAGGCTCTGGCTCAACATTATATTTTTAGCTTCTCCTTCTCGTTTTGACATGCCATGTCGTGTCACCATTATATACCCAGTGTCACCTTCTCTCCTCTGCTGTCACCCTCTTCTCGCCACATATCTTTCCAGTATTGCTCGATCTTCTTACTGTATATTATGCGAGTTTTAGAGCCTCAACAATGCAGCTACTGAACATCTTTATCTAATCTGTTTTCCTCTGTGTGTTTGAACCTAGATGAGGAGCGAGGGGAGGAGCGTTCTCGTCACCATGATGACCGACTTCTCGCCGGACGACTCGAGCGCGAGCAGGAGAAAGTGCTCAGGTAAAGGAAGAAAGCCAGATTAACCCAAACTTGAATGAGTTAGCGGTTAACTGTGGCGAAAAATATGGACTTAATATTAAAGCAACTCTGCTTAGAAATTTGTATTTTTGAGATTTAGTTCCCCCAGTTTCAGAGTGTAATCCATGTGGTAAATATGGACAGCTGTACACGTGTATTTGTTATGATTATATTACTTATGATCAAAAACTAGCGAGCCTCCTCCGTCAAAGTCCTCTTCAGTCTTTTTCGCCTCTGTCATTATGTCCATAGAGGCTGCTGAGCCTGGTTACTTTGCTTGCTTGCTGAGCTCCTGTTCTGGCACGACACCACTCCTCTTCTCTGTAGTCCAAAACTCCTGTGGGACAAACACTAACACTCCCCCGGTGCTCTGAGCTCACAGTCTGGCTAACAAACTGAGTTGGCAGGCGTTTACTTCACTGTCCATCAGGAAACTCTGTAAATCACACAGAGTTGAGGCGGAGCAGCCAGAGGACATCAGAGGGAAAACCAGAAAACATTTTCTCCATAAAATATGATCCAGTTTCACCAAAATCAGTGAAATAGTTGGTGGTGTGTGACTTAGTGCCGCAAAGCGTTATATACGTCTCGTGGGTGATCGTACCCGGAGCACAAAGTTACATAGTGTGAGAACAGACGTACGAATGACAGAGACACCATTCACCTGATTACAAGTCAGTGTGACATCAACATGATTTAAAATCTGTTAGTTTAAATAAAAATCTATCTGGTTGTCTTCCAGAGAGTCGAAGGAGCTGGCAGACTTCACTCAGATGCACCCCACCCCGCTCTCTAGCAGCCTCACACCCAGTTTGATGACACCCAGCCTCATGACCCCGAACCTTATGGTGACAGGAGGGGCTGGACGATGGCCTCCAGATCCCTCAACTCTGACCTCTCACCCTTGGATGCCCCGGCCTGGAGCTCCCCCAGTCTGGCTCTCCAGCTCACCATACAGTACGTTGGACACGTTTCGATGTTCGCCAGATTCTTAACATTCTTTGTGGTACCTTTTATAAAACCACTAAAGTCAGATGTATTTAGTGACTTCAAGAATTTTACGACTTATATCAGAAGTGATTCAGTGTACTTTAGAGAAGAAATGAGGTACAGCAGCGTGGAGCAACAGCTATTGCCCTTTTCAGTGAGCATTTACATCTTACTCTCTGTCATCAGAGTTATCCAACCTGGCGCTTAAGAGTCTAAATTAGTTCAACCCCACGTGACATGCTTGCAAAATTCTACATGCGCCCGCGTAGCCTTTTCTGATTGGTGGAGGCGTAGTCTGTCCTTCGAGTGGTTCGACCAGCAGCAGCCTCCAGGAGGTCAAGTTCCACAGACATTCCTGATCTTTGCAGGACATTCCTTCCTCCTCCGACGCTCGCTGTCCAGAAATAACAGCATCAAGACGCACATACTCACATACTTATGTGAGTTTACACGCAACATCTGAAAATATGAAAGCACGCATGTTTACACAGAGTTCCCTGAGGGACGGCTCTGTCTAGACACTGAGGGCAAAACAACAGAATGTCTCAAAAGCGGCTAAATTTGGCTCAATTTTATCTTTAACATGATTATAACTGCTGGGTGATGAACGAGGCTAAGTAAATGTTAGTTTTAACTTGGCAGAAAGTTTCTTTTCTCTTCATTTTTCTCACTTTTTCTTCCCATTTGTTCTCCCACCGTCTGCCCATTCAGGCCTGGGTCCTTCCTCGCTGCACCAGACCCTCCCTCCAGGCTACCCACCCTCCCTGCCAGGCTCCATGCCCCCTCCATACCAGTTTGCCAGGGACCCACAGTCTGGACAGCTCATAGTCATCCCCACTGAACACCTGCCACACTACGGTATGAAAGCACCCTCTCTCTGTATGTATATGTATAAATATGAGCGTGTGATGTTGGTTTGAAATTTATTGAATATTGAATGTATTTAAGCAACAATTAACAATCATGTTTGAAACAGATGTTAGTATTAGTAATTACTACAAACAAACAAGTCCAAATCCAAGATTATTGACAGCCTCCATATGTTATTGTGGACTGTGCCAGAAGTTTTTGGTATCTGCTGCTTTACAGCACAAACAGGAGGAGAGTGCTCTGATACACACTTCCTCTTCTGTAACGTGAGAGAAAACAAACTAATTTGAGGCATCACAATAGAGCAGTGATTCATTTCTTAAAATTGAAGCAGTAACACTGCTGTCAAACATGCGCTCCTACTTTTAGCCTAGATAAGAATGCTGCACAAACAGCCTCCAGTTTTTAAGTTTACAGTCTTCTTCATGTTCTCCTTTGTTGCTCTGCAGGAGGTGATGTGCTAGAGCGTGGAGGCCCGGTGTGGTCCGGGGTTTACGGTACAGGCAGCTCGCTGCAGCATGCAGCCCAGCTCCAACTCCTCTCCCAGCAGCAGATGCTCCGACAACAGGAGCTCCTCATGATCCAGCAGCACACAGCGCAGGTCCTGGAGCTGCAGAGGAACGCACAGCTAGTCGTAAGTGGACTTTATGTTGTCATATGAATAACAAGGCACAGTTCTGAGTGATGAGTGAGTACAAAGCCGCCTCCTCTGCTGTGTTTCAGGAGCGCTTAAAGGCCAGCGAGCACCGGCCGGAGATAGAAGAGAAAGCAGACAAGCGGAATGCCGACCCCAAACCTCACCCCTCCTCGATATCTTCCCCGTCTCCTTCACCCATCCTGCATCCTCGCAAACCTCCCCCTCCCTCTCGCTCACCGACCCCGTCTACCTCCTCCCTCACCCCGCTGCCTCCGCTCCCATCACCGGTGACCACCCTCAAGTCAGAGGATGGCGGGCAGAGAGTGTTGTCCCACCCACCGACGCCCCTGCCTCACCCGCCCTCGCCTTGCTCAGCCTCTCCGCCCCCATCCTCGCCACGGCGGCCTAAACAGGAGGCTGCCGAGGAGGGGGAGGTGGGACGGAGGGAGCAGAGAGCGGGACAGAAGCCAGCCTCTGCAACTTTTCAAGGCATCTACTCAGGTGAGTCTGGAGAAACCGAACATTAAGCATCAGCTGCAGCTAAATTGTGATTCTAACTTTTCTATTTTTACTCTGTTACGGCAGATCTCCCTCCAGGTTACCCGTACCAGTCCATCACCGCTCCATTCGGCTCACCTTTCCCCCCTTATCACATCCCAGCACCCACAGCGTCAAACACAGAAGTCGTCCCACCCCACCACTCCCGCTCTCCTGCCTCTGCTGCCCCTTTACCTTCAGTCCATCTCCATTCGAGGCTGCTGGATGCAGACATCAAGCCGCAGAAACTAGAGCCGTCAAAGGGATCCTGTCTCAAGCAGGAACCCGGCGTGGAGCAGCGTCCGCTTGACATGACACCAGAACCTCTGGGTCCTCTCCGGCGGAGCTGCAGCCCTGTACAAGCCAGGCAGGACCGAGAGGGAGACCGGGAGGCCCCGAAGCTGAAGCCTCAACCGCTACCTCAGCACGTCCCCAGCCCTCCGCCGCCGCCACAACAAGCTGAAAGACTGGAAGAAGTCCGGGAGAAGGAGAAGGAAGGAGGGCAAATCAAAATGGAGGTGTCATCTTACTCCTGTCAGGCAGCGTACCCTCTTCCTCCTCCGCTCATAGATGCAGAGCCTAAACCCGAGGCCATCAAGGATCCAGAGCGATACCCATCGTGCATCACTGCAGTTTCAGACAGTCAGGAATCGGCTCAGATGTGTGCGTCACTCGAGCAAACCGCCAGCGTCGTGTGTGAACAAGAACGTCCAGACACTCCAATCACACCCAGTCAGAAAGAAAGTGTCACCGAAACTCCCGTTTATCCTCCGCCCACCTCAGACTCGCCGCTCCCGCTGGTCATCGGCCCACAGGATCCCATGGCAGGGATGCTCGCTCTGCTGACAGCCAGCGAGATCGCCCAGGCACGGTCCTGCACCCCGCCCGCCCCGATACTCGTACCGCAGATAGAAAACCCTTCTCTGGATGCAGACTGCAGCAGCGCCGGTGCTCTGGAGATGGTCGCATTGGAGGGGATGGCACTGCTTAGCCAAATGGCCCAACAGGAGATGGAGCACATCAGCCAGGAGCAAGGTTAGTAAATATGAGGTGGGAAAGGGTTGAAGAGAGAGGGGCTGACACTAATATCCTTTTTAATGTTTTAATATCCTCTTCTTCCCGTCCAGATCTGACATTAGAGGGTCTGGACTGTCTTCTTGAAGCAAGCAGACAGATTTTGTTGGAGGCCATCGAGAAACAGTCCCACATCGATCTACCGAGAACACTCGACCCCGACAAGAAGTACAGCTGGAGGCAGAGGAAGGAGGAGCCGGTGAGATGAAGACAAATGTCATCTGGTCACCCAGAGATGTGAGAAAACGTGTCAGGGTTTGTTAACAGTTGTGACTTTCCTCTGTTCGCTGCAGTTGTACAGTAAAATGTCCGTGGACATGTTGGACGCAGTTGAAGTGGAGTACCGCGTTCGCCTGGCGGAGCTGCAGAAGACGTACAAGGAGAAGCAGAGAGATCTGAGCAAGCTGCAGAGACGCCGAGACAAACGGTGAGTACAGTATGAGTCAAAAGTTTGGACACACCTTCTCATTTAATGGTTTCATATCTTCAGTGTTAATCACACTGCTGCTGTTATGATGCACCTGTAAAAAATGTTCCCACACCTCCATCCCAGACAAACACACACCTTTAACTCTTTTATACATATGTCAGTGAGCGGCAGCAGCAGGAGGACGAGAGGCGGAGTCTCACCAGACGTGGCAGAGGGCGACCAAGGAAGAGGAAACACTTGAGTACACCTCCCAAACTGGACAGCAGGCCTGGAAAGTGAGTGAGATCTACAACTCCGTTCAGCCAGTTTTACTAATTTATATGCAATACATACAGTAAAAATACTCTGATGTCTCAGGGTGGGTAGGTCGGTGCAATACTCTGAGGACTCTGAAGCTGGGGATGGACAGAGGAAGAGGTTCAGGGTGTCCAGAGAAGAAGAGGAGGCCGAGGCGGGAAGTGGAGGAGTGAAGGTGAAGAAGAAAAAGAAGAAGAAGAAGAAGAGCTGGAACGACCAGGAGCCGTCCACCAGTCACGCTCTGGAGGTAGGAAGCAGTGTGTTTTTTGCTTTTGTCTGCAGTCTTGTGCCGTTGTTCTGATGAATTAATTTGTTGTGGGGGGTTTTGTGGTGTTGTCAGGTGTTGAAGGCAAAGCGTGGCCACATGTGCGAGCAGGAGCAGCTGGCGTCAGACCTCGACAGAGCACTTTCGCTCTCGCAGCTCGGCTCGCTCGGCGCTTCTCGCAAACTTGCCTCCGGCTCCAAATTAGACAAGTCGAAGGGCAAGTCTGTGGAAAGTCGGATGAAGGAGCGTGGCGTCCACTCGTCTGCCAAAGGAGGGAAGCACAAGATAGCTGCCAAGGCTTCTGCTTCTTCGGATACCGTCCGCAAGATGAAAGGTCAGAAGAAGACTGCTTTGTTCTCTCCCATGAGATCAGAGCTCAGCAGCTGCTCCAACAGTGAGTACCTGAAGACGAGACATAACCGCTTTATGTGACTGATGCTGTCAGAGACGAACTAATAGAGTCTGAGTGATGTTTGCAGACACGGAGTCGCAGGTGATGCATGCCATGTAGTTTCAAAGTGATGAGGCTGGTTTACGATAACAAAACTTTAACTTAATGTCCACTTACTGGTTTTCTTACTGTCAACAAATCCTGTAAAAAGGCCAAAACCAACAATGAACCGATCCTCCCGAGGGGACATTCAGACACAATCCGGCGCTGTAGTAAAAATGCAGGTTTTTCCATCCATTTGAGTGGAGATAGTCTGTTTTGGCAGCGACCTGCTGTGCAGAAGTTGCGCCAGATCCAACTTTTAGAAAAAACGCAACCCAACGTCACGCTGCAGCCGCCAATCAGACGATCAGACCGGTCAAACCTCCACAGACAGAAGGACTCGCACATCGTTGTTTTTGTTCTTTTCATTGGATCTGTTGACATTAAGAAACAAATAACGGTGGATTATCCTTTAAACACTGACTCACAGGTTATTTATACTCACCTCACACCTAACACTTTTATCTCGTCGTATGGAGAATATTTCCTCATCTAGACTAAAATATGTACATGTGCTTCATCCTCCTGAGACCAGCATGCTGCATGGTCCTGGTGGTTTTATACAGTTACTTCATGGTAGCGGTAGTGGTCAGCTGTTTAACGGGTCAAATGAAGTCCTGTTGGCCTCGCTTGAAGAGTCCTCAGGTCTTCTCAGGTTGTCATGTTGAGGTTTCGAGCACACATCTTCTTGTCTCTCTTCGCTTCATCGATCATTAACCGCACTTTCTCTGCACCAGACTCAGATTCAGAAGAGCACAATTCTGCTCGAGGGGGCTGGCCCCCTCTCTCAGGGACGCGTTCCCACGGCAACGTGACGAGGAAGAGGCGGTCCGCATCGTCGCCGACGTCCCTGCTGTCCAGTCAGTCCAAGTCTCAGAAGAAACACAAGCACTTATCCCTGCTGCTGGAGGAAGCGGGCCTCAGTTCCTCTGACGACTCCTTCGACCAAGGTTACTGACCAAATCTTACAGCTCCTCCTCGCCTCCTTCGCTGTTGAGTCAGACAGAAACAAAATGTGTCTTTGAGCCTCGTCACAGCTTGTGTCTTCGTTTGCGTTTCGCTACGGCAGCTGATTTTTCAGACTGTGCTTTAGCTCGACCATCCCTACCTCTCTTGCTGCTGGCTTCTCTGCAAAGTTGCCTTTTGTTTTTGTTTTTTTTTAAAAAGAGTTTTTCTATGGTGTTTTTTATTGCCTGGATTGCAAACCGTTTCTTTTTTGTTTGTTTTTGTAGCATTTGTACATTGAAAAATTGTGTGAATTGTGAGATTTTTTCATAAAGTTGTATTTGCAGTTTTTTGGTACCTATATAAGCTTTATTAAAGGTGTTGATTTGATTGGCACAGAAAGCGAAGCGCTGTGGTCCTTGTGTCTGCTTCATCTGTCTGTCTGTCTCGTCAGTCTGTCCAGCTGCCACTGCACCTCACACATCCTTTTTTTTTTTTTTTAGACCGCTCTGTTCGTCAAATATCCCTTCAGTTCTCCTGGCAAACGTTGGGAAAAAAAAACGTTTAAGGTTTGGGAAACTGAAACATTCACAGTCAAAGCACACAGAGCTGAATCTGATAGAACAAGCTGACGTTGAATGAAGACAATGTCATGATAGTTCATGTTTATTGATGATGTGGTCCAGTTTTTTGGTGATGTTGGTGAAATAAACATACTACACATTACATGTTGGGGGATATTTGGACAATAGAGCTCCTCCTCTGTCTACTAAACCTTCAAATAACCCTTTTCCCTTTACGTTGCTCTCTCCGACACCTTGCTTTGTCTTCTCACCTTTCCTTCCTTCCCGTACCTACCCATGATGCTTTGAGTGTCTCTCAGCCTGTTCCATGTGCTTGTGCTGCTGCTGCTGCTGCTTCTGCGACATTACAGAAGCTTGGCAAGGACTAGCGCAGCCTTGAGCCCTACGCTACCTCGCTACTGTGGCTAAAGCTTTGCTTGAGCTTGACTGTGCAAAGGCCAGGCCTACGCTACGGCTAGGCTGCGCTGTTGCCGCCGCTGCGCTGTTTCCGCCCTGCCTGAGGCCACACCCCTGTTCACCTGCTCTGTAAGTAGGAAGTGCCCCTACCTCTATTCTTCTGAAATTGAACCACATACACAGAACATTAACTTTATTTTATTTCGCATTTGTTTTTTTATTTTTATTCACAAATTAAAGCTCATGAACGAGAGCCATGGTTACCCTCCACTCGCCCGACTTCAGGGTCTCCCGACGGCCTTAAAGGAAGGCTGGTTAGCGGCTGTAACCATGGTTGCTCAAACCTCATACCAACATTATACCAAAGGGGCCTCACAGGGCTGTCCTCTCAGTGCCTGCTTGTTGTTTCGTCTGCCCGCTACAGTTAACGCATTGTGGATTCACAGTACAACATATGAAGCAGATTTAGCTCTTAAAACAAGTCCAAACAACTTGAAATGAGTCTGGAGCCACGACAAAAGTAAATAATTCAAATAAAGCCTCGCAACTCTGATGAAGAATTTATGTTTTAGTTTTTAAAAAAAATCTTGTTTTTGCTGACCTCTGTTGGTTTAAAGGGAATTTTTCAACTTGGGCCTAGTTAGGTGTGTTTTTGTGTCTAAATTGGAACAACAGTTTTTGAAATTGGTCCAGTATTGAGTGAGAGCGCTGTAGCCTGCAGTCTGTTAACTGCAGTGTGTTTAATCCTCCGGGGAAATTGCACACTGTCGATGTACGTCCACTAAAACTGCTTGTTTTTGCACCGACAGGCTCAGATTGTTATTGTAAGTGTCTGACACCATCCTCGATCGCTTAGTTTGTTTGTGCTGTTGTGTGACTTTTGGTGTTTTAAAAGGGTCTCTGAACTAATGTGGTAAAAGTTGGATGATAACAAACAAACTAACCGATGGAGGCGCCGGCAGACCAGCAACTCTGGCGTCTGTTTCTGGTTAAACAAAAACTTCTATCTTTAGCTTCATTTCCATAATATCAGACACTTATAACAACAATTGGAGCCTGCCAAGCCTTTAACGTCGATGGTGACGCCTCAAAGGAATCGCAGTTTTGCCACTACAGCGAACTCAAACGACACTGGACTAACTTCAAAAATTGTCATCCTTTATTAGACACTTTGGGAAAGAAGGATCCAGGTTAAAAAGTTCTCCATAAACTTCTCACCTTGCTGTAGTGATGTACAGGTGTACTCCAGTACAGCGTGACATCACTGCTAGCTGTGGTTACAGGTGCAACAAATCTGAAAGCCAGAGAGGGCAGCACACACAGACCGTAGCTAATTGATGAAGATAATGACAAAAATATGAACTTTGTACTGTGCATCCACCCTCAATGTTAACACTCTAACCCCTGAGGAGACGCTCCTCCTGCTCATCTGTTGCCAAGGATCTAACTGCTAACACACAGCTAACCAGCAGAGTGTGTGTGAATGTGTATGTGTGCGCCTTTAGATTTGGAGGATTATGTATTTTCACTTCTCTTTCTGTCTCTGAAGGGTTTTTTTCAAATAATAAATGATGTCTGAGTCAGTTTTTCAGCTCACATGTTCTCGGCAGCTGTGTGTGTGTGTCTGTGTGTGTCTCTCATGCATGTATTTTCCTTTCTGTATCTTGCTTACACAGCGTTACAGTGTGAAGGCAGTGGACAGTCTATCTCATCTCTTAGCGCTGTTGTCTCTGATCAGCCTACATGTTTAGTGTGTATTTGTGCAGACAGTGTGTTAATGTAAGGCCCAGGCTGCTGTTTACTGTCACACAGGGCTTTATCGATCGTCATTCTTTGGTTAATTCATCATCTCGATGGTGTAGTCTTTGTGTCTGCAGTCAGTACAAACAGTAGGAAGTGATTTGACCTTTGGTCCAGCACCCACACCGCCACAGACACATTCCATCTCTGAGTTTAAAAAAATCTTTTCTCTGAAACAGAAACCTCAGAGGACGACGACGAAGACAACGAGGACGAGTCCGATTCGGACGACGGTGGCTGTGAGGAGAGCGGGCTGGGTCTTCTGGCCAGGTTTGCGGCAAGCGCCCTCCCTGTCAGCTCCACCCCGCTGAGCAGCCTTCTCCATGATGGCAAACACCGCAGCCGGCAAAGCACTTTGGGTAACAAAACACAACCACAGCAACAGAAATAAAGTCGCCTGTCCTCTGTACAAACTCTGCTTTTACACATTGCTCAGGTTCCCCCGACAGCATTCGACACTTTAATTGTAATTTTTTGCGGTTGAGCAGGTTCAACGCCTGAGCGTTTCTTCAGGATTGTGCTATTGATCCATAGTTAAATATCCATTCATTTCTAATTGTCACATCAGGGTGCATGTAATGATTCAGCCTTGAATTATGTATTAGTTTCAGATTGATCAATAGTCCTATTCACAGGGTTATTGATTCACCTGAGTTTATTACTGGCTGCATGTTTATGGGTGGAGCCGTACAGTGTGTTTATACATCATGTGACCCTCCCCTCTCCTCCATCAGGGTCTTCAGAGTGCGAGTGGTCCGACTCTGGCTCGGACTTACGGTTGAGGAAGTTCCCCTCTCTGCTGCATGGCAAGCGCTCCGCCCCAGAGCTCCCCCTGTTGCCCCCAGCAACCCGCCGCATCGACCAGACCAGCCCCACCAAGCGAGACGAAGCTCTGCCAATAAAATGCAAGCCTTTGCCCAAACCACGCCCCTCGCCCAGGTCGCCACGGCGATTCAGCTTCGACCTCCCCGCCAGCTCCGGGGTCGGAGGCTTCAGCGAGGATGAGGGCTGGACCCGACGACGCAGCGAGAGGATTTTCCTCCACGATGCCACCACCTCGGCCAGTCAGACGTCTGTGCCAGCCTCTGTTTCCTCCAGTCAGAGCTCCTCATCCTCCTCCTCCTCCAGCTCAGCTCCACCTCTCACCCCGAAGCCGGCCTCCAGGCCCAAACCTGCTCCGCCCACCAGAGAGGGGAAAGATGTGGTGAAAGTATGTCAATAATTCATCAGGGTGTTATGCACCAACTGAGCCTGAAAAACAAAGAGCTTCCAGTCTGTTTTTTCTCTCCACCTCCTCCTCTCTTTGCTCCTCTTTTCTGTTACTGTGTCACTCCTCCTCCTCCTCCTCCTCCTCCTCCTCCTCCTCCTCCTCCTCCTCCTCCTCCTCCTCCTTCAAACTCTGGTTCCTTCACATCCTTTTTGTCTCCCTTGACACCTCTGTGTGTGAGAGTGTGTGTCAGAGAGCCAGCAGGGTTTCCCAGTACTTCAGTCACTGCAGCACTCCCCTGCTGTCTGTGTCGTGTTGCTGACAAGAAAGGACAACTGCAGGCAGCCTGGCAGCGTCCCACCCTGTGTGTTTGTGTGTGTCTGTAAAGTTCAGCCTTTATGTTACAAAAAACATTTTGAAGAGACTGTTTAGTTTAGATTTCTTTACTCATAATATATTGTTTTGAAATCATCTTACAGGTGACTTCATCATTAGACTGTCAGCGCCTGTTTTAAACTGTACATAAAATATATCTGACAACATTTATGGGATCTGTGATTCATATAGAAAGATAAAATACCATAGTTTTTCTGTTCAAGATATAAAATGAAATCCACAGGATTTAAATACATAATTCATCAGGTCATAAACCAAGACCAACAACTACAAATAATATAGTTTATATCAGTGTTTCTCAAACTTTTTACTCCGTGTACCACCTCAGAAAATATTAATCTCTCCAAGTATCATCATCATGACCAACGTTAAAATACAGTCGACCCTGGCTACAGACAGTTTATTCTTAATAAGAAAATTATTTATTGTTGACTGTTCAATCCTGAACAGAGCCAGAGCTAATGGGGTTCTCCTGATCTGCCCTTCTCTTCCTAATATTTCATTCATTTTACCTCCACTCACTATGTTACTGTCACATTTTAACTCGTAACTACTCATGGATATATGTGCACTACCCTGCATGAGTCTGACTACATATCAAGCTGATATTGAAACAAAAGATTACAGGAAATGAAAAATGTATTTTAATTACGTTCACATAGATTACACATTATTTTGATAGTATTCTGTGTTTTTAAGTTAATTTCATTATCAGAAGTTAAGTATCACCACAAGGAGTTTGAGAACCAGTGGTTTATTTGATTAAAGCCTAGATAAAGTCATTTTTGTTGCTAATACTGCAGTCCTTGATATAAGTGCATGCAGCCAAGTTACTTCTGATATGCAGCTAAAACATTATTTATTCTTATTAAAAGTAGCCATCATTATTTTTGTAATATTTTAATTGCAGAGAAATATTTAAATATTGAAAACATTAAAGTTAAATCATCCATGTTTTAAAGAAACAGAAAGTCTTTGCAGTAAACAGTTACTACACTGTAGTGTATATGGAGGTCCCCTTTTTGATAGGTAGAAACTGAAAAAGGCTGCACGTCCCCACTTGGCAAGTTCTTTAAAAAGCACACTTGAAGTAATATTATCGTTAAAGACCTTAAAAGTAACATTTCTATTCTATTTTGGTTTATTTAAAATGACAAGAAAAACACTTGGTCCACACTTGGTCAGTGTAGACTCACAGTCCATTCTTGGTCATGTAGTCATGAATGTGTGTGTGATGATAGATGTAGATCCTCAGTGCCATCATTCATATTCACATTGTATTGTGACTTTTTAAAACCAGAAAAAGAAGTCGAAGGACTCTCCTCTGCCTGTGAGCCCGTCCACTCTGTGCGGTCCAATCACAGACAGCCCCGTGCCTCTAAGCCTCAGCCCGACACGCAAGAGCCAACCAAAAGCCAAGACCAAGGCCAGAGAGGTCAGTCGGATGATGGATCAGCTCCAAAGTCATTATGGATGTGAACTTAATTATCCCGGCAAGGACAAAATCAGAGCCTTTTAGTTATTAGACCTCAACGTGCCAACATGTTCTAGCTCGCTGTGTCTCACACATGAAGAAATTAACTGATAGCTTCTGTTGCAGTAAACACTGTTTAGTTCTCTTGTATCATGTGATTCCTGCCAAAGTGTTGCATTGCTCTCCATCTGCCACCAACCCCCAAAAACTCCCGAGTTTGTTTTGGAAACACGAAAGGCAGCTAAAGTGTTTGCGCAGAGCTCTTTGTGGCGGTGGAAACAGCACAGAAGATTGTGTTTTCAACAGCATAAGTGTTGTAATATGTCGCTGTTTGACTTTGAAAAGTTAATTTGTGGTGTGTCAGGCCTGGTAGTTTAGTGGGCTGCAGCAAATTAACCTGCAGTAGCAGTATCATCTCTTCATCATCATCATATAACTAATACATTTCAGGTATAATTATTGCTGTGAAATCAAAGCCTCTGTATTTTTTGCAGCCTTCCAGGGGAGCCGTGAGCCGGCTGATGGAGAGCATGGCGGCGGACGAAGACTTCGAGCCCAATCAGGACAGCAGCTTCAGCGAAGACGAACTCCTTCCACCGCGCAGCAACAGCGTATCCGAGAGGTCCTCCACACCTGGTGAGTCCGCAGAGACGCCATCTACTGCTGCTTCCAGCCAACATGTCTTACACTTTAAATAACGACATGCTTATTTATTACGCGTGTTGTCGTGTTCAGCCCCAGTGCAGTGCGTGTTGGATAAGGATTCCCTGGTGGATGGACTCCGAGTTTTGATCCCGATGGACGACCAACTGCTGTACGCAGGACACGTGAACACTGTACACTCCCCCGACATGTGAGTACACTCAAGAAGAACTTTTAAACTTCAGAGGGTAAAAAAAAAAGGAGCACGGTGATTGATTTGCAGCCTTTTAATAGTGGAAACACACACATCTGTTTGCACTATTAAAAGCTGCAAATCAATCAGTTTGCTCCAATTTTGCTCTTGTTGTCCTTGATTTGGGAAGCACGTGATCCAGCTGCAGATGGTTGGAAGATGTGCAGAGTACTCCCACATATTTAGTCCATGAGATAAAATATTGTTTGGCGGAGTCTGCCTGTGCAAACCACAAAGACCTGTCAGAAAGTTTTGTCGATTTTTAACTGGTTACTCCATGTTTCATATGTCCATTGTGGGAAATACACTTATTTGCTTTCTTGCTGAGAGTTACACGAGAAGATTGACACTGCTTTCATGTCACTAAATGTGAGCTAATGTAAGTTTTGTATTACTTAAACAGATTTGTGAGCTTTAGAGGTGCTGGTAGGCAGAGCCAGTCTGTATACGTTCAATCCTCACCCATGAGCTTTGGGTAGTGACCGAAAGAACGAGATCGTGGATAAAAGCAGCCGAAATGAGTTTCCTCCGCCGGGTGGTAGGATCTTGAACATCCAGATGGAGCTCGAAGTGAAGCCGTTGCTCCTTCACCTCGAAATATCAAACTACTCCTCTAAAGATGCACAAACATGAAAACCTGTCATGTTACTTTTACATCTCACTTCAGGTGGAGTGGTATACTTAAAAGAAAACAAACATATTCCAGCAGGGGTTTGGCTATCAGCTGTGCTCCGCTCTGAATATGTTAGCCTGAGCCACTGCAGCGGTAGTTAGTAAAAGAGGACACATTCCCGCGGCCTGCTACAAATCAGAGCTGTCAAAGAATTAAGATAAAGATGGAGTGCCGTCTCCGTGACCCTTTTCCCACATTTCCTTCCTGCAGATACAGCGTGGTGGTGGAGGGCGAGCGAGGGAACCGACCACACATCTACTGCTTGGAACAACTGCTGCAGGAGGCTGTGAGTATCACACGTGGATACGTTATGAACGTCTCGATGCTCCGCAGCTCTCTACAGCATTGCATGCAAAGTTTGTCCTATGCGTGCGAGGACGGCTCACACTGTTATGTCGACGCGTACAGTAAAAGTTCTTCATTCTGTTCGTGCAGATCATCGATGTGAAGCCTCCCTCTGTGCGCTACCTCCCAGAGGGCACCCGCATCGCTGCCTACTGGAGCCAGCAGTACCGCTGCCTTTACCCTGGCACAGTTGTCAACGGTACAGCAACAGCACGCAAACACACACACACACACACACCACTGAGATGATTTTATTCATAATCCACTTACATGGACAATTTAATTGTAGCTGGCAGCACAAACAAATGTAAAAGATCTTAACAGAGCCTTCAGTGCACGATACAGCAGAGTTTATTACTTTGAAGAGCTGGATGGTAATGGGAACATAACTGGTCTGGGTTCAATTCAATTCACTTGTGTCATAACAGGTGTGTTAATGTGTTTTTAATTTTAAAAAAATGTTTTTATTTCTCCAAACAGGAAGTCCAGATATCGACGAGAACGACGATCTCATCACGGTGGAGTTTGACGACGGCGACACAGGCCGAATCCCGCTATCCCACATCCGACTGCTGCCACCAGACTACAAGATCCACTGTGAGCACACACACACACACACACACACACACACACACATTTAGTGGTCTGTTGATCTCATTAGATTTTTCTGGTTGTCAGTCTTGAAACAGCACATGCAGTCATAGATTTCATTTTACCCTCACTGGTTTTAGTTTAAGTGTTTTCCCAATGGTGCTGCTATTCTGGTACATTGCTACTCTTCAAACTGATGTGTTTGTGTTTGTGTGTGTGTGTGTGTGTGTCTGTATTTAGTATGTATATGTATATATAGTTGTTCCTAAGTGGATGTGGTTTTTCCAAGACTAAAGCCTAGTTTGGGATTCATGAGTCCACATTGAATACAGTGTGGAGAGAAACACCATGAAGCACTTTTCTTACAAAGCAGAAACATCAGAAACTGATATAAATATTTATCTTTTTGCAAGCAAGCTGCTTCCAACCAAGTTGATGCTTTACGAGGGAGTACACACACTCAAAAACACACAGCGGTGTCCAAAATAGCCGATTGTCTTTGCTCAACTGAGAGTTTAAAACAAGGCAGGAAAGACTGCAGTCATGATGAAAGTCAGATTCTTCAGATAAATCCTAAAACCTGCTGCTTCTGTGCCTCTGTCCAGGCGCTGAGCCGTCCCCTGCCCTGCTCGTGGCCAGCTGCTCCAGGAGGCGAGTCCGCAAATGCAGCAAAGAGGGCAAAGAGACGGGAACAAAGCCAGAGGACAGCACTCCCAAAGTCAAAGGAAAACCTGGACGAAAACCCAAACCCAAACCAGGTGAGCTGATCAACCTGCATCCTCAGGAAGAATAAAAGTCCTTGAAACTTGAAACTATTCCACTATTACTTTTTATTAAAAACCCACCGACCTGCTGCTCAGAGTTTCACAGATTGAACCAAAAGTGTCAAGTCTGTTTCCCATGGGAGATAAAAAAAAATGATGGACAGGTGCTTAAAATAAAACTAGTACACTGTACATTAAGTACCGCCATCACAGTCATTCGATTAGACGACTACTCACACTCTGGAGCCAAATTGTTGGAGATTAGACGTCCAGACCTCTTATCCAACATGTAAGTGAAGTCCTACTGAATGGTCCAAAATGACGGCCCGTATCTACAGTAATAATGAAGAGTTACAGAAGTTTTGAAAGGTCCAAAAAAAGATTTAAAGAGTCGAAAAAAAGTTTGGGTGGTAGTTTATTCTTTGGCAAGAGATAAACCCAAGATTCATTCCAGACGCCATAATTTACAATCCCAGTCTCCACCCTCTGAGGCAGATTTCCTTCCACCGCTACATCCTTATATCAACACCATGTGGGCCTGATTCAGGACTATTTCAACACTTCTTAGGCCAAAGTTCAAGGCCTTCACACAAAGTTTCAGCACTGTGAGCCTCTGCTTCAAAGGCTGACGCCTCAGCGGATTTACAAATATTATAGTGAAATATTATTTTACAGACTAAGACTAAACACTGAGTTTGATTATGAAATATAATGGAGTTTGTAAAGTGATCTTTGATGTACTCCAATACATTTTAAATCACACTTTATAGTCTTGTGTCACCCTTAATGTCATTTGTAACACAGACAGATAGAAATGGGCTTCATTTATGTTGATTATTGGGAACAATGAAATGTGTAGCATGCAGTTTATTGTCTCTTATTTAATGTATTTATAGGTACCATAGAGACCCATTAAAGGGCTAAAATCAAAAGTACCTTTCTCGTGTTCGTCTTTCTGACTAAAATAGCTCAAAGCTCAGACGGATCTTTCATCAGACATCCCGTGTTTGACCACGGCTGTCATCTCCGATGTCACTTTAATGAATTTGCTCGAACAGCTTCGTTGTTTCTCTGTAAAGCTCAGAGTCTATTACTCTAGCTGTAATATATGGCATGTTGCTTGTCTGATTTGCTGACGCCGGCCTTGTTTCTTCTGGGTAAGCAGTTCTTAAAAGCAATGTTTTCATTTCAGGCTTGTTTCCTTGCTGATTTGTCTGCCGTTCTCAGCATGTGAGGCTGCAGACCACAAAAACCATGAAATGTCAGCATGTCCAGTGTAAACCCATTTATGGTTTAGTCTGCCTAAAAAAGCAGAGTTAACTTTTTTTGTGTGTGTTGTTTTCAGAGACCTCCATGAACCCAGACAGCCGGGAGAAAGCTGATCCTCCATCTTCCTCCGCCCAACCCGCAGAGAGACCCCAAGCTCCAGCCAAGCCTTCCCAGGACCGGACCTCCTCTGCCCAGAAGGCGGCTCAGGAGAAGCCCCGGCCTGCATCCCGGCCGACAATGGGAACCCAGGCGAAACCGGGCCGCAAGAGCTCCACCACCTCCCCTGCAAGTAGCCCTACCCTTCCCAACCCGGTGCCCAGAAAGACCAGCTCATCTCAGCCTCCTGCTCCCAAACCCTCCCGCTCTCTGCCTCCTTCTCTATACCCGTCCACCTATGGGAAGGTCCTGACCGTGGATCTGTACAGCGAGCCCAACCTCAGCTCGTACAACAACCAGCGCAGAGAAAGAGAGAACACCAGCAGTGTCAGTCCCACCACCAACAGACCGATGTCCAGACCCAGTATGGCAACATCATCCACTGCACCCAAGTCAAGTGCTTCCACGTCCACACCCAGGCCCAGTTCTGCTTCCACACCCAAAACCAAATCCTCCTCGGACCATCATAGCAGCTCCAGAACCAGCCTGAGCTCTGGAATCATACAAAGTCCCATCTCCAGGATGTCAACAAGCAAACCGAGCTCTTCACTGGCTCCCAGACCTTCATCGTCTTCGTTGTCATCATCATCATCTACCCCTAGACCCAAACTGAAGATGCCGTCTGACCAGCTATCCTCCAGCTCGAGGCCCAGCTCCATCTCCAGACCGAAGCCCAGCTCTGGGCAAACTGATGTGGGCTCTGTAGTGAGGCGCAAGCCCCTGTCCGCAGAGCCCCTCGTGAAGCTCGACCATGAAGGTGTCACCTCCCCCAAGACCAAGAAGACCAAGGCTCTCATGTTGCTAGAGGGTCGGGGGGTCAGACGGGATCACACCCCCATCGCCACGGCTACAGCCAATCAGAAACCACTAAAGGCTAAACCGAGAGCTCCAGACAGAGAGAGCGGCCTGCCGGAGAAGGAGTCCAACTACAAAACACCGATGCTGGCTAAGGAGAAGTCCGAGAGTCGTGGAAGTGCTGGGAGAGGACAGGAGATGGATACGAGAGAGGAGAAAGGTAAAAAGGAGGAGCGAAAGGAGGTGGAGAAAAGAGAGGAGAGGAAGATGAAGGAGGAATCTCAGAGTAGCAGCAGCTCCGAGTCTGAGGAGGAAGGACAGAAAGGGAAGATGAAGAAAAAGAAGAAATGCACCTCGAGTTGTTCTTCCTCCTCTTCATCCTGCTCTGGTTCCTCTTCATCTTCTTCATCGTCATCATCTTCATCGTCCTCCTCGTCCACTGACGACTCCTCCTGCAGCTCAGATGAAGAGAGAACCCCTACGCCTCCTCCACCAGGCCCCGTCTCCCCTCCTCCAGTTCAGGACAAAGTGAAAGAAGAAGCTAAAGAAGAAGAAGAAGAGGAGGAGGAAGAGGAGGAGGAGGAGGAGGAGGAAGTGAAGAATGAGGCTGACGTAAAAGTGGAAGAAGAAGAGCTGTCTCCTCCTTCAGAGTCTCCCTCACCTCCTACCTCTCCGACTCCTGCTGCTTCTGCTCCTGCTAAACCCGCTAAACCAGCCACCGGGAAGGGCTCCGGGCAGAGGGGTCGTCCTCCGAAGCCAAAGCCCAGTGGAGGGGAGGGGAAGGTTGGGAGACCGAAGCGGCGAGAAGGGGTCCACCTGCCCACAACCAAGGAGCTGGCTAAGCGTCAGAGGCTTCCCAGTGTGGAGAACAGGCCCAAAATCTCAGCTTTCCTTCCAGCCAGGCAGCTCTGGAAGTGGTTTGGGAAACCCACTCAGGTGAGTTCAGAAACTTATGGTCAAATTTTAAAAACACCGACTGTATTCGTCAAAAAAAAATTCACTCTGAGACCTTTTCTGACTTCCACTTCAGAGACGAGGAATGAAAGGCAAAGCCAAGAAGCTCTTCTACAAGGCCATCGTGCGAGGCAGGGAGATGATCCGCATCGGTGACTGTGCCGTGTTTCTGTCCGCCGGCCGGCCTAACCTGCCCTTCATCGGACGCATCCAGAGCATGTGGGAGTCCTGGGGCAGCAACATGGTGGTCAGGGTCAACTGGTTCTACCATCCAGAGGAGACAAATCCTGGAAAGAAACTCACCGACAAGAAGGTAGGAGTGACTGATTAAATCAAGTCTGGTCCCTAGAATTAATAACAGAAGGTCTTGTTTTGACGTATCACGAGAAGGTTTTTTTTAGTATCATGCGTAAAAGAAACGCATCGGACTGATTGGTTTGAAACAATTTAAACTCTTTCCTCTTCAGAATTGGGATCAGATGTGCGGTCAGTCTTTACCAGCAGCTCTGCACTCGTCTATCCAGAGAAAGACTTCATGGAGGTGGGAAAAAGGATTATTTTACCTGTGTGTTTCATATTCAGGCTTCAAATCTGCTGGTTTATTATAACGACGAAAAAGAGCTTAGACAATATGGAGCCTCAAGACTGACAAAATGTAGTCAAAGGTTATCAAACAAGTCGAAAAACATAACTGAATACATCAATGAATAAAGTCCCTTAACAAGTACTGTACTGTCCATCACAGGTAGGAGAGAAAATGAGCATCTGTAATGTCTTGATCCAAATTATTTATAAAAATAGTGAAAAGAAGTGGGCCGAGCACAGATCCTGTCGGACACCCTATCAAATAAAACAATATTAATGTAGCCATTAACTGTTTTGAGGTATTCAGTTATATTTTTTTATAAAGTTTTTACACATTTTAGCAGTTTTGGGGCTTCACAGGTAAACACAGTTATCTGTCTAGTTGTGTTTTATAGATTAGAAATAAACTTCTATTTTCTGTCACAGCGCGCCCTCTACCAGTCGTCTCACAGCGACGAGAATGATGTGCAGACGGTCAGCCACAAGTGCCTGGTGGTAAGCGTGGAGGAGTACGAGCAGATGACCCACACGCGCCGCTACGCCGACAGTGAAGACCTCTACTACCTGGCCGGCACCTACGAACCCACCACCGGCATGATCTTCAACACGGACGGAGTCCCGGTCATCTGCTGAACAAACAGAAACTCGCCACGAGTTGCTGAAACCAAATCATGGACCTCACCGAGGAGGAGTCAAACCCAACTGAAGTCTAATCACTGATCTTCAGTCGTGATGGATCTTTCACAGTGTGCGACTCGACCGCTCCGGTACAACGATACACTTCAAACCAGACTGTCACGAACAGCGACTACGACAGAGACACTATGGACAGTATTAAAAGGAACAAGTCTCTTGACACTTTTGCACACACAGACTCCATTGACACAAACTGTTCTGCTTTGTCGTGTTCATAGGAAAGCTTCAGAGCACACACAAGCACTTCAGTGTCCTTTTACATGTAAATATACGCGTCATAAACACACACTTTACACTCACACATGCACAGACACATGTAAATACTCACCTCCATGTAATACACACAGTTATATAGAGGAAAATATGTGTTTTATTTTCATGTAATAGATTTATGTCAGAGTACTTTTTTCTAAAGAGGTAAACAGCCGAGAAGCTTTAACGAACTGTGAATGATGATACAGGAGAGGCCCGACACACACACATACACACACACGCCGGTGATGTGACGTTGTGATTATGATGTTGCCGTGGTGATGTTACAGTCATGTTACAGTCATATAAATGTATCTACAGAACAGCAGGAGCGACAGACAAAGAAGAAAGAGACGCACAGAAAGAGAGAGGTTCAACAGAAAGCACCTAAAGAAAAAAACAACACTTAAAGCCTAACGCTCCTTTTGATTTAAACCTTCTATTCCCCCCCTTGACAATCCTAACGGGCAGGCGAAACTGTCTGTGTGATACTAAAACTTCTGACTCCCTCAGAGACTCAGGCTTAAAGAGAGGAAGGAATCTTGTACTGTTAAAAGCACTTCCCATTTTCATCTTTGAGTTCCTTAAAAGGAAAAAAAAATCCACCCTGAAAAACACTATGAAACAAAAACTGCAGTTCCTCAAACGTCCACTTGAGGCTGGCATCCAGAAGTCAGTCAGTCTCCATAAGTCCCAGTGTTAAAATGTCACAACTTCACAGCAGAAATAAACATGTTTACAGCCTGGTACAAAAAACTAAAAATTTCCCCGTTCATGACAACTGTACTGAGGGTGAATTTTTATAGAAGTCACCTGTTCAAATTACATTAAGGCTTCTGCAGAATTAAGAGCGTGGACGTGACAAGTTGGTGCTGTTACAGTTGGCTTGTTCGAGCACCGATGTGTCATTCGGCCCGCCTCAGGTCCACCAAGCTTCAAAACAGCTCTTCAGAAACCTACAAGTGATGTCACAGATACTACGTCCACTGTTTTATACAGTCTGTGGTATTTACATTGAATATAAAGCTGCAGCCAGCGTCCAGTTAGCTTAGCTTTGCATGAAGATTAACACGATATAGCTCAATATTATGATATATATATATATATATATATATATATATATATATATATATATATATATATATATATAGTGTTAATTAGCGAGCTTTAGAGTTGCTAATTTGTGGATTTCATTCCCTGAAGACAGAGTCAAGGTAGCTGCCCCCCTCCCAAGTGCTAGCTGTAGTCTTATATTTACAACCAGCACCCAGGCTTACTTCATTCTGATGGTCCATGCAGCCAGCACAGCAGATTTTGAGCTTTACAGTGACTCTTCAGAAACCTGTCACGGACACGCCGTCCATTCATTATACTGTCATTGACTTTGTCCAGTTTGGGGGATGTAGGACGCCCGACACTTGATCACAAAGTGACTCCGCGAATGCACTGAACAAGCTGATGTATTAACAGTGTAAGGAGTCCCAGAGGGTGGAATTTTTTTTTTTTAAAGGTGTTTTCAGGGTTGTAAACGTTGCAGTCAGCCCAAGAGATGCATCAAGGTTATGGCACTGATATTCATACGTACACAGCTGCCAGCGCTGATTAGATCATGAACATAATTCAATTTTAACAGTCATCTTCCACAGTTTGGCTGCATCGTTTTTCAACCTCTAAATGTCCTGTGTTTGGTTTTATTTTTATTTTTGCTTCTGCTGTTTTATGGATGTTTATCTTGAACCCGCAAGTCTGAACACATTTCGCCCCCTTTCAAGCAATCATATTTGACATGAGTGCACTTTGAATGAGCTCCGCCGCAAAGGAGACTCTGTGACTGGGAGTCTTGTACGTCTTCCTAGAGTATTTACTAACCCCCACTTCCTGCATTCGCCGCCTCTCCTCCGCATGATTCGCCCTGAAAGCAGATAAAACAAACACACGTCCCTTTTTGTTCTTTTCACCTCTTTTAGCTGCTTATGAATTTTTTCTACGTGCCTCGTTTTAACCGTTTTTTAGGGTCAGACTGTTGAATGTTGTGCTCAGGGTTGTGAGCGTTTTTTGGGCGGCATTTTACTCTCCCAGGCCTGATGATGATGATGATGATGATGATGATGATGATGATGATTCGCCAAAATCTCGCTTAGATCCCGCCTCCCCCGCCCCTCCTCGAGGAGTAATCAGATTTTCCCCTGACGTTCGGGGAACGCCTGACTTCTTTGTGATTTATTGTTTAAACAACCCTCCGTTCCTGAGCTCTTAACTCACTTAGCTACACTATTGTGTATAGAGTTTGTATCTATATACAGTATATAGTATACTGTATATATAGTATATATCTGATTATCATGTTGATTTTCTTGTATGTTTCTTACCACGTTGCCCTCTCTCTGTGTCGCCGCAGAGACTGAAGATTGTCTTGTTGATATTCAATAGGTTTAATATTTTCTACTCTTTTGAGATCTTTTGGTTATGTCTGATTTTATTCTAGGATATATCTTATTTTTACTCACTCTGAGATGGCTGCAAGATGTCCCAATATGTTAATGTGACATTTGATAAATGATAAAAAAAAAAAAGACGTCTGCCAGTATATTAGTAGCATTTCAGTACATATATAAATATATATATAAAATCCAGACATGATAGCCACCCGTTAAGGAAACGTTTGTATGTGCTGCTAGTATATTAGTATTGAAAGTGGTTTAACCAGGTACAGAGTGACTACATGTGCTGTTTTTCTGAGATTACTCATTATCTTATCTGCTTAAAGCCCCGCCTGCTCCTCAAGTTGCTGCTGCCTGAAACTCGCATTTCTGCAGACAGAGAGTTCAAAAAGTTTTTGAATGACAAGTCGGCCCAAAATGGATCTCCGGCTGTATCTCAGCCGTGGAAGTGTAATGGGTACACAGGTCGAACCGGTTGTTTGTAGAGTGAACAAGTTAAAGTGCCCGTTATGAATGTTTGTTTACCCCTGGAGCTGCTAAAGCACTTTTTTTTCTAAGTGTGTGTGTTTGTGTGTGATAAGACATCTTATCCTCTGGTATTACACACACATGCACACACTTACACACCTTTATAACCCTTTAAGGTGTGTGTTATTGCCTTCCAATCTCTAAGTCTGTGAAGGTTCTTAGTCATCCAGGTTATCTTTCTTTATGAAGAGTTCAATCTGGGGGAACTGGACTTCGTTAAAGATACGTAAAGATGTTTCACCTCTTCATCAAAGAGGTTTCTTAGTTTCCGACAGTCCTGAACAACTGTCATCAGGTGACCGAACAACTGTCGTTCACACCTGACGACATGTGACCTAACGACTGTTGTTTACATCTGACTTCAGGTGACATAACGACTGTCGTTCACACCTGCCATCATGTGACTGAACGACTGTCGTTCACACATTACACCAGGTGTTCTTAACGACTGTCGTTCACACCAGACTTCATGTGTCCTTAATGACTCTGACGACAGTCGTCACAACAACAATGAGCACTAATGAACCAAGTGAGACCTTGGCCTGGTCTACGATTCCACCTAAGGCTATATACTTGGATTTTCCCCATCAGTCAGTCAAGAGCTGAAGACGCCTCTTAGATGAGATCATAAAGAAAGTCTTCACAGATCTACAACCAAAGTCCAGTGCCCCTGATTTGACCCTTCCAATCTCTATTCCCCCCTGTCTCCATCCAAAGCCCAGCCTTAGGCCTTCAAACAGGGTCCAAAACACACACCGAATCGTATTGCCCACTTCGCGTTCATTTTCATTTGGTGTCATATGTTTTAAGAGCCTGACTTTGTGTATGTTCTTTTTATCACGTTTATGCTTGTCCTACAAAATTTTAGTTTTTGCTGTGATTCATGATTTTTTTTTTTTTGCATGTTTCTGTCATTTATTTTTGCTTCCCCTCTCTGAACAATCGTCCAAGCCTCTCAAGCAATACTGCTGACTGGCACTGGGAGCTAGCTGCTAGAGAGAGAGAGAGAGAGAAAGAGAGAGTAAGAGAGGAATGGGAGAGAAAGTAAAAGATTGAATGGGAGAGAGAGAGAGAGAGGTGGACTGGAGGCTGGTTCTTCGTCTGCTGTTCCTTCAGTATCGTTATCGTCCTGTTACAGAAAAATAATAAAAAAAAGATTATTTTGAAAATAAATAGAAAAATCATCTAAGTTTTGTAAATGATCCTTCACTGTCGAGGGGAGAAAAAAGATATCAGAATATACTTTGTACACATGTCTAATCTTGTAAAAATGCAAAAGAAAAAAAATACATTTTAGAGATAAATCTGAAACCAGATATATTCTGTCACCCTATACTGTACGTGTAAGGAACTGTTTGTTTTTCTTTTTCTTTTTTTTTTTTTTTTTTTTTTTACAGACAGCAACCACGTTTATCAGTGTTTCTTTTAAATTGTTTTAGTAACTCAATATTTTATAGTTAATCAATAAACAGATGGAACTGTACTTTTTGTGTTCTCTTTTCTGATATCATATTCATGACATGATATGATATTTGTGTTCCCTTTAAAGCAACATTACTTTGAAACTGAAAAGTTTAATCCCACTGTGGTAAATATAGACAGCTGTACACGTGTATTTGTTATGATTACATTACTTATGATCAAAACCTTTGCTAACAGCCAAACATCAAGCAAGGTCAACAGCACAAGACATAGCAGCCAGATAATATAATACGAGTCCAACTTTCACCAAGCTCTCGCCCATGACTAAAAGTCAGTCCCAGATTGACTCTTGTCCGGTGGCTTCCATCAACGTCCTCTTTGCCTTCATAGAGGCCGCTGAGCCTGGTTATATTGCCCACTTGCCCAGCTCCTGTTCTGGCATGACACCGGCTGGTCAACATTCGCTTGAAAACCTTAAAAACTAACACTGCCACTTACTTTGAACTGCTATCACTTTTACCTTTGACTCTTTACTTCACGAAGTACCTGAAAGATCATGACTCTTATATCTATTAATTACTTCTAAAGCTGTAGCCAATTAGCCTAGCTTAGCATAAAGACTGTAAACAAGGTAAACAGCTAGCCTGGCTCTATCTAATGGTAACAAAATCCACCTACCAACACCTCTAAAGCTCTCTAACACATTATACCTGTTTTGTTTAATTAACAAGTATCTTTGGTTATGTACAGGACCTGGTAGCAGTTGCCAGGCAACCAGTGGATACTCCAGGAAGTTAGTACTCCCGGGAGTCGAACTGCAAATTTTCATTTTCACGCTTCAGTTTTTCTTCTTTTCTTTTTTTTTTGGCAAATCAAACAAACAAGATAAAGCATGTTAATTAGTGAGCGTTGGAGGTGCTGCTGTGTGGATTTTGTTCCCTTTGGACGGTCCTGCTACCCGTTTACCCCTTTGCTTCCAGTCTTTGTGCTAAGCTAAGCTAACAGGCTCCATCACCTCCATCGTCTCCTCCTGCACTTAAATTAGCCCCTCTGCTGTTGATGTTTTTGTACCCTTTTTTTTTGTGGACTGCCCCTTTAATCAACAGTGGACTCCATCAGGCCTCCATTTTGGCAGCCCAGTAATGAAGCTGCTGGTTGTGATAAAATGGAGGAAAGTTCAGCTTCCTCTCTGCTGAGCTGCAAAGCTGACCACCAGAGACACATTTTCCACCGCTGACCGTTCATGACTCTGCCCTCAAAGAGCTGGCAAAGGTGTGTGTTTGTGTGTGTGTGTGTGTGTGTGTGTGTGTGGCTTCTGAATTCCTGTGTGTCCACGTGTAATTAAATCTTTGCTGACATGAAATGAGTGTGTGTTCCTGTTTCACGATGAGAGCAGCAGTCAGGGGTTCAGCCGCCTCTCTGTTTCCCCCAAAGGATCAACATCAGCATAACATCAGACCTGCTGGGAGCTTCCTCCGACACACACACATACACAGTACAGAAAGGTATACACACATCCTAACACACACACACTCTCCATCCTACCTCAAACAGCACCCTACACACCCTCCTGTGGGAGTGTCAGCATGCAGGGTTCTGATTGGCTGGCATCAGATGAACAGAGTCGTCCTATTGGCTGAGGTTTCATTGCAGCTTTAACACAGGGCGCAGAGGGAGCTGAGATGTAAGTGTGTGTGTGTATGTGTGTGTGTGTGTGTGTGTGCACCTGTGTATATGTGAGTGTTTGAACTCATTACTGTTGAATCTCTCCACCTCTCTTTCTTTTCTTTACTGCTCAGCTCTTTCAGGCTGTGTCAGTGTGTGTGTGTGTGTGCGCGACCCACTTCGCACACACACTGGTTTCCCAGGAGACAGGTATCTAAGTGAGGGGGCGTTCAAACGCACACTGAGCACAAACAGTTTGAAAGGGTTGTTATTCAGACTGGAGTCTGCTCTCAGACTTTCAGAACAGTGTGTTTGTCCTTCAACTCAGTTTTCTGTGTTCGTTTATTCACTAACTTTCTCCTCCGTCACTTCTTTCTACATGTCGTCCTCACATCTGTCCATCTTACGCCTGTTTTCTTACCTCTGTTTTACTCTTGTCTTATGCAGGTCTAAAAGGACACGACTGGGTGTCAAATAGAGGACTGTTTGCTCATCAACCTGAAGACACTGTGTAGTCTTTTTGCAATTTCAGTTTCAGAGTACAACAACACAAGACATAGCAGCCAGCTAATATTACTTACTAGTCCAACAGCAAGAAGCCCAGCTCGGTGTCAACGACTAAAAGTCAGTCCCAGATTTACTCTTGTCACTCACTCTTCTTTTCTCTCCTTAGCTTCCTCTGTCAATGTCCTCTTCAGTCTTTTTGCCTCTCTCGTTATGTCCATAGAGGCTGCTGAGCTCAGTTGCATTGCCTGCTTGCCCAGCTCCTGTTCTGGCACAACACTGGCTCCACTCCCCATTAGCATTCGGCCTGTAAACCTCCTCTTCTTCCCTGTGTTTCACCAAAGTTTCACCAAAATCAGTGAGATAGTTGGTGGTGTGTGACTTAGTGCCGTAAAGCGTTACGTACTTCTCGTGGGTGATCGTACCCGGAGCACAAAGTTACATAGTGAGAGAACAGACGTGACGAATGACAGAGACACCATTCACCTGATTACAAGTCAGTGTGACATCAACATGATTTAAAATCTGTTAGTTTTTGGTAAGTTGCCCGAGTTACACAGTGTTGCTTCAAAGCTTCCTGTTATTGTCCCTCTGGTTCGTGGTTAAAAACATGAAGTTTCTGAGAACTTATTTTTCTTGTGTAGAATTAACTGATAAAATCAACACCGCTCTCATTTCTGTGTCAGCGCTGCTGTAATCAATATTTTCATAATAACAGCGGATCAGATGACTATAATGTCAGGCGTCGCCCGTAGTGATGAACCCAACCAGAGTCTCCAGTTTCCCTCGGCTCTGCACAGCTCAACAAGTGATTTAGTTTTGGTTAACTGTATTTAGCTGAATTTACTGATTAGTTTGTCAAGACCTGCAGCGATGGAGGAGGTTAAAATGAGTTACAAAACTGTCCAAAAGATAAATAATTTCCTGTAGCCAAAATTATGATACTATAGCCGGGAGGCTGTAATATTATGGAGGTCACCTCACATTATGAAGTCACCCTCAGTACAGTTGTCATGAACGGGGAAGCTTCAGTGTTGGCTTCACTTCTTAGTCATGGATGTTGACGCTTGATCAGCACTCATGGATCGTCTTTATTATCCTGTTGGTCACCTCGCCTCTTACATCTATCTCATAAAACCTTTGTTACGATCAGCTGTAACAGGATATCTTCCCATGCAGAGTAACTTTACTCTTCAGTTCATGCTTTTATAAAAGTAGTCCAACCCTTGATAACGTGAAAGTTCTGGAGGAAAAAAGCTCCTCTGTTTCAGAGACAGGAGTCATTTGTTATTATTTTCCACCCTCTGCATGTTTGCATGATGTATATGCTCATACTGTGTTCGCTGGTGTTTGATCTCTATCTGTCTCTCACCCCTGACTGTGTCTCTTGTTCGTTCGCCTCCTGATAAATTTAAATGCGAAATGACAACTGAGTCTTACAAATATTAGTTCAGAGCCTGATCCCACATGGAAGTGAGTGTGTGTGTGTGTGTGTGTTTTTGTGTGTGATGTACTGCATATCAATTAGCTATCTATTATTCATACTGACAACATAATGAATGAAACATCACAGTCTTTGAATTTCAGGCATGTTTACTTGTCTCTCACACACACACACACACACACATGGAGAGCTGCCGTTGTGGGTATTTAGACAGGAGTGACAGTGTGAATGAAATCCCACTGTAGCTGTGAAAACGAGGTGATGCCCACTGAATACCTGACAGCTGAATGCAGCTCAAGACTACCAGCTCTTCCTCGTTTACACTGAGGATGAGGTGATTTAGTCTCTCTCAGTGTTCAGCTGCCAAAATCCAGTTAAACGCTGATGAAAAATGTTCATACCCTCATCTGATCTTCCTTCATTTGTTGCCATGTGCTAACAGGTTTTGGAAGCTGCAGCTCTGTGCACAAATTTTCTGTTTCTCCTGCATCATCTTTAATTTTGTCGAGAGAGATTATTATTTTAGTTACCGGTCATAAGTTTAGAGACACCATCTTATTCAGAGCTTTTTCTTTATGTTATTTTCTACATTTAAATGAACACTGAAGACATCAAAACCATGACATGACATACTGAAGTATGTGGTAAACAAACCGGAATATGTTTTACATCTCAGACAGCTTGATGAGGCACCTGAAATTGTTTTCAGTTAACAGGTGTGCCATGTCGAATGTTTATTCGTCGAATTTCTGGCAGAAGGTGAATGAATGGTATCTGCATGTGTGGTTCCCACCTTGAAGCATGCAGGAGGTGTGATGATGCTTTGATCAGCGTTGGATAACATTGGATTCCCTGCACCATACATCGTCCATCTATTACAGTCTACCCAGTCAGAGTTTAATCTCAGATTTCTTGCAGCCTTGTTATTGTTTTTTCTGCCTTTGTGGCCAGTTTAGTCAAAGTTACAGACAGTTTGTCGTCTTTTTTTACAGTATTACATTGTAAAGAGCTTGCCTCCGTTCTACATCATGACCTGCTGGTATTTAAAACACGCAGTGAAGTCTTCTCCAGCTCGAGGCTGCCATCTGTAGGACAGGACGCCCGTTCACCACCCACCCAGGAAGTTTTCTGTCATATTTCATTTTTATATCTCACCATACAGAGACAAACTGTTTTTATCATCCTCTATCCATCCTTCTTATGAGACGTATCTGTGCATCGTGTCACTAATCAGGATGCCTCTGTCTGTTCTTCTGGCTCTTCTCTCTTTCCTCTCGTCTCATCCATCACCTCTCCCTCCTTGGCATTCTCATCCCTCCACACATATGGTGCTCTCTGTAGATCCTCAGTTTGACATAATAAAACCTCTCTGAGAGGAATCTTAGCTAGAGACGACTGGAAATGCAACAAACAGTATGTTGTATATGCAAAGTGGACAAAAGTAGCAGAAGTTGGAGTACAGTATGGAGAAGCAGAGTTACATATTAAACTGATGTTTAGATAAAGACGGTGCGAGTTCACCTACATATAGAGAAATGTTTCTGACCAATCAGGACATTTCTAATTGAGACAATGACAATGAGAGGCAGAACGAGAGCAGGAGAGTTGTATCTTAAACAGATTTTCACTTTTTACCCCCCTTACTGGAGAACAGTGTGTGTTCACCTCAACAATAAACTGGACTGGTCGGACAACACAGACGTCTTGTACAAGAAGGGTCAAAGTCGTCTCCACTTGCTGAGGAGACTGAAGTCCTTTGGAGTGTGCACGACTCTTAAAAACTTTCTGTGGCATTACTCTGTGCAGTCGTCTGCTGGAGACTCAATAAGACTGAACTGGTCAAGAGGTCCAGCTCTGTCCTGGACTGCCCCCCAGACTACATAGAGGAAGTGTTGGAGAGGAGGATGTTAGCAAAGCTGACATCCATCATGAACTTCTCTCACCGTAAACAGCTCCTTCAGCAACAGACTGCCACCATGTAAGAAGGAGCGCTACCACAGGTCCTTCATTCCTACAGCTGTCAGACTCGTTAACACCAGCATGACTTCGTGACTTTCTTCTATAGATTTCTTATTTATGAGTAACTTCTTATCAACCTTGTTTTATCTTTTTGCACAGATCTGTAGGCGTACCTCCAAATTACAAAGAGGGTAACAACCCATGAATACAAATGCTCGGTGTGCTTGATGTCCTACTTTCTCCTAAAAAAAAAAAAGGATGAATATCTGGGCAACATCAAAATATGAGGGCATGGCTGACGAGCACACTCCCTTCAGCAGGAGTACTGGGTCCTTGTTGAATTTGATTTATAGTTAGAAGTTATGAAAAATCAGACAACTAAAAATTGAGTTTGTTATATTTCCATATTTATCTCTGTGCCCCAACATAAACACAAAGACATATCTGGGTCATTTGTGATAGATTTTCTGCGCCGTTTTACAAATATGTTCTCCCATTGCACTCACTTCCTTATTTAACAGGGTTTGATCCATGCGACACAGAAGCAGAGTAAAGAAGAGGAACCATTTTTAATCATGGGTTAGAGTTAGGCAACTTTCACATCAATAAACGGCTTTTATTTATTCAAACAAACATGCTGAGGGCAGAGAATGACATCCTGCGTTGCTATATTGCACAATTTGATACAGTTTTATCCATAAGCATTGTAAATAGAGGTGCTGAGGGGACTGGAGCCGTGACGGCCTTATTAGCAACCCAGATTAAGCCAAGACAAGTTGGCTCTATCACACGTGAGCACATTGAGGTGTTTTTTAAGGGAGTTTCCCACTGAATCAAAGTGACTTAAGACGTCAGGACACATGGTCAGACAGACAGAGCTATGGTACAAAGTGTAACTGCAATTACTGTCATGTACGGTGACATAAAGAGGTTTTTAGTACAACAGGATGTGAGATCTGGTTATATTTGGTGATTTTCTGAGGTTTAAACGTTCTGTAGTCTCCCAGCCTTGATTCTCCGTTCACAGCTGTCACTCTGTGAACATCAAACAGTGACAGGTGTCTCATATGAACGGGTACATCGCTGAGTAAATGAGCTTCAGTAGATTGATAGTTTTTTCTTTAATGCATTAGTTCAGTGTTCCTGCCTGTGTTGCTGCTGTGTTTACCCGTTGGGTCTTCAAATACCCAGTTGTTGCAACTTAAAGAACCAGTCAGTACTGCAAAGAACTTTTTAAAAGGCAAAGAAAGTTTATCAAATATATCAAAAGTGCTGCAGTTGTGACTTAAAGAACTCTTTCTTTGCCTTTAGTTCCCTAAAGAATCTTAAACAGCAACTTACGGATTAAAAGGTTCTTCAGAGCACTTAACAAGAACAAGTTTTTCTTTGGGTGTATCATATATATGCAAAAGCAATGAATGCTGCACAGCATTTTGTGTGACATCATTGAATAAGTTTCTCCCAACACCGCAAACTCTCATTAAAGTCCAACATCTCTGGATTCACGTCACAAAGTTTCTTGCAAACAGACAGGCTGGCAGATAAATCTGTTATCCTGAATCCAGGGTGGTTTATTATAATTTCTTTACTCGTCCCAAGACGTTACAAACATTTGAAGAGTATATTCTGACCTTTAAAACAGCACCACTAAAACTTAGACCTCTTTTACCTTCTACTCCCGTTCTACCTTCCTCTATCTCCTCCTTCTCCTCCTCCTCCTCCTCCTCCTCTCTACAGTATGTGGAGCAGAATGACTAATGATCAGTTGCTCTGTCACACACCAGAGACTTTCTTTCCCTGCAGCCATATCCAAAATTAGCACACACACACACACACACACACACATACACACAAATACACAAACAGGGCACATACGCACACAGACAAACATAGGTTCATGGACACACAGAGACAAGAGGGCCAGCTCCAGCAGAACACTTTGACCTGTATAACACCACGTACAAGACAGAACATGTAACCGGTCTGACGGGTTTACACTTCTGTCCGGCCTTGTATGGTGACGCTGTTCTAACAGGAACAGTAACAGGAAGGTCAAAGGTCAAAAGAAAGGGAGAACGTCCCCTTACGAGAAGTTCTGTCTTTTATTCTCTGGAACTCTGTGACACAGATATGAAGCTAAATAAAGACAAACCTCTGACCTGTGGTACAAAAGCTGCACAGCTGGACCTGAAGTCCTCGTCCTGCACGGTCCTTGATGTTGAGCTGCAGCGCTCTCTGCTGGAGAGAAGCAGTCAATGCAGATTTAATTTGACTTCTTAATAATAATAATAATAGATTGATTTAGTGACGTGTCTTCAATATGAAACATAAAAGCAACAACGAGAAATAAAATCTCATTTTAAACAACAGATAAGTCTGGCCACAAAACTAGCTCTGTCTAGAGTCAACTTAACTTATTTTAAATCACACTTGTAGTTTATTTTCCTATGAAATTGTGTAATACGTTTTTCAATTAATTAATTTCATTTTAAAATTATATTTCAGAGATTTTTCCATGTAACGCTACAGGATGATAGTTTCAGATAATAAAAACATAGTTATGAATACTACCATTTCTGCCATATTCTGTAAATAGAGCTCCCTAAATCTGACTCACTGGACCTTTAAACAAGAATTCTTATCAAATAAAATGGAGTTAATACAATTATAGTGAGTAAGATATTTAAAGGATGCAGCATAGAGAGCCACCCTGGCAAACATTGTGCTGAGGTTGATGGCTGGTGGTGCCAGTAGACCTGCTGATGACAGTAGGGAGACTGTAAGTCTGGACGAGGTCTGTGAGAAAGGATATGAAGTACTTTGAAGGTTAAAAGTCAGATCTTAAAGTTGATCCGTTGTGTTACAGGGAGTCGGTGTAATTGAATCAGCAGAGGAGTTGACATGTTCAGTAGACTTTGTATGTGTACTAATGCAGGCTGCAGAGTTATCGATGCCCTGCACGGTGAATTCATTCAGATTCTTCAGCAGTACAGGCGCTTGAGGATGATATATCCAGCTCTCAGCAATCAAACCTACTGTAACGTTTCATGTTTTGCATAAACCGAGATAACTCTGGGCAATAAGAGGATCGAACATTTATAATAAGAGGCCGCATTTGTCAAGGATTTGGTGAGACGAGGCTTTGTGGTGCAGGTGTGCTCTGCTAACAGCTGTTCAAACAGGAAAAATATCAGACTGACTAAATGTGGTTGTTTCCTGTGTGACAGACGCTGATGTACAGACACAGATAAAAAAACAAAAACAGAATGATTTATGAACGATTTACTCCAAAGTTGGTCAACTTTTAGATCTTATATCGATGTATTGAGTTAAAGTTCCCACTCCAGAAACCGGCAGGTCTGTTTGTTTAGTTATATGCTCATATTTTATATCAAAATCTGATTAAACATAAAAAAAAAAACTCAGCCCACAGTATCTAATTCTAAGTTTGGACTTTCTAGAGTCTTTTTCACAAATTTATCTGCAAAACATCTTCTGTACTTCATAAATATACAGAGTAGTGTCTGTGTGCAATCTTTTTACACCATCCTCATATTTCACAGCGTGCGGTCAGCTTGAGTGTGCAGGCTCAAATCGTCAACATGAGCTGGTTTCTGAAGAAATTCTTTGCTCACTGTGGCTGATTTAAAAATAGAAACAGGAAGTCACATGTCAGGCTGACAGATATCACACCTTGAGGACATAAATTCAAACTTAAGATGCAGTTTAGTGTGTTTGCATGGAGCTGGACGGTCAAACTATCATTTCAAAACTCATCTTATGAGTGTCTTTCCTCTCGGCTACTTCCTCTGATTGCAATGCAAACTTTCCCTCTGCTGCTCGTTTTCCCAACACTTCTTTCTCGTCATAGTTATTTTCTCAGAGCGCCGTGGCTCTGGCCTTTTGCACTCCCTGTGGTTTGCTGTCTGTAATTTTTCACTTTTCTCATTTGGCTGAAGTTTATTCTACTGTTAAATCATAAGTCACTCTGGATAAAAAGTGTCAGCTAATGCCAGAAATATGTTCTGAAATGATAAATGATTCAACAGCAGCGGGGGAGAAGAAATCCAAAGGGTGCATGCATTCTTTCTTACAGTAGTTTTGAAGTGTCGAATTCTGCAGGATTTATTCTCTCCAGTGCAGCTTAAATTTAAACTATTAATGCACCAGATCAATATACTGATGTCAAAATATTTCACAAGAACTTCTTAAGAAGAACTTACTCACTTCTTTTTCTTCTACTTTTTTTATTTTTACAACAAAATACCCCTGAAGTAATCGAGTAATAGTTCAGCATTTTAGGAAATATGCTTCTTCACTTTCCTGCTGAGAGTTAGATGTAAATATTGACATGACTCATGTTTGTACAGTAAATACAAATTTGGAGACAGCACCACATTAACTTAGCTTAGCATAAAGACTGGTTCTGCCACACAGTTACAAAATCCACCTACTAGCAAGCTCGATAATCATTAGAGCTGAGAGAAATAATCGATTCTTCAAATAGCTGAGGTGGTTTGGGCATCTGATTAGGAAGGCCTCCTGGGCGCCTTTCCTTTGGAGGTGTTCCAGGCACGTCCAACTGGGAGGAGATCACGGGTCAAACCCAAAACGAGAGGGACTTCATCTCAGCACATCTAGCCTGGGAACGCCTTGGAATCTCCCAGGAGGAGCTGGAGTAAGTTGCTAGGGGAGGAAAACGTCTAGAACGTCCTGCTAAACCTGCTGCCTCTGCGACTCAATCCTGGATAAGTGGAAGAAAATGGATGGATGGAGATCCCCTGATGCAACCTAACAAATGCTAACCAGAGAACTATTCAACAGGCGGTAGTAAAGCTTCATTAAGTCACAGAAAACCAGGACTTTCGTTGCACACTCTGGAGCCGAGGTACAACATACCACTTTCCAAGAGATTCCTACTAATCATGATATCATGATATACTCAAATTTGCAAGCTTTAGGTCGACTGGTTAGTGGATTCTGTTACCTTTAGACTAGATTACAGAGTACAGACATGAGAGTGACATCAGTCTTCTAATCAAACACCCAAAATGTCACATTATTCCTTTAAAGGACCAGTGTGTAGGATTTAGTGCCATCTAGTGGTGAGGCTGCAGTTTGCAACCAACTGAACATCCCTTGGCTCATGCACAAAACCCACAAAGGATCTCGAGTCAGTGTTTAGTTGTTTAGTGTCCTCTCTGGGACGCCTATGAACGCACTTCAATTCAATTTCTGCCAATAGATCGTTCTAAATGTTACACACTGCACCTTTAAATTAGTTTAAAAGGTGAGAATCCGACATAATATATCAGTTTAGCGTGCAAGTCTTTGAAAAGTGGGATCTCCCTTCTCTGAAATGTCCCTGTAGAGAGAGAGAAAAGAGAATGAAGGCGACTTTTCATGTCCTTTAATGACACATATGACCAAAAATAACTAAAAAACACCTTCAAACCCAGCAGCTCACTGAGAGGACAGAGGCCTCAGGCAATATGGCACCATCAGCACAGCAGGACATACATACAGTAATGAGGTTAGCTCCCAAACGGCACCCAACTATTCTTCAACAGCGCTGACATTATTCACTCCGTTCATAGCCGTCACCTACATAAAGCCTGTTTTTTCTTCATTATGTATGAACTCTGACCTCTACTGTAGCAGGAGATCGACTCTATCGCTGAAAATTTAATCAAATCCGTCAGGAAACGTGGAGAAACGGAGACGCTGGGGAGGCCGCTCAGTGCTGTGCTGAAACAATAACGCTCTCTGGATCTGTTCTACTCGATAAAACTACAAAAAATATGAATCTGATATTTTCTTTGAGTGCATTTCATTCTGTATATTTACAACTTTTTTTTTTTTCATCCTGTTAAACTTTTTATTACATTCACTCCTTTCTCAGCTACGTACACTGATCAGACTTTTTGGCACTGATTCGTAATATCCCCACATCGTGACATGGATGTTACGCACTGACACCGTTCAGAGGGGCAAAGAGGGCGACACAAAACATTTAAATAAAAACACAACAAGTGCAAGACAACAGCCATAATCAGCTTAACCCATCAGTAAATTCAACATTTTGTTCTCTTTCCAGCCAACAGAGGGTGCAAGAAGTGACGTTAAACTCTGATAATAATGTAAAAATAACAAAAACATTTTTCATGTCTAATTAATTACTTTTCAGATAATATAACAATAATTTAAAGCTTTTCCCATTCAGATTAGATAAATAAGATCAACTTGACTTGATTTTTGAGGATTTTTCAGTGTCATTAAGGCACAGTAAATTAAAAACTACATTGTGTTGCAGTGTTAATTGTTCACTTTGTTAACGCTAAATACATATTTTTAAAAACAAACACTTTTAGTACTTTTATATCAAACTCCCTCTATGTTCCCCTCATGTAAAACAACACTTCACTTAGCTTGTAGGTCATAATATTGGTTTACATAACTTAAATCCCTTTCATAGTTACACACAGTCCTCATATTACATTATACTTGAAAAACACATTACACGTGCTCACTTCTGTTTTACAGTGAAGTAAATTGGGCCCCGTTTAAAGCAACACTGTGTAACATTTACAGATTTTAAATCCTGTTGATGTCACACTGACCTGTAATCAGGTGAATGGTGTCTCTGTCATCCGTACGTCTGTTCTCACACTATGTAACTTTGTGCTCCGGGTACGATCACCCACGAGAAGTACGTAACGCTTTACGGCACTAAGTCACACACCACCAACTATCTCACTGATTTTGGTGAAACTGGATCATATTTTATGGAGAAAATGTTTTCTGGTTTTCCCTCTGATGTCCTCCGGCTGCTCCGCCTCAACTCTCTGTGATTTACAGAGTTTAACTGATGGACAGTGAAGTAAACTGCTGTCGACTGTAGCTGCTGGTAGCTAATGTTAGCTCAGTTTGTTAGCTGACTGGACTGTGAGTTCAGAGCACCGGGAGGAGTGTTAGTGTTTGGAGCAGAGGAGGAGGTTTTTAGGCGAATACTGACATGGTGTAGTGTCATGCCAGAACCGGAGCTGGGCAATGTAACCAGGCTCAGCAGCCTCTATGGACATAATAACAGAGGAGAAAAGACCAAAGAGGACGTTGATGGTGGAAGCTAAGAAGAGAAAAGGTGAGCGAACAGGAAGAAGAGTAAATCTGGGACCGACTTTTGAGCTTGGTGAAATAAAAGGCTGAAAGACAGACGCCGAGCTGGGCTGACTGCTGTTGGACTACTGAGTCATATTAGCTCGCTGCTACGTCTGCTGTTGGTGACCTTGCTCGATGTTTGGCTGTTTTAGACTCACTAGTTTTTGATCATAAGTAATATAATCATAAAAATACCAATTTCTAAGCTATATTGCTTTAAGTTGTGTTTTTTTAAATGGCACAGTCAGAGGTTTTCACTAACATTACCTGAAATTAAATCACTTCCTCAGTCGTATTTTCATGGGAGGAGATTATAATGAGGAAACAGCTGAACCAGCTGGTGCAGAAAGACATCACCTCTCTACTCTGAATATCAACAAATGTAACAGATGTGACCTATGACATAAGGTCTCTTTAATCCCCTGCAGCTGAACATCACTTGACTTTACACGGTACAAATGTCAGCCGATCTGTTCGCACACACACATGCAGACGTTAATTTCACTGTGAGACTCTCGGAGGGCTTCTGCCGTTCTTCCACCTCCAGGGAAAAGTTCATCGCAGCAGAGCCGAGACGTTTGAGGCTGAAGAAATCTGCTACGTTTTTTTTTAACATACTGAATCCCATTTTTTGTCTCATATTCTGCGAAGCATGATTCAGTCTCAGAGTATAAACATGAAACTTTAAAGAGTTTTTTTTTTTTTTTACAGATATCTTCTCTTCCTCTGCAGCTGGACTCGAGTCCATCAGTTCGCTGCTTCTCCCGACCAGGATATCATGTTGAAATGGCTGCAGGTGTGTGTACATGTATATGTGTGTGTGTGTGTGTGTGTGTGTGTGTTTTTATTGTGTGTGGACATTCAATACCCGGTAGTGTTGGCAGATGTGTGTATGTTGAGTGTGGAGAAACGTGTTCCTGATCCCGGAGCGGTGAAGCTGTAAGCTGCGTACGCCACAGCCGAGCCCACCATCAAGCCGGTCATATAGGAGACTGTCATGGTGTTTCCTGTAGAGAGACACAAATACAGAAGCTTATCCAGAGTGAACGGTTCGTCCAACCAACAGTCTAAAACACAAAAAACCTCTACCACCTCCTCTACATACAGTTATTTTTCTATTAAATAACTCTCACCTGCTAGCTCTCTCTGTTCAGGCGGCACTTTACCAGCAGCCTGGATCATCGGCACGGACCCGAAGTACCCGTTAGTGACGCCCATGAGGAGGGAGAAGAGACAGGGCCAGGCGGGGTGGGACAGGGTGGGGGCGCTGGCCGGGTACACGCACATGACGAACAGAGGGATGAAGACGATCCTCAGGCAGGAGAAGAAGAGCAGGCGGCCTCCGGACCAGTCGTACGGCAGCGCAGCCAGGATCTGAGGACAGAGCGGGGGGTTAAATCCTCTTCTGCTTCGTCGGAAAAGTTCAAATGAAATGTGAACTTGCACTTTTCTGAAGATTAGCCTCTGTTCTGCAGTCATTCTCGAAGCTATCGCTCTACTAGCTGCTTATGGCAGAGCACAACAATGAGTCAAAATAAATTTTTCCACTCTATTTCTTACTCATTGTTATCGTTTTACCTCTAAGCTACCTTAATTTTCTTTCCCCGTTTTCTATTTAATTTCTCTCCTTATCCTTTTTTTCCCTCCTCATTTCAACAAAATGCTACATTTGCCTTGCAAACAAACTCAAAGCCTAAAATCAGAACAACCAACTTTCTTTCCTTTCAAAGTCAAAATTATGACTTCAGGACACCAGATAAGACTTTCATTCTTGAATATTCAGATAACACCTTTGAGCTAAGTGCAATTATCCAAAAATAAACCAACTCTCAGAAACGGAGCGACTCCTTTAACAGTTTCACAAGGTCGACACCGTTGTTAAAGCACGACTTTGTCTCTTGCCGGGAAGCCTGCCATACAATTAAATCCAAGAATCTCAGGAAATGTTAAATTAAAGGAGGTCATTCCCGTATTTTCTGGGATTGCCAGGAACTACCAACATAAAGCTTCCAGTTAACAGTTATGAATGCTGAGTTGATAAAGTGTGTTTATACGTGAATGAAAGGGTATAATTCCCATTGAGGACTGGGCGGAGGGGGCATGTCCACTTCACTTTTTACAATTTGTTTAATTCACCAGAGGGACGTCTAAACGGTGTCCTCTTACTGTCGAACTGCCAAAGTCCAGCTAATCCAATTAAAATGTTAAAATGTTCATCTGAGTCGTCTTCGGTAATTACAGTGCGCTCACAGCGTTTAAGCTGTTTGAGCAGTCAGGATTTATAGACAACATACAAGCTTCATCTTCCTTCTTGGTGGAGGTTGTGAGGTAGACTGCAGATATTTTACAAGTACCAGAACATTTAGCTGTATTTATTTACAGATAAACCTCCGAAAAAGACGCTACAACTGATTATAAGTCCAAGATAAAGGCAGTGCTTCGTGTCCTTCATATCTTAAATCTGCAATTCTTTTGCCACTTGGGGGCAGCGGAAACAAGCTGTGAGCACAACACTGACATTTTATCAGCCTGAAAGAGAATAAACGTGTCAGCAAAGAGTTTTTACACACGTCTTCACCACCTGATGAATGTAAGTCCAGTATTTACTCACTTTTATCTCTGTTTTTGGTCTCTACCAGCTCCTGAGGGAAATATCTGGACCTTTAGGAGCTCTGCTAACTGTGTCTAGCCCTGAAAATATCAACTTAAACTGTTATTAGTGCCTACAGGATAGATTTTATAAGTGACTTCAGTAGCACTTACATTAAACAATAATAGGAAACTAGAGGCAGATATTTAGATAACATACATGGCATATACTCCTTTTATTCTGCTTTAAGAGTTTAAAATATGTGCGCCTTACCTTCCCAACAAAGTCCGACATGTTGAACGTGGCCATGATGAGGATGGGGAGCCACTCCCCTAAGGTGGGGTTTCGTATCTCTGACTCCAGCCCGGGGAACAGACACAGGGTGATGCTGTAGGTCACTGCTATAGACAGCATGTATGCCCAGATCACACGGGACACCACGTAACGATGTAAGATCATGTCTGGTTGGAGAAGACACACACAGGTTGATGTTTAAAAAAACTCACTGGAGCGAGTTAATTCACTGAGAACATCCGCTCCTCCTCTAATCATCAGGGGATGTGTTTAAATTTTAAATCTGTTAATCAGAGGGTAATTGAGCAGAGAGTACCGCGGACGCCGGGCCAGCTCTTCCTTATCTTCGCTTTGGGGGCGTCGAATCTCACATACGTCCCACCCACAATGTCGTCAACGCCTTCCTCTGTAGAGGACGGTCCTGTCCCACCATTTCCCTGAAGAGATGCAGAGAGACACACACTTCTTAAAGCAACATTTTGTAACTTTTCTACCATAAAACTGGATCATATTTTATAGAGAAGATGTTTGCTGGTTTTCCCTCTGATGTCCTCCGCCTCAGCTCTCTGTGATTTACAGAGTTTTCTGATGGACAGTGAAGTAAACTGCTGCCGACTGTAACTGCTGTTAGCTGACGTTAGTTCAGTTTGTTAGCCGGGCTGTGAGCTCAGAGCAACAAGGGAGTGTTAATGTTTGGACCACAGGCGTTTGGCTGTCAGCAAAGTTGCTAGTTTTTGATCATAAGTATTTTCAAGGCCTTTTGAAGGACGTTAACAGTTCATTAAGAAAACACTAGAAGTTCCCGTCACGCCGTAAATAATCAAATTCTTTTCACTGGTTTTAACTTTTTAATCATTTCAAGCTTCCTGGCTGCATGACATCAGCTTTTTATGGCAGCGGTTATTAAAGATGGCTGAGAGTGGCTGCAGGTTGACGTCATGGTGTTGGAGAGACTCAGCACACACACATACGCACACACACACACACACACACACATAGACACTAGCCTACAAACACACATTTCCTCCTACAGTAATGCAAATGTATTCTTTCCAAACACACACATTTGTTCATATGCACATCACGCAGACACACAGGTACACACCATCAATTATGCACTCAAGCACACACACACACACACACACATACACACACACACACACACGCACACACACACACACACCAATCCATTAGTTGATTAGAGGGACTTGTGGGCCAGAAGGCACTACTCTTCTTGATTATCTCGTAATATAGAGCGCTGCCTTCGTTTCCCCCGGCAACCAGAACAAAGAGCTGCCTGAATCAGCCCCTAGACTCACACACAAACACACACACACACACATGCACATACACACTCTAAAACACAGGGGGACGTCCCTCACACTCACACACTTGTCTTCGGCGTAATGGTGTGCAGACACACACACACATGGAGAGATGACAGCCTGAGGTGGAGTGTGATCCTTTGAAGGCTCAAACTCACACACACACAGACACACACACACACACACACACACACACACACACACACACACACACACACACACACACACGATGTGGTAAGGAATTTTGGATTATTTCCTTCCCTCATTGTCAGGACCTCCTCTCCTCTTTTTTGCTCTCTTTGTTGTTTTTTCGTGATGATCTCTCGCTCTTCACCCCCCCGTCGGCTGGCTGCCGCTCTCTGCTGTCTCACCCCGTCTGTCTCACCTCTTTGCCCCGACAGTTTTCTTCCTCTCAGTGTCGTGACTCTCATCTTCTCTCTGTTCGCAGGAGGCCGCAACCTCCCCCTTCCTCTTTAAAACTCCATCTGTCTCCATCTTTTCCCCCGCACACCACCAGCACCGCTCTCTATCCCTTCATACTTCAGTCCTAGTCATTATTTCTCTTTCTCCATCTCAATATTTCTCTTTCTGAGCGATAGCCAAAAAGCAGTCTGTAGCTTCAACAAATGATTCTGCATTTTAAAATGCACACTCATTCACTGTGTGCACACTCTGTGAAACTGAAATCAACAACTGCAGGACACTACAGAAGCATTTCCCCAAAGTCTTATGGACAGTGAAGTAAACTGCTGCCAACTGCAGCTGCTGTTAGCTCAGTATGTTAGCTGGACTGTGAGCTCAGAGCACCGGGGGAGTGTTAGTGTTTGTACCACAGACGTTTTGGACCACTGAGAAGAGAAAGTTTCAGGGAATGCTGATGAGGAGTGGAGCCAGTGTTGTGCCAGAACAGGAGCTAAGCAAGTGCGTAATGTAACTGGGCCCAGCAGCCTCTAAGACAGAAGAGGACGTTGATGAAGGAAGTTAAGAAGAGAAAAGGAGAGAGTGAACAAGCAAGAAGCTGCCGGACAAGAGTAAATCTGGGACTGACTTTTAGACGCCGAGCTGGGCTTCTTGCTGTTGGACTAGTAAGTAATATTAGCTGACTGTGGGCATACGTATACCACACACACATGTACACACCGTGTAGTCAAGAAACTGTCAACAAACTTACAAATCTTACTTCCTCTGCAGTGACGTCATGGTGAACTCGGTATCCGGTCCCGTTGTCACGCGGGTCCTGACATTTGCCGGACCTTTGCCCTGCGAGTGGCTGGTGTAGTAGCGGACGAATCGAGAGCGACGGACCAGCAGGTGAAGCAAGAAGCAGAGCATCTCCATGCTGATGGAGACGAGGAAGAAGATGAGCGTGTTCCTCCTCTCGTCGGGGATCAGCAGCTTGGTGAAGATGCGAGACAGCGAGATGATCACCCCCGCTGTACCTGGATGTGAACGGAGGAGGATGTAAGAGTGAGCAAAGGTGGGAGATGAGGATGAAAGCAGGGGTGTGCTGAGTGTTCGTACTTACTCTCTCCAGTCATCACCCCCTGTGTGTACCTCTTGGGCAGCATCCCCATGTAACCATAGAAACTGGACTGCTGCACTGGGGAAGGATGAGGAAGTGGTTATCAGCGCCTACCAGTCAACACTGTAACAACACAATTTATTTAGAGACACAACTTCCTGAACCTCCTGAACACGCCACTCGAGAGAAGCCGCTCTGACCTCCGGACCTCCAACTAATTAAACTGTTTCTAGTGCCGGCTGACAGGCGCCGTGTTCACGCTCGCAGTAACAACAAGGAAACTGGCTCGGTGTTTGCAAGTCATTAGCAGCAGCTGAGGTCTGAAGCTTCTGCTGTGTTTGTCCTGACACTGCTGCTCGTTCATTTGACAGATCTGACTGATATTTAACACCACGAGCACCACATATTATCCGCATACATACAGAAAGAGGACAGAATATCATGATCAATAAATGTAGTGAAATTCACTCTGAGCCACAATAGATAAACCTTTTCTGAAAGCTTCTGGTTTTTTTATTGTGACTGTGTCAAAGAGAATTGTACTGTTTTATATCTATAGACCTCTATCTTATATAATCTATACTTACATCTATGATACAATAACACTATCTATATTCACTGCAGGAATCTCTCCATTAATCAAATGAATGGTTGTGATGCTGCTATGACATTCAACATCGCCGGTATATCATGTTTATCTGTTTATCATCCCGTTAGCTTGCCTTGTTCTATGCAACACTTTGAAGGTGTGGTAGTTTAATAGAGAACCTGCAGTAATATTTTAATACTTAACAATCAAATATAATATAATCAAATATTCATAGTTTTCAGTCAGGTGTAAGAGAGGCCCCGAGGTCTCATACGCCAGGAAAGCCGGTGAACGTTGCTCTACTCTGTGTCTGTACCGGTGAGAATAAAAGCGGTTAAACCAAAGTCAAATATACAGCAGACGCTGTAGTATTTCAATCACTGAAAATATACAAACAAACACATATCATGTGGAGAATCCCTCCCCTTACACTTCAGTACAGAGAGTTATATTTGTAGTAGTTATATATATATTCTTGATTTGGATGGGTCAATAATTATTCTGTTTGGGAGGTGAAGGCGAAACTTTCACGTCTGATCTTCACAAATCTACAATCTCCTTCTCTGGGCTTCTTTTTCAGATGTAAGGAAACAGCTAGCTTAGCTCTGTCTGAAGGTAATACACCTACAAGCAACTCTAAAGGTCACTAACAAAGACTGTATATTGAAATTTCCTCCTATTATTGAGATATAATGTGTTAATTTAGTTAATTTTTATGTTAAGCTAAGCGTTATAGTTAATGTACAGACACATCACGTCTAGATGCATAGTGTTATTATTATTAGTAGTACCTGTACATCCAAAGGCCACCACTCCCACTGACACGAGGTTGACGATGTAAGCCTGCCTGGTGGTGAACTTTGCCAGCCACACATCAAACACGCTGACGAAGACCAGCGGCCCGAGAGCTAAGATGTAACCTGCAGAGACAGAGAGACATGACTCAGCACATATTCGACCGGCCAGACATGCAAAAAAAATCTGTCTTTCATCTGAAGTCTGATCCTGAGTTTATAACTCCAGAGACAAGCTCTCGAGCAGACAACACACTTCAAAAGACGTTTCTTCGAGGATGCATGCGGAGCTATTTTAAGCTGCAGCGGGTACGACGGTGGTACCACCGTCTCTTTACATGCGTGGAGATATCAAACTTCTCCTCGAGGTTCATACATTTTTAAAGAGGATAAACAACTTTAATATTTTTTATGTTAGTCTCCAACACATCACAGCGTCTTACCGAGAATTATTTACACAGCTAAGACGTGTAGTAACTTTAGAAAACAGCTTTTTAATGAGTAGTTTTGGGCTATGTTTGAATTTTGTGTCTCATAAATCTGCCTGAATGTGCACACTTAAAAATGTTTTGAAAGCTGAAAACAAAACTGAAGATGAGCTTGTAGAAAACAGAAAAGAAATGCACGCACTCTGCAAAGACAGGCCCTCGTGAATTCAAGATCTTCTGTGAAGTTTGTTTGAAACATTTTATGAATAAAAACCACAGGAGAATCACGGCAGAGTGGATTTTTTCTCTCTTTAAACTGTCTTTCCATTTTTTGCTCCTCTGATAAGCCTTGAGGTTCCCAGAGGTTCATTAATAAATAAGTTCCAGCAGAAGTCCCCATAATGAGAGATCTTTCACAATCTGTGAGCCCGACTTACCCACAGTGATCCTGGTGTGCATGCTGAGTCTCTCCACCAGCACGTTGTTGAGGATGACGGCCAGCAGAGCCACGAGGATGTACGTCAGACTCATGTCGAACACAATGGACGTCCCTGAAACACACACACAAACACACACATGACTCATGGGAGCTGGATATGGACGTGCGCTCTGGGTTTATTCATGCATATTTATACCTTTAAACTTGTCGTGCAGGTAGTCCACATCAGTGATGAAACTGTTGTAAGGAAGCAGGAAGCCCACCCCAGCCAATAGCATTGCAAAGTAGATGCCATGGTAACGGTCGTCAGGGATCGGCTCTTCAAAGTCTGAGCGGGGAAGGAGGGAGTGAAGGGTTAGAGGATTTTTTAAGGAGTATGAAGTCACACATCTGAATTAGGTCTGAAGCAACGCGCTCGATCTTCATTAAGGCTAATCAGGATGAATGAAACTGTATCAGCAGCAGCGACGCCTCTGCTCCACTGACGGAGCAGCTAATGCAGCCGAGGACTTTGTTCCTGGGCTGTTGGTGGTAAATTGATCAGAGGAACTGCTGATCGCAGTCCAGCTGCCTCCAGTAGTTTCAGCTACTTTTGTGCTCTGCGGCGGATTTAGCTTCTTTATATAACTGTTCATAATCCTCTGCTAATCCTGTGAGCCTGCCATTAACAGCTCCAAACGATAACATTTATATTTTATAAAGAAGGAAAAAACTTTTTTTTTCACTTCTTCTTTATTTTCATGGTAACAGCAATGATAAATGATTTTAATATTCATTTTCTTGCAAAATAAACCTTGATTTTAATAACCACATGAGCAGTGGCAATGCAGAAACGACACACAGATCCTGTCCTTGTGGGTTTGTTGTTTCTGGCATTAGTAAAAGGACGTGAAGGTGTTTCGGATTTGTTCAGAGTCAAAGCAAACTGTGAAGTTAGCGTAAACACTGAACATCACCGTGGCTGCACAGACAGAAGGATACATCACCGCCCACAGAAACTCAAACCTCATTAACTGAAAAATCCAATGAAGACAGTGCAGCGCCGCCAGCACTGTGTGACTGACATTTCAGTGCAGAAACTGGCAGTATGGAGGTGTTATGGTGGATTTTTTTATTTTCAGACACTCATGTTCAGGGACTGTGTTTAAGTTATTTGGGTTGTGACGAGAGTGGAGTTTATGATGTATCAGAGTTATATCTCTGTTTCTTTGAACCCTCCTCACATCTCGTCGAAATAAGAGACAGGTAAGACTTGTTGACCCAATTTTAACTATTTTTAATAGTTAATGGACCTTCTAATGTTACCTTAACAAACACTATTGTCCTCTGCATGTGACATCTTAATGGAAGATGGTGCAAGTGAAAGTTGTCTTTTGGGTGTTTGTTGCTGTTTGATGAAAACTGTGTGTCTTTCCAGGAGGATGAGAAAATGCTTTTCCTCAGAAAATTAGCTCACAAATTAAACCTAAAACACTCTAATGAGACACATTTAGCACCAGAAAAGAAAATCTATCTTTACACCAAGCGGAAACCTCTGTGGCTGTGAAGTGAAGCCAACACTGAAGTGCCAAAAAAACTGAAGTGAGTCAGTCTCCATAAGTCCCCATGTTAAAATGTGACAACTTCGCAGCAGAAATAAACATGTTTATAGCCTGGTACAAAAAACAGTTTTGGTCTGAATTATGCAGACTTAACAGCGTGGACGCTTTGATTGATTTTTTTAATTAGCTGGGAGGCAGAAGAGGCAGTAGACTAACATGGCGGTGACCGGAGTCATCACACTGAGCTTTACAACGACTCTTCAGAAACCTGTGGGTAATGTCACGCATACGCCGTCCATTCTTTATACTGTCAGTGGTTTCCACGCAGCACGTTGGCCTAATCAAAGCTGTTTCACTAATTTAGATTATAATCCAGGTTAATGAACGTCTGACACTGACGTGCTTCATCAGTCTGACTCAGTTCATCCTTGAATCAAAATGTTATTTATCCAAAGCTATCCTCCTTCTGTCTATCCTACATACATGATGCAACAAAACATCTTTTCTTTGGTCAACAAGATTAGAAATGCTGACCAAAGACGGAAGAGAATATGCACATTCATACCTAATAACTATAATGAAAGGGAAAGCTTGAATAAAATTTATATTTAGGATGAGAAAAGATGCTCTCCTGACAGCATCCTCCCTCTCTATGACCCTCTTTCATCCTCTAATCATTTGTTCAGTCCCTTATTATTAGATTGTATTGTAGCTACAGGGCTGTAAGGATTAATTCAGTCTTTGAGTCTGCCTTTCCACATCTCTCTTCTTTTTCTGTCTTTAAGGGAAAAGGCAGACTCGGTCTCTGTGGAGATACTCCTATTCTATTTTCTGTACATTGAGATATGGAGTCTGACAGCTACAGGACAAAGAGAGACAGACACAAAGGATGAAGAGACTGGGAGGGCTTCTGACAATCTAGGGCCCTCGCTGTGCATCCTTGGTCACTTGTGATCTGATTAACGTGCCCTTTGTGCAACCTGTGTAACCAGGCAACACAGCAATTTTCTGTTAACAGGCTTGACTCATGTTTTTATACATACACGTCCCTCGTTCTCGCTCTGTGTCACGGTTTTTATTCTTTCTCTGCCATCTTCTGCAAAAAATGTAAAAAAAAAAAAAAAAAAAAATGCGAACGTTGATGTTCGTTCCAGGAATGTTTTAAAAGTAAAACTGAAAGTATAAACTCTAATGATGCTGCAGCTGCTGTTTATCTTCTATATGAATGAGATGAAACTGTTTGTGGATGCGTTTGAGGAAATAATGTCTTCAAGCCTCGAGGCGGGTGTTTCCGATGGCAGCGCCTGACGTGGCGTGGGTGTTGCTAGGAGACAGGCTGTCAACCACAAGATGTTTTTTCATCCTTTTTCAACACAGCACACACAGCTTTGTTTATGTGTCACGTTATGTATTCGGTAGCCGTCTGTTCCTTATCAACACTCATCAGCATTCAGCGCACATCTACACAAGAGAACTTCCTGTTATTTTGAACAGTCTAAAAATTTAACCGAAAATCCAATCGAAGCAAGTAGAGTAGGGCTAGCTGATAACTGATATTATATACTACAACAATCAAAACATTAACGTTAATGTATTTTTTGGTGATTAAAGCCAAATAAATAAAGTCAAAACAACTCTCAGCACAACTGATTGGAAAGCTGGCCTAATCTATCAAACACACTTTATTTTCAGTGTGTTTCGCAGAAGATGGATATTCGTGTGGTCTTCTTTTTTCACTTTGATGAACTGTTGTTGTTGATACATTCGTCTCTTTCCTCCTTTCCCTTTCTTGTTTATCTATTTATAAGAATCAGACACACACAGATAGTGAGAATAGAAACTCCCTCACCAGGTTCGGACAGAGCCAGCACTCCTCGCTCGGGGGCGTCTTTACTGATCTCCTCCTCTTCCAGCTGGTACGAGTCGAAGCTGTAGCTCTGCACCACGCTGCTCTCTCTTCCCTCTCTCCAGCCCTCCCTCCCTCCATCCCTCCATACAGCTCTTCCTCCATCCCTCCACACATCCCTCTCCTCGGGTGTCTGGACCGGCGTGGGCCTGCGGCGCTCCGCTCCCACTGAGCCCATCTCAGCGCTTGAATATACACAAACCCAAACACACACACACACACACACACACTAAACACTCCTCTTGACACTACAAGTTACACACTCTTGGGAGCGTGCATGTTAAACACAATCACCACGACACACACTGGAAGAGACAGGAGACCTTCAGATGATGGAGGGTCTGCAGGGGGAACACAGAAGCGGAAACATAATTAAAATGTAAAAGATGAACAGAGATGGAATAAAAAAAAAAAAACAATCTGTCACAGAAAATGACAAGAGTCAAGGTTAGACAGCCCGAAGAAAAGCAGCTTTCTGTGTGAGTGTTTGTGTGTGAGAGGCATATTAAATGAGAGCAACAAAGTGACATAGATGCACAACTGAGTGAGAGACAAGGTGAGCGAAAACACAGCTCTGCATTCAATGAGCAGACACTGAAATATACATCGCTGTACAATGACAGAGAGATGAGACGGGGTGATCAATTAACCAGCAGACAGAAAGTTAATCAATCACAATTTCGATGATCAGTGAAGCAAACAATACCAAACCTTTACTGGTTTGAGCCTCTCAAATGTGAGGAGATAGATAGATGAATCAATAGTTAATTAACTGTAATATATACAGAATAAGGATAATGAGCCAGAACAGTCAACAACAAAGTCATTCTAAATAAATTAGCTGACATAACGGCTTCTTAATTAGCTATTTAATTTTGGGGCGTTCAAAGTGAAGGTAACCCAACAAAAAACTAAATATCAGCAAGGCTGTGCAGGGCGTCCCAGACGTCCCTCTACCCAGCAAAGCATTCCAGTTCCTCCTGGGAGATCCCGAGGCGTTCCCAGGCTAGATGGGATATATAGTCCCTCCAGCAAGTTCTGGTTCTGCACCAGGGTCTCCTCCCAAAGGAAGGAGGCATCCTAATCTTAACCACCTCAGTGGCTCTACCTCCAGATGTCTGAGCTCCTAACCTTATCTGAGCCCAGCCAGCCTTTGGAGGAAACTCATTTCAGATGTCATTCTTTTGGTCACTACGCAAAGCTCATGACCTTCGGTGAGGGTTGGAACAAAGATGGACTGGAAAATTGAGAGCTTTGCCTTCCAGCTCAGCTCCCTCCTCCCCACAACAGTCCAGTACAATGTCCGCATTATTGCTAATGCTGCACTAATCCACTTCCATTTTCCTGTCACTCCTGAACAAGACCCTGAGATACTTGAATTCCTTCTCTTGGGGTAGCAACCACCATTCCACCATTTTCTGGCAGAGAACCATGCCAAGGAGGGAACCATGCCAACGAGCTTCTGGACTACCTTTGCAACATTAGGCAGAGATATAAACGAGGCTTCCCCTGAGTCTTCAGACTCCTGAACTGTCTCCTCTACAGAGGACTTATTTATTGGGTTTGGAAGCTCCTCAAAGTGCTCTTACCACCACTTGACAATATCCACTGTCCAGGTCAGCAGTCCTCCCCACTGGCTGAACACAGCCTGAGCCAAACCCTGTTTTCCTTTCCCGAATCATTGCACAGTGTATCAGACCTTCCTTGAGGTCCTTTTAGCCTTCCTGGTACATGTCTGCTGCCTCAAGTGACCCCTTGGCAAACCAAGCGATAAAGGCCTCCTTCTTCAGCTTGATGGCCTCCTTCACTGCTGGTCTCCACAAGTCTTCACAAGTTTCTGCCACGACAGGCACCGATGACCTTCTGACCACAGCTCCTATGAGCCGCCTCAACAATGAAGGCCTTGAACATGGCGCACTCTGATTCGATGTCTCCAAGACCCCATAGATAGGCGCTCCACCAGACGTTTTCAGTTCACCACAACAACACAGTAGCACTCAGCCAGGACCTTGGAGTATCTCCACACCTGCCCTGGGCAACTCAGGAATAAGGGGAGAGTCCAGCATCTCTCCAGGGCTCTATTTCAAGCCCATCTATATCGACTTGGTATCGCTCCTCCTCCCTCACCAGCTCCTGTTCCTTCCCCACAAGCAAGGGGATGTTTCATATCCCTAGGACCAGTCTACGATGCCAGGCATCAGAGCAACACTCGGCATGCAAAACACCTGACCACTTCACCTATCCCTGCGGGTGGGGGACCACAGGGCGGCGGCTCCATGTAGCTCCAGATGCTTGCTGGCTTCATATCTATTCACGACGGATGACATATAGAGTCCCCTAAATCTGACACAGTGGACCTTTAAGTAATGTTTAACTAATGCATGACTTGCATGCATGATTTAATGCGTAGAAGCAAATCAAAGAGGTCGTCAGATGCAGGCATTCACATGACAAGAATAAAAGATACGTCCTGCATTAATTAACTCCTTAAATCATCATGAGTCATGCTTTAGTTAAGCATTACTTAAGTACATGATTTGTACCCTGACTGTAAAGTGTTATAGTCCTCTTTCTTTCATCACAGCAGCTGAAACGAGGCTCTTTCTCTTTCATTAACTCCAGTCAACAGGGAACCGTTGAGGAAACTGTTATTGTTCCAGACTAGATCAATATAAACGGATAGAGACACTGGTCCATACGCAAACACACAAAGAAAAGCTCATTGTGTAAACCTGCGTGGTTACACAGAGCTCTGTCACCACACATGCACAACAAATGCATGTGGCCTCTGATGACCCGCGAGTTACATGTCAGCTCTTCACCTACAAAACTGAAGCGAGATCCTTTAAACCTGCGGCTGTCTGGCAAGCTGATGTAAGAAGGTTATCATCTCTGTACATTTGGGCTCATGCTCGAGTGGAAGCAGAGAAACAGGTGATTAAATAAGACACCCTCTTGTGAATAGAAAAAAAGCTTTTCAGAGGTTGTGTGGTTGTTTTTTTAAATCTAATCACTGCAGGTTCCCTCTCCAGACTTGAGGTGGCGCTCTCAGCCCCTCCTCCTTTAAATTAAAAGGCTCCAGCCAGCAAACCATAATTGAATTGCAGTCCTGTATCACGCTGCAGCTTCTATTGTTTACTTATGTAAGAATAAAATGGACATCAGGAGTGAGAAAAAAACCCCCCCACATGATTTCACACCTCAAGCTGGGAAATAAATCTTTGCGTTAAATGCGTTTATCCCCAAATCAATTAACCTCACGTGTTTCTACACAGGCAATAAAAATGTGATTAATTAAAGGTAAAAAAAAACACACGACGGCTGATCAGAGCAGGATTCACGATGCTCTCCCAGTTCTTCTTCTTCTCTAAAATCATCATTAAAACGATCCTAAAGTCCAACAAGGTTTTTTTTTTTATGTCGCTTTTACATCCAACCTTATGTTTTTGTCTGAAACGCCCGCGACCATCGCTCTTTCTCCCCTCAGATAAAAAACAAAAACACACAAACAACAGGTTATTAATGGCCCCTTTTACCTCCCGTGTCTCCCCCTTGTTTGGCGTCCGCTCCCCTCCCCGGCTTTCCAACAGCAGCGGGAGCGGGAGTCCTTCTTTCCTGCAGGGTCCTCGGAGTGGTCTCTGTCGGTCGGCTGGGACCTGGTCTCTCCTCCCCCTCCTCCTCCTCCCACTCCTCCTCTTCTTCCTCCTCCTCCTCAACCCGTCTCCATCAGCCAGAAGGGAAGCCCGTCCTGTGTGCGCTCCTAACGCACCATCCAGCAGCAGAGGGAAAGGAAAGGAAGCATGGATGGATGGATGGATGAGGAGAGAGAAGAGGAGGAGGAGGAGGAGGGTGAGGGAGGAAGGGAGGAGGAGGAGGATGAAATCATTGAAATGCATGTTAAATTGCAACTTTTTTTTGCACATTTTGTGCATGCAGAGAGTGTTATCAAACTGGGATTAACATTTTTATTCCAAAAGGGGACAAAAAGACAAAATGTATGACACGTCTAACACATTTTCAACTAAATTATGATGATTCACCCTGCACTCCACTGACAGAAATCTTCTCTTAACAGTCTATTTAAAAGCTTCTTCAAATGCCACAGCAATAAGTCAAGTATGACTGGTTTAGGGATGACTTTAAATCGCTTTAAACTGACTCTGAATTCTCAGTTGTGCATATAAATCCCAGGAGGTCCTGCAGGAGCATTTGTTCCCAAGTTGTAATTTTTCCTTTGACATTGTCTTTTCAGTCTCCTCTATTTTTTTTATCATTATTTCTCATTCTGTTCTGTCTTTGTTGGCATGGTACGTGAAGGACGTGTGCACTGCCAAAAGCATATAGATAAGAAAAAGCAGTGGAAAGAACAATAGAAGCTGGAAATTGTCTCTGTGGAGCCTCTGTGTGATTGACAGTTTTATCAGTTTAGTTCAATATGCTAATGCTTTATTATTGGCAGGGCCTCTGTCATATTGCACACCCCTACTGTAGGAGCAGAGCCAAATGGGAATCAGCTAAAAGGTATAGCTGTCTTTTTAGGTGTGCTGTTAGTGCAGCACAACAAACCCAGGATCTGCAGCTGCAGCTGCATTACAGTGTGTGAGGATGTGGATATGAGTCACATTCATCGTGTCTTTGCTGATAAAATGAATAAAAACAAAGTTTGATGTTTTGTCTCATCTTATGCTGAATCCAGTTCACCTCGCTTTTGGCTCGACATCACAGATCACATCAAAGATCGACTGTGTCGAATGCATCATGCAAAAGGTTTATCGCATCAGAATACTGAAGCTGTGTGAAATTTAGCATTTACAAATCGTGTCATGTTGGTGTTTTAAAGATTATGAGAGCGTTCCTTTTGATATCCTGGATTTCAGTCTCTAACATCCTGCACACTGACACAATCCAGTGATGTCTAACATCATGAGACAGGACTCACAAATGAAAGATAAGCTGCACAGGTCCAACATGAATTTTATTCATCAATGGTCAGTTTTGTTAGTGGAGTATGAGGTATGCTGAAAGGTTCATTAAAGCTTGATTAAGAAGAATGGAGGATTCATCAAAACACTGACATGACATGACTTGACGTGATGTGACAATGCTGAAGAAGCTGTCCTCTCATCTGTATGCCCTCAGGACAGTGACACAACTACCCTACATAGACAGTATGAAGAATGGACGTCGTATCCGTGATGTCACAGCTGAAGAGCCGTTGTGAAGCTCAGTGTGGTGGCTTTGGCCGTCGCCATCTTGGCAGTAACTTTAACCCTAAATATAATTTGAACAGGTGAGTTATATAAATTCACCCTCGGTACAGTTGTCATGAACGGGGAAATTAGCTATAGAGACCAAAACAGTTGTTTGTACCAGGCTGTAAACATGTTTTTATTTCTGCTGTGAAGTTGGACATTTTAACATGGGGACTTATGGAGACTGACGCACTGCCAGAGCCAAGTGGACGTTTGAGGAACTGCAGTTTTTGGCTCTTCCACATTGGCTTCACTTCACAGTCACAGAGGTTTTCGCTTGGCACGTTAGCATGCTCTGTTTAGGATTTAGCTCAAAGCACTACTGTGCTAACATGATATAATATATTAGTGTATCATATTATTTTAAATTCAGTTTTGACTTAAGACGGCACACTTTAGCATGTTGTTCTACGGATGGTTTAAAGGTGTCCTGTGGAGTTTTCTTGTAAACAAACAAACAAACATATTTACACTCACTAAAAACACATTGTGTGTATCCTTGAAGTCAAAGAATAAATGTGTTCCTCCTCTTAAAACATTTACCAGTCTGACCTTTGTTGGTGCATTGCAGCATATCTTGGCATGCTACCACCACCTGTAGACGGACAGTGTCAAACCATTGGCTGGACTGTTGTTAGGAGACTAAGGGAGTGTGTCGTATATTATGGCTGTAATCAGTCTATATTAAACAAAATGGTCTGTGGCCTACCCAGCAACTGAAGATCAACTAGTTGTCTGTTGTGTGTATTTAATTGCTTATCTCGTGGTCCGGAAAATCCTTTTTATCAACTGTGTACCACAACACCTCTGTGCACATCAAGCAGCAACCTCCGTGACTGTGAAGTGAAGCCAATGTGGAAGGACCAAAAACTGCAGTTCGTCAAACGTCCACTCGAGGCTGGATACCGAGTCACATATTTTGAGCTTCAAAGCGGCTCTTCAGAAACCTGTGGGTGACGTCACAGATGTGCTGTCCATTCTTTGTACTGTCCGTGGTGCACATGCACAAGGTAAACAAAACGGGGACCGACTCATAGCTTCATATCACCACTGGAGGTCTAAAACTCCTCAGGAAACCTTTAAATAGAGCTCTGCTGTGTAATTGAATAAACTAGTATTTTCCATACGGTTATCCAATTAAATGAAACACGGTTTACACAAAAAGATGCAACGAAAGCCGAAGAAATACTTAGAAATGCCAGCTGTTCCTAAAGAAGCACTAATCTACGATTTCTCATCCGAGCTGTTCTTTATGAGACACACAAACATATCCTGTTTTTTTTTTAATTATTATTGTTATTATTATTATTATGCTGGACCAGAAACACGTTTTTTGAGATGAATTTAATCTGCGTGAAATCCTCTGGATCACGGGGGCGTTGTTATCTGGTTGCCTGCCTGTTTATCTCTTTAGCTTCACCTGTCTCGCCTCTCATTTCACCTGTCTCACTGCGTGATAATTGAATTGCCAAATTTGTTGTCTTTCTATCTGTCTGTCATCCTCCATTTTGGCTGCATGCCTTCCTTCCTCTCTCTCTCTCGCTTTTTCTGTCTGTCTGCGGCTTCTCTCTTCCTCTCTGCTCAGCTTGTGGGGAAGCTTGCAGCTCTGGATTTATGCTGCGTGTTGAATAGTAATACTTTGTCATGTTGTTTTTTAGCCTACAGCGATCTGTCCAGAAAAAAATGAGTTACTGTCGATTTCTTGTTGTTGTGTGTGTGTGTGTGTGTCTCATAAATATTTTTTCCTAGCAGCTTTCTGTTATGAATGTGTAAAAAGGTCACACCGTGTTACGCCTCCTTCACTCAAATGGTATTATTTCCCTGTACAACCAACACCCTGCGGGACTATGAAGTGTCTGAAAGTCTATGTGTGTGCGGCTGCCTGTATTGCACTCATTTAATATGTGATTTATTACATCTATGTCCTCCATACTCTCTAACATCAGCTTACACTTGGGTGTGTTTGCATCCCTCCATCCAGCCGGGTAAAGATGCTGAGCCTCAACAGTGTCTATATTTAGCTGCTGGTTCAATCAATGACGGCAGAGCCACAGCACCATGACTCTGCATACTGATAGTACTACCGCCCATCACCACCTCCGCTCACCTCTGGAGAAAGAGATAAAGAAAGAGAGAGAAACAGAGGGAGTGAGGCATGGGAAATTAAAGAAATGGTGACAAGAAAATGAGAGCAACAGAGAGAAAGAGAGACAGATGGGGCCTTAATCCGATCACACGGTTAGAGGAAGGCTGGAAAAGAGCGAGAGAAATCGGCTCTGGGAGGAGGAAAAGGAGGATGTGTGAGGTGGGCAGGTAAAGAAGAAGAAATGGGATGAAAGGAATGAGACAGGTGTAGATGCAGAGCCAGAGAAACTGAGGGATGGAGACAGATGGAGAGGGGGGGGGGTGAAGAAGAAAGAGGAGGTGGAGAGTTCACACGAGTGAAGGGTGGATGAAGACGTAGAAAGAAAGAAAGAAAGAAAGGTTGAGACGGAGAGGGGGAGCTGATATCTGCAGTGTCTGACAGAGCTTTCTTTTTACAGATAGAGAGATCGAGGGAAGAAATGAGATATTCCACTTCAGGAAACAGAAGAAAGTTCACACAAGAGCAAGTAGAGAAAGATGTAACAGACTGCGGTAGTATGTGCTCGACTGGTGTGCGATGTAGCTGAGTGGATTTGGAGGGAAATGAAAGTAAAGAGGCATAAAGAGGAAGTGGGAAAAGTACACTGAGGAAGAAAGAGACAGAGAGAGTCTATTGACACTATTGAGATGTGACAAAATGAGACAGAGAGAGAGAGAGCCCTGAGGACTGAGGGAGAGGTCTGGGTTGAGTCACTGCTCGCTGGTGTTAGACCAGAATCTGTGACCTGATTATTTTAATTTGATAGCTGTTAATTCATGTTGATGTCACACTGACATGTAATCAGGTGAATGGTGTCTCTGTCATTCGTACGTCTGTTCTCACGCTATGTAACTTTGTGCTCCGGGTACGATCACCCACGAGAAGTACGTAACGCTTTACGGCACTAAGTCACACACCACCAACTATTTCACTGATTTTGGTGAAACTGGATCATATTTTATGGAGAAAATGTTTCCTGGTTTTCCCTCTGATGTCCTCTGGCTGCTCCGCCTCAACTCTCTGTGATTTACAGAGTTTCCTGATGGACAGTGAAGTAAACTGCTGCTGACTGTAGCTGCTGTGCACGTCATCTGTGGCTCTGTAACTTAACATCTGTACAGTTAGGATACTGCCTGCTATAAAAATACAGTATGTGTGAAAACAAAAGTTAACGTAAATATGGTTGAAATCCTTAATTAAGTCCCTGATGGGAACTAGCTTTTATACCCATAATGTGGCTGTGTGTAAAAGTGTGTACATGCGGACACACTTATACAGTTGTGTTCTACACAGATACGGATACACACTCGCACAAAGCACTTTATCGCTCACATGCAGTTATCTCTGTATCTTATTCTCTCCCAGAACTGTATGAATAAAAATGCACACAGAATATGCACACACACACACACACACACACACACACACTTTAAGTAGCCGTGAAAACTGGAAAGCGCCTCGAGCACTTGGAAAGCTCTCGCTGTAAATCCACACTATTGTTATGTTTGGCTGTGATCTGTTCTGGGCTGTAATTACATGACAACACAGGCGTAGCACAACGTCCCTCTGCCTTTTTCTCTGTCTTTGTGAGACACAGACATGCATTCAAACAACATAGATCATGTATTCTTGTAAAGCTTTCTATTGACTACTCTTTACTTAGACTTTATCCCTCAGCCCCATTTATCCCCAAAATTATATTAATCTTAAACCACAAATCTTAAACTAATATTGATATTAAATATTTCTATTATTTCAGTGTTGTGGCTCTGGCTGTCGCCATCTTGGCAGTCCTTCCACTGTAGCCTCCTGACTAATCCAAAAATGAGCAACGACGTGGATCATTGATGGACCTGAGGCAGGCTGAATGACGCCTGGGTGTTCAAACAAGCCACCTGTAACGGCACCTATCTGCCAATCAAAGCAACCACACTCTTAATTATACATAACTTTATAAATATATTACAGGTGAGTTGTATATAAATTCACCCTCAGTACAGTTGTCATGAACGGGGAAATTAGCTATAGAGACCAAAACTGTTTTTTGTACCAGGCTGTAAACATGTTTATTTCTGCTGTGAAGTTGGACATTTTAACATGGGGACTTATGGAGACTGACTCACTTCTGGAGCCAGCCTCAAATGGACGTTTGAGGAACTGCAGTTTTTTTGTCACTTTTGCTTCACACAGATGTTGATTCAGCTGCCAACATGAGAAAAGTATCGATGTTCTCATCTAACTCTCTCCAAGAATAAATGAATAGCACCCAAGCAAAGAAGTCGAGGTAAAAAGTTGAATTAGCCGACAGAGGACAGAAATCGTCTTTTGTGGCTGAGATAACTATTCATAGCTCTGCTGCTCTATTTTACTGTTTCCTTTCCCAGTTGTGATATAATCCGTCTGGATGTTTGTCTGTGTGTGTGTGTGTGTGTTTGTTTGTGCGCATGTGTGTGTTTTCTCTCAGTCAGTTGAAGCTTTTAGAGCTTTGTTAACCCCCACACACACACACACAGATGCACACATCCTTAACAAATCCCTGCTCTGAAACTCAACACCATGTAACCAAAGCTCAGAGACACTCAGAGACCCAGAGTTCAATTAGTCATCTCTCCGTGTCTCACTATCATTGTCTCCATCTTACAGCCGTTGTTTATTAAAGGTTGCTATGTAACCACCAGCCGCTTTACCATCGCAGTTACACAGCTCTGTTTGTGTGCATGCATGCGCATTTGTGTCCTTGGTGTGTGTTTCAGAGTGTGTGTGTATGTGTGTGCACTGTAATTTTATTTTTCTGTGCTCAGCTGCAGTTTTTCACAGTAAAGCAATAGCACCAATCTGTGTCTAATCTGCTCCGGAGGCTCAAGGCCAGGTCGACTTCACCTTCCTCTGCCACAGACAGCACCATGTCCCTTTTTTTGTCCTGCAGTGGTCAGTTAACAAACAAGTAACACTGAATTTTATTGGAAATAAAACTAATCAGGACTGAGAATGTTAGCAGCTCTGTGAGGCTGGCATAGCAGATATTGTTGACCATGTTCAACATCTTAGTTTGCAGGTATTTGGTAATAAAAGTATTGGACATTCCTGATGGACAGTGAAGTAAACTGCTGCCAACTGTAGCTGCTGTTAGCTCAGTTTGTTAGCCGGGCTGCCTGGACAAACCCAGCTGCACAAGTTATCGAACAAACTGGTATAATCTCTGGTGTTCATCCTTGTACTGAGCTCTGATAAATCTTCAACAGAAATAAGGTCACTAGTCACAAAACAAAAATGCTGCTTTTCTCTTCGACCATAGTAGAAAAGGGCAGTGGTGACAGGTTTATTTATGCATGTGTGCAGTTTAAATTAGAAGGAAAAGTGGCTACAGAATAATTGATGAGCATTAAAGCCTCTTTGGGGCTTTGGTTAAATCATGAATCTTTATATATATTCTGTCTGTGCTGAACATTTAATGCCAAATGTGTAATCAGTCTGGAGTGATGGACGCAGTAGAGTGCGACTGGGAAAAGAAATAATCATATTAAATCAGTGTAAGTAAAGTCACGTTTCAGATCAGGAAGTGGACCCAGATGTAGATGCAGGGTGATAAACAAAAGTAACTTTAATTACTTACTTAAAGTTAAAGGCAGGAATGAAAAGACAAAAACAACTAAAGGCAGCTGATATTTCACACAAAACAAACAAATCCAAAATAAACCAGGAGCCCAACAGAAGTCCAAAAAACAGACCATAAAAGAACAGGGACAGTAACAAACACACAGAGGGGTTAGCACAAAGACGGAACAAAGGACAGAGGAACTAAAACAGGCCTAGGAAACAGAACGCAGGACAGTACGATCTGACACAAAGGTCACAAAAAGAACACAGGGATAAATATACAAAACACACAACTAGACACAGGTGAACCTGATGAGAAACAGGTAAAACAAAATAGGGTGAAACCAGTGACAGTATCATACGCATGACGTCACCCACAGGTTTCTCTGGCCACCACCATGTTGCCTCTTCCACCGGTTAATCTAACAATTGGCGAAGGCGTGGATCATCAGCAGACCTAAAGTGCAAGCCTCAAACAAGCCATCTGTAACAGCACCTACCTGTCAATCAAAGCGGCCACACTGCATCACTTTAAGCCTGAATTAGCTATAGAGACTAAAACTGTTTATAAACATGTTTATTTCTGTTGTGAAGTTGGACATTTTAACATGGGGACTTATGGAGACTGACTCACTTCTGGAGCCAGCCTCAAGTGGACGTTTGAGGAACTGCAGTTTTTTTGGCACAGCAGAATCAAAACTGGCGGGAAAACGCGACAAAGGCAGGAAGTAAAGATACACGGGACACAAAGAGAGAGGAGAATATAGGACAGTAAACACAAAACCATGACAAATAAAATGTACATTTGTCGAGGTTAAGTGAGGATTGAACCGGGTGATGTCTCAAATAAATACACTTTATTTCACCAGCATCTTGACCTACCACCTTTATCTTTTCTAGGTATATTAAATCTTCCACCATATTCCAGCAAAGATTTGAGGTGCCACTGCAGGTCTGTTTTTCATTGTGCTGTTTCATATTCTGCAGAAGTGCAGCTTCCATTTGGCAACGTGCCATTAGCGGCCATTACATCCAAGTGTGTGAGTGAATTTGAATGGGAAAGTTTGATTTAGTGGCCAAAGCCATTATCGGTGAGGAATGAAACGGTCCCTCTGGACCATTTCTACACATGTATCCTCTTTCTCACTCTCACTTTCTGCACACACACACATAGTATCCTCTGGGACCCTCATCAGGTCAGTGAGCTCCTTTTAGCAGCTCCCTCGGTGATCTCCATATCTCTAATGAGATTACTGTAGTAATAGGAGACTTGATAAAGCCATTACCCACAACCCATTCCTCCTGTCTGCCTGATTCTTGGTCGTCTGTCCACCTGTGAGCTCTCAACCAGGACTGAGACGAGAGGGAGATAACAGCGACTTAAGAGAAAAACAAAACAAAAAGAGAGGTCAAAAGAGCTGGAATGGAGAGGAGAGAAATCAATGTGGGAGAAAGGAAAAGAAAGGAAACAGGAAGTGTGAGACGGTTACAGATGGGAGAGCGAGGGGAGAAATCGCTGACAAGGGTACGGAAAGAAGTGTCGATAAAGAAAACACAAGGGGAAAGTCCAAAAAAATGAAATGAAAAAAAGATGTGGCGCATGAAGGATGGATGAACAGCGAGTGGCTGTTTAAAGGTCATGTGTATTAGAGAGCCGTGTGCAGAGACATGGGGCTCAGTCTCCTCCTCTTTTCTCTCCTTTATCTGCCTCCATCATCCTCCTTCTGCTGCCAATTTCCCCTTTTGTCATGTCTTTGCTTCCCTCGTCCTCTTTCATCCCTGTCTCCTCTCTCTCTCTCTCTGTGTCTGTCTGTCTAACCTCCCCCCTCTCTTGCACAAACCAACTCCCTCTGTAGCTCCCTCCCTCCTTTTCTCTCTCTATCTCCCTCCATCAGCTTCAAAGAGCTGTCTCTGTGGCAGACCTCGAGGGCACCTGCCTCTTGAGGTGGAATAAAATCATCCGTCCCCTAGTGCCTTTTGTGTGTGTGTGTGTGTGTGTGTGTGTAGCCCGTACAGACTCTGAAGTGAAGTGGGGCCCTGGGTATCTCGACAACAAACAAACAAAACCAATAAACAAGCAGGTGAACCTGGACCACGGGGTCATTTCTGCTCTGGGTTTACTCCCTGAATTAGATTATGTTACAGCGTTGTTTCTAACCTTTAGAGCTCAAATGAAATCCGTGTGCACGTACATGTGTTTGTGTGTCTGTCTACGTCTGCATGGTTGCAGAGTGTGTCAGTTTGTTGTTGTTTGTTCACCTCTCTCTTATGGAGACTGACTCGCTTCTGGAGCCAGCCTCAAGTGGACGTTTGAGGAACTGCAGTTTTTGGCACTTTCACTTTGGCTTCACATCACAGCCACAGAGGTTGGTGCTTGGTTTAACCAAGTGTGTGACCTTCAAGAAGGGACATAGGAGGAGTTGTGTTGCCAGACTGGGCTGTTTTCTGTCCAAATGGCCATCTTCTTTAGGCTGCATTAAAATTAGTGTAGAGATTTCTGTGGTCTGCCAAAACTCTAAAGCTGTAAATTAATATTTTTATATATTGACAATGGATGTCAAGACGTCTTGCATGTGAAAGGAGTCACCTGTAGTGATAAACCTACAGAGAATAACCTCCAGCTCCCGTCGACTACAGAGTCTGTGAAGGTTCTCAGTCGTCCAGGTCACCTTTCTTTCAGAAGAGTTAAATCTGGGGCAACTGGAGATCTACAACCAAGCTTATTGTTTAGCTAAACTTAGCAATCAGACAGCTTGTTTTTTTTTTTCTGCACTAAAACCCCAATACACACTACCTGCTCAGCACCAAACTGCTGACAAACTTTACAATTTGCTAGTGAACATAGCTGAGCATTTAATTCCCACAGGACCAAAAATAAACCTAAAAAAGTGAGAATAATGGTCATGTGTGAAGAAGAAGAAGAAGAAGAAGAAGAAGAAGAAGAAGAAGAAGAATGCTACAGTTCATTAGCTCTAGGCTAAAATGTCTTTTCTTTAAATTACATTCAGTTCCAAGTCACTGCTCTGTAATGAAAGCTCTTTACATAGGAGTTTCCATCTGTTCATATTAATAAAGACTTTTTCTGTTTCGTGTCACATTATCCAGCAGACGTCCTGGTAATCATTTTTCAATAAAGTCACTGTAATTTCAGTTTAGCTTAAATGTATAGCATACTAATAGAGGAAGGGCATTTTGGAAATGCTTTATTTTTCCTATTACGCTCATATTCAGCCACAGAACGTAGCAGAGAGGCTCTGACTTATTGGGTTCACTCGGTGTGCCGGTTCAGTTGTGACAAAGCTTTGTGTCGCTATATGTGTGTGTAATATTATTATATCCCACTGTCTGGATGGAAAAAAAGCTCTCCTCCAAAAGAAAACAAAAAATTGGGCCACTTTTAATGACAGATGGACAGCTCTATCTGTCATTTCCACCTGATGACCCCTCGGTCTCTGCATGCCTCTCAGACATATCTTCATGGATGGAGGCACACCACCTCCAGCTGAACTTCTCAAAAACTGAACAGCTGCTCCTCCCAGACAAACCTAATATACACCATGACAGCATCAAAACTGATTCCCTATCTCTCACCTCTACCAGGGTAGCAAGAAACTTAGGAGTCATGATTGATGACCAACTAAACTTCTGTGATTAGGTCGCCCAGACGTGCCGCTTCGCACTTCACAACATAAAAAAAATCAGGCGTTACCTGACTCAACATGAAACCCCATTCCTGACACAGGCTGTGGTCATCTCACGAGGGGGAAACCCTTTCAGATGATCCAGAATGAGGCGGCACGCCTTATCTTACCCCGCTGTTCATCGAGCTCCACTGGCTACCTGTAGCAGCCCGCATTGAATTCAAATCCCTAATGCTGACTACAAAGTAGTCTCCGATTCTGCACTCACCTACGTGAATGTCCTCATACAGTTATATGTTACCTCTTCCAAGGAAAGACGCCTGGCTCTGCCACCCGTACGCTCGGGACAATCCAAACTTTTCTTGTCTGTTGTTCTTTGTTGGTTGAACGTCCTACCAGATCAGGGGCGTCCCTCTCTACCTTCAAAGACCTCCTGAAGACCCAGCTCTTCAGAGTGGACCTCCTCTCTGAGCACTAGGACATGCTAAATCTATCCACTTGATTTGATGTGCATTAACATGCCCTTGTCACACTGTACCTTTGGATTAAGGTGTCAGCTAAATGACTAATGTAATGTAGCTGGGTGGGTTGGACACTGAAGAAAAGAAACATTTGGGTCAGGAAAGAGAGCTGAATCATCATAACAACACCAGAGACTAAACCTGGTAAAGATTCATCCATGTTCAACACACACAATGTATTTATGTAACGTTCTGTCTCTACCATGCAACATAAACTACATGCACTCTACCATAACGATAAAATTAACCAAATTAGTGTGTGTGTTGGTGTGTGTAATATGGTGAGTAGTGAGAGAGCAGCAGAGCAACAGATAAAGAGGAAAAGAAGCTGGGTGGATGTCCGACATCTATATGAGTCCTCCATCTAATGAAAGTCATCAGAGTGAAGCAGGGAAATCAGTCTAATAAAGGAAAGAGGTTGCTGCTCAGTCTTGGATGAAGGCCAAACCACTACCACACACCCTAATTGACTGTGTGTGTGTGTGTGTGTGTGTGTGTGTGTGTGTGTGTCTGTGTGTCTAGATGAGGTAGAGAGGAGTGTATTGATTGCTGGGCGTGTTCAGAAGGGACCTGAACTACCACAGCACCACCTCCACCACTCACACAAAGTCTGAATAAGATCTTAACTATATCTTCAGGTATATTATGTATAACAGAGCTTCTGGCTGTTGTGCTGCTCATTGATCGGCTCGTCTGATAGGGTGCCAGGAGACAACAGTGTGGTAAACCCTTTAGGTCATACTGTTAGGAGAAAGAGGTTTAACATGGGGTGGTACAAAAACCTGAGGAATCAGAACATGATATGTTTAGATACCTATACCTGTTTAGATACTGTGATATTCATATATTAATGCATAATTGCAAAACTTACTGTGTAAACTGTATATTTGTATCTATATGTGTTATCAATTTACTTCTGTACACACAAAAATACAAAAAACAAAGCTCAATGTTGAAGCAACATTGCGTAAAAATTGATATTTTTGTGATTTTGAGCCTCCAGTTTCAGAGTGTAATTTGCAGTATTTGTTACGATTGTATCAATTGAAACAAACTAAATGTATTTAAACAGTGTTTAAATACATTTAGTTTGTTTTATTGTTGTTCAGTGTGTAGTGTTGTGACTGTAAAGCCTTTCTGTCCAAGCGTTAGACGTGTGGTTTCATTTATTCTGCCGCCCTCTGCCGTACAGCTTAAAAAACTACACATTCTCCCATAATGCACCTCCTCCTTTTTATTCCCATAATACCCCGCTGCGAACTCTCTGCACCAGTCAAGATGGCGGACAGACCAGGTAAAACATCGTGTCCTCTGCTACAAAAATCACATTTTGTCTTTATTATATGTTTTATTGTTGGTATATTTTAACGTGTTCACAGTCTGAGTGTGTTTTTCTGTCACGCTGACCGTTAACGGGACACTTGAAGCTCTTCGTCTGACTGTAGGCCGCGTTCAATCCTCTGAGTCACGTCAAGGACTTTGCGTGTCATTGCCAGTTTGTGCAGCTAAAACGAACCAACGAGCCGCTTTTTGGACATTTAACTGTCACATTAAGTGATCACCCACTCTGGATTTGCACTTCACATGAGGCTCATAAAAAACAAGCTGTCTTTGCATGTATACGTTATGTAAGTTAACGGCTTCGCCCCGTTAGCTTGCACAGCAGCCTGCTAAACACGGTGCCGACCTCAAACTGTGACATTATCGAGTTAATTTAAAGCCTAAAAACAAATAAACGGTTATAAAACTGAACAGGAAAGGCAGAGCTTTGATTTTCGATGTGTTTTAAACGGTGTGTCAGGAATATTTCATTCATAATTGTTGTAATGTAGCTACATTAGCCTGGTATGTCAAAGTGTCAGTGTAAATATGAGCAACTGACTCTTCATTCATACAAATACTTTGTAGATTTTAGAGCTGCAACTAAACATTATTCTGCTGTGTCGATTAGTCTACCTATTATTAATAATTATGATTATTTTCTATTATTATTTTGACAGTTTTAAGATGTCACCTTGGAGGTGACATCTTTACTTTGCCTGGTCAAATATGTCAAAGACTAAATGTTCAAATTGAGAAGTTGAAGCCAGAACTTGTTGAAATAATCAACCTGTCAATTATCAAAATTGTTTAGCTTTAGTTTAATTATCTGTTGATTTACTGATCAGTTAAGTGACCAAACATTTCAGCTCTCGCCCACTTGTTTCACTTTTTAGCGGCAAACATTATTGATCAGATTGATCAGGTTTATTGCCAAGCAGACTTTCACATACAAGGAGTTTGTCTTGTGCATAACAAACATTAAGTAAAAAATGAGAGAAAAAGATAAATACGTACGTTATGTTTTAAAAGAGCTGTACAGTTTGTTGCCCGCTGCTTAAACCAGAGCTACAGTATGTTTTGCTCATTGTGGGACGACATGTAATCAAGCTGTCGTTGCTGTCTCCACTTGTGACCAGTTCCCGTAGCTGATAAGAGGCTGATGGACGTGAAGCTGGGTGAGCTGGGAAGCTGGCTCGGAGGTCGCGACTTCACTCCCAATGGCATCATCGCAGCCGTCCGCAGGGGTGAGGAAACCTGCTCTGACTTTGTTGTTGTTGTTGTGGATCTGAAAAATGTGTTACCAAGGGAGGAAATCTGATCTGAGATACAAGATATCACAGGATATATATGCAGAAATACTTCATAAAAAATTAAGATTTGTGGAAAGCTCTTCATGGAACGTGTAGCAACTTTAAACCTCTTTTTTTTTTTAAGATTATTTTTTTGGCCTTTTTTCAAGCTTTATTTGATAGACAGCTGAAGAGTGACAGGAATGTGGGGAGAGAGAGAGACGGGGAATGACATGCGGGAAAGAGCCACAGGTCGGATTCGAACCCTGGGTATCTGCAGCGAGGACTGTCTTTGTCTTTGTACATGAGGCGGCTGCTCTACCAACTGAGCTGAACGCCGCCCCTTAAACCTCATTTTTAGTGACGTTTCAAAGGCCTCTTACTTTGAAATACTTTGTGAATGGTATGCTGGCTCAGTAGTAAGGAAAGTAGAGCAGGAAAGTGTATTGAATTTCACCATGTTCACTCATGTTTGAATTCGCGTCAGGACGATTCTCACATCATCATACTGTTGAGATTTATGCTGTCCCCTCTCTGTCCTCCAGGCCACGACAGATACTACAACAAGTACATTAACGTGAAGAGGGGAGGCATCGGCGGTTTAACTATGCTGCTGGTTGGCTACGTGGCCATCAGCTACATGTGGGAATACGACCACATCAGTAAGAAAACACTCTTATTTCTCGTCTACGTTCTGCCTTTGTCTGTAACTAGCTCCCTCACTCTTTTCTCCATCTTCTCTTCCAGAACACGATCGCTGGAGGAAGTATCACTAAAGCCCTTCAGCAGCTATCAGACCTCCAGGGGTCGAACTTTGAAGCTCTTTGTTCCCCCTGCTCTTTCTACTCTCAGCTCCATGTTCAATATGTCACTGTTAACGACCAATAAACAATATGAAGATTTATTGTTGGATATCGTGTCATGGTGTGTGTTTAGTCTAAAAAAAAAAGACAAATCTGTAACAAGAACATTTATTTGTACACACTGCACAGATTGTATCCACACAACAGTGAAACATCTTGAGATACCTGTTTGAGATGAGCAAATCTGCTGTACGTCCTATGGCAACAATTTAAATTTTCTTTCAGATCTAACAGCCTCAGCACACAACCGATAACTTACCACTTCCAGGATTTAAAATGTGTCGTTAAGAGTTTAAAATGTGGCGACGTAAGAATACAAACTATTGCAGGGTGGATTTGGGCTCTCGTTACAGCCCAACAAACATTATTGCAAAATTACATTCCTACTGGCATTGGTCACTTTTTTTAATTTCGTTTACACAGTCAGATTCACTACCATTAGAACAGAACTGGTCTGGTGTCACTGATGCAGTCACATGACCCGCAGAATATCCTGTAAGAAGAAGCAGCAGCACTGCCCCTCTGCTGGGTGTGATGTGTATTTAAATATTACAGTACAAACATTGTAGAAAACACTGCAGACTAACCCACGAGTCATTGAACCACAGCCACGCAGACTGTGATCTCTTCTGTGTCTTCTTGTTTTCACGTGTCCACGGTGGGAAAAATAGAAATCGTAGCTTTATTGATCTTTCTTACTGCCGCACAACACGGGCAGTTAAAGTCTTTAAGCCTGCGGAGCAAAGAGGCTTCCTCTCTCCGCTCTGCTGCTCACATCAGGAGGGAACCGAGGTCCACCACTGTGATGACCCCGAGGCTGAAGGCTACTGTCCACTCAGGAAGGCAAGATGGCCTTTAGTGCATTTGTTGGCATAGTGGCCCTTCTCACCACACTGCAGACAGAAGAATGAAGATGTTAACGGCTTGCAGAAAAAGAACAAATCCTCAGATCTGAGAAGGAAAAACTCATAAATATATGCCTATTTAAAATCGAGATTGTGATCTAAAAATCGTAGATTGTAGAATTTAATGTGCTCTTAACTTCTGTTTCCAAACTTCATATGAGCTCACTGACAAGCAGATCTGCACTATGTGAACAAACCAACAGTTTAATGTAGCAAACTAGATAGCTATGCTGATGAATTACTACACATGGCTCTTAAACAATCCAATTAAGTTGAGTACTTGAAAGGTGTCTTCAGTTGGTGGAGAAATACAGACTATTTCAAATCTGGCTTTTTGTCTACATTCTTTTCAAAATTGAGAAACAAAGATCGCAGTTTAGATCGTGGATTGATTGCAATTAAATAGTTCGGAATATTTTCTGGGCAGGTTGCCGATCGCTACATGGATCTCTGAAGCTCACTAAGTAACGTGTTATCTCATTTTTTCCTGTGCAAAAACAAAAAAACATCTAAATGAAGAGTAGGTATATGAGGGTTAGATATATTTTATGTACATAAGTGTTAAACCAATTCATAACTTCTATTAAATTTGGACTACAAAGTTTCTATTTCATGATTTGTAGTAGTTTTTTTTTTTAAATTATTGTCATATTGATCATATTGAACACTCGGCAAGAAAGTGAATAAAAGTATGAAATTAAAACTAATGCCAGTCTTCATATCTACGACTCCGGTGAGAGACTGGTGTCTACAAATGGATTTTGAACACATTAGCAGACGAATGTTCAGTTGGCTCACCTTGTAGCAGGTGACCTGGTCCAGTGGCCGCGGCCCTCTGTTGCCGGTCATGTTATTTTGCTGAGTTGCGGCCATCGGCGTGTGATTCTGCGGCCGCTGGCCTGGACTGGAGTTGGTCAGCTGGATTAGAGAGAGCGACGAGCGGCCGATAGTGGGCACGGGCTGCAACAAGCAGAGAGAATTACGTGAATAAATACACATTCATCGTGACCCGTCGTTTATAAATACAGATGTGTGTGTCCTCTTACCTTTGTCTGGTTCTGGGTTTGCTGTGGTAGAGGAGGCTGCTCAGAAGCTCCCATAGGCAGTTCAAAACGAGGGCTGTAGAAAGACATGTCACTGTTAGATCTACATCACTGCCTCAATCTGATATATCATGTAGGGATCAGATAAAAATGTTACATACTGCATAAATTTACAGGATTTTCCTTCCGGACAGAAGCCCACCAGGTAGTTGACACAGATCACTCTTCTCGTGTGTCTGTGTCTGCAGTCAGGACCTGAGACGATCCAAAACAGGAAGTGAAGATGTTTAGGTGTTAAAATCATCACTGCTGTAACGTTCATGTTCGCCACAGAGCAACACTTACCGTGTTTGCAGAAGCCTCGATCATACCACGGACAGTCTTTGATCTTGGATTCGGGATCAATGTGCAGGAATGGACACTCCTTGTTGCTACACTCACCTGCGAGCGTCAACACAAAACATTAGCGAAACACACTCAGCAGTCATCGAGTTCGTTGGCGCGAGATTATGAAACATCGAGTCAACGAACCAAACTTTGAGTAGAAGTAGCACTCGGGCATCTTGGTCATGTCGTATTCGTGGAGAAACTCGCACTGGTCTCCTTTCTTACACAGTCCTCTGAGCCAGTGCTTACACACCACCGTCTTCTCTCCACTGATGTGGCGGAACGGACACATCCCACCTGAGAACGGAAACAAGATAAAGACATGTAACTTCTTGTATGTAAGTTCATATGCCATGTGCAGTATTTGCAGTGATGCATTTATCAATCAAACAGTTTGAAATAAAAACTCAACCAATGAAAAGAATTATTAAAACTGATTGTGATTTTTAATCAAGATATAAGTGCAGGGAACAACGAGCAGAATGTCCACGAGTTAAACAATATTCATTATTTAGACTGAAAAAAACGTCGTCTAGGACAGTTTAAAATAGAATTTGGGGAAGTTGCAAGAGGAAAAAAAAAAAACGTTCATTTTGAGTGCTGACTGTGACAGTCGGTTCACTGAGCGTCCCAAACCTGTCAAAAATATTACAATTGACCTTTTTTCCTGAGATACTTTTATCCAAAGTGACTTACAAAAAAAAAAGGGAAACAATCAAGGTACAGTGCAACGAGGACGCGTTGGTGCATCAAATGACAGTGTAACCAAATCTAAACCAATCAGGCGTGAACAAATCTAAAAACCAGTTCTTCCTTTCTTTACCTCATGTTCATTTTAAACATGACTTATTATGAGTAATGCAAAGTCTGTTAACATTTAACTTTAAAACACATCACTCTTGCTCTTGTCTTAACAAAATCATTCAGAAAGTAATATTTTGTGTCACATCTACAGATATAACACCAGCTGTTATGTCCTTAAAGGTTCAAATGCTTCATTATGTCAACAAAAAAAAAGCCAAATCTTCCAGTCATACAGAATCTGACAATCCTAGCAGGCCATAAATAATATATTATAAAAATGAAGCTTTGGGCCGCATGAAATCTGACCGCGGGCCGTTATTGGCCCCCGGGCTGTACTTTGGACATCCCTGTGCCTCTGCTGCTTCAGGTTTGACCACTTTTTAAAAATCCATCTCATCCTTTGTGGAAGTACAAAACTTTCTCATTCTACTGATGCCAATCTACATAGTTAGTTATAATAATATTCACATATACACGCACACACGTGACAAGGTGCAGCACACCTGCATGAAGAGGTGAAGAAGAGATGAGCCTGCTGCAGCAGGTGAAATGTTGTCATGTGTTGGGTTTTTTTTACCTTTTATACAAGCTGCTCTCATGAAGAACTCACACACAGCAGACCCGGACTCTGCAGGGACACACACACATGAATTATCACATTATTGGGGGAAACACAGCGGCGGTTAGCTTCCACCTGATCTACCGTTACAGCGGCTAAAGTAGCAGCTAGCGTCCCGACACTTACTGTCCATGCCGGGGAAGGGAAGAGGCTGCGCTCCGAGCTGCTGCTGCACAGCGATCTCCAGGTCAAACTTGATGTGATCCACGTTAGCCAGTAAGTCCTGCATGTCTGCGTTAGTTTACCGAGCTCCGGTCCGATCAAACAGGTTAGCTGAGTTAGCTTCAAGTCGAGCTAGTTCATCAGCCAGCTAAAGTGGCTAACGAGGCTAGCTAGGCTAACCGATAAGCTAAAGCGAGCTCCCCGCAGAGGAACCAGATCAGCTGCCGGTGTTTGAAGCTTCACGGAGCCGTTTGAAGGTGAAAACCGTGAACTGTGGTCGGTGTGTAACTTTGAGTCAGTCACGAGCAGCTCCTTGTTCTGTCGGATGGATCGGAGGAGGCGCGCGCACTGACCTATGACCTCGCGGAATAAGACGAGACTAGTCGATCCTCGAGCGTTAACGGCTGGCGGATGGTGAACTCGCAACACGTTGTTATGGTGACAAAACTTCTGATTTAAAATGATTTATTAGTCATATTTATGACACTCGATTAAAAATTGTTTTATTAATAATTAATTTAATAATTTTGTCGTATTTTAACGAAGCTTAGTTTTCCCTACATCCTCCTCAGAGTAATTATTAATTCATTTCTCATTATACTGATATATATTTTTATATTTTAAATGTATTCGTATTAATTCAATTAATTATTTTTAATATTTTTATGAATTATTTTTAAATTATGTCAGTTAATTTTATAGCAGGAATAAACTGACAGAATTTGTTACATAGAAAAATAAATGTTTTGCAGCAGAGAAGTGTGTGCACTTGCTTTTATCATTTTTAAGTTTTTGTTTTATTTCATGCTCTTGAATTAATGGTTTTTATTTTGATAAGTTGAAATTCAGTTGTCACAGCAGCTTGTATACACAAGGTTGATAAATATTATTAATAAATAAGAAATCTATAGAAGAAAGTCATGCTGGTGTTAAAGAGTCTGACAGCTGCTGGAATGAAGGACCTGTGGTAGAGCTCCTTCTTACATGGTGGGAGTGGCAGTCTGTTGCTGAAGAAGTTTAAGGTGAGAGAAGTTCATGATGGATGTCAGCTTTGCTAACATCTTCCTCTCTCCACTTCCTCTATGGAGTCTAGGAGTCAGTCCAGGACAGAGCTGGACCTCTTGACCAGTTTGTTGAGTCTCTTCCCGTCCCTCTCTGTGCTTCCCCCTCCCCAGCAGACGACTGCATAGATTAATGCCACCACAGTGTCATAGAAATGTTTTACACAGTCCTGCACACTCCAAAGGACTTCAGTATCCTAGTCGAAGTAAATGGAAAAGACTTTGATGCTTTTACATATGACCAAATATTATCATTATTATAGACAGGTGTGAATGTCTGTTTCTAGCTTTCATACATTCTTTTAACCCAGTCAGACCTTTAGGGATCATAATGTTGTTCTGTCAGTCGGTCCACCACGCTGGTCCAGACTAAAACATGTTGACAGTACTGGATGGATTGTCGTGGTCCCTGGAGGATGACTCCTAATGATTCATGTGAGTAAAATGTAAAACTGTTTAATGAACTGCCATAAAATTTGGTACAAACACTTCCCTTCAGGATTAATTGTAATAGCTTTAGTGTTCTCTTAACTTTTCTATAGCAACAGATCAAATTTAATTTGTCCACAAATATCTGCAAAACGTACTGTGACTGGTGTGACAGTCATGTTGAAAGATCATACACAGTATCTGTAGTTTCATTCATTTTGGTTGCTTTAATGTAACAATTATTTGTTATCAAATTGTTTTTATTATACTGTACATGTATACAGTATATGACAGAGAATGCTCATGTATGAAACAAACAGTCACACTTTGTGCAGTACAGTAACTTTGGATTGCAAATTTAATACAAAAGATTTCTGACAAGTTTAAAGCTTAACTGTGATCGTAAGGCCATAATCAGACCCAAACAGGCATCGTGGCGATTAGCTGCAGGGTGATCTGGTCTGAATAGAGACCAGATCTACAGTGGAAAAACAGCAAGGCCACTGCAGCAACACTGAATGACGGAGGACGGTGAAGTCTGCAAATCTATCTTTCAAACTAAAACTGTTGTGAAGTCATGAGGAAGTATATATTTGAACCAACAAATATACACATGAAACAACATTGGCTTAAACAGTGTTTGTTACAATCATCGGTGTCTGACGCGCTGCTCTCTACAGCTCAGGCAGGCCCGGCATGGGGAACCGGCTGGCGAAAGCCTCGACCTCCGTTTTGATTTCTGCTACTCGCTGCTGGAACTTCTCTCCCTGAGCCAGAGCCTGAATGAACTCCCTCAGAGGAGCCTTTGGATCCAGGCTCGACTGCACCTCCAGGGTCAGCACGATACCTGCAGGAGAAAGAGGAAAGAGTGGAGGGCTTTCAGAGCAGTTTCAGAGACTATATTGGTCATTTTTGCTTTGCTCACTTTTATTTATTTATGGATTACCTCTGTGAATGAACTCAGCCACCTTCTTGAAGTCATCCTCCACCAAACCTCTGGAGGTCAGAGCTGGAGAGCCAAACCTCAGACCGCTAGGACGCAGAGCACTCTTATCCCCTACAACAAAAACACAGAGACACATTAAGAGCGTGAAAAAAAAACCTTCACAAGCATCGTCCACAGTCAAAAGACGACTGTGAGGGGCTACACCTGTATGCTAACAAACATGCATGGATCACTGACAATAACACATACCTGGACAGGTGTTCTTATTACAGGCGATGGCACAGGCTTCCAGAACCTTCTCAGCTCGTCCTCCATCAGTTCCTTTGCTGCGCAGGTCCAACAGGATCAGATGGTTGTCAGAGCCGCCTACACGGGAAGACAAAGAGGAGATTAGATGAAGCTATTAACTGCTAGTATGTCATCATGTGGTTATAAATATAAATAGTTTAATGTGTTAACCATTTTCCGTGGTGGCACCTACCAGTAACGATCTTGTAGCCGTGGTCGATGAGACCACTGGACAGAGCTTTGCAGTTAGCAAGAACCTGCGTCTGGTAGGCCTTGAACTCAGGCGTCATGGCTTGTTTTAGAGCAACAGCAACACCTGCCAGAGAAAGACAAGTCCTAACTGAGATAGATGTCGACATGACCGAATGACAGCAGAGATGAAACTGAGTCAAAGTCAAAGGGAGGGAAATGATGACGAGGCGGACCTGCGATTGCGTGGTTGTGTGGTCCTCCCTGCAGACCTGGAAACACAGCCTGGTTGATCAACGACTCCAAGTTATACAGAGTCTCCTTCCCCTTGGCATCCACGCTGCGCACGCCTGCAGGAGGGAAACAGAAAGTCAGAGTGATGGTGTTGTGAAGAAATTGCTGAAGTCAAAGGTCAATGGTGAGGTCAGGAAGGAAGAAAGTGTTCAGGAGCCTCTGATGTCTTATGCTGTAATATTTATTGACGCTTGATCAAGGAGAATTAGAGACGCTCTCAAAGTTCATCAGAAGTGCCTGAGTCGGTCTCACATTCTGCCCAACTCATCCTGGTGGATAGACTTTAAACCCCAAGATAACACCACAAATACTATACGCCCAGAATTAGTCAAAGAGAATGTTTTTACCCATGGAGGTGTTATTGTCAGCATATTCTAGTCTGGAGACACAGATGTCTGTTTACGCAGATTGGACCATCAACGGCCAGCTATCTATTATGTCTAGGAAGGCAGCAATAGGTCTCTTCGACCCTGGCCACCACAGTGTTGAGATAGACTGGCACCTACTGTTCTCAACCAAAGCCAAACAACTAATACTGCCGAGAACCTCAAGGCCCACACGTGACCTCGTGTAACCTAAGGATAGAAAATTCCATAACAGATGGGAGGTGGTACCAATAAAACAAATATAATATAAAGTGTCGATGACAAAACAACATTCCTACCTTTCCTGTAGAAGATGAGTCCAGCACGGCAGCCGCGCAGTGTCTTGTGTGTTGTCGTGGAAACGATGTCAGAGTACTCAAAGGGTGAAGGCACGACTCCAGCAGCCACCAGTCCGCTGATGTGAGCCATGTCTGACATCAGGTACGCTCCGTTCTCATTAGCAATTTGCTTCATGCGGGCGTAGTCGATGTTGCGGGAATAACAGCTCGTTCCTGAGGAAGAAGAAGAAAAAAAAACAAAACACTGTTGAATGTTTTTCAGCTTCTTTGGATACAAACTCCTTCATAATTTAATGATTTGTTGTGTGTACAGTGTGTGTGTGTGTGTGTGTGTGTTAAAGGACCTGCAATGATGAGTTTGGGGTGGAACAGCCGAGCGTTTTCTTGCAGTCTGTCATAGTCGATGTAGCCAGTTTCTGGATGCACCTAAAAACAGGACAACATGTCAACAGCTACATCTGATAGACAGAACATACAAAGGATTGTGCTCCGTCAGTTTCAGATTTGAAACAAATGTTATTATTTTGCACAGTGTCTAGTGTAGCATCACCGAGACGTGGCTGAATGAACTCACTTCGGACTCGCTGCTAACTCTGGGCAGCTTTCAACTTGAGAACAAAGACTTCTTATCCACCTCGTCTATATGAGCTGCTGTAACGAGTGAATTTCCCCGGAGTGGGATCAATAAAGTCTTTCTTTATCTTATCTCATCTTATGTGGGATCCAATTATAACTCTAATAAAGCATGAGCAGTAATTAAATTCATTTCCCCAAGGTGTAATCAAACTTTTTAATCACTACAATTACATTCATATAAAACCATATAAAATAGCCAAATATATAAAGTGCTGTCTGGATTACGTTTTATTTCAACATTACAAACAAAAATTCACCTTGTTCACCCCCTTGTTTTTATGAATTAAGGAAATAGCTCCAGCTGCCTCTCAGGCTACCTGAGCTTAACCTAAACCTCAAAAATCAGTACATGTACACTAATACACTCACCAGCCACTTCATTAGGCACACCTATAAGCTCTAATGTGATCCAATACAACACAAATTCTACTTTTACGAAGCCTATAAACTGTGAAAAAGGTAATAACTCTACTCTCTGTTTATTCCTGAGGTAACATATTGTGGTGTTGTTGTACTGGAGTGAATTATATTGCTTCTAATGTCATGGCAATAGTGTACGGTTATCATCCACATCTTTGACACATTTGTACCTGCCTCTTTGGGACTTACTGGATGAGTGTGTGGACAAATACATGTGATTGTTGGATACCTTATACGGCATGGACTCAAAAAAGATGGACGTCGCAGAGATTTTCTTCTTCTCCGTCATGAAGCCGTGAGTCAGGTGACCTCCATCAGGAAGGTCCAGTCCCATGATCCTGCCGTGAGGCTCCACGACGGCCGTGTAGACAGCAAAGTTAGCCGGTGAACCTTCACAGAGAGGCAAAAGTATTAAAGTCAGACAGAGGAACGAGAACATGATGAAGAGTTTTAGATGTTAAATCGCTGTTTGATACCTGAGTACGGCTGCACGTTGACGCCCCATTTCTCTGAGTCCAGACCGTAAGCCTCCAGCGCCCTCTTCTGACAGAGTCTCTCCAGCTCATCAACATGCTCTGTACCACCGTAGTACCTGAACACATCGATCATGAAGATCATTACTGATTTAATAAATAGTCAGGATAAAGCAGAATGTAATCAAACATCGGCATCTCATACCTCTGACCGGGATATCCCTCAGAGTATTTGTTGTTCATACAGGAACCCAGAGCCTCCAGAACCGCTCTGCTGGCAAAGTTCTCCGACGCGATGAGCTCCAGACCGTAAATCTGCCTGTGCTTCTCTTTTTTGATGATGTCAAACACCTGAACACAAATAAACACTAATAAATACTGTAATTCTCAGGAGATAACACCATTTTTTCTGCACCAATCTCATGCAAAATATAAACAAAAATAACTATCACCGAATCATCACTGCAGTCTCTAGAAACACGGGTGTAGATGAGACGTTCTGTTTGTAAAATCCAACAAACCTCAGAGTCGCTGACGGACAGAGGATCCAGCATCATCTTGTTGTGCGAGTCCCATGTTTCTTTGCTCACGCTTTGGCCGTTTGTTAAAGACATGATCGTCGTTCCTCTGCTCACACAAAGTGGAAATCTGAAGAGGAAGATGATACTTTAGAAAGTGAAAGGACCGGAGTGTTAGGAGGTTCAGAGCAGTGTAAGGAAGAAGGTCCAAGGCTCTTCTGGCTAAAAGTTAAAAGATTAAAACAGCAGTTAAACCCAAAGTACGCTAGTCAAGCAAGATCTGATGTCAATTTGAGAAACATTTTGATTTAAGTATGGCCTCGACATCTCTTGGACCTCTTTTCTAACCTGGTATGATGAAGGAATTAGTCACATCCATGCAGGTAACGCCTGTATACGTCCATGATTAGTTACGAGCTAAAATGTGACGGTAACACAGTGAGTGGAGGTAAAACGAACGATTCAAACACTCTGCAATAACTGGAAATATTAGGAAGAGACGTGCAGATCAGGTGTACAACTTTAACACCAAATTAGCTCTAGTTCTTGAACCGGTTCTGTTCAGGGTTCAACAACACTCAACAATAAATAATGTTGTTATTAAGAATAAGCCTTCCCAGAACACCGTCTCCACATTTAAGAGTCGGGCTGTCTCAGATGAGTCCTGATCCATTACTTAGTTGTGCTGCTATAGGTCTAGACTGCCGGAGGACTTCTCATGATGCACCGAGCTCTTCTTCACACTCGTGTCCCATCATGCCCTCGTAGTCTTTAACTCAACCGTTCGTGGCAGATGGCTGCCCAGGTTCTGCTCAAGGTTTCTGCCTGTTAAAGAAAGTTTTTCCTCGTGACTGTCGCCAAGTGTTTGCTCTTGGTGGAGCACTGTATGATTTGGAGTTAAAAGAACAAAAATAGAATTTCACCATCTGAATAAAGACTTTTTTTACTTTTCTAACCAGAAGAGGACCTTGGACTTTTCATCTTTTTTAAAAGATAACTCTTTAATATAAGGATCACATAGAAATAAAAACATAAAACAATATCAAAGTGAGACAAACAGATCTAATCCTCACACAGAGGATGACTCTTCATGCACAGTTCACAGCAGTGTTGTAACTGCTATTATGGCATGATATGGTCTCATCGGTTAAACTTTGAACCGACTGAAGATGAACAAACTGTCATAACACACAGGGCTGTTAGGTAACTCTGATAACACATTCACAAATCCACCCAAATCCACGAAGTTCACAAGTTCTTGCCAAACCTTTATCTGAGGCTGCTTTGTCCTGTTTGCAAAGTTAATAAAGAAAAGAGTGACTGCAGGTCAGCTATCCGAGCCGAGCCGAGCCGAGCACATGCACATGACATTTATTAGCGTTGTCATCTGCTCTGATAGACTGATGCAGACAGTTAGCATCAGTCATAAAACTTTAGAGAGCAGCTGAAGCGTTAAAACATCCACATGCAAACAGTGAAAACACCTAACTCTTTAGCCAGCATGCTACTTCTAACAGTAAATAAACTAGCTGGCAAACGGCTAGCGTCAGTGCTGCATGAACTGAACACCGCGGGAGAACAAACATCAACAAATAAGAGACAAATAAGACTTTTAAACATTAGTTTAAACTTCTGGAACAACACAAACATTAACTTCTCTTCTATTTACACTTCTCTGTAGCCGTTAAACATTAATAACTTGTCGTTTAACTCACTCACAGTTGAGGGGAGACTCCCACCGCTGCCTGTCACTTCAGACTGAAACGTGCCCAACTGGTCTCTACGTGTTATGAACAAAGATGCTACCGCGCAAGATAACGCCCCTCCAATCAGCGCCAATGATATGAAGCGTGATATGGGCGTGATTTCCTCGCCCCCGATCCCAAATCTCGTTTGGAAGTGTTGTATAAACGTCGATAAAAACAGATTGTGTTGTGTCGGAGGTGTTTTTAAAAGTTATTTAAGTTTTAGTTGCTATAGATCATTTTTAGTGAAACCAAACCGATTTTGCCAAATCTCGCGAGAGTGTGTTGCCAAGACAGCGATAAGTCTAAAACAAAGTGGATTTTCTCCTGATTTGTGTGTCTGAAAAATGTCGTTTTAGTGTCAAATGTTGAGAAGATATGTGGCTCGTGAAAAATGAGTCCAATGTTTACTTCAGTGACTCTGAGGAGATTCACCGTCTGTCGTGTGTGTGTGTGTGTGACACAGATACAGGAGGCGACTCCTCAGTGAGGCGTCTCTTTTTATTAACTGTCTCTGGTACAAAGTCCGCCAAACTTTGAACCAATCAACTCACGTCTTCTTCTTCTTCGTGGTTTTGTTAACCAGCATGTTTGGTACACATTAGCGCCACCGCCTGCTCAGAGTGTGTATTTAGACCTATTTATACTTCAATTGATTCAGACCTCTGGTTAAGACACTAAATATGACAGACTACAATATTTTGTATCTTCAGTAAAATACTAGTAGCAACATTTATCTATCAAACATCTATCAAAATAAAGTGAATTGATGAAGTAAGATGAAACAATTTGCAGTGGTAAATACAGCTGAACTGTCACAATCAGGTCACATAATTTGGTGTAACACTGGTATGTGTAACTTCTGAAAATAGTCTGTTAGAATAGCTTTTAACATATGAGGCAAGTTCTTCAGTAAACTGTAGGATTGTCATTAAAATGACTTATTATTTATTGTTACCTATTATTCATCTGGGCAGCTGTCACTCAGGCGGTAGAGCAGGACGTCCACTAATCAGCAGGTGAGGTAAGGTGAGGTGGGGTGGGATGTATTGAAGTGTCCTTGGACAAGATACCTCTCCCCAAATAGCTCTTGAGGGTGTGATTAGCTGCTTTGTGATAAGCAGTTGGCACCTTGGCATGGCAGCTAATGTATGCGTGAATATATATGAATTGTTAATCAGACGATTGGAAAGGCGCAGTCCAGTTACCACTGTGTCCAACACTTGTATGCTTCAATATATTGATATTTATTGATTTATAGTAGATGATATAATAATCATTTCAAGCAAGAACAATCTGTGGAGGCCCTGTTAAATGTGAAATAAAATATTTAATCGAGTACTCAGGGGTCAAAACATTAACATAATTTATTTAGACTTATTTTGTAATTTCTCTGTTTTATTCTTCATAAAACTCAATTCTTCACAGCTAGATCTGATGTCATACATATTGCACATTTAAATAATATTCATGTGGTTAATGTGAAAAAAATCAACATGTGATTGTTTCAATGTTGAACCATCAAAGCTGTGAACTTTTCCATGCTGCATGAGGAGTGTGGGCATCGGTCACACCTTCTGTTTTCCATTAACCTTTTACATCTCTAAAATATATCATCTTCTGGTCACTCTTTACTGATTTCGGTTATACTCTGTATACATTGCACACATCCCTAAAACCTCCTCTGCACCACCACAATCTACTTCTACTCTTCCAAAATAAACATCTGCTATATTGACCCATGTCATTTTCATATCAGTGGACTCTTGCACCTCTGAGGCCGGTAAAACCTGTTTTCTCATTGGGAAATAAAGCAAATGAAAAAAATGCACTTTTTTTTTTACTGGTGTCATCATATTAATCTGAAATATTTTCATGAGTCTGTTATATACAATGTACGATCCTCAAAGAAAAAATAAAATAAAATAGTGGCAAAGCTCAGTTAGTAGTCGGAATTATACAATGATAAGTATACCATTACTAATACCATGTACAAGATTGCAGGTTAGACGAGCTTCATTCCGAGTGTACATGAAGACCATAGCTTTGCCTCCCGGTGGGATCGACGAGGTCATTACTTCATGCCAAAATATGCACAACCCCTCTCCACTGGTGTCTCCTCGACCAATGAGATGGTCATATGTTACAGTAATATCAACATTATAGCTTCTCCTTTAAAAATAGTCAAATATATATTGCGCCAGTCCATGAACATGTGAAAGTGCCTCTGATAAATACTGTGCATCATTTCAGTGAGAGAGAGTTTACTCCTCTAGCCGCCGCTGCTGCTGCCGCTGCGTCTTTTGCTGTAAGCAGAAAATAGAAGAGACGCAATGAGTTAGACACACTGCACAGACGTGTGGATACAGAGGCGGTTCGGAGACTGCGGCTGCTGTTTGAGCTCTGCATGTAGAAGAGCTGATTGTCCTCCCCTAGTTACTGTTGCTATGCCTGTCAAGGCACACATACATATTAAAATGATGATGGGTTATATTTAATACTAGTCTTTTTTTTTTTTTACTTTACTAAACCATGACTGGACAATCACTGTTCAGTGGAGGGGTTTAGCAAATGGTCAATGGTTAAAACTCCTGGACTGGCAGGATAAATCTCTGGGACACTACCACTGGGTTGTCCTTCAGCAAAGCCCTCACTGTTCCAGTGGAGCTGCTCAGTGGTCACAGGTCAGACTGTGATTGTACTTTTAGCACCGCACTCTCTTTTTAAAAAGGAGAAAAAAGTTTTAGTTTAGTCCTTTTTAGTCCTCAAGCGACTGACTTTTGTAGCAGATACAGACTGCAGTTGTAGACAAAACTGTCCAGATTCCAGTCATTATAAATAATAAAATAATATATCAATCAAATGTATTTGATATCACTTGACTCCTCGTGCTGCTGCTCTGAGGCTCAGACAAGTGAATAATAAACTCCCTCACACCTCTTCAGATAAGGAGAGTCAACAGTTCTGTCCAGTTCTTTCATTTCCATATCAGCATTCTAAGAAGGTGATAAATTATGTTGCCTTTCCCAGCTTAGGGCACTCAAAATACACACACCGTTTAATACAAAAATAACTATATAATAATAATGATCTTATTAGTTGTTTTGTTTACCTTTTCTCTTCTTCTTTCTTTTTTGCCGCCTCTTCTCTCTGTTTCCTGATGATGGCGAGGCGAGCGAGGTCAGCTTTGGCCTGGTCTGTCTTCCCTGCCAAGTGCATCTTCATGTAGCGTTCCTTCGCTTTCTGCTTCTCAATCTCCTCTCTGTGCCCGAGGTTTGTCAAGGTGGGGAAAGTGACATGAGAAAAATCACAATCAAACATGTCTGACTGGAAATTATAGAAACTTAATGTCACTGAGAATTTATAAACGTGAAATCCATCAGCCTTAATCTCCTAACTGTTACACACGTGGCTTTCCTTAAGGTATGACACTGTGCTGTCAGTCTGTTCCATAGTACCATCGAGACACTTTCACAACAGTGTTAACATTGTTTCTTCTGCATTTTTATCTTACAGTGCACAAAATCTGCTGGTAATACACTTTTTTTTAACACATAGTTTGACATTTCTAGCTGACTCTACACAAGATAGCAGAGCTGACAATTAGTGCTTCATACTACTCCAAATGTCTTTTTCACTTTTGTTAAATTGTTTTTAGGAAACACATAAATATATAAAAACAACATTTTAAAAATAAAGTTACTATTTATCACTGATACGGTGGTACTGACTCACACACCTCTCTCTCCTCGATAACTGCCTGGGTTCATCCACCTCGATCTGCGTCACCTTCTTTGACTTCTGGGCCACTCTGTTGGGGTTCTCGATTTCTATCAAGCCCTCCACGCCTGCTCTCCTCCTCTTCAAACAACATCACAATAACTTCAGCTTCACAGGTGCACATAATAAATATTTTATTATACTGTATATAACAGTGTCATGTGTGTGATAACAGTGTGAAAGAGTGACAGTGTGGCCATACCAGAGAATTCTCATCATCGCTGTCCTCTGATCCTGATGCAGGTAGCTTCTCCTCCGCTATGTCATTCGGAGCTGCACCCGCCTCCGCCGCCTCCTGCTCGTGCTACATCACATAAATGACACACAGGAGAGCATTATTAAACAAATGCATCAGGTCAAACACATAAACAGGTACATAAACACCACAGAGGCTGTTGTAGTACTTTGAGCACCCCAACAAAAACTCTTTCCTATGGAAAGATGCTACAGAGCTGCATGTTGGGAATTGTAGGCTCCAGCATATAGCATGTAGTTCTCAGGATGTACCCTCCACCAACCTTTTTCCTCTCTTTCTCTGCCTTCATCTGGGCATCTATCTCCTCTGGGCTGGTATACGTCCGCACTCGGCCCTTGTGGCCACCTTTCTTACCTGAAACGATTATGCAAAAAAAAAAAAATTACATCACACACAGATCTACGCACACACTTGACATGGCAGGTGAGAAGAGCAGCGAACAGACAGGTGTTAAAAGAGGCTAAAGAGGTCTATACACACTAAAAGTGCCCTGTTTAATGTTTTAAAGCACAGAGGTGTAAGTTTGGTGTCAACAGAGACGACTCGACTGGATCGCTGCCTGTTGTTGGGTGGCTAACAACACGCTAACAGATGTACAAAAACAGACTTTAACAAACAGCAGCAGGTTTTAACGTCTTTCTTACCTCCTCGGGGCATTTTAACAAGCGAAACCTTTATTATAAACTCACTGACAAAGAAATACTGACACGAAAAACAAAGTGTTAGAGCGGCAACACGAACAGCTGACAGCTGGCTACACTGAGTAACACAATACTCTGTGAGTAGTCCAAGTATTTGCCTTTTTTTTTTTAAATGTTAAAAACAAGAGGATTTTTTAAAGCAGTTAGCAAACAGAATTACTGCTATAAATTAAATAACACACATTAGTTATTTAACTAAATGATGTGAGTTATTAAATACGAGAACCTAAATTATGTTGTTTATATTCAGGCACTTTTTCTAGGGTGCTAAAGTGATGCAATATGAACCAACTGACAGATTATAAATTTACTTTGATTTAATGTCAACAAATAAACTTTATACTAACATAAATACATGTTACATTAATGTTTGTGATGTGTAAGTCAAAGGGAGGATTTAAGACGTTATTAAACGCGGGAAAACCCGAGTATGTTTATTTTTGGTACTTGGTGACGTCACTAAAGAGACACGATCGTTTGAGTTGACGACAAATTGTAGCGACGGAGGAGACGAGGCTCGCTAAAAACGAAAACATCGTGTCGTGCGAGCTTTTTGTTGTCTTTTGTACAAAAACAGAGCAACATGCCCAAAGTGAAGAGAAGTCGGAAGCCACCTCCAGACGGCTGGGAGCTGATTGAGCCCACTTTGGACGAGCTGGATCAGAAAATGAGAGAAGGTAAGCCGGTAGATGAATAATATATTCCGGACACAGCAGCCGTCGAGCTGTAACGTTAACCGTTAAACTGAGCAGCTTGTACTCACTTTGACTCCTCTTTAACTCCAATTCAGGTTTATTTTACAACTTATTAATCTTTAGGTTGTGCTGGTGAAATGATTTTTGTTAATTTAAGAGGTGGATACTCTACTTGATAACTAAGATTCACGTGTTTAATGTCTGTAATGTTGTGCTATGTCCAAAACTACGTGACTCTAGTGTCCACAAACTGATTTGATCTCTGCCACAGCTGCCACTTGTACTCACAGCTTTGGCAAACTTAGTGGAGGAAAGGGGAAATTGACCCCCAACACACAAAGCTGGGTCAAGTTTTTACATACATAGGCCTGAAATACAACCACACACACACACTCACACAAAGAGCTCATAGACATGCAAATGTGGAGCGATGGGCAGCCACAGGAGCAGTTTTGGGTTCATTACCTTGCTCAAGGACACCTTGGCAGTGTCCAGGAGGTGAACTGGCACCTCTCCAGCTACCAGTCCAACCCTCCATACTTTGGTCCCTACGGTTCCCAAGCTGAACCCCTACAGACTGAACTACTGCCGCCCAATTTAAATAGTTTCCCAGTTTGATGTGGCAGAACTCTGACCTCCGTGCACCATGCACAGTGAAACCCTTTCAGATGATCCAGAATGTGGCGGCCTGCCTGGTCTACGATCAACTCATAAGGTCACATCTTACTTGCTCATCGAGCTCCACTGGCTACCTGTAGCAGCCCGCATTAAAATCAAATCACTAATGCTGACTACAAAGTAGTCTCCGGTTCTGCACTCACCTACTTGAATGTTCTCATACAGGCACATGTTACCTTCTCCAATGAACGACGCCTGGCTCTGCCACCCGTAGCTCAGGGCATCCAAACTTTTCTCGTCTGTTGTTCCCCGTTGGTGGAACGTCCTACCAGTTCCTACCAGATCAGGGGCGTCCCTCTCTACCTTCAAAAACCTCCTGATGACGCAGCTCTTCAGAGATTACCTCCTCTCCAACACTACCAACAACTGGACATGATAAATCTATCCCCCCTCTACAACTGTCACTTGATTTTATGCGAGTTTCCCTTTGTTGCAAGTCGCTTTGGATAAAAGTTAAATGACTAAATGTAAATTTACTGGAAGGTCAACTGAGATCTAGTCCAGCATCAGTGGCCGATGAGGCTTGGGTCTCAGTTGACCTCATTATCATGATATCTTTGGCACTATCCACGCCTACCCCAGAGTTGCATTTTGATGTAACCCAAACAGAAGGATTTAATTTCTGCTTACCACAGCTAACTTTTCTCTTTTTCCTCTGTGTCAGCTGAAACAGAGCCTCACGAGGGAAAGCGAAAGGTAGAGTCCCTTTGGCCAATTTTCAGGCTGCATCATCAGCGGAGTCGATACATCTACGATCTGTTCTACAAAAGAAAAGCCATCAGCAGAGGTAGATGGAGTTTTTACTCTACCTGTTTGTCATCTAATGTTATCTAATATTTCCTCTTTGTTTCTCCCCTTCTCCTGTTCTGTCTACTTCAACATTTACTATAATCCTTCCTTGTCATGATATATTTGGTTTCTTCACTAGATTTTAAAAAACGGAGTTCTGTTTGAATGTTTATCTGCACAACTGGATCTGTTAGAGTTTCTGCAAATACATTTTCCAAGATATTTGTCCAATACTTTGCAATAAACATTTTCGTTTTTTGTATTGGAAGATGACAAGTGTTGTCTCTGTGTGTGCGTCTCTCCTGACAGAGCTGTATGAGTACTGTATAAAAGAAGGCTATGCAGACAAGAACCTGATTGCAAAGTGGAAGAAGCAAGGCTACGAGAACCTGTGCTGCCTGCGCTGCATCCAGACACGAGACACCAACTTCGGAACCAACTGCATCTGCAGAGTCCCCAAGAGCAAACTGGAAGTCGTAAGTGACTCAAAATATTTTGAAAAACAGTTAGGTCGGTTTGCCCCTCTGCTTCACATGATGGCTAAATTCCACCGGGCACGGATGCGATGTATTCCATGTGCGCTGTGGCCACTGGAGCTAATTTCGGCCATTCTAGACAAAGTTGGAAACCTCCCCAGAAGCACAGAGGTCCGTTTCAGAAGTGGCTCTCCGCTCTGGTCTGCTTAGAATACTCAGCAGTTTAATTTTTGACAGACACCACAAGCAGCCCGCATCAATGAGCTTGAGCTGGCTGGAAGTAAAACCCAATTTTATTTTCAAAATAAAAAACCCTGTGCAAACTTCTGATCGTAAAAACGGCCGAAACGGCCGAAACGGCCGAAACGGCCGAAACGGCGTCCTGGCCATGACGTGACAGACATGTCTAGTGATTAGTCCGGTTTTTCTAAGAGTCTGTAGCCGTGCTAGCAGCACTGTGAGGCCGTGCTAAATAAATTCATCCAGAAGATGCTGCGATATTTCACAAAATCTGTGAAAACTTTGACCTGCTGGTGGCACTAGAGGAAAGGCCAGACGATCAGCAATGTTAGGATTCATCCTTAAATTTTCATCTAATTGTTGTTGAGATAGACAAACAGACATTTCATGTCACAAGCGTAGATAAAAAAAAACCCCGAAAACAAATGTTTGATACTCCAGAAAGGAAAGAAAGACAGTCATTCAGTTACCTTCTTAAATGGAGACATTATAGGACATAAGACAGCCTGTTCACTCCCTGTGTCCTCGTGTTTTAAATCCTGCTGTGTCTTTCCTTTTCTTCTTCTCTGCAGGGAAGGATCATTGAATGCACCCATTGTGGATGCAGAGGATGTTCAGGCTAAGCGCAGTTTTTAGACGTCGGTCTATTTTCTGTTGGCCATCGGGGCTCACCCAGCTTCCATCTCTCAAATCCAGCAAAGCAACATCGTCTTCAGTCACCTGCATCAGAAACAGATCACCATCATCCTCAGCTGTCCTGACAGGGGTCATTATTTCACACTCTACCCCTTTTTTCGAACAGAGTGGAGCAAAGAAGAAAACATCAAGAGGGGCCATATCGTGTTAGCTGCATTTGTTTTTCTGTGTTTTGTTTTGTTTTTTTGTTTTTATATTTTTTACATTCAACTCCAGAAGTAGGAAGTTGAGGTTAGAGCTGTTTCTGCGTCAGGCCTGTCATTCCATCAAGTCATACCCACTGTGAAGCTCATTTTAAATTCTAATGTGTTTCATTTGATTTAATGAAAGGCTGGGACGAAACTGATTTTTGTTTGAAACGTCATTTTAAACCTTAAAACTGTTTCTTCATCGTTGTTCTTGTAGTATAATTTTAAATAAAATGATTCTGATTTACTCTTGTGTGTTTTTTCCTTCTTCATCTCTAAGCACAATTCATCTCATAAATTAAAGTCCATTGTTGATTGTAGAGTTAGATCGTACATACCTGTTTCCTGCAGTAACATAAATCACATCTAGGTTAAAGACTTTCCTTATTTTTATTTTTTTTTGTTTGTATTTTTATTTTGATCCTTCTCTGCACATGCTCAGTTCCTTATTAAAGTGGCCAAAATAATTACATCGGTATGTCTCAGATGTGGCGGTGGCACGCCTCACAGCAAGAAGGTTCCTGGTTCAAATCTTGGCTGGAGCAGCTGTTTGGAGCTTCCGTGTTTCTGGCTTCCTCCAGCAATCCAAAGACATGCACTTAATAAGTGACTCTAAATTAGGTAGGTGTAAATGGTTTTTCGTCTCTATGTGCCCTGTGATGGACTGGCAGGGTGTACCCGGCCTCTTGCCCAAAGTCAGCTGGGATAGGCTCCAGACCCACCGTGACCCTGATGAGGATATGTGGTTACAGAAAATGGATAGATGTCTCACATGTGGCTTCATGACTACGAAACAGTAAAATACTGTTGAATTTCAGGAAAAACACCAGATGAAATCATTTATTTCTTCTTTGTTACATTTTTAAGAACCAGTTGATCTGGTTTCTGTGTTTTCTGACTCTTGAATCATACCCATTTAGTATCTTTATGACTTTTCTAAGAAAATCTTTCACGACCGACAGTCAAAGTCTCAAAAACACTATAGAAGACAGGAAGAATAGGGAATTGCAGATATTACTCAATTTGTTGTATTTCCTCATCTCATCTGAGTCACAAACATAACATGTGACCTTTACTTATGTGTGTGAGCCCTGTAAGATCACAAAGAAACAAGCACCTGCTGCACCTGAAGAGAGTCTCCCATGAATATCGTGGGTTTTCATCATTAAAGGCTCAAGTAAAAAAACATTTACATCATGATTTATGTACACCGAGCTGCCCACTCAGTGCCTGCAGATTTACTGTAAGGAGTGAACAAACCACGTTCACTTATTCATTTTCATTCGTTCACTTTCTCTTCTTCAGTTTGCAGAGTTGCCTTCTGCTGCTCCACAGCAGGGCAGTTAGGTGTTTTCACATTTGAGCATTTATTATTCATGACACCTCAAACTCTAGCACATCCGTCATCGCTACAGCAAGTCACACAGACACGAGTCTGTCTGTGTGTTCGATGTTTAATATTTAATGTTCATCTGTAGGTTGCACTGCTCTGTTTCTTTCTCCCCAGTATCACCTCAGGCATTCACGCACACATAAAAATGGATTCAAATAATTTAATGGAATTAATGAATATCATCAACATTACATAAAAGCATCAGGACATTCACAACGTGCTTCGTTAAAATCAATGGCGACGACGCCGTCGTACAGGGCTGGAGTGAGCACGATGCCCCTTTAAAGATAAGATACAAAAGGTAGACATGATATGGCAACGTAAGGACACTGAGTGACGACATGTTAAGCACAATGTGGTATGGCTTATTCAGATTACATTCACCTTTTTGCATTAGAGGAGCAAAAATTATTAAAAAAGACAACGTGGCAACAACAAAAAAAACAAAAAACAGAATCATTGCAGTGAACTAAAATAACACGTTAGGTTACGTTAAAAATGTGAGGTTAATAGTTAAAAACCTTGTTCGTAGCAGGAAGGACAGCAGCCATGATCCCACATTGTTTGACCTTTCACATTAAAACTCTGACCATGCAGTCACAAGTACAGTTACCATCCTAAGATACAGAAGTACAGCTCCACCACGGACTCCACAGAATTAGGAACAGTAAAATCTAAAATACTATCAAAGATGCTTCGTCTGTGTCGTCTCACTGGCCAGGACTTAAAAGAAAAGAGGAAATCTGGGTGTACTCAGCATGAAGATCCAAATTTTGTCCTAAAGCAATAAATATGTTGAGTTTTGTTCACAGCACAGGAGTTTTGCTTTTGATGGCACAGGAAATTTCCCTCCATAATAAAATCTATACAAACACATCATCACTCTCAGCAACGTCTCCTCCAGCGTCTGGCCCACATCCGAATATAACAGAACAGAAACATCAATACAGTGATTCACCCCGGCACAAGACGGTCTCATGCTAACACCACAACACTCTCACACAACTGTAAGACGACAGTGAAGTTCAATACATTTAGGTTAATTAGCTTTAAAATGTTCCCGGCCGTGTGAGTAACATTAATGGAAAAATGCTCGCCAGCGGTTATAATATCGACGGGTTTTTTAGCTGCTGCTGGCCCTGCGTGGGTGAGTAAGTGAGTGAGTGTGTGTGCGTGATGACGTTATTTCTCTGGACATGCAATATCACACATTGGAGCCGACTAGGTCTAATTCACACAGCAAATACACTTTCTCATGCATCACTACCTGAAAGCAGCCTCTGGGAATGTTTTCTCTTGAAAGGTCAAATCCAACATTGTGTCTCTGTTTTTGGAACAAAGCGGGGATTTGTATCTGTTACCGCAGGAATGTGTGTCGCTAAAATAAAGTGAAACAAATATATATGTATAAAAAAAGGAAAAAGGACAGAAAAGTGTTTGCCTTTTTGGAAATCGTGTTTTCAACGAGAGAGGCGTGTCACAAAACCAGCTGTAACAAGCCTGTGTCGTGCTGATCAGGTTTCTTAGACAGTCTGTTCTCGAAAAAATGTCAGCATGTGTGAGTTTGTTACAGTAATCCTGAAAAACATGTTCACATATAGCTGAGATATGATAGCTGTGACTGAACCTGTTAGCGAGCTGGCAGACGCACATGTTGGATTGAGTTTTATAAGATGAAATATGTGTGTGTGTGTGTGGTTGAGGTGGCGGGGCCAGGGACTGACCTTAAACAAGCCAGCACATGTAACATTTCTTTTCTTTCTTTTTTTTTGTACATGTAGGTGAAAAACACACAAAAGACTCGAAGGACAATAAGCAGAGCGGAGATTCGTCTGCTCTGTTATGTGCCTTTGTGAGTGCCGACATGCTCTGGAACTAAACACACGCAGGTAAACACTCACTGACATTCACGACTCACTCTGTCTCCTGCACACAGAGAGAAAAGACAGCAAGGCGGAGAGAGATTAAACAGTAACCAGCTCAGAGTTTGTCCTGAAACTAAAAAGGCCCCTTTGGTCCTTTAAAAACCAGAAGGGTCAAACATGATTTCTGCTAAAACAAGTGTGGGATTCCTCCTCCCTGTATTATATTAGATTTTGTAAAAAACGCTGGTGGTGTAGTTAAAACTAAAAGTTGCTGCTGCGCTGCTCCTGCCGGGCTGTAGGTACTGCTGAGTGATAAGCTGGCTGAGGTAGAGCAGTATCAGGCTGTCCTCCTCGCCCAGCCCCAGCTGCTCCTGCAGGAAGCAGTGGCGTCGGCCCTCCACGACCTCTGGCCCTTCTGTGGAGCTGACCGGCAGGTGGAGGTGGTGGGTGAAGGTAAACAGGAAGGCCTTGGCCGCCAGGCGACACAGCGTGCTCTGTAAGTGGAGAAAGTAAGTGGAACCACGGCGGATGTAGGTGCGGTGGTCAGCTATGTTGGCAAGGAGTTGGCCACGGTACGGCGGACAGCGTAAGGTCTTCTGGTCAGCATCCAGGATGGAGATGTAGCGGCTGTAGCGGGACAGCGAGTAAAGCATGCTGGAACCCACAGGGGACGCTACTCTGTGGGGGGGACAGACGGACAGATGGTGAAATTTATATTTTTCCAAGGAGGATTATCATGGCACCATTATGTCACCTGTAAATAAAGTCTGCATGTCCAAGTCTGTCTTTGTTGTTTAGTGACTTTAGGGGCTGAGTGAAGCCTGTTTCCAGTTAAGTAGTATTAATCTACACGACAGCAGACAGTTCAACGCCAGCGTCAGAGGGTTTAAACCAACATTTCTATTCAATACCTTTACAAAGAATATGGACAATATTTCTCCAATAGTTCAACAATCTGGGACGGCTCCAGAACATTTGTGTCATGCTGTCCCCAAAAACTAAATATAAATCTATAAACATATAAATATACAGCTTTGTCTGTACTGATGCTCTACATCAGAGATACTCAACTTACTTTTGCAAAAACATTTATTATTCTTTCAGATAAAATCAATACACATCAGGATTATTGGAAGCTGTAATCTTCTCCTTTCTAGCGGTGTTAGAGGCGGAAACACTGCTCTGAATTTAGCATATTTATTATATATGTTATTGTTGAATTCAACAGGCTTATTAATATATAAATAAAAATAAGCACATCTGTGCATTTTTCATTGTCAACTTTTCAACATTTGCTGTCCTCACTTATCTCTGCCTTTTACTTGAACTATATTTATTCATTTGTCTATTTATATATTTGAATTAGTTAGTTTGTCATTTAATTTATTCAATTTATACATTTTAACATGTTTGTGGGCCTTTATTTTTGGCTATTTATATATTCCATTATGTTTTTTACTTCTATTATATTGTGTATGTTTATACATTTAATGGGCTTTATTTTATTATTTATTTTTAATATGTATTTTTATTATTATTTTATACATTTATTTGTTTGTTTTTTATTTTTAACCTCCCTCTGGTGCTTCCTCACTGCAAGAAGATGAGATGACGCTTCCTCACTTTGTGTTGTGCTTTTGTTTATAATGCAGCGGTGTGGCTGTTTTTTTTTTTTGTACAGCACTGTATGAAAAGTGCCATACAAATAAAGGTTTAGTCGTTGAATAGTTGGTTGCGTGAGTCATCGAGGACTGAGTCAGACCAGATGAGTAATAGTAGAGTAAGGTGTGATACAAACAACAGAATAGACTGTAATTTTCAAACTTCCTGTTGATGGAGACTCTGTGAGCATCAAACTTAATGTTTTAATAAATCTATCTTACTAACATCATCTGTTGTAATTTGTAAATGCTTAAAATATAAATAAAAATGGAAATACCTCTGCAATCCAATAAGTTTCCACCTCTGCAGGTCAGTAAGGGTGAACGGGCAGGACAGCCAGGCTTGAACTCTCTCTCCACACTTCCCAGGACCAGGCACGAAGAGAGCCAGAGCAGCAACCAGTCGGCGGACTCTCCCCTCGTCAGTCCCGAGCACCACCAGGGTTCTTCCGCTCAGCAGACACCACAGAGCTTGCATGGCAAACGGGTACTGTCGCACAAACCTCAAGGCTCCTTGTCCGGCCTTCTTCCTCTGGCGCAGGGTCACCACACCCCCGTAGCCAAGAGGTGAAGCAGCCCGATCGGACCCTGTAGAAGCACTCATGGTACAGTCTGACCCATCCTCCGCTGAGGTACGAGAAAATGCATCTCCAAGGAGCCCCACGGGGAGCTCCAGCCCGGCTGCAGGGCTTTCCGAGCACGGAGAACCAACCGTGTAGTCGTCCTGGAGTGGAAGTAGAGCCTGGGGCTCCTGGTTGACCACAAAGGTTTGACCGGGCTGCGAGTGGGAGTTTTGGCTGAGGTGAGGCACCTTTTCTGGGGCAGAAGCTTCGTAAAGGAAACCATCTTGGGACATACAGCACGCCGTGTCTATTGGAACCAACAAATCAGACTCGATCTCACACGGCCCATCAGCTCCTCCATCACACTCATCCTCCCTGCTGGCCTCCAGCTCTGACACCTCGAGTAAGGACACGGGTGTCTGGTCACCCTCGTCATCCCCAGCAGTGGTCTCAACCTCTTCACTGCTGCTATCCCTCTCCAGATCAGTGTTATGTTCGGGGTCAGGGGTCAGATCAGAATCCGGATCAGGAGCTTCTGACGTCATACTAGCTAGATTCTGTTGTCTCTCTGCTGGACCCATCCCGCTCTTGTCGCTGCTGAAGCTTCCTTTGGTTTCCTCTGAGCTCTCCTGCGTGGTCAGAGTCTGGTCCGAGGGTGAGGAATCCAGATGGCTCTCTACAAGCCCGAGCTCGCAGAACTCTTGAGCATGGCCAGTCTCAGAGGGAAGATTTGGAGGCTCCAGAGTATCTAACTCTAGAAGTTCTGGTCCCAGCACAATAGCAGGCGGATTTAAGAGTGTATAGTTATCTACAGCATGGTTCAAAGCACAGAATGGTCTCATTGTACCCCCTTCATCCTCATCGTCATCGCCGAGGTCCTCCTCAAACAAGAAGTTTGTGACTTTCTGTTTCCTGCGTAGCGCCCTGTCCAGGCGGCGTGTGTACAGGTAGCACAGGTCACCCCGGAAACTCTTCTCAGTCTCCTTCAGGAGCTCCACGGTGGCCTCATAGAAAGTATTGTCGCACAGCTCTTGCAGGGTCTTCAGGCGCTTGTCAAAACACTTTGCGGACTTTGCTTTGATCAGCTGTGGCGTGTAGGACAGCTTGCGTTTAACACCCTCGTCTTCCTCCTCGTCCACTTCTTCTTCGCCTCGTTCATCGCCGATCTGACCCTGCTCTTCTTCCCCCTTCTCCCTTTTGTCACTGTAACTAAAGGGGTTGGCAAGCTTGGCGTATTTGTCTAACAGCACCTCGCACTCACTCAAACACTCCGTGACGCACTTCTGGCAGCTGACAGCATGAGGGTCTCGGCGGGGGCGGTGATGGTACGAGCTGATCTGTTTCAGCAGGTCTCTGTGTTCGTAGATGCTCTTCTCCACGTTTGCAAGCTCGTTGGCCTTTTCCACAGCGTGAGCGGAGTACATGCACTGAGGCCCGGCCTCCCTCTGCAGACCCTCCTCCCTCTGCAGCACAGAGTGAGTGTACCTGAGGGGGAAGAAGACAGATTCATGTGTTCACAAAAGGAAATCAGTGTGAAATAAGAGCTTCTTCCTTGTGAGAAGCATCAGCATAACTGAGAAACATGAAACACTGAAAACATGCAGACATGCAACAGCGAACTGTAAAATTAGGTTTGGAGTTCATTAGCCAATTACATAATACGTAATTAGCTACTGCTCTACTATTTTAGTTTATAATGTTCCTAAATAAAGCTGTGTTTAATCAAATTATTGCAAACTAACTGACACAAACAAAACCTTGGAGTCTGTTGGTTTTACTCGAGTATAGGAGCCCTGGTTGGTCTCTGGGTGTTTGGGCGTATAATCGGCTATGGCTCAAGAGGTAAAGTAAAGGGTCGTCCACTAATCAGATGATTGGTGGTTCAATCCTCGGCTTCTTCAGTCTGCATGTCAAAGTGTCCTTGAGCAAGATACTAAACCCCAAATTGCTCCAATGCCATCAGTGTATGAATGTGTGTGTGAACGAGATATGTAGTGTAAAAGCCTTGAGTGGTCAGAAGACTAGAAAGGTGGGGAGGGGTGAGGATGAGCTGCCCCCATTTTTTCAGATTACTCTACTCATTGTTTACCTAAATGGTTTGTCAAAGGACTGGAGAGGATTCATATTAACATATCAGATATAGATTTAGTTAAAAGGTTGTATTAAAGTTCTTACTCCAGGTCCCGGAGCTTCCTCTGGAGTTCCTTGGCAAACGCTCTCCTGTTCCCAGCCTTCAGACACTCGGACGCCTGTGAGAATCGGAGAGACAGCTCCTGAAACTGCAGCATGATCTTCCTCTCATCTGCTGAAACGTACGCCATGCAGAACGGTCGCACGAAGCCCCTCGCCTCCAGGTCGTAGAGTGTAAGGTGATGGACGTAGGCGAACGCCCCTTCCTTGGAGTCGCCCAGCACCACCCTCGAGTCCTCCACAAAGCTGAGCCTCGGGTAGCCGGTGCCAGGCGGATGCCCCACGAAGGAGGCCTGGTAGTCCACCGACATGATGCGCAGGGAGAAGTAGTTGAGATCGAAGGTGCCGCAGACTTTGGGGTCATCTGGAATGGTGAGGAGAGGCTGAGGGCCAACCTGCTCACTGAACTCAGAGATGAGGATGAAGTCTTTGGTGAACTTGGCGTAGGAGGTTTTGGCCCAAGGGTTGGAGTCAGCCAGGGGATGAAGGGGGATAGAGAACTCCTCAGGGAGAGCCCAGGGGTCTGGACTTGTCTCCCCGTACTCATCCTCTTTAGTGAAAGCCACCACGTCAGGTGAGCCTATCATAGTGGTGTTGTGGAGCCAGGCATGAGAGACACAACACACACTGCAGCACTATTAACAGTCATAAAGCAGCTGTCAACGCACAGCGGACGAGGAGGAGGAGGGTGGGCAGATTGTCCATCCTGCTGCACATAAGAGCTGTAGATTACAGGAGACCAAGGGTCTGGATCAGATGATTATATAATCTATAAAAGGGGGGTCCCAGAGCAAAGAGGGCCCAAATTTCAGCCGCGCCCCTTCAGGAGTCCGTCCACAGATCAGGAGCTTTAATATGTGCCGGATCAAATAAGAGCGACTAGAAACATAAATCAGTGTCTCTGTTAACAAAAGCAATTATCCTGCGCCAATCACAGCGTCCGTGAAGGCATCATTCATGATGTGCAGACAGAGGAAACGTGAATGATCATCAGTGCAGCTCCTCTCTTCTTCTCCTCTTCCTCTCTCCGTGCGTCGTGTCCATCACGTTTCTCTGTTCGGGGTCAAAACGAGGAGCACGAAACACGATTTTAACAGACAGAAGCGCGACATGTTAATTTTCACATCCAGAGACAGACGCCATGTTTACTCAGCTGGTTGTACTCTTGTCAGGTGACCAACCCACCTCTCCATCTGGAGGAATTCCACCCTGAAACTGAAATTTAACAGATTTTCGTCTGATGAAATATTTGATGTGATGTGTGTGGACACATTTGCATGATTATAGTCATGATTTTAGGGAATAGTGAGGTCATGACTCAGTCCCCAAAACACTTTTATTATAACTCACATAATGTTTATTTAGCTGTATTTTGTGCATTTTTTTAGAGTCCTGAAGTTTCTCTAGAATCAAAAACAAAAACAGAACTCAACTATCTCTAGATACAAAACCTGCATGCAAACATCATTTCTACTTTCAGTCAGTCAATCAGACTTTATTTGTATAGCAGAATGTAAAACAAAGTTCCTCACACAATATTTACTTTTTTGTTCTTGTTTATGTTTATGTCTGCGTTTACCTGTCAAGTCCACTGTTTTGTTTTTTAACTGTACCTATGTCTATATATGTTTGATGTTTGACCTAAGAGAGCAAAGTGTAATCCTGCAAAATAAATTGCGAGATAATTATTTCCTTACTTTTCATAGATCTATCCATGCTGCCAGAAATAATATTTTGGTTTTGGTGGAAATATTGAGCCATAAAGTAGCCAAATTTACATATAGTCTAAACATACTGTGTCTAAAACAAAATCAAATGTACGTTTTTAATTGTAAAATCGCTAAAAAAAAACAAAAAAAAAAAAAAACTCCTGAAATAAACAAATTCCCAGAAAAAACACAGACATTATCTCAACTTGGTTTGTAGATGATAAAATGGAAAAATGTGGATTCAGATTTAGGGTGGAATTTCTCATTAATGTCAATGTAATAACATTACTATTCACATTTTAATTTTATTATCAGTATTATTAATAACACACCACGTGTTACTTCTGTCAATAATCAATTTTAATGTTTTTATTATTAAATTATTATAAACTGCCGTTTTAGACGTGCTGCGACGTTCATGGTTTTGCGACATTACGGCTCTGATTTACGTCAGTTTGACGGGGCCGGGCGGGTAATTTGTAAACAGAGCTAACAGGCTAGTGGCGTCACACTTTGAGGCTCATGTTGCTCCTCGTTAAAGTTTTTAATAAGTTTTTTTTTTTAGTCTCCTCTGTTAATTTCTCTGGACTGAAGTTTGGGAACTTTTTAGCTTTTTATAAACGTTTTAGGGAACCGTTAGCTTTAGCTGAGCTGACATGCTAACCCGGCGGAGAGGCACTAGCAGCAGGTCCGCCTATAGGAGGAGGACCGGCGGCTTCATGTGAGAGCTGGCCAGGCATGCTGGTACACCTGCTCAGGAGGCTTCGATCTGGACTAGCGGTCCAACGGAGGTTCTTCTGTGCGGCGCAGAGTGTCCTCTGTCCGGACACACCGCAGCAAGCAGACATGATCCGGAACCGGGCCAACATCAAGCGGGTCCTCTGTGTGGCCGAGAAGAACGATGCAGCCAAAGGCATCTCAGAGATCATGTCCGGCGGCAGGTCCAGGAGGGTCAGTACAAAACCCTCCAGTGTTAGTCAGTACAGTGTTTAAACTTTTTACTTTGATATCTGAAGTCTTCTTTCAAGCTAAATGCCCTCAAAGTGCTGACTTGGTGTGACTTGCATTTTTCCAGTCACTTGACTGACAGTTCAGAGATCACTTTGTCTCCTCATTGTTAGTAAATGAGATGAGTTAAATCTGACAACTTCAAGAAGCCTCCATGAAAGAAAGAAAGAAAACTTTAGAAACTCTTGAGTTGCAGCCGCAGTTACAAGTATTACAAACACAACACAGGGATACAAGGCATGAGGTAGATAGAAATAAAGTGTTTTATCATAATAAGTTTAAGGGAAGGAAGAACATGTTGTACATACACGTACATAAACTCTCTGTACAGTAACTTGTGCAATCTTAGTCGGTGGAGTTTATGTATTATATGTCCAAAAGTCAGCTGTCACAGAGTGAGTAATTATAAAGTGTGATGGCAGGACTGACTTCCTCTAGTTTACAGGAATCTCTGACTAAATCTGCTCCGCTGCTCCATCAGGAGGTCACGTAGGGGATGTGAGCTGTTATCCATGATGCTGAGAAGTTTGTGGAGCGTCCGTCTCTCTACAACCAGCAACCAACATTGATTACACAATCACCTTTCCAAATATTTAATCATAAAACATCTTATTAGACATGAAATTTTGAAACAGAAACATTATAAGCTTTATAAACGTTGAAGCTCTGGGAAACTGTGATGGGCATTTTTACTATTTCCTTACATTTTATAGACCAAACAATGAATCAGAAACTTTTAGATGCACCCTAACATGTCCAATAATCTTTACTCTTGTCTTCTTTTCCATTTTAGAGGGAAGGGATGTCAAAGTTTAATAAAATCTACGAGTTTGAATATAATCTCTTTGGTCAGGTGAGTGAATGCAGTGAAATACTTGGATATGTACATACGTCTGTTCTTTTTGTGTTTTACTTTATCTCTGTTGTCATTTTCTTCTGCAGAATGTGACGGTAACAATGACGTCAGTGTCGGGTCATTTACTGGGTCTGGAGTTTAAAGCACCGTTTCAGAAATGGTGAGTTAAAACAGGTTTTGTTTTGGGCTTTATTCAACATTACACGATATCATAATAACTGATGTGATTTGTATCTTTTCTCTCAGGCACAGTTGCAATCCCGTGCTGTTATTTGATGCAGAGGTTGAGAAGTACTGTCCAGATAACATGGTACAAATCAAGGTATGTTTATTTCCTTTCCTCCCAGGAGCCACAGAAAAAAAAAACAAATAAAAATCTTTACTTAGTATTCAAATGTTCTTTTTGATCCAACTAACTTGTGCAGTTGCAGAGTTACTTTATAAAATCAGGATAAGCTACATCATTTGTTGATTTCGAGTGGGCAGCAGGCTAAGATGATGCATTTTTTTTCCTTTTCATCTCTCAGCAGTAGGAGGCTACATTTTTTTTTTATTCAAAGAAAATAATGATGAATATGGATGATAGAAAGTAACTGCAGTTTTTACGACTCCCTCGCTCTCCATCTAACCTTCTTTGTTTCCTTGCTCTCTGTTTCCTTCATCCCTCCCTTTCTGTCTCTCTAGCGGACACTAGAGAAAGAGGCGAAGCAGTGCCAGGCCTTAGTCATCTGGACTGATTGTGACAGAGAGGGAGAAAACATTGGCTTTGAAATCATTGATGTATGCAAAGCAGGTATGATAGTAATATGTGTGGGATGTTGTTTTTGTTGTTGTTGTGTGGGTGCATCTGAACTCACTTTTAAAGGAATGCTTTGACATTTTGGGAAATTTGCTTATTGCTAATAGTTAAGATGAGAGTCTGACTCTGTCCGTAAGTAACAAAATCCACAGTGCTCAGTGACTAACATGTTATATGCTTAGACAGTATGAACATGGACGTTGTATCCGTGACGTCACCCACAGGCTGAGCCTTAGAGTGTGGTGGCTCAGGCTATGGATGCAGCCATCTTGGCAGTCCTGAATCTTTGACAGACCTGAGCTGAATGAAGCCTGGTTGCTCAAACAAGTCACTTGTAGCAGCACCTACCTGTCAATCAAAGCAGCCACGCTCTTAATTCTGCATAACTTTACGCCTTAATATAACTTGAACAGGTGAGTTCTATATAAACTCACCCTCAGTACAGTTGTCATGAACGGGGAAATTAGCTATAGAGACCAAAACTGTTTTTTGTACCAGGCTGTAAAGATGTTTATCTCTGCTGTGAAGTTGGACATTTTAACATGGGGACTTATGGAGACTGACTCACTTCTGGAGCCAGCCTCAAGTGGCTGCTTCCTCTTTTTTTGTGCTGAGCTAACCAGCTGCTGTCTGTAGCGTCATATTTACTGTACGACCATGACAGTGGTATCAATCTTCTCATCTCAAAATGTCAAACTATTTCTTTAACCGTGTACTACCCTTAGTATTTAGAATTAATATTCATAAAGATTAATATGTAGAATAAAAAATGTTTCTGTGCCTGTCAATAAAGTTTATGTATTGTTTTTATTCATGCTTTTAGTGAAGCCCGATTTACGAGTCTTCCGAGCAAAGTTTTCTGAGATCACTCCCAACTCCATCCGGAGAGCTTGTGAGACTCTAACGGAGCCAGATGTTAACATCAGCGATGCTGTCGATGTCCGTCAGGAGCTGGACCTGCGGATAGGTACGGGATAGCTCAACAGATAAAGTTTCATACAGTATAAGCACAAGTTCTGTTTATCTCAAAATGTGTCACATAGAATGGAAAACCCATCCTCTCTTCTGTGCTCATCTTCATCAGGTGCATCCTTCACTCGATTCCAGACGCTTCGGCTGCAGAAGATCTTTCCAGAGTCTTTAGCCAATCAGCTGATCTCATACGGCAGCTGTCAGTTTCCCACTCTGGGCTTTGTGGTGGAGCGCTTCAAAGCCATCCAGGCTTTCATACCTGAGACTTTCTACAAGATTAAAGGTACAAACTCGTCCGTGCACGGACATGCAGATCCAATGGAGATGCAGAAGAAGTGTTCTGGTTTGAACTCTGACTCCTCTTCATTCTTCCTGTTCTTTGTCTCAGTGCTGCATGAGGTTGAGGAGGACACCGTGGAGTTCAGCTGGAAAAGAAACCGTCTGTTCAACCACACAGCTTGCCTGGTGCTCTACCAGATCTGCATGGAGGTATGAAATACCATCTCATGTATGCTTTTGAGTTCCAGAAAGCTTTGTAGGTCAGCTGATTATTTTATATTTAAAATCTGAAGTTCTTTCATATTTTATCGGTGCAGTTCAGTGAGAAGAACCCGCCTGTCAATCAAAGCATCCACGCTGTTAATTATGCATAACTTTAAGCCTTAATATAATTTGACCAGGTGAGTTCTATAAAAATTCACCCTCAGTACAGTTGTCATGAACTGAGAAATTATCTATAGAGACCAATAGAGTTTATTTCTGCTGTGAAGTTGGACATTTTAACATGGGGACTTATGGAGACTGACATGACATGTAACCAGCCTTAATAGGACGTTTGAGGAACTGCAGTTTTTTTGGCACTTCTGCTTCAGCTTTACTTCGCAGCTATGGAGGTTGCTGCCTGAGTCACACAGTCAGTTATTTCACAATCAAATTCAGTCTTTTTACTGAATATGCATAATACATTGTTACATTACAGGTATAATAATACACAAAGCATGACAATCTACAGTCACAATCCACACATATTTATAATGACGATTCTGGTTTTATGTGACGTTTCAGTACGTTTTGTTGTTGATCTCGTCTCGGCATCTTTCTGTCGTGAACCCTGTGTGGTCTCAGTGACTGGTAACAGGATGTAGGTGTCGTCTGCATCTATGACTGTCTCATAGCTGACGAGCGTGTAATTATCACTTAGCTAGTTTTCACTGTTTCCTGAGGAGCAAGATGTGACAGATCAGGCACCAGAGTCAGGTCACAATACTGCATGTGCCTGCACTCAGTCAAAGAAATGTCTGTGTCACTGCATCATGTGCATCTGGACATATTTAATTCATACAGTTAACATTCACCATTCCGCACTGAAACACACAAGTGTTGAATGGACTTTTGTACATCCTTGATTCCTTTCCTTGCCTCTTCTCATTTATTAGTCCCTCGTGCTCAAGATGTGAGCTGATGAGGCGAGGAGGAGTCGAGGCAACAGGCATTAAACAATGAGACATCCTGACGGCATCAGAGCCGTCGTGTGGCACAGCTACATCATTTGTCCATTGCTTTGTCATAGCCTCTTTTATGCGTCACATGTACTGAAAAGACTTCCACAAAGGATACACATGTGCATCCTCGCTCATAGCTCCTCTGGCAAGCTTCCTCTCTCCTCGAGATGCATTTTAGGGATTGAGGTTCTTAAAGTTGGCACACTGAGATTGATTTCAGGGTCACAGGCAGGCGGACGGAGGAGAGGCGCAAATTAGAGAAATAAATAGATCTGACACATTTTCTGTGATGGTTCTTAATCATCTTTCTTTGAGAGGGGTTAAATGTGGGGCAACTGGACTTGGCTGTAGATCCATGAAGATTTTACACCTTTCCATCCAAGAGGCTTCTTCAGTTCTGACCGACTGGTGAGGAGATCTGAGTATTTAGCAGAGGCGGGATCGTTAACCGTTGTCGATAAAGGTCGTCATGGATCTGCAACCAAGTCCAGTTGCCCCACATTTAACCCTTCTTGAATAATTCCTCTACATTGTTGCATGTCCATGTTGCTTCCTAACAGTTGTCTTGCTCTCTGCCTTTTCTCTTTGCACTACTGCCATTGGCTGGAACGAATATCACGTTAACTGTGTGCTGTGAATTTAAAACAACTTATAGGGCTGAATTTGCTTTGGTTTTATTTGGCAATTCTGATGCTGATTAAAGCAGTCAGTCTTTAATTTATGTATTTGCTGCTTAAGTGAAATTACGCACTTAATGGATTAAGGTCCATTTGCAGCCATGATGATCTCTGTGAAGTTCATCACTTGTCAGAAAACTGCAGCACTGCACTCAGCCACCAAACTCTTCTCTCACTGTTAGAGCTTTAATTTGATCAGTTGCTAGTTATTCGTGCCTCTGTGTTACATGTCAGATCTCTTTCTCGTGTCCCCATGTCTGTTTCTCTACTGTTGCTATGAAATAAAGGCAAAATGCTCTTGCATAACAGGTGCATAATGTATTCATACTGAAACACAGCGGCAGAAAATCAACAGAGGAGAGCAAATTTGTCTTGACAGCATATTGATGTGATGTTATCCTCATCATGCATATTAGTGTGTATATTTAATGTTGATGTTGCTATGGATCTGTGCCAGGTGTGTGTGTTTACGTGTGTGTTCTTTGGTGCATCCACACATGTGTAACATCTTCTCCACCTGCAGCTGTTACCTCACGAGGGCACGGCAGTAAATTTGAACGCGTTGTCCATCTGCCTGAATAAAATGGGCTAAAAGCCACATGTAGAAAAGGTACACAAGAGAACATCCTTTCATTCATTTACAGGATCCCATAGCAACAGTCACCTCAGTAACCAGCAAACCCAAGAGCAAGTGGAGACCGCTGCCTTTGGACACCGTGGTAAGAATATAAAGTCAAACAGCCACACACACATTCTGGTATAAAGTGTACATAGATCCAGCAGTGTTTTGTCCATTTCTGTGTCCTGGGTCTTTGTTCCAAACCCTCCTCCATGCTTTGTCCCACTCTGAACCATCCTCTACCTTCATCTGACCAACAGGAACTGGAGAAACTGGCATCTCGTAAGCTCAGAATAAATGCCAAAGAGACCATGAAAATCGCAGAAAAACTCTATACCCAAGGGTGAGTGAATGCATACTGCTATCCACGCAGCAATGTATTGTCCTGGTCCAACCATATGTTAAATGTCCTCATTTCATCCTCCCACAGTATGTTTGAGCTTCCTTTTGAACTCCCTCAGATAGCTGGCGTGAAGCCACCTTATTAGAGCCTTTGTGGTGTCAGCGAGACGGTCAAATGTAGTTTTTGTTTACCGGGTTGTTATACCACCTCAAAGTCAAGCCTATTTTTGTACATGAAAAGACACCATCTGGCAGGGTGGCGTCTTTCAGGCTCTTAATAGATGAGTTTACCAGCAATGTCACATTTCCAAAGTGGTCCCTCTTTGTGTGTGTGTGTGTGTGTGTGAAGATGACTTGTGTTTGTTTATTTTTTCTGCTCAGGTATATCAGCTACCCACGTACAGAGACGAACATTTTCCCACCAAACCTGGCCCTTGGCCCTCTGGTGGAGCAGCAGACGCAGAGTCCGGACTGGGGGGCGTTCGCCCAGCGGGTGCTCGAACAGCCTGGGGGTCCAAACCCGAGGCAGGGCAAGAAATCTGACCAAGCCCACCCCCCCATCCACCCCACCAAGTACAGCAACTCACTGCAGGTAAGTCTGCTTCCGTCGTAGTCACAGAAATGTTCTCGTTTTTTATTTTTAGTCATTATAAACATAATAAATGCTGGTGGCAAGACTTTCTGCCTCCAGCAAGATCAAAGTATTAAACATTGATCAGGGTGAAACAAAAAAGGAGAATTTCTAGCCCCTATGTTGTGTTAAATTGGCATTTTGTTGACTTTGAAATATATATTTAGTGTCTAAACAAACACAGACGGTGTGAAATAATGATTTTCTTTCTTCTGTCTTCAGGGTAATGAAGGACGTTTGTATGAGTTCATTGTCCGGCACTTCTTGGCTTGTGTATCCCAGGATGCTTTGGGGCAGGAGACGACGGTGGATATAGACATCGCCCGGGAGACGTTCTCCACCTCTGGGCTCATGGTCATTGCAAGGAACTACCTGGAGGTTTACCCGTATGACAGGTGGAGCACAAAGGTAATGTGTGTGTGTGTGTGTGTGTGTGTGTGTGTGTGTGTGTGTGTGTGTGTGTGTGTGTGTGTTTTAAGGCAAGGTTACATATCTTTATTTGGTAAAAAAAAAAAAAAAATTGTTATTTATGTTCTGAGATTATTTACGTGTTAAGTCAACATATAAAATGGAATAGTGAATGAAGCTGAGGTCATGTTACGGGTTGATGATTCAGTTCTGAGTCACTGTAATACGGTTTATTGCAGTTTACGTCAGGTCCAGTAATGCTGTAAGGTTTATGGATCGATACCAGTAGAAGACTAATTTTGGATCCCCTTTTATGACACTGTATGTCATTAATATTTAAATAAACCATTGTTTAAATTTCCCTTCCTCGTTGCATCGTGATCACACTGGATTTTCACAAGAAGATTGGATTAATTTCACAGATACGAGTCAAAATATGACACACTCAGCAGACTAAGTGGCGCAGGCACTTGGAGCTTGTGATAAAACAGCCGCTACAGCAGAGTATGAACTCGGTGAACTCACTATGCTGATGTTTTTAATCATCTAAACACATTTAATTGGAATAATTGTACCATTTAAAAAAAAAAAAAAAAAAAAAGCTCAGTTCAGTTGCTGGTCTTATTTAAAGGTTCTAAACTAGTCTCATCTACATTATTATTGCTGAAGTACCTTGCTTTCATCGTGTATGTCATGTGTGGCTCCAGCTTCAGTGTGTGATACCTAAGCCTGCTCTGTCTGCTCTGTACCCGTTAGCTGATTCCAGTGTATGAGCAAGGCTCGCAGTTCCAGCCCTCCGCTATCGAGATGATGGACGGACAGACGAGTCCTCCGCAGCTGCTCACTGAAGCGGACCTCATATCACTGATGGAGAAGCACGGCATCGGTACAGTGCAACCACACAACCACAGGACATGTCTATGATAATTACCTATTAGAAAATGTTGCTGAATGCCACAAAAAGCTGTTTTATAATATCAGTGTACACAGTAAATGTTACTAAAACTTCTCAATTAGATATTCTGGGAGATCTAACTGAGACTGTTTAGGCTTATCAATTAAATACCTGATAAATCAACATATTTCATCACATTAATATTAGAATAAAGCACACCTGCTCATTGATCTGTAACAATACACCTCTGAGCATTAAAGGAAACCTACATTAGTAGAAACATACAGAAAAACCTCTACTAGTTGACAAATTTCCATTGTCTCAGCACATCTAGTGCGACCCGTACATGCACAGTATTCTGTGGATGCGACTGAAAATTTGCCAAATGGACCGTGCATGTCCACCTGGGTTGAGTTTTTTTTTTTTGCACACACTGAATATTTTTTCCCAAAGGACTTCCTTCTTCTTGTGTGTGTGTTTTTTATCCAGAATTAACTGTTTGTTGTCTGATGCAAACTCCTCTGTGTGTATTACAGGCACTGATGCAACCCACGCTGACCACATCGAGACTATAAAGAGTCGCATGTATGTGGGATTGACAGCCGACCAGAGGTTTCTCCCTGGAGAGCTCGGCATGGGACTGGTGGAGGGTATGTAAACGCACAATAACAGTATGTTTTAATACATAGAGATGTTTATTGGCTCATCTTAGGCTGTACTCAACTATACAAATGTGTCTTTGTTTAGGTTACAACTCCATGGGCTACGAAATGTCCAAACCAAACCTGCGTGCTGAACTGGAGGCTGACCTCAAGTTGGTATCAGAGGGCACGAAGGACAAACGTAGCGTGCTGCAGCACCACATCCAAAAATACAAAGCCGTCTTCATCGAGTCTGTCAGGAAGGCAAAGAAGTTAGTGACACTTTACCATTTTTAGTGTGTTTTTAATGCAGCATCTGTACACAAGTGAGCAGACTCGCGTCGTATTCTACAATGATGAATTAGTTACACCTGTGCTGGATTCAGGAGGTCTTTGTGGCCCAGGTAAGAAGAGTCATTCTCTATTGTTTCCTCAGGCTAGATGAAGCTCTGTCACCATATCTGGGTGCAGCTCAGCAGATCACTGAACCAGAGCAGCAGGACATGGAGATCCCACTGCCGGTCAGGAAGTGTCCTCACTGTGGGCGGGACATGGTGCTGAAGAAGAAGAGGGAAGGAAACAGGTGAGACGCTTAAAACTATATTACTACAAGAAAAAGCTGTCGTCTGTTAATATTCTTAGACATCCATGTTTTCTAAATGTCTCCTCCCCGTGTCCCCCTGCAGTAAGTTCCTGTCCTGCGTGGGCTACCCAGCCTGTAAGACAGCAGTGTGGTTCCCCGACACGGTGCTGGAGGTCAGCAGAGACGACGACATTTGTCCCACCTGTCAGCCGCACCCTGTTCACATGTAAGTATTAATTTATACAGGATCATATGCTGTGCTTTAAGTCAAACACAGGAAACAAATTTTTCATGAAGATTTGTGCTCAGATATTTTGAATTAAAGATTAGATGAGATTCAGATGTTTCTACATACATCAAACATAAGCTATAATGTGTCAGACTTTGATGTTGTTTCACAGATTTCACACATGAAGATTTTAATCATCAGAGTTCTCCTCAGTCTGTGAAAACAGCTGTATCATGTATAACTCTGGAAGTAGTAGTAGTAGTCAGTAAAGCTTTGGAGCAGTGACGACGTGATACTGGGACTGTTTTATGTTTAGAAGTTCAGTTTACTCAGCAGCAGCAGCTGTATATTATTTTCAGCCTCACACAGCTACTAGCAAGGCTCTAGTTTTTATCTGTTTGTTGTGAATCTTCTGTGAAGTGTAAATAGAGTTGCAAAGGGGTGGTAAATTTCTAGAAAACTTTCTATGGGATGTTGTGATGCTGGGAATTTTGGAAATATTCCAAATCAGAAACTCCACGGGAATTATGGGAATTTATGGGAATTAACTGGAAATTTGGGGTAATTTTAACAAACTGTATCCAAACATAAATACAAACATTTTGTTTTGTCATAAGCAGACATCCATGCAAAATAATAACATTTAAAGAGAAATTTCAACAGATTTATTTGTAAGTAGAACTCAAGTTTTAATTATTTTATTGAACAATATTACGGAGTCCTCCATCCATGACTCAGATGTGTGGCTTCAATAGTCTCTGTGTGCTCCGGGCTCAAAGTGTGGTCCAGCTTCTAGACATCATCTGTGCATGTGATGGAGGAATAGCAGATATTCAAACGTACTTCCTGGTTTATTCCTGTTAATTCCCATGAATTCCTGTTAAGTCCCATGGAAAGCTCCCAACTAATTCCCAGAATTTTGCAAACTGTAAACAGGGTGGCTGCGGCTCAGGAGGCAGAGCGTATCGTCCATTAATCAGCTGATCAGTAGTTGATAATTCATGCTCTTGAAAATGAATTTGCATGTTTCTGCTCTTCAGCTTTCTTTTTACTGCACTGTTATAAAACTTTGTGTCCTTCAGTCCACCTGGTTTCCTCTGAGCACAATTCAGACCCACAGCATCAACACGTATTTAACTTTGAAAGCATCTTCTTTTTTTGTTGGTCACCTCAAGGTCAATCCCTTATTTCTGCCATGAGCACACAGCTTACATCTCTTAGATTAATGAGAAGTGTATGTGGGCGCTCTGCTCTGTGCAAACACAACAACAACAAACACAGATGAAGCTCTCAGTGGCCTCAGCAGTGCAAGAAACTTGTCCAAATTCTTGTTTACACAAGTGGGCGTTAACCCCTTGAGCACGTGCCTCGGCTCAGTCCAAATATAGGGCACGCTCACTAGCAGCGAGCCAAAGTGCTCCACACCAGCATCTGTTACCATGGCAACCAATCTGGTACAGAGCTCAAAGTTGAACTACAGCACTTTACTCTAAAACAATATCACAGTTTGTTTGTTTTTATATATATTATTTAATCATATCTCACCCAGCAGTTTCAGCTTGTTGGATAACTTCAGATCTGTTTCTCACCGTTGGTCGCCACGGCAACTTTCTGTATTATTCCTTCAACCACTTTTTTTATACATACATGTGAACACGCAGCAACAAAAACAAATGGGTGCCTCATCAACTGAAGACACACGAATGAACAAAAGTCATGAATAACAACCTCTCTGACGTGTCTTTGCACACGTGTAAATCGTTAAATTATGTTAAAATAAAAGTATTTTAATATCAGAGTTGAGCTCAGATTAACCACGTTTCATCAGAGAGTACTCATTCCTCCCAACATTTTTACAAAACCAGTAAATCTGGTCAAGATAAACTAGACATGTCACAGTACTTCAGAGTTTAGATAGCCTGACTTTGGAGGTTTGACCAGTCTGAGCGTCTGATCGGCGGCTGCAGCATGACGTCGGGCTGCGTGTGGCATCCGGCTAAACTTCTCTGCTGCAGGTTGCTGCGTTTTGTTTTTTTTGGACACCCTCTACTGGATTCTGACCGCTCACACTTTCAAATCTGGAACGTTGCTATTGTCTTGGAGTGACATACGTCCTTATTAGCGTTTTATGCTGTGACAGTCTTAGTCGAGTATTAATTGACTGTTGGACTCAGAGAGTATTGATTCCCGGTCCTCTAATGACAAGCTGAATTTACTCAGTACACACAGTGTTTACTGTAGTGAGTGTCAATTTGGACAAACTGGATCACTTTCAAACAACATCATCAAATTTCATGAATTACACTTTAACTCAAACTCAGCCACCACCAGAACTCTGCGTATTTACAGTCCACTTGTCGTGTTTACATACATTATATCCAACACCAAACACAACACAGAATTAAACTGCAATTTGCTACATTCTGCTACGTCGCAAGTAAAACTAGAAAAAATAAAAAAAGAGCGACGACTGCTTCACATTTCAGATAGACATAACGTAAAAGCTGTTTTATCTAAATAAAACATGTTGTTTGTTGTAAATGTGATAATATTGCCTCAAAATGACCTCAACAACAAATACAGTGATACCAGTACATGTTTGAGTTCGAGCAGTAATAACTGGTGGATTTGGGCGCAGTGCGTCACAGCTGTTGGTTCAGCTCCATCACACATACTGAGGTTGACTTGTTTAACATTCGTCTCGTGTGTGTTCGACATCCTCCAGGTTGAAGTTCAAGTTCCGCAGGGGCAGCCTCCCTCCCATGATGCCTTTAGAGTTTGCTGGTTGCATCGGTGGATGTGATGAGACGCTCAGAGAGGTGCTGGACCTGAAATACCTCAGAGCAGGGGTGGAGTTGGAGGAGGTGGTGGTGGTGGTGGTGGTGGAGGAGGAGGAGGAGGAGGAGGAGGAAGAGGAGATGACCCTTATCCACCAGCACCAAGACCCCCCAGAGCTCCAAGACCCCCCAGAGCCCAGAGTTCAAATCCTCGACCTTCTCTTCCTCCTGTCCCCTCCTGGTCACTGCAGCCACAACCTCCACCGGGTGGCGCCGGTGTCAGTGTAGACGCCAGCAGTGATGTAATTGTGTGTAACTGTGGTCAGGACGCGCTCCTCCTGACCGTGCGCAAGGACGGCCCCAACCAAGGCCGCCAGTTCTACAAATGCAACGGCGGGAGCTGCAACTTCTTCCTGTGGGCGGACCAGCCGAGTCAGCAGGGGGCGTCGCAGAGTCTAGGACCTCCCATGCAACCACCGCAGAGCTGCCAGCCTCCCAGGCCGTCTCTAGGGTTCAGGAACCACTCCGGAGGTGGCAGAGGGCAAGAAGGAGGTGCAGGAGGACATGCGGGGCAGATGATGTGTAACTGTAACGAGATGGCGGTGATGCGTACGGTGCAGAAGGACGGTCCAAACAAGGGCCGGATGTTCCACACCTGCGGGAAACCGAGAGACCAGCAGTGTGGCTTCTTCCAGTGGGCGGATGAGAACTCACCTCCACCAGGTAAGGCACACACACACACACACGGCCTGAAATGAGCAACCTTGAATGCCAAAGTTGGTTCATCATTTTGATCCAGACTGAAACATCTTAACAATTGTTAGCCACAAAGTTTGTCGCACACATTCATCCCCCTCTCTGTAACTTTACAGATCCTTTAACTGATCATCTAGCGCCACCAGCTGGTCACAATTTCAATTTCCCCAACACTTATGACAAAATTCTGTGAAGGTTCTCAGTCGTCCAGGTCAGCTTTCTTCAAGAGGGTTCAGTCTGGGGCAACTGGACTTGGTCGTAGATCCGTGAAGACATTTCACCTCCAAGAGGCTCCTTCTTCTTCTTCTGTTAGCGCTAGCTCATTTGTGCTCCTTGTTGTTATGACGACTGTCATCCGAGTCATTAAGAGTCACCTGAGGTCCGGCGTGAACAACAGTTCACGTGACCCATGTGCTTGTTGAGTGGCTGTTTGAACCACATACACAAGGCTGCTATTGCTATGACTACATTTCTATAAATCGGCTGTTCTTTGTGTGTTCAGTGTAAATTAGCCAAACTAAGATGGTGAACGTGTTAAACATCAGCTTGTTAGCGCTGTCTTGTTATGTGAGATGTCTTCCTTTCATTTCTTTTAACCGTTTGCAGCTACGTCGAGTTAAAAACGGCTTCTCACTCTGACTGTCTTAAAAATAGATCAGTGAAACACCTAAAGGACAATCGTCTCCTTTCAAAGCTCAAAATTAGACTTTACGATCTGCTGGGTTTAATTTTTACCAACTGGGAACTTTTAGAAAATCCATCTTCAGGTGCTTTTGGTTTCGGTCTGTGGTATTTTTAGGTACCTTTTACTTTCTCTGAAATTTCCCCCGCACCGCAAATAGACCCATTTAAGGCAGCCCATTAATACATTCACATAAACGAGACATTACAGACATTTGTGGCGCTTTTCATCTGATTTCCCACAGTTCAGTGTCTGACTGCATCAACGTGGCTGTCAGATAATTTGCACCGTGAGCCCGGAGTCTGTTTATAAAGCCCACAAAGCAGAAAAGATGTACACTCAGATCAAACCAGAGAGAGAGAGAATGAGTCTTCTCACCTACATTTACACTTAATGATAAAGAAAAGCTGTCACAACTCATAAAACACTTACTGAGACCTTGAGGCAACCACTTACCAGGCTGCTGTCAGCCCTAACTCGCACAGAAAAAATCTTTACTGCTTTTCTATCCACCTCATGTCGTGTTTGACCTCTGTTCTTCCCTCGTGTCAGATGGTTTTGGTGGTGGATTTAACGGCGGTGGAGACCACGGAGGAAGGAAGGGAAGGAAGACAACGGGAAACGCCTCCGCTATCAAACCTCCAGCTGCTAAGAAGCCTCGTACCTGCGGCATCTGCCACATGCCCGGACACACCCGAGTCACCTGTCCACAGCGGTGACGGCTTTATTAAAGACGCTATGTGGAGTTATCGAAGTCTGTGACTTCAAAGCGTGGAGTCAGATTTTATTTTTCAAATATGCAACAACTCAACAAACAACAAAGATTGTGAGTACGTCGTCACAGAGGTGGACAAGACTCACTGTCCTTCCTGTAACGTTACAATTCAAAGAGGCAAAACAGCATTTCGGGAACTCTGATGTAAAGAAAACAGGGATGTTAAAGACATTTAGTGTCTTGAAACTAGACCTTTTCTTTTTGTTTTCTTCCAGCATGTCTGTCTCAAGATGAATCACTCTTTTCTGGCCTCTGGGAGGAAAGTTCGGAGTTAACCTTTAATATCTGTTCGGTCCGAGCCAGTTTCCATCCTTACAGGATTTCAACATTTTAGGAAAAATGCTTCTCCGCTCTCTTGCCAAGACTTATTGAGAAGATTTATATTACAGTCGTACGGTAAATGTGAAGCTACAGCCAAGTTGTTAGCTTATCTTAGCATAAATACCGGACTCAGAGGGGAAACACTTAGCCTGGCTCTCTCCAAAGCGTACAAGAGGAGCTCATTGAGAAATAACTGAAGTAACCTGACGGTGCTCTGCAGTAAATGAGAAATTTACTCAGCTGATCTCGGATCAAATTAACCCGACCATCTGTCTGTGTTTCTCTGCATCACCAATCCTGACAGCTTGACTGAGATCAGCGTGATGCAAACATAAATAAATGTGTATTTTAAAGTTTTATTTGTTGACGGAAGAAACTGTTTTTAAATATAAAAGTGAAAGAAAAAGCAGGTTTGCCTCCAACCAGGAGCAAAGGTTTCTATTTTAATATTGACTGACTGTTAATAAACATAAATGTCCTTTAACCGCCGTGTTTATTTATGTGTGTTGTGATGTTGCTTTCAGTTTTTATCTGGAGTCTTCAGTATTTTTCTCTTTGCTCCGCTGGTTTTGGTTTTGGTTCTATTTTGAGTCATCGACTTTCAGCCAGAGAGACTTTGGAAAGAAACCAAACTCCAAAATGGCTACTGCACATAATGAACATAAACAAGAAAATATAAAATAGTTACATTTTAATGCATTTTGCTGAACATATTCAGATTTAAATAAGTTACTTCTTAGTTACTTAGTTTGTGAAAAACGTAGAAAAATTTTAAGATCCTTTTAATCCAGGTAACAAACAAACAACTCCACACTGTAGAAATGCTTCATTACAGAGTGAAAGTTCATTCAAGGTTACTAATCGCTCTCTCTAAGAAGTCATTGTAGATGATCACGCTTTACTTATCAAGAACTAGTTTTTCTTTTGAGTGTACAGCCGTCAAATAAATGTAGTGGAGTATGAAGTACAGTACTTACCTCTGAGATGGAATAGAGCATAAAGTAACATAAATGAAACATTCAGATTCAAATAACAGCAACTAACATCAGTAAATATTGAGTTAAGTTTGTGCAGAAATGGAGCAAAAATGCTTTTATGATCATATTTTCTGTCCTGACAGAAAAGTGGTGGAAAAAGCATTTAAAGGATCAGTGATAGGATTTTGTGCTATTGTCTGTTTTTAGATACTTTAATATCAGCAACAAGGCGGACTCCGCCGTGGAGGACCTGAGGCACAAGGCAGGACATAAAAGGTAACAAAAAGATTATGATTCTTATTTTCAGCTGATTATACACGAATGAAAACATAGTTATGTATATTATTTATTGCATAATCTGCGTCCCCTAAATGTTACTCACTGGACCTTTAAATACACTGTACAAATGCTTGATTACAGAGTGAAAGTCCAAAGTATCGAAAGTAAAACTGCTTGTGATGCAGAAGATTGACCCGCTGTGAGAGTTTGTGCATGTATTTTATCTGATAATCAATGTGTAGACAGTAAATACAGCTGTCAAATAAATGTAGTGGAGTATAAAGTGGCATAAGTGTGAAACATAACAGCAAGTTACATCATTAATTATTGAGTTTAGTTTGTGCAAAATTTGCTTTTATGATCATATTTTCTGCCCTGATCAGTGGTGAAAGAGGCATTCAGCTCCTTTACCTGAATCCATTCATTCTTTGTTATAATATATATAAATATATATGTACAACGGTAAGTATCAAAAGTAAAAGTACTTGCAGAAGAATAACGCCTGTGGTTATGTGTAAATAGATTTCCACTGCACTAGTTTGTGCAAATATTTGGTACGTAAACTTGTAATCTGCTTAGTATCCAGTAACTACAGCTGTCAAATAAATGTAATAAAGTAGTATAAATGGGAGTACTGGGAGTACTTTTCCACAGCTGGTCGTGGGTTTTCCTGCACACATGCTGCACTTTGAGGGTCTAACTGATCCCAAATGTTGACTGTTAATAGCACAAAAAGAGCTTATTATCAGATCAGGAAGTTTGTGTTTCACTGCATGTTTTTATTATTATTTCCCAGAAGTGCTGCACGAACCGGCGAGTTACAATGAAGTGCAGTGTGGCGTTGTCGATGGGGGGTTAAAGAGAAGCCGGGACCAAAGAGAAATGAACCACAGACGCGTGGATTCCCGGCATGAGGCAGTAACTTACCCTAAGGTTTTTTTTTCCTCCGCTGTTGATATTCCAGAGAAGTGGCGGTGATTTTACCGTCACGTTTGGTGACTCATACGTGAGTCATAACATGTGGGTGGGAGTGAGTGAGCGCTGTGATCCGTCCTGCTGTGTTGTTTTTTCGCCGCTCCATCCTCAGCTCAGCTCCCAGCTCCGCTACAGTAGTATCCGGGCAGATAACAAGTCATGTGATTGCCGTGTTTCTTTTCTGAATTGCAGAAGATAACCTCCTCCTTACGGGAAAAAATCATCCCATATATCACTCTGGACTCATACCGTAAAGCTGCTCCCTGTAGTGATGCTATAAGAGTGCCATAAAGGTTAAAAGAAAATGCACAATGAGATCAGCATAGAAATTACCGGAGCTGTAACAGCATCCTGCAGGATCACTGCTGTTTTCTAGAAAACTCAGACCACAGTCCTGCAGGAATATTAAAGGAGCGTTAAAGCTGCAACTTTTTCTACCATAAAAATAACAAATTTAAATCATTTTAATGCTACATTAACATGTAATCAGGAGAACGGTGTCTCCGGGTACGATCACCCACGAGAAATACGTAACACTTTCGTAACAACTATTTCACTGATTTTTGGTGAAACTGGATCATATTTTATGGAGGAAATGTTTTGTGCAAGTCAGCTCTGTGATTTACAGAGTTTTCCCGATGGACAGTGAAGTAAGCACGGCAAACTGTAGCTGCTGTTAGCTAATGTTAGCTCAGTTTGTTAGCCAGGGAGCCAGACCACCGGGGGGAGTGTTAGTGCGTATTCAGCCAGGAACTGGGAAACCGGCAACTGGTGGTGGGCGGGTGATGGGAGCTGAGATGGGTCGCGTAAATTGCGAGTCGGACTCAGATTTAGACGCTGGTACATGAAAAAAACAAAGAACACACTGACCCACAGGTAGATTATCAGAGTTTAGTCCGTGAATCCACCTGGATAGTCTCAGAGACATTTCAGACTGTCTGTGGAGGTTTGACCGATCTGAGTGTCTGATTGGCTTGCGGGACATGACGTGGGGCTCCGGTTTTCCAAAAGTTGAATCTGGCTCAACTTCTCTCCCGGACACCCACAACGTTTTTTGCGGCAACCCCTGTGGTGTGGGCTGCCGGCGCGGAAACACACGACCCCCACTGAAATTAATTGAAAAACGTCGCCGGCGTCCGGTGTCCCTGTCCCTGTCCCAACGCCCAATTAGTGTTTGTACTACAGGAGTTTTGGACCACCAAGAGGAGGAGGAGGTTTTCAGGCAAATGCTAACAGAGAGCAGAGCCGATGTTGTGCTAGAACAGGAGCTGGGCAACAACAGTGGTACTGCACTCTGAAAATGGAGGCGCTAAAGACAGACGCTGAGCTGGGCTTCTTTCTGTTGGACTGGTAAGTAATATTAGCTGAGTTTGTTTCACTATTTTCTGACCTTTTTTAATCAAATAATTTAGAAAATAATTGGAAGATTAATCGATGATGAAAATCATTAATTGCAGCTTTAATTTAAATCAAATCAAACTCACTATAACACCACAGCTGCTCCACATGTCAGTGAGTTATTGTGGGAGTTTGTGGTCGGGCCGTTAGCTTCATAATGTCAGGACAAAGCGGTCAAAGGTCACACCTGGGTCAGGTGAGGTTCGCTCTTCAGCCCTGAGCTGCTCATCAACAACTCTTCCTGCTGTCTCATCATCATCATCATCATCATCATCATCATCATCATCATCATCCAGTTTTTCAGTGGTAGCCGTAGAAACAGTTGCCATGACACCCAATGCCCATAAGTGATGCAAGTGTTCCAGGTGCAGAGATCGCGGACCGTGTGGAGGGACTGTGTGTGTGTGTGTGTGTGTGGTTACATTGAGTTTTGCTGTAAACTGATCCACCCCAGCCTCAATGAAAGACAAAAGGAAACTGGCTGCGGGCCTTTTTTCCACAGTAGTCACTTTACCTTCCTGAGTTGCTCCCACCTGGGGGCTGGATGAGTGGATGTTCAGGTAAAAAGTTAGATAAGAGTGTGTGTGTGTGAACACACCAACGAACAGAGATTTTATTTAGGAATCTATCCTATGTGATAAATAAATGTTTTGCTGCAACATATCAGCAGTCGGCACTGAGATCTTTTATATCTCCTCTCTGCAGATAGGTTGCTTAGCATTCAGGATGTAAAGACTTTCAGTCAGTGTTTAGCGGTTTAGTTCCATATTTGGATCAAACACGACTGGAGGGGTGGACATATTTCAACCAGAGAAGTGAGAAGCAAGGCCTTCATTTCCATTGCAGATTCTGATCTTTGCTGCTTTTACTACTGTTACATAAAAATACACGAGCTCACGCTGTTTCATACACAACCTGGAGTTCAGCGTTTCAACTGCACAACTTCGTTTCACCTGAGAAAGAGCGGAAAGCCTTTAGCGTATGATTGGACTGACATGTTAATATCTTAAAGGAATAGTTTAACATTTTGGGAAATGAGCTTATTCACTTCTGGCAGAGAGTTAAAGCTACAGCCAGGAGCTTGCTGGCTGATTTTCTCTTCTTAGCTTCCTCTGTCAACGTCCTCTTCGGTCTTTTCTCCTCTGTCATTATCTTCATAGAGGCTGCTGAGCACGGTTACATTAGCCGCTTGCCCAGCTCCTGTTCTGGCATGACAGTTGCTCCACTCCCCTTTAGTATTCCTCCAACCTCCTCTTCTTCCAAAAACATTTTCTCCATAAAATATGATCCAGTTCCACCAAAATGAGTGAAATATTTTGTGGTAAAGTGTTACTACCATTGTAACCAGAGCACAAAGTCACATAGTGTGAGAACAGATGAATGAATGAGACACAGTTCACTTAAAAACAAATTTATGTAGCATTCAAATGATTTAATTCTGTTATTTTACGCTGGAAACGTTACACAATATCACTTTAATTGGATTCCTGGAAACGCTCTGAATGAATGTTGAATGTTCACTCCCCTAACTTTAGTTTCATGTAACCTTGCCGTCCTGACCCCTCCTCCCTCCCTCCCTCTGTCCCTCTTCTGCACTCTGCTCCAATTTGCGTGCGCGTCCTCGTGGAGCACGGGCACGCACACTGGGGGCTCGGCACTATACGCAATGGAAAGGGGGCGCGCCCGACTTAAAGCCGCGCGTTGTGTCCTGTGTTGATGTGTCGCAGATTTTTAAAAGTGAGCGAGGCAGGCAGCTGGAGTTTTGGGGCGAGAGAGAGAGGAGGGTGAAAGCGCAGAGGTTTCAGCAACCAAAAACAACTCATCACACCGGAGGAAGGAAGCCACTACGAAGGGCTTTTTACCTCCAGCTTCCTCCTTTTTCAACTATTTTTATTATAAATTTCAGCACACATCCAGTTTGTGTCCTATTTGGAGCGTGTGGAGCTGCGCGCATCGATGGAGCTGTCATCAATAGGAGACCAAGTGTTTGCAGTTGAGTCAATAACAAAGAAGAGAGTGAGAAAGGTAAGAAGGAACACTCGTAACGCACTTCATATAACTTACATAACTTGTTTTCTTGTGGTTTTTATACCCAAACGGAGCGGCACAAGCTCCGCGTAACATCGTGTCCTCATGCGCAGCAAAACTAGGCTGCGCTGTTTACCAACTATTTACTCAAAGGGGAAGAAAGGGATGAATTAATGTGCCAAAGTTTAACATTTGTTTCTCAAGCCAAGTCTCACATCCTGTAACCTTCCTGTGCAGCCCGCTCAGATGCTGCAGCATGAACGTGTTTTGAAGGAGCCTACGCAGCTGTAGTAAAATGTTAAAGGGGGGTGTGTATCCCGAAAACGGGTATACGGATACGAGTGTACGTAAGGGGGAGCTACGCACTTGATTTAAGTTACGCCAGAGAACGGAGCAGCGGCGAAACTGCTGCGTAATGTCACTGACTGCTGCGTAATGGTGACCCATTGATTTCCAGTTGTGGAGATCACTACTTATGAATAAAAAAAAAACAAGTGCAGCGCGCCTTCATGTGAGCTTATTGTAAAGTTTATTATGATATAATAAAAATGGTGACTCCATGCGTCCTCGTAAACAAACACCTCTCCTCCACGTCAGGTGCGTAATAACTGTTATTTCCCACTCGGGGTGTGATAATTGTTTCAGCCTTGCTTAGGTTTGTTGCGCAACACCACGTTGTTTACATGTTTCCGTGGCCCCACCTATCCGAGCTCAAATAGAAAGAGAGAGAGAGAGAGAGAGAGAGAGAGAGAGAGAGAGAGTGCATGCATTGTTGAGACCGGGATCGCTTAGCCATGTGCGGTCACGTCACCGCGATTCAGGCGCAAAAAAAAAAAAAAAAAAAAAGGCTGCTGTTTGGAGGCCACCCAGCCTCGCTGTCATTGACGTCATCCCGCAGAAAAACACCGTTTGAAAGGGAGAAAAATGTCCATGACCCTCCTCCTCTCTCCTCCTCTCCCCACTCACTCCACACTTTAAAGTGACAGTCATCCCTTTTTCTCACACACTCAGAGCTCAGCTTGTTTCTGCATCACACTGGACCAGATTTGAAAAAAAAATGCAGGTTGTATGAATGTGCTGCATCTCAGCTAAACCCTCCTCCTCCCTCCTGATCCCTCCTCATCCTCTCTCTCTCTCTCCGTCTCTCCTCAGGGTAATGTGGAGTATCTACTGAAATGGCAGGGATGGCCCCCAAAGTGAGTAATCCTTGAGTCATCATCCAGTGACCTCATCCCTTCGATATATACTCAGTAGCATTTAGGAAACGTGCTCCTTGATCCCTGAGCTGTGTGTCCTGTAAGGATGAATAGTTAATCTGGATGTGTATGTCTGTGTGTGTGTGTGTGTGTGTGTGTTGGTAGGTGCAGTACTTGGGAACCAGAGGACAATATTTTGGACCCGCGCCTGGTCCTGGCCTACGAAGAGAAGTGAGTAATCATGGAAAAGTTTTATTTTTTTATGCTTGCAAAGCACTTTTTTTGTGTGTGTTTTCCTTTTGTTCTCTCGCTCACAGTCTGTTTCTCTTTGTCACTTTTGTCCTCTCTCCTCCTCCCTCTCTCTCTCTCTCTCTCTCTCTGTGTTTTTTTTATACCTCTCTCCCAGTCAGGAGAAGATCAGAGCTCTGGCCTATCGCAGGAAAGGTCTCAGACCCAGGAGACTCGTCCTGCGGGTAGCGACACTTACCTTTCTTTTTTTGTGTGTGTCTCTCTCGCCTTTGTTTAGGGGTTTGCCATCGGTTTAGTGTTGCACTGATCACTTAAACTTTAGAAATCTCCCTCCGGATCCACACAAGACGTTAAACTACTTCTTTCAGTGGCTGAGTAGCAGAAGCAGAGATGTGTGTTTCAGCACTAAGAATAGACCAAAATGCAATGCAGCTGAAAGACCTGTTGTGTTCTGGAGCAAGGGGTGTGGTAAAAAAAAGACTCTTATTCTTACTGTGTTACTATCACTTTCACAACTGCTGCTGCTGGTTACGATAAACAGGGAAGATCAAATCCAAACGATTGAATTTGATTAACGTGACAAATGTTTGATGTTTCATTAACATTGTATAGAAATGAGTATTTTTGTGATTTAGCGCCCCCAGTTTCAAAGTATAATCCCACTGTTATAAATATGGACAGCTGTAACAGCCAAACATCAACAAGGTCAACAACACAAGACATAGCAGTTAGCTAATATTACTTACTAGTCCAACAGCAGTCAGCCCAGCTCGGCCTCTGTCTTTAGCCTTTTATTTCACCAAGCTCTCACCAACCACTAAAAGTCAGTCCCAGATTTACTCTAGTTGGACGGCTTGTCTCATTTAGCTTCTGTCGTTATGTCCGTAGAGGCTGCTGAACCCGGTTACATTGTCCACTTGCCCAGCTCCTGTTCTGGCACGACACTGGCTCGAACATTTTCTCCATAAAATATGATCCAGTTTCACCAAAATCAGTGAGATAGTTGGTGGTGTGTGACTTAGTGCCGTAAAGCGTTACGTACTTCTCGTGGGTGATCGTACCCGGAGCACAAAGTTACATAGTGTGAGAACAGACGTACGAATGACAGAGACACCTTTCACCTGATTACAGGTCAGCGTGACATCAACATGATTTAAAATCTGTTAGTTTATGGTAGAAAAATAATTTATGTGGCAGGTGGAGAGAGCTCACATAGTGTAGCTGTTTCTCAAAATAAACTCAGTTAACCTCTCACCTTTGTTTCTCCACCAGAACATCTTTGCCATGGACCTCCGCAGTGCCCACAAGGAGAAGCCTCCCCCTCGCTTGCGTCTCTCCCTCACCCGTGCCATGAGCACAGATGTGGACCAGGGCGAGCGGGGCAGCATGTACCGCCGCCCAGCCTGGAGGAAGAGCAAGCAGAGGGCATCCAAACGCGGGCCATTGGGACCCTCGCACAAAACCATCCGTCAACTGAGGAAGAAGGACGAGCCCATGGAGGATGACTGGTGCGGCACCAGCGAAGAGGAGAAGCAGGAGTCTGAAAGCGCTGCAGAGGAGAGACGTGAAGACAGTTTATATGGTCGGTTTGTCACGTTAATCACTTTTCATTCAGCAGCCTGGTCATGACCTTTGACATTTCAAATTTAACAACATTTTTCTCTCTTTCAGGTCCATCAGAGTGCAGCTCTCCACCTTTGCTGGAGCGACAGGACTTAGAGATAGAGGTGGAGGAGAAGGTGGACGCTGAGCTGACAGTGGTAGGCACAGAAACGTGGACAGACAGCGGGACGGTTGAAACAAGACAGAACCAGACATTTGTATGTGACCAATCAAAGGCCGAACCAGGAGATGCGGTTACTGCCAGTGACAGGTCAGATTGGTACAGATCGGGTGAGGAGGAGGAGGAGGAAGAGGAGGAGGAGGAGCAGGAGGAGAAGGCCGTGGAGTCAGTGTCAGAGTGCCCCACGTTAGAGAGCAGCGTTTGTCAGAGCATCAACAACACAACCTCAGTGATAGTGAGCGTTCAGGGGAGCAGCAAGACGGCAGGTGACACCGCCGCCACCGCCGTCTGCTCCGCCGCTGAGGTGTGGAAAGAGGAGGTGAGAGGCGACAATCAGAGCGTTACCACGGTGACGCAGGCAGCAGAGCATCCCGAGAAGGTGATTGTGACGAACGTGACTATCAACTCCCTGACGGTGACTTTTAAAGAAGCCACGGTGGCTGAAGGCTTCTTTAAGGGCTATTGAACGATGACAAAGAGAGACGGAGGGAGCTCAAGATAACCATAATTAGACTTACCACTCATTTTGTACGTGTAAATAGTCGTGTATGTAAGATAATTCAACATGTTTACAAAGCTACACTCATTTCCTACTGAGTTCAATGAAGACATTATTGCCTTTTGAGTAAAAAAAAAAAAGAAAAGAAAAAATGAGTGGTAATTTTATCATTGTGGCTCATTTATTAGGTGTGATAGGAAGCCTGAGGCCCCACTAAATGTGCTCATTGCAATCCAGGAGACTAAATGGATCTCAGTGGCAGGTTTCATTCCCGGGGCCGCTGGGTTTTTACAGACAGATGGTGAGACAGCCCAAAAATGTTACAGTACACATTACTACTTCCATGCAGTTACTTTTTCCAGTCGTCCTCAGTGCTTTTCAGCCACACAGTTTGGTCTCGCACTCAGATCTGTTCTCCGGGGCCTGTTTCAGTCGCTCCTCTTTCTTACGAATAACATTTTGTAAAGATATTGCTCTCTTCTTCTTCCTCTTCTTCTTTTTATTTAGTAATTTTTTCAGTATTTCTCACAAAGCTAACCGCATGCCCTGTTAGTCTGTGCCACACATGCACAAAGCCCTGTCCTGTGGTTTGTTGAAGAGGGTTTATTTCTGTCACAAAAGAAATAAAACAAAGGCAGAGAAAGATAGAGAGAGGGAGAGAATTAATGCTTGCCGCCGCTTAGATGCCGTTCTGCGTTTCATGGAGGATGGATGCACTAAAAAAAAAGAAGAAAAAAAAAGAAGTACAGTTGTGTTTGCCGTCTGTCTGTCTGTCCTTTTACTTTTCAAGTATGAAATGCTGCCTGGTTCTATTTTTGTATTACCAATTGATAGTCCACTCTTTTCACTAGCCTTTGTGCATTCCAAAAGAGGCGATATCAGTTGACACTGCCGCCGTTACGCCGTGTAAGGTAATGTGCAAAAAAATGGAAGCAAACTGTACATTAGGTCAGACTGTAGTGAGCTATTATTTATTGCATGTCACATGTATAAGCTTAACTAACTTATGTCACTTAAATGTGTCTGAATCAGTCACTCTATGGCAAAGATGAACTGTCGAACATGTCTTCTCTCTGAAAATGAATTTTTATTTTGATTGCATTTCCAATAAATATGTACAAAAACAAAAACAGCTGACTCCTGGAGCGTGTTTATCATGTTGTGTCACTGCAGGTAGTTTTTATGAACGTTCACTGACAATCCTCACGACAATATGGATTTAAATTTAGGCAGGTAAATTTAGACATACTATGGATAAGGGTGAACCAAGATGATGTACTGTAGGAGGGATGAAGAGATGAAGGTCGATGGTCTAAAGGATGAGGGTCGAGGTATGAATGGATTGTTGAGTGATGGAGAAGTTTGGAGATCGACCGGTGCCGGCTGGTGGCGGAGAGATGGGAAGGAACCAGGAGAGAGTCGAGACTCTGAGTGGAAGAACTGTCTCTTCAAAAACTTTTAAAAACAGATTTCATTGGTTTTAAACAGGAAAGAGTACAAAGTAACAAAACCCACCATCCAGAAGAGCCAAAATACATAGAGAGGTTGAAAATGACGATCCTATTATCCCATTTTAATAATAAATAATGAACAATCAATCAACATAAAACCAAGAAAGCCACATCGCATGAGCTGAGAGTAATCTGTCATGTTCTGTGTCTTATTCCAGAAAACTGCCTTCAGGTCTGCAGGTATGTCCAAACCTTCGGAAATAGCTAATCTCTACTTCTCACAACAGCAAGGATATAAAAAAAGTGAATTCATGGACGCATGAAGGCACACCTGATATACAAATCCAAGACATTTACTCCTTGCAGTGTTGTACTGTTTATTTAAAGGTGCTCTGATTCTGTTTTGCGGTCAACAGCGCCCCCCAAATCTCAGAGCTACTTCTTGACTGTCAACACACAGTAGGGACGCAACCAAAGCACGGAGAGCATCTTTAAAGTCTAACTTTACTCAAGTGACATTTTACTGAAGCAGATACAGAGTGAGTGATAAAATGAGGTTAAGATATGAGCATACAACTGTAATATGTAAGAAGACTCAGAGAAGTCAGAAGTGTTTCAGCTGAAAGGTCAGAGATCCTCACACACACACACACAAACTATTTCAGTCTGATGAAAAAAGAAACACACACACTCATACAGTTTCTGCCTTGTTCCTGGTGTGATCAGGGGGGTCAGTTATTTCTCATAAGTCCTCCCATGGGTTGAACCTTGGCTCAGTTTGCTTGTTCTCTCCAGGTCTCACAGTCCAAAAACATGCACTTAACAGGTCAGCTGGTGACTCTAAATTTCCCGTAGGTGTGGATGTGAGTGTGAATGGATGTTTATCTTTATCTGCGTGCCCTGTGATGATGATCCAGGGTGTATCGTGCTTCTCGCCCTGAGGTCAGCTTGGATAGGCTCCAGCCCCATCGTGACCCTGGTGAGGATAAGCAGTTACAGAAAATGGAGGGAAGTCCTTCCCATAAAGAGGGATCTACGTGCAAAAACTCCTCACAGAAATGGAGAAACTCACTTCACAAAATAAAGGTATTTTATTTAAGACAAGACACAGTTTGCTACTTAAACTCTTGGCTGGAAACAAGTCAGTTTTCTCAAAGGAAGACACACAGAGTACAGCAAAATACAATATGTGGTTCAAATTGTAAGAAGTGTAATGAATAAATTTGCCACCACACAGTGAAAAGATGCAAATGTTGATCAGAAATGATGCTGAACGTTGAGCAGCAAAGAGGAGAAAAGTAATTTAGATATAAATATTCTCTCTTCAAACCTGTTACGACCTCCTATGAACTCTCAAAAACTGGTAAAATATCATTAAGACCTCTGACTGTGTTTTCCATGTCATTACTGCCTTATGTTGAACGATCGTACTGCCCTGTGTCACCAGTAGGGGGCGTGTTGCTCCCAGGAAAGACATATTACTGTAAGTGACGCCATCAAGTGCAAGTTAATAGTCTGTGAATCATCAGCTCAGTATGTTTGAAGTGTGCAGGAGGGTGGATGTGAGGGGGCTGACACTAATGAGAAACATCCTTCAGAGGACATGAAGCTGACGCTGCTCCAGCTGCTAATGTACTTTATTTACTTTATTTATTCATGGTAAGTTTTCACATACATGGAATCTGTCTTTATGTTTGTTGTTGTAAGAAAGATATCAAATCAAGTTTCAGAAGATATAAAGACAATATGTTTTTAGAATGAAAAAAGCTGCACAGTTTTTTGCAGGAATGTGCAAAATTCAACAGTATGCCGAATATCTTTAATGTGCAAGTTATTCTTGAAGTTTTTGAAGATGTTAATTTAAAAGTTATTAAAACGTGTGTGTTAGTGTGTTGTGTTGGGGGAGAGTGAGAGTTTTGGTCCTGATAAGGTGCAGCCTCCTTCCAGAGAGAGTGGAGTGTCTCAAAATGTTGCTGTCCAGGGTGTGAGGAAGTCAGCCACAATCTTACCTGCACGCCTCAGAGTCCTGGAGGAGCTGGAAGATTGCAGCCAGTCACCTTCTCAGCAGACTGAATAACACTGCTGTCTGTCCTTACAGTGACTGAGTGATGGAGGTGTAGAAGTGCTGCAGGGAGTACATCCTCTGTTGATGAGGGAACTGATGTTCAGGTTCAGGTACCAGTTGAGGTCCTGGGAGACGATCATTCACACATCTCCAGCACTGAGCTCCAAGTAGTTCTGGCAGCACGAGGTCTGTCTTCCACCTATATACAGACTCAGGGAGGGAAGGAGGTATTACCTTGTAGAAGGTATTTAATATTTATTAGTATTGCCACCTTTAGATCTTTTATTACATTTTGCTGAAACACTTTTCACCTCTTCCCAAAATGTGTTCAGTTCAGAGCATATCCAGAATATGTGGGTGCAGCTTCTCCAGCATTTATGTGAGTGTGTGGGCCACATTTTGGAAACTACTGATGGTGTCTGAAAGAATCTTATTACCTTCCACCTGAGTTTTCCACCATGTATTAGAATTAGTTACTTGATTTCCTCCCAGCGTTTGCTGTTTATCTGCACTAATTTCATTTCCCCATCTTTCTTTAGTTTTTCCATTTAGACTCATACGTAAGAATATTTGGTAGTGATGACCTAATACCTTCTGATCACAGCTCTGGTTTCTGTTAGATATTCAGTCATTGTTTTTAACACGGTAATCTCTGAGTCTCTTAATTCGTCTGAAGTTGTTTTAAACAGTAAACACTCGAGAAGCTTTGAGTACAAACTACTGACCTGTCCAGCTACAAAAACTTTGCCAGGTCAGGTCTTCTGTCGCTGTCAGGATCCTGTAGGAATGATGACTCATTTTTGGCAGTGATCTGATCGTCGATCGCGCTGTCGGCAGTTTGATCTGATCCTCTGCAGCACTTACCCATGATGCTCACATTGGGATACAGGCACAAAGACATCTGATATGTTGTCATACGACTCTAAACAGTCACATGCAGGACACTTCACTGTTGGTAATTTTCATTTTATTATAAAAAACAGTATTTGAGTCCACAGTTTGTGTTTCCTTTGTACAGTAAAAAATATTAAATTAAACTCCCAAAGTTCATAGCAGAAAGATAAAGAGGATGGAGTTTGAGGGGGAGGGAACTTTTCCCCAGAGGAAAAGGAGGATGAGGAGGAGGTTTAAAGTCCGGGAAGCAGCAAAGGGGACGAGGCTGAAAGAGACAGAGACGCAGATCTCCTCCTTTCTCCTCATTTCTGTGCAACACAGTTCATTTGGATCAAAAATCCTCTGTTTACTCCAAACAGCAGAATCCTAAAAACACTAAAAGGAGCCCACCCCACCCATATTTTTTTTCTCCACATCCCAGCCCATGTACTCAAAATGTTATACAGGCACACAGGTATGCACCCCCCCTCCCCAAGCCTCCACTGCTCCATTATTAAGTGTCTTTAAAGGAAGGAGTGCACACACATTCGAGGGAGAGGGCTTGCATGTTTGCGAGGGAAGAGTCCCCTTCCAGCATGACTGATGTCCAATACAGAAGCTGGACCACCGCGGGGGAGGGGGACGTCACAAGATGTCCATCTAAAACTCACAGCAGACCCTCAACCACTGCAATAAAACACTGACATTTAATTATTCCCACCTGGACAGACCCAACTAAAGACATCTAAAGTGAAATGAAATATCCGCTAAGCCCCCCCTCCGCTCATCTTAACAGTCATTAACAAAAATATATTTCTATACGAATTGTAGCAGTCTCAGGATACATAACACCCCCGCCCCAGCCCCGAGGAAAGAAAACAATAAATAAAGCAAACCCAAAAATAAAAATAAAAAATGAAGATATGCATCATGTTTGGATTTACATTAATAATAATCCACATCACTCTGCAGGAAACAGAAATAGACAGACTGAATGATGGGAAACGAAACCGATAAAAAAGTTCTTTGCATTAAATCATCTCCTCTTTAATTCTCGACCACTTTTAAAATCTTAAAAACATTTTCTTAAAAAAGGCAATTACTCCTATTTACCCCCCAAAAACCCCCCAGAAAATATCACCTTTCTTGTAATTCAGCGAGAGGTGGAGGTGAGGAGGTGCTAGAGAAACCGTCGCCCTCCCCTCTTTGTCCACAATTGGCAAAAAAATATATTAACAGCAATAACTTACAATTCATTTATTCTAATTTATTTAACGACTGCTTGATTTATTGTTCATCTCCCATAGGAAGTTCAGTTCAATGCATCTTTATTGAAAACATTTTAAATAACATTTAATAATAGTATAAAAAAAAAGAAGGCTAAGTAATAACAATAACACTGTCCTGGGTGAGTGCAGTTTGTGCGAAGAATCACAGAGCGTGAGCTCGACTTGACACGTTAAGTAGAATTCCTACATGATGTCTAAAGGGTTGTGATTCATGTTCTGGCCCAGCGGGTCCTGACCGTTTCCCCCCGGCCCGTGGAGACCGGCCATGCCGCTCAGCTGAGACAGCATAGCGCTCGGGTCCGACCCAAATTGCTCCATAGAGTTCTGTTGCTGTTGTTGGGTCGGTTGTTGTTGTTGTGGCGGGACCACCATGCCCGGGTGGTGCTGGTTCAGGTGGCCCGGGTGCGGGGAACCCGTCTGCATCTGCGGGGAGATGTGATGCGGGGAGGGCTGAGGCTGCATGCGCGGGGACGGGCTGGAGTGTGGCGGTTGGGACTGGGGTCTTGGTGAAGGCTGTGGGGATCGCACCTGGTTAGCCAGCGATGTGGGCAGCGTCTGGCCCTGCAGGTGTGGGTGTGGCGACTGGGCCATCTGCTGTGGCTGCTGAGGGCTCATGGGATTGCTGTGCTGAACTGGTGACCCCCCTCCAGGGCCGAGATGTTGTTGTTGCTGCTGGAGCAGCCTCTGATGGATGGCTTGCTGGAGCAGAGCCTGAGATGGGGGGCCGCCCTGTGTGGGCTGAGGGCCTTGAGGTGGCTGCTGAGGCCCTCCTACACCCCCTCCACCTGCATCACCGCCTTGCAGACCAGCCATGGCATTCTGCTGCTGCTGCTGCTGCTGCATCTGGAGGTGGTGCTGGTGCTGGAGCCTCTGCTGGAGTGCAGCTGTGGCCTGCTGCTGTGCCACCGACCCTGGGTAAACTTGCCCCTGCTGGCCTGGGGGACCTCCAGGCTGCTGAGGGACATGTGGCTGACCTCCAGGTGGGCCCTGTCCCACTGAAGGAGGCTGCATCCCAGGCTGCCCCATGTAGCCCTGCCCTTGTGGTGGCTGTGGCTGTTGAAACTGACCATGATTCACTCCCATTTGTTGCTGCTGTTGCTGTTGCTGTTGTTGTTGTTGTTGCTGTTGCTGCTGCTGTTGCTGGAGATGCCGCCTCATGATCAACTCCCTAAACTGGGGGTTGCTGAGATTTCCCATCTGTGGCCCCTGACCCGGCATGCCTCTTCCTCCCCCTTGCTGCTGTTGCTGCTGAAGAGCTGCAACTTGCTGCTGTTGTAAACTGCTGAGCATCGGCCTCTGTTGCTGTTGCTGTTGCAACTGCTGCTGCTGCTGCTGTTGTTGTTGCTGCTGCTGCTGCAGCTGCTGCTGTTGCTGCTGTACTTGCTGTAGCTGGGCCATCGTGGCCATGTTGACATTTGTCCCTCCCTGACCCCCCATGTGCATACCTGGCTGGCCTGGACCTGCTGCATTCATGTTCACCTGTGGGCCCCCTCCTGCCATGACATTACCAACGGGACCCCCTGTGGGTCCAGGACCTCCTGGGACTCCGCCGGGTGCACCCGGGCCCCCCTGCACCCCCTTGTACTTTGAGGCCCTCTGTTTGATGAAAGCAGCCATGAGCTGTGGATTTGAACGCAGGATGTTGAGGACTTGCTGTTGCTGGAGGGGTGAGCTGGGCGAGCGGAGAGTCCGTAACAGCTCCTGGAGGGCTGCTTGGGGGATGTTCCCACCTGCAGCACCAACCCCTGGTATACCAGCAGCTCCAGGGACCGCTCCACCTGGGATGCCGCCACCGGCACCTTGCTGCTGTTGCTGCTGCTGCTGTTGTTGTTGTGCCATATTCATCAAGGCAGCATGGCCCTGAGCTTGTTGGTGCTGCTGTTGTTGTTGTTGTTGCATTTGCTGCTGCTGCTGTTGTTGAGCTGCCATCATGGCTGGATGGCCCATTTGGTTCATCATAGCCTGCCTCTGCTGCGGTGGCATCCCCTGACCTGCCCATTGCTGCTGCTGCTGTTGAGGGTTTTGAAGTGGAGCGCCCATCCTCTGCTGTTGAAGCTGTACCTGAGGGGGCAGCTGGTTCTGAGGCATGTTACCCTGCTGAGGGGGTTGCTGCATGGGACCACCAGCGCCAACCATCATCCCTGGTGGAGTGCCTTGTTGATCCATGTGGGCTCGAGCAGCTGCCACTGCTGCTTGTGTCTGTGGTGGCATGCCCTGGGGTCCAACCATTCCTACCGTCCCTGGGTGTCCCATTCCCATCTGCTGACCTTGACCCTGTTGATGGTGAGGGTGAGGAGGCATCATTCCTGCAGGTGTATGTCTCTGTAGAGCCATCTTCCTCTGAGCGTCGGCTACCTGTTGGATCTTCATGGCGATTTCTACCGCTGCCGGTGGAGGACCAGAAGGGGGCTGCTGTTGCTGCTGCGAGAGTGGAGGCTGGCCCTGGGGCTGACTGGGAGGTTGTTGGCCCCCAACATTTCCAGGCATGACAGCGCCACCAGGCTGCTGCTGGGGAGGTGTTGCGGAGCCGAGAACCGGCTTGCCCTGGGACTGATGCATCGGGGAGGAACCCGGCGGCCTGCTGGCATACGGAGGCAAGTTGTTGGGGTGCTGTTGGAGCTGTTGAGGGTTGGTCCCTGCTCCACTTTGCTGCTGCTGCTGGACCTGAGGATGCATCTGCTGCTGCTGATGTTGGGGAGAGCCCATTATCCCCCCAGCCCCACCTCCTCCACCTGCCATCTGCTGGAACTGGTGGTGAAGCTGGTGCTGAGGAGGCATGCCGCTTTGTGCGGGCATCCCACCTGGCTGCTGCTGCTGCTGCTGCTGCTGCTGTTGAACTCCAGGTCCAGGGCCCATTCCCTGCTGTGGGCCTGGAGGCATGACCTGAGTCGGGGTCTGGGGTGTTGGAGGTTGGGTTCCACCAGAAGTTGGGGTACTGGGCGCCGTTGTACCATTGTTCCCTGGTGATGGAAGTCCTACAACAGGTCCTCCTGGTGGCCCTCCGGCTGGCTGCCCCACTCGCTGCATGCTGGCCATCCTCCTCCTCAACATCTGGGCCTGCTGGAGCCTGTGCTGCAGCTGCTGCTGCCGGAGCTTTTGCTTGATGTTCAAACAGAACGGGACGGGACATTTGTTCTCCTGACAGTGTTTGGCATGGTAGCAACACAGAGCAATGAGCTGCTTGCAGATGGGACAGCCACCATTCGTCTTGCGCTTGCAGCTTTTTGTGTGCTGAACAACGCGCTTCATCTTCTGGCAGGACGGCAGGGAGCAGTTGGCGTTGCGGCACTGGCATGCGTGGACCAGCGACTGGATGCAGCGCTGGATGCTGAGACGGCGAGAGTCTCCTGGGCTCTGGGTAGCTGCTGCCGCCTGGTTGTTGCTGTCATCGTCAAGTCCAAGACCCAGCTTATCCATCTTGTGCTCATGACCTTTAATATTGTAGCAGGTGATGCACAAGTCATAGTCCTGGAGAAGGAAATGGAGAAAAGATTGTTAGTGCCAGATCAGTGATGTTTAAATTTCGTGTGAAACTACAACATGCCCACACCAGCACTGCAATGTTTTTCTGTTATGCAACTGTCACACCTTAAGAGTGATTCTTTTGCACTTTTCCTGCCTAGATTTTCCAAACTTTTATCTGGTAATGCTAAGAATGAACTCGGCAAAGGGTAGAAAACAATCGCGCACCATCGCAGATCTCACGACTGAAAGACAGCGAGGGATCATGTCTTTCTTTCAGTCAAGGCACTGGTGTGAAACCTGGAGCTGCTACTGACTCCAAGTGTATCAAAGGTTGCTCATGGCTTCCTACGCCCTCCCCACGCTAACGGTCACAGTGGAGTTAGCAGTGTCAATGACTACAGTACAAAGGAATTTGCTGTTAGAAATTAGAGGGAAGAAGAAGAAAAAACAACAAAGCACCAGGCTTCTGTTGTCTGCTTTTACTAAAAACCCCTGACCTTATTTATTTAGCTGCCACTTAGAAGAGCAAAACCAGTTATCTGTGCTTTGAAATGTGACATAACTAAAAGGTTACTTAACCTTTTGCTATGTACGATTCCGAGAAGTGTGTTCCAATCAATTTCACAAACAAATGATTCAAAAAAAGAAAATTCATAACAGGCAGCGGAGATGTTCCAGCGCCTCTTTAACGTGTCTACACTACGGTGGATAAATCTGGAAAAGCCAGCCCTTCAATCATTCACCCTGAAATCATTCTTTCTCCTCTTCCAGTTAATGAAACAACAAAACTGTGGATTATATGTGGTGAGGACTGGGACAAACAGGCCCAATTAGTCCACTTCATATAAGCAGGTTAAACCTCTGTCATGTCATCTCTTTCTTGTAAATTCAGCTCGATTCATGAGGTCTTCACTGACAGATTTTCATTATGTCAGACAACGACAAGAGTATTGTGATTTGATCTCATAAATGCTACCCGTTAAACGAGGCAAACAGCAATCGCTTTTTTATGGTCACAAGGTTGTCTGATAATCATAAATGGAGATCGAAGACGTGACTGGCTATACTGACTTTCAAAATAAGTGATTTCAGGGGACTTTTTAAATGTGATAAACTGCAGATTAGTGTAGAAAACTATCTTATTGTGAAGGCTCTCACCTGATGATTAAAAACACATTAGAGTATACAAATATTCATGTTTTCTAGCTGCAGTTTCATCTCCAGTCACGTTCAAAGGAAGAAAAGCAAATCCCGATTCTTACCTCGCAGACAGTGCAGTGGAAGCGGGTCTCCACGTGGTGCTTGCACTCGTTGCAGGTGTAGACAAAGCGGTCCTGGCTCTGGTTGTGCAGCTCCACCAACATACACATGGAGCTCCACTTGGACCTCCTCAGAGAGCTGAACTCCAGGTGCTTGTCCCGGGCCAGCGTCAGGAAGGCATCGCGGCCGTCCATCAGGTCACAGGCCATCATGGGGTCCGCATCAGTGATGGGGGGCAGAGAGTTGGCGGTGGGGCCAGCGATGAGGCGGATGACAAAGAAGACCTGAGGGGAGAAGATCAGCTCTAAGTTTTTGATTCAGGCCTCGGTCTGTACAGTTGTGCATGTTGTACGCCTGTTCTCACACTATGTAACTTTGTGCTCCGGGTACGATCACCCACGAGAAGTACGTAACGCTTTACGGCACTAAGTCACACACCACCAACTATCTCACTGATTTTGGTGAAACTGGATCATATTTTATGGAGAAAATGTTTTCTGGTTTTCCCTCTGATGTCCTCCGGCTGCTCCGCCTCAACTCTCTGTGATTTACAGAGTTTCCTGATGGACAGTGAAGTAAACTGCTGCCAGCTGTAGCTGCTGTTAGCTAATCTTAGCTCAATTTGTTAGCCAGACTTTGAGCTCAGGTGTTGTGCCAGAACAGGAGCTGGGCAAGTGGGCAATGTAACAAGGCTCAGCAGCCTCTATGGACATAATGACAGAGGCGGAAAGACAGAAGAGGACGTTGACAGAGGAAGCCAAGAACAGAAAAGGAGAGTGAGCGAGCAAGAAGCCGCTGGACAAGAGTAAATCTGGGACTGACTTTTAGACGTTGGCGAGTGTTTTGTCAGCGTTCCAGTAATAGTTTGCTACTTTTTCCTCCAGAGAAGTTTCAGCACATAACAGTATGTCATTGTTCTCTTATAGTTTGTTAATTAGCAAACTCAGTCGTCACTTACAGGAGATGCTGGCTAGGTTAGCAGGGTTTATAATGATGACGATGAGCGATCGATTGTTAATATACAAAAACAGATTATAACTGTTATAACTATTAATCCGCTGTCAGTAAAGACATTATTACTAAGCTCAGCTGTTGCCATAATATAAATCTACTCTTTAATAAAACAGCTGAACAGTGCAGCAGCAGTTAAATAGCACAATTAGAGTCAATGTGATAACTTATGTCAGCGTAACATTCTCATAATTACGCCATATAATCTAATAAGTAAACGGCTATTGCTATAATGAAGTTAGACTCGCATACCTCCTTATGTTTCTCCATGGTGGCATAGAGCTTCTGGGAGAGATCATTGGAAACGTTGGGCATCCCCGGTTTCTTCTTGTTGGCTCGGCTCAAGCTGCTCTTGTTCTTGCTTGTCTTTTTATTGTTCTTCTTTTTGGCATTCTTGCTGTCTCCTTTTGTGGCCTGTGAATGTTTTAAATGTCAGTGTCAACGTACAGCATTGTGACAGACTAAACGAGTCTGATTGCATGTAGTACATGTTATTCTACTCACATCCGTGCTCTCATTGGAGGTACTGTTCTCCTCCCTCTTTCTCTCTTCCTCCTCTTGCTCCAGCTCCTTGATACTCTCCTCCAGTACATTGGGCCAGAAGTCGCCCTCAAAGTATGGCAGCTCCTTGGCACTTGTCAGCCGGTCCTCTGTTGCCTGTTTGAAGATATCCTGAGAGACAAAGAGACAACAGTTTGAGTGATAATAATGCTGGTAATGTCCTCATGAGCTCATTCTGTTTTAGGAAGCAATAAAAACACTTGTGTGGTTTATTCTTGAGAAAATAATCTCAGCAGTTGGTTGCTCTTCTAGACTGTTTTATCAATGAATGCAGAATAGGAACATATGTTTCAAGGGTAACTTTGAAATGAAGGCAAACGTCCTCATATTGTGCAACAGTTGTGATGAGTCAGTGTCTTCAGGGTTTGACTGATGAATGCACTCGTTCACTTTGTTGGTACAATAACTGAAACGGAAAACATGTCTCACTTTGTAATCGTGGACGATGCGCTCAGAGACCGCCTTGTCCAGCATCTTCTTGTACCACTCCTGGAGGCGTTTCGGCTTGGGGATCTTCTGGTCCGCTGGGTGACAATGGAAGATGTAATCATCCCCTTCACTGGGCGGACAGGCCCAGATATGACCCGTTGTAAACCTGACAAAGGGAGAGATGTAGTCGCATTCATTACAAAAGAAGTTCATTTATTTCCTTTTATTCCATCTGCCTGCTCATTTTCATGCAACTCTAGAAGCTCCTTGTAACACAAAGCCTGATGAATACATTTTATACTGCATAATGGGCTCATATTTAAACACCTGTGTAGCTATAATGCTATAATCAGCTGCTCAGTTGGAGCTGGCTGTCTTAACGTCTCTCTTACCCCTGCCTCTTGACATATTCCAGGTAGCCAAGCAGGATCTCGTAGTAGACAGCAGTCCTGAGGTGTCGAGGTCTGAAGAAGTGCACGCTGTCCAGGTAAGAGATGTACACTCGTCTCTGATTGGGAGGCGGGCAGTCCGAGCCGTACTCTTGAACGTGCATGCCGAAAAAACACACATCCGCTCCGTCGATGTCCTCAAAAGCAAACAGGGCTTTCATCCTGTACGGGAAGGACTCGGACATCTCTCCGCTGTCAACAAACCTGGAGGAACAAAAACATCCAAACATGCATCATCAGCAAGTCTTTCCTGCTACGTTTCATCATCGTAATGTTTCTCTGAACTGTCTGACAGAGCTACATCACAACATGAAGAAGTATGGAATATGGACAACCACTCCTAGCAGTGCTCGTAATGTGTGAGTCATGATTAACTGGGCTGAAATTGAGATGACGACGACTTCTCGACAAGTTGTAAAGTTCAGTGTTGAAGGGAGTGCTATAAATTTAGAGGAGGAGATCTAATAACTGGAATTTTCAACTAAATGTCTCAAACAAAAAGGTTCAGCACAGAGCAGCCAGGACAGTGAGTTTTCTTTATTGATTACTAATTAATATTTTAGAATCAGTGGGCTGTTGAACTGAGTTTGTTGCCACTGTGCACGATATTTCCCACACTTCGGTAAACAAACTCTCCATCCATACCTGTGTGTTACCTACTCTACTGGGCACTATGGACAACCAGCTGTTGCCTAGCAACAACCTGGTGCGTTTGTTTTTACACTGGTGCGGAGGAACTCCCGCTTAGTGCCGGGTTTCCTTCAGGAAGAAGTGCTGAATCGCTCCCCATTCTCCTCATCCCATTACAACGTGAATTACTCCTGCTCTGTTAAACTGAATGAACCGAATCAGAGAGATGGTCGGTGTTTCCATGAAATGCAGCTTGTCACAGTCTGATCAGAGCCACTGATGGTACAGATCAGGGTGGTGAACTAACTTCAACTCATCCAGCTGCTTACTATCAAACTAACGTCAGCCTGATCTGTCAGCCTGACCTGTCAGCCTGACCTGCGGGACTCACCAACACCTATTTGTGTTTGATGTGAGAAGTTAATCACCAGTCTACCCTCCTAAACATGTTCAGTGGTGTTTCCCCCTCACCACACACCCAAAACTTGCAGCAGTGAAATTCGACCTCCTACCTGGACTTCATGCCCGGCTTGACCTCAACCACCTTGTCTGAAACGTGGACCACACGGATGGTGACCTCGCCAGATTCATGGTGGCTCTGCCGCTTGAGGTAGTCGTTAACTCGTGTCTCCAAATAGCACCCCAACTTGGTCTGAGGAAGCCCTGCAAAAAGAATAAAAAAGGAAGAAGGATGAAGAAACCTCAAAGTTTTTAACAGCTGAGGAGCAGAAACAGTGTCTGAAGATACAATAAACAACAACACTCTCCTCAATTTTACATTTTAAGCATGTAGCCCATAAACGCAGCTCTTAGACTCAAAGGGTGTGTTTGACATTCTGGGACTACAAAAAAAAAAGATTGATAGCACTGTCATGTCTGTACGGTAGATATAAAGCTACAGCCAAGACTGGAAACGAGCAAACAGCTGGTCTGGCTCTGTTCAAAGGTGACGAAATCTGCTTACTAACACGTCCAAAGCTGATGATGCAATCATAATTAACTGGCAATTAACACATTCTGTCTTGTTTAGTCGATCTGTACAAAAACTGAAGCGTAAAAACAGCATGTTGTGATTTTACGCGGATGATGTTCTGGACTTTTTCTTGGCTGGTTTTCATGCAAGAACACTGAGCGGTGATGATATAACATCAAAAAGTTACACTCTGTCCACTCACTTGTTTTATTACAAGAACCTTCATCATTTTGTCAATGTTGCTTTATTTTGTGATAAATTTGCCTTCTTTGTTTCCCCTTTTTCCTCTGACGTCTTCCACATTAGTAAGTTAAAAAACTGTGTTTGAAGTTGCTTCTGAACTCTGTGCACAGATGATCTGAACCGGACAGCCATGGATCAACTCAGAAGGTCAAAATTATTCCTAACTTGACAAACTGTGTTGACATTCCTTAATATCCAGAAACTCAAAGTCTGAAAGAAGGGAAGAGGCAGGGAATGAGCCGGTAGCTCGGTGTTACTCCACTTACTTTTGGCAGCGTATTTGTTCTCTTTCCGCGTCTTGTTGGCCTTTTTGAGGCAGTTGTCACACACAAAGCTGGTTGGGGAGGAAGTAAACAGTAAAAAGGTTAAATTTGCAGGTTAACATCAGCTCTGTCACAATTAACACCAATGACAGTGATTAGGGCTTTAATCATGTCTGTCTTCCTTTCTTTAAACAACTTTAATGACTCTGAAATGACTTACATCTTTTAATTACAAACAGCCCACACATGACGGAGCTGCAGAACGTTGTGTATCTGTTGCCACCACACTGGCAGCCATTTTCTATCCTGATGTAATGTCATGCCTTCTACATATTTTCCATCTTAAAATGTGGGAACTGCCAAATTTATATTTTCAAACACCTTTAATGATGTTTTAGATGATTCTCAGGCTTTTTCAAGGTATACATAAGGCCACATTTATTTTCCAGGCACAGTCATATAACAGAATGCACAGAGTGTGTGTGTGCGTGTGTGATAGCTGGCTCACCCTGACGGCCATATGGTTTCATTATGCAGGACACAGATCTGATGCATTTTACGACCGCAGTCAATACATTCCACAAGCCTGAGCAGAGAGAGGAGAGAAGACAAAAGACGGACACACTTATAAGACAAGTCAGCCATCATGTGTTTCTCTGCAGGAGCTACAAAAGGTGATAAATAAGTAATTACACTTTAGAAGTAAAAAGGTTGTGACGTCCAAAATGCATTTGTGAAATGAAAAGCTATTTATTTATCATTAATCAGCAGCAACAGGTTTCTAAAATCATGATGCAATTTAAACTAAATACATAAAGTCATAACTCTTATAGCATCACAGAGTCAATGAGAAATAATTTATAAATTAAAGTCAATGAGGGGAACATACAATTCCGGGTCGAGTGTGTCGTTCTTCTTTCGTTGGAACTGGTCTTTGTTGATGGACCTGTGGGACACACCAGAAAACAAATGACTGTATCGAACACGACAAGGTAATCCTCTGAAGAGTGCACAGCATGTACACAACCCTCCATCTTCAATTCAGAAAATGATCAGAGAGATTCAGAAATCAGCTAAATAAGTCATCTATACATATTGTTATATTGTTAGACTGTTAATCCCCGCCCCCAAAATATGAGACATAAACTCTTGTCAGAGTTGAGAAGGTGCTTTTTAAATACAACATGGTTACTACAAGATGTGACATTAATACTGAAAGAATTAAACAATACCACAAAGATGAAAAGAGGACTGTATGTTTAAAAACATCTTATATATTCTTTAGTTTCATCTTGCACATGTAAACCTGAACTCCAGAGAAGAAATCAAAAGTTTCAAGCAAGTAAACTAAATTACAACTCATTATTTTAACCCCTAAAATCCCCACAGAGTAGCAGGTAGATCATAACGAACACAGACGTTGTGCAGCTGAACATTGTTCACTCACACACACGCAGTTTCATGAAGCTGCAGGATGATGTTAAATGTCTTGTTTTGCAGCAATCCAAAAATAATGAATTTACAATGATATAAAGCAGAGAAAAAACAGCAAATCTTCACATGAAGTTTGAATATTTCACTCAGTGTAAACATCATAACTTAAATGACAAACTGATGAAGAATATACACGTGACACGGTGTGGAATAAGTATTTTTCTAACTCTAAAGCTACTTAAGTGGAAATACTTGAGGGTTAAATTTATGCTTGTTATCTTTCGGGGGTTACATCTCCAAAAAAAAATGGAGCTACGACATTCAGTCTACGATGCTGCTCATATCAGACTAGCATAACTACTCATCTGGACAAGCATTACTGGCGAACCTGGCATGTGGACAGCTGTAGGTACGTCAGTTCACATTTAGCATTAGAATGTGTTTTCACATACATTGTGATCGGGTCTCATTTCCCCGCTCTATATGTAAATAAACACCTACATCACTTCTGTTAGCAAAGACCGAATGTGCTGTTTTTGAAACAGGCGGCCCAAATGTGTTTCATGCGCCCTCCATCCATCAGAAATCATTTAGCCTGTTGTTTTTGGCTTCTCCTTGTTTCACTTTAATATGTTAGACGTCAGATCTGTAGGCGGACCTTCAGTTTGTCTCAGGAGACAGTCGCACACACACTGCTGAAAGAATGTGGCCATATGCAGCCTCCAAGTGCAGTGTGACCAATCATATCTCAATCTATTAACACCTTCACTTACAAATATTCACGTATGATCAGATGCATGTTAATGCCAGGTGTAAACAGGGTGTGTTTGTGTGTGTGTGCGTGCGAGAGGAATGGCAGGAGTGTGGTGTTACTCACGTCTGAGGCTGGGAGGGGTCGTCCCCCAGGGAAACACTCTCGCCTTGGATTTCGTTGAAACACTTCTCACAGAAGTGGTACCTGTCAGCAAGAAGCCCATATTTTGGTGAACTACAGGTTCGCCATCAGCACAGCCAATCACAGAGAGGGCACGAAGAAGCAGCCGCCAATCAGGGCAGGGCAGGACAGGCCAGGGGGCGGACACACAGGAGGAGGCAGAGGGCAAGGTAGGTCGTCGCCAGGAGGAAGCAGCCAATCGTGATGCAGGGTGTTTTGTGTGGGCGGGTGTTTTGATTTTGCGCGTAAATTTTGGAGTGGATGATTGGTCACACCAAAACAGGCCAATGCAGACATCACAAGCGTTAAAAAAGGAGGGAGAGAAGGGGAGAAGGGAAGGGAGATGGGGGAGGGGAGGGGAGGTCAAAATGAATATTAAAAAAGCGTGAAATAAATCGTTACAGGTCAGACGAGGACAATGGAGGGGACAGAGAGGGAGAGGGGAGGGGGACAGGATGTGAACAACAACCAACAGAGGACAGAGAGCCAAGGCAAAGCAAAGATTAGCGTCAGACGTCCAGTGGTAAACAACAACAACATTACAGCAACATGAGAGACCACTAGGAGCTGTGGAGGAGGAAGGGAGTGAGGATACGAGTCTCCAAACATGAAAGGGTTGGATGAGGAAAAATAAATAAAGCAACAGAGACCCATCATCCTTTCAGTTCATTTATAAAGTGGGAACCTTTCTTCTCGTGGTGAGAATGGATACCCCACCCCCACCCCCAAGTAAATATCCAAAAATGCGAGCCGCCACGTGTTGTGCATGTAAATTTACTCCGTGGGAAACAATGGTGCAACAAATAAAGAAGACAGGAGCCCACTTTATGAATGAGAACATAATGAAAATTAAAAACGGTGAACTATGAAGATGGAGATGGTGCCAGGGTAACCAGTTGAAGCCAAATTAAAACTCATCTGTGATTGCACTGATTGATTTCCTACAGCATAGCATCAATGTACAAAATACAACAAGACAAGCTGATCTCATTCGCTGCATTTTCACAGCAACATGTCTAAATGTCGACAACACTTTGTGAATGCTATTCGTCTGTGATCGGTGCGTGTGCTCAATGTTACAATGTGCCGAAAGCCCTTACCTGTTCTGGTAGCTAAAATAAGCAGCGTCACGTTGGATGGTGCATAATTGTTTTCCATAGCAGCATAGAGTTTGGGGGGAAAACTCAAACTGTAATAATAAAGAGAAGGAAAAAAGTTGTTTGCCAACTTGTTCAACAAATTACACCTCTCATGCATCAATCTTTTTCCTCTGAACCAAATTCTGACATAACAAGACAAGAAGAATGTTATATTCCTCCTCTGAGAGCTCACCTTCCTCCCACAACAGTATCCCAGGCCCTGCATGACGGGATCGATCTCCGACTCAAACACCTCGGCCAGCTTGGAGCAGTACTTGTAGACGCGGGACGTCTTGCGGTTGTACAGCCAGGCATTGTTGAACATCAGCCAGATATCCTCGACGTACTGCCATGGCTCTTGGTACTGCCCCGTGTCCAGCTTCCGCTTGATGGTCGACAGGTCCATGGGGTTCTTCACGATGTCAAAGTAGTCCTGGTTTGTGGAGGCGTGCCGTTGGAGGTAAAGTTCAAGAGTTGAAAAAGGGTCAGAGGAGGGAGAGAAGAGAGAGCAGCGAGATGGTGGGAATGTTTGGTCGTGGAGAGATGGGGAAGAAGAGTGATGGTCATCATCATCATCATCATCAGCAGCAGCAGCGGCGTTGTGGACATCAGGTGAAGGTGTGATATAGACGTCGACCAGGTGGGACCAGAGTAGGGAGAGAAGAGGGTGCAGGGGGACAATGTTGTTGAGCGCTGCAGAGAAGAAGGTTCACGTGCAAACAGAGAGACATGACAACTTCTGCCCTCCAGCTCTCTGCTTTGCACCCTACAGTTAAAAATCCCCCATCTGTGCTGCAAGCAGGGACCAGGCGACCGCCACAAGTCATTCCGGTCCTCTGCCGCTCATATAACCACAGGCAAAAAGCTACAGATAAGATTGCATATGACATATCCTTTAAAAAAAAACTGAAGCCAAGCATTGTAAAAATCATTAGAAATCATCAATTTGCTCATTTTGCCACACAGTGCTGAACACTGTCCCAACAGCTGGGGTGGGGGTTGATGGTTTTGGATGCTGAAGACTGAAAGCGAACAAAGCTTTCAGGCTCAGAAAGCGATAAGGGTGCAAAACCAAGAAGAACAGAGCAGTGGCAACAGCAACAGGCAGACAGATTTACTGTTTTTAGCAACACAGTGATTGGCATTAACAACGCCAGCAGTGTGAGTGGCAATATGATGGCAGAGTTAAAGCCAACAGTGCTGAGGTGAAGCAAATGTAAGAGAGAGGGACGGACGAGTCTCCGAGTCCTTTTCCTTTTTCCTGTCCTCTGATTCTCCTCAAACTGAAGCTGTCTGAGGAGGATCGGAGGAGAGGGCGAGGATAAAACAGGCTTTTTTTTTGGGGGTTCATGAAAAAAAAAATTGGAGGAGGTGTGAGTTTCAAAGAGCAGGGTCCATCTCAGTGTCACCATGGCAACAAGAGTAAGGAAACAGACCCTCGTCCCTGAATGGAACCACTCACATGAACAAACAAGTGATGCATATTCCCATGTCAGCCTACAGAGCCAAATTTATATCACCACCGTGTTTATATACTGCATGGATTTGCAGGTAATTTACATGTTTAATAAGTGGCTGTTATATAAATTATACAAAGGCTGGAAAGCTGCATCACTTGACTGTGGAGGTTCCTGACGAGAGGTGAGCCAATAGCCTGGTGCTCGCTCATCACCGCTCTAAAAATGTTCATTAAACTTCACGTTGCATGAGGCAGTGGGAGGACGGACCCCGTCATACTGAGGGTTATCGTGTACGCTTCCCCCCCGTAATTTGGATGCAATGAGGGTAAAAAGGTATCGTCCCACCTCTACACACTTCCCACCTGAACACTGACACACTACTACTGGTGAGGAACTGAACTAGAAAGCTAGCAATGGAGTACTAGGATGAAAGCTACAAAAATCATAATTCAAAATCAAAACCTAAAATCTGATGATGTGAAAGAGGCAAACGTCAAACAAAATTTAAGTGATAAATGAAAGCAATTGGCTCATGAACAGTTCTCTGGACTATTGAAATGTCTCCTTATTGTACTTGGAGGTTTAATACTCTAACAGATGTTTGGGTCGAGATATTGTATTAATTTCTTCAGCTGTCAGCACAAAAATTTTAATTTCAATGTCAAAATCTGTAACTGCTCAGCCAAACTTTGAATCTTGTTGATCTGATTTGCCGTTTCACTTTTTAAAATGGCAAATGTTCATAAGAGTCATTGCTTTGATTTACAAATGACAAGAAGTTTCAAAAAAGAGCTCACACACACACACACACACACACACACACACACACGCTCACACACACAAATACATACACGCTTCCAAATCTCATTTTCTTAACTTCTGACATGCAATGGGAGAAAAATCAACTAAAAGATTAAAGAAAATGGAAGCAGATTTATGAAATTAAATTTTGAAAATATGACAACTATGACAAGGAGAAAAAAATATTAAGATGAAAAAAAAAAAAGGAAAAAACGAAACAAAATAAAAATCTACGTTTTCAGAGGAGTTGAAGCAAAATGGCAGCCAGTGCAGTCCCTTACCAGGTTAGTTTTGTTACTAGTTCGAATACGTACGGGTATTCCCAGTAACTGGGGGTCCACCGGCTGACGGAAGGGAAGGGACTCAGGGTCCTGCCGGTACAGAGCTTCCAGGGTGGGCATCAGAGCCTGACGCAGCTCCTCAGGCTTGAAGACTGGAAGAGAGGGACCGAGAGAAACAAATAAGAAATTTAAAGAGTTTTAGAGATGAAAGGTGAAGGGAGAACAGAGGAAGAGGCACAGGTACAAACTCTGCTGCATCATGGAGCATTGCGTCACTAAATGATGGATGGAGAGACTGTACAGGGTAAGTGAGCGGAGTTGTGTCAGTCTGGGGAGTGAATGTGATAAATGTGGTGCCTTTCTGGTGAGTTAAAGTGCATCATGACCCTGATGCTGCTGGTGTGTAGGACTTTACACAGACAAAACAAGAAGGTGTGGGTGTTTTCATGAACGTCTTACACGACTGAGTGAAAGTAACAGGACACTGGGTTCATACAGTTTCTTCAAAAGATGCATGTGTACCTTTAATTTCTGTCTGCAAACCATTCCTCTTTTCAACAGAGGAAGTTAAATAAAAGTTGATGATGCAGCACAGCTAATAAGCTTCAACAGCTTCCTCTATTTCTGACTCTCTGGCTCTCTGAGCCATCAAATAGTTCAGGACTGTTAAGATGGTTTTCTATCAGTCAAAGACGCAAATTCACATCTTTAAGGTCACCAGAACTGAACTCTGTGCCGCGGTGGTACAGATTCATTTAACCTCATTGAGCGGATTCTCCAGTCACAGCAATTTAACTGGAATGAACTGACTTTGCTTTAAAATTTCCCAGTTTTAAATTGTGGTATGTCCAGTTCGTACTAATTTTTTACTTTTGTAATGTTTTTGGTATTGACTGATTACTCTTCCCACCCATAAACGAACAGATAACGGTGGCTGTAAAACAGAGCAAAGTTTTCCAAACTTACTTTTCTTCTTGCTCTGAGCGCTGGCTGGGGAGCTGTTGGTGGCCGTTGACCCTGACCCCTCCTCTTCCTCTTTGGGCTCCTTCTTCACCTCGGGCTTCTTGTCTTCACCTGTTGCTACCGACGATGGCACAGAGGATGAAGACGTGTCCATAGGCTCGCCTTTACAGCCGTCTCCTGACGGCTTCTCTTTCTTTATCTGAGAGGAAGATTAATCACTTCAGTATAATGACTTCCTTCTCAATGGAATTCTTATAGAACTGAATAAAAGATCTAAAAAATGTTTCCAGGATTTTTAAAACAGTAGCATGGACAATCTTACCTCTGGTTTCTCCTCCATCTTTATATCTGGCTGACCCTTGCCCATCTTCCCCTTGCCCTCTCCTTGGCTTTCAGCCCCTTCGTCATCCTCCTCCTGCTTCTTCACCTCCATTTTGATATCTTCCTGACTGGGAGCAGGACCGTCTGCCTGGGTGAGCTGGGAGCTGGGATCGGCACTGCTGCTGACCGAGGCTGGTGAGGACACCGGCCCGTCTGCCGTCAGAGAAGGCTTTGGAGATAGCTGTGACAAAAGGACAGAGATGGAGTGAGGTTAAGAAATGTTATGCTAGAATCCCATTCAGGTAGTAGTTTTAAGACTATCCATTCACTGACAAAACCTAAACTTCCTTTTCTGTTTTCCTTATTCCCTGTGTATTAAGAGGAAACTAAAGAACAACTAGAAGCACCGTGAGCAGGAGGTCTGGGTTAGGAAAAGTAATAAAAGCAGGGTGATCTACTTACTGGGGTCTGCGGCCGCTGCAATGGCACATGAGCATTCTGGGTAGGCACTGAAGGAGCCTGACCTGCTTGGGGGCCTGAGGAAGCCACACCCCCAAGCGCCTGCGGTGGAAGCTGACTGGGCTTCTCAGAGTTCACTGCCTGCCCTGATGGCGGTGGTGGTTGCTGCTGCTGCTGCTGCTGCTGCTGCGGCTTGTTGTTGCTGTTGCTGCTGCTGTTGTTGTTGTTGCTGCTGTTGCTGTTGCTGGGGGTGTTGTGGAGGTGGCAGCTGGGGTGTGCCGGGAGTGTGTGGCTGTGGGGTCTGCGAGCGAGGTAATGTGGGAGGCGTTTGATGCGGCTGAGGCGTTAAGCTGCGTGCTGGTGATGGGGAGTTTGTTCGGATGGGTGGGCAGTGAGGGTAGGAGTTGGGCTGTGTGGGGGTGGAGGATGGAGGCAAGTTCGGTATGGGCCCAGCACTGGCACTACCAGGCCCCATGGAGCCTCCAGGGGCTCCAGGGCCTGGAGCAGAAGGGGCAGACTGTGCTGCGGGGCTGCTGGCTGGGTGGGAAGGCGGCGTTGACATCTGGTTCTGCTACAGAGGAGAGGACACAGAGGTTAGAGAGGGAAGAGCCAGAGGTCCCTGCTGTTTAGAAAACAAAAGATGGAACTGTAGTATGTGAGAAAACAATCAGTAACTTTGAAACCTGGAACGTAAATTTATGAAATATGAAAGACCTTTAAAAACAATCAGTTTAAAAACTTCTTTCATACAGTATTTCCACAAAGCTGCTCTGAGTGCTGATGTCTATGTTCATCCTCATTCACATTTTTCTGTCACTCAATCCTTACCGGTGGTGCAGCAGTTTGCGCTCCTGGCTGATTCATGCCAACAGGACCAGAGCCACGTCCAGGACTGGACCCAGGGAACTGGCCTGGAGGGAGGTACTGGTTCTGTAACTGTGTGGCGTTAGGCTGACCCATCCTTGTTGCTGCCATACCCATCTGGAAACGAAACAACAAGACACATGTGAAGTCCTGGATAAATCAAACCATTTCTGCAAGTACACACTAGATGTCTCTTTGCATTGTGTGTACTCTCCTCCACGCTGATCACAGCTGACTATACTTTTACATTTAGAAAACATCATTCTAACCTTTAGCATGCCTGAGTATCCATTTTGGAAAGTTATATAACCCCCTAAGTAGTAGTGTTAGAGATGGTGGTGCCAACCTGGTTCATTGGAGCATTAAGAGGAAGAGGAGGTGTCGACCTCTGACCCATCGACGGCATCCCCATCTGACCAAACTGATTCATTCCTAGAAGGGAAGGAAGACAGAAATAAGAGACAAGGAGACCAGAAACACCTGTGGTGTGTTCACGCTGGGGTCTTCACTCTTTATTTGACAGTCAAACTGCTATTTGTCTGAGGAAAGAAAGAAATATTCTGTCGGTAAAGATCTGTTGGAGTTAGAAATTCAGTGTATTGTAACAAGCTGTGCTTTGTACTTCAGTGTGGGGTCAGTCTGACCCATCGCATGCCCCGTTTATCAGTAAACTTACTTGCCTATTCTGCCCTGTAAGAGGCAGAGCGCACCAACTACAGAAGTAGTGAAGATTACAAAAAAGGGATTAAAGTTTTCAGGTTGGACGGCAAACTGTAGAACAGTTAGATTACCGCCTTTGTAACGTCAAGAGTTAGATTTCTACATTTCTTCTGCCATCTTTCTTCTACAGTTCTTTTGCCGTCGCTGCTCCAGACTGTGGAACAAACTGCCCCCTGACATTCGCACCATTACTAATCTCAGCCTTTTTAAATCGAAGCTTAAGACCCACTTTTTTAGACTGGCATTCAATTCTGACTAGGGCAGTACTGTTTCTTAGGTGTACTCATTCTGTCTGCTCCTTTCTATGTATCTCTGGAAGGCTTTTAATACCCTGCAGCGCTGCAGCACTTTTAATTGTATTTGTTTGTTATGTATCTGTTATGTATTGTTTTATGGCTTTGTTGTAAAGCACTTTGGGTACCGTTCGGCTATTGTAAAGGGCTATACAAATAAACTTGATTCGATTTGATTTCGTTTCAGAAACGGTAGGTTGTTGTAATGAAAGGTTGCTTTCATTAAATGTCATGTCTTCTCACCAATTATGTACCTGGCAAAAGAAATGTCTACAAGTCTGGTTGCTCTACATAGCTTTGTAATTATGCTATTTACACTTCACAGAGACGTACCTGCTGGGTTCTGCATCCTGTTGACCATCTGATTGGGTCCAGTCGGTCGGACCATGGACGGATCGGCGTGAGGACCATCTGACAGGGTAAGAAGAGTGCAAGGAACCACAGTTCAGAAAAGATCCATACGACATAGACAAGTGGTGTGCTTGTTCTCTTTTTTGATCAGCGTTCAGTATCATGTGTAAAGATACATGCCAGGAAACAGGAACATCACTGATTTCATTTATTTGCACGCCAGCAGTGTGTGCATGCATTCATGTGTGTCTACGCACATACCAAGTGTGTGTGGGGAGGTAAAAACAGTATGTTTACATACTTGGGGGTTGCCCCGGGGCCATAGGCAGCTGTCCCATGCTAGGAGGCCCCTGTGGGAGGCCTGGGGAGGCTAAGCCAGGTTGTCCCGGCATCATGCCCTGCTTCTGCAGTCGTGTCCTCCTCTTTTCCTCCAGCTCCTTTTGGATCTTGTAGATCTTCTCTGCCAGCAGGTGGTAATACTCCGCCTAGAAAGGATGAGGCACAAGGGAGGGATGATATTACTGGATACATCGCAACAGTAGACAAAATAAATACTGTTATTTCCTCATCCTTTAGTTGGAAACTAATAATCATACTGCAGTACCTCACTCTGGGTGTGTTGGTTTCTTACCCTACTGTTGGCTGACTCGTACATGTCCCCCTCTACTTTTCGAGCGTAGGCCACCAGATTCTCCATCCGCCGATCCTTCAGCGCAGCTGGATCAGGAGTGGGGAAGATGGCCTGCACGCTGCTCTCACACATGCACAAACAGAAAGGACACACAGCTACAATTAAATTGTGGACAGGGGCACCCACTTCAAATGCAGCGCAAAAAATGATCTGATATTCAAATTAGTTGTTTTTTCCCCCCAACAGGGAGATTTTTGGGGGTGCTTGCAGGACCGCAGACTCACAGCTTGTGGACAAGGTGGTTGCGGAGGTCCTGCGTGATGTCTTCATGCCAAGACTTCCTCATGCCTGCAGCAGAAGGAGGAGTTGCCGTGGGCATGGAGCCCAGGTTCCCCACACCGTCATTCATCAAGCTGCGGGAAGCAACAGGCGAGAAGTGAAAAGGGAGTAGTAAGACTTAAAAACTAATTTCAACTTGGGTTGAGTTAGTTATTTGAAATCAGCCTGACTTAAAAAAAAAAAAAGGAAAAAAACCTCTGTGCATTCATGTTGCCGTGCAACATGGCGTTTGGCAGTAGGTTGGACTGCTGGTTGGGGGGTTGCACTCCCACTCCACCATTCACTCCCATAGAGTTTCCTCCTGAAAGAGAGATATGATTTTTGAGTGGGAAATACTGACAACAATCTAGGAAGGCATGGCAGGAGAGTATTGTGAACAACATTTATGCACAATAAAGTCACGTTTCACACTGAAGACCTGTGGTGACACCTGAGTCGGCCACATTTGCGAATAGAAATCTGGTATGTCGACCTTTGATACAAAATTATTGTCACACATGCCGTCTGTAAGGTCAAACATGAACGTTCATGCTCAGATGGTTCCAGGAGATTTCCGATCTCATTTGTAATATGCACAATGTCATTACAAACTAACCCATGGTGTTTAGAGTCCTCATCCCAGGCTGCCCCTGCATCCCCTGGTTTGGCATGTTGGCCTGCGATGGCTGCTGTGGCATCTGGTTGCCTTGGTAAGTGAGACCCAGGGCAGCGTAGGCCCTCTCTATGGAGCTGGGGTCGATCTGGTTTGGAGGGTTCAGGTTTGGAGTGTTGGACTGTCCGCCGGGCACCCCTGAACCTAAAGAGTTCACCAAACCTACACCGGCACTGTTAACAAGAGCTGTCAAGAGAAGGAGAGGGGTAACAAAGGGTGAGAATCTGTGGATTCAAGTCTACTTTTGTGGACTTCACTGTTTAGTTACAGGATAAATATGTTTTTAACAAATCAATAAGAGTCATGACCATGCACACTGCTCAAGGACAGACACTCACACTGCTGATTCCTCTTGTCTCCAGCGTTTTTCAGCGGCAGGCATACCGGACAGTCGTGTCGTGTGCAATTCTTCCAATGAGAGATGATCTGTCTGGATGAGGCACAGTGCGCCACTGGGAGAGGGGAGACAGAAATGGAGAGAAGTTTGAGAAAAGGGAAGAAGTTAAACGGAGAAGGAGAACAGTTGAAATGAGAAATAGTGACAAAGTGAAGGGAGGGATGAATAATGAGACAAGAAAAGGATGAGAGAAAAAGGGAAAATAGTCAAGAAGAAGAGAGGGAAGCCAGAGACTAAGAAAGTTATTGTATGAGTCACTCAGTACAATAGAACTACGTCCAGATGAGAAGGATAAGGGAAAAAATACAGTAGAAGAGCCAGCTAGAGAGAGAATAACTTTTTCTGATACGACAAAAAACTGGGAGGCAAACCAAGAGGGATATAAACAACAAACAAGAACAAGAAATAAAAGAAAAAATGAATTGCAGCAGATACATGACTTTAAACACCGCCTAGTCTTTATGATATAAACTGCACACCATAAAACCAGCAATCAGCATAATTCAAAAGACTCACCCTGGCAGGACTTGCCAGCCTGGCAATGAGTCATGTGGTTGAGCACGTTCTTCATGGTGCGGCAGTGGGGCAGGTTGCACTGCCGCACCTCCCCGTTGGCCTGCTCCCTCCGCTGGCACTTGTGCGCATGGAGCAGGAGGACCAGCTGCTGTTGGATCAGCTTCCGTTTCTCGGGGTCTGCGGTAGGGGGCACTGCGCCGGGACCCGTCCCCACGGCATTGAGCCCAACCTGGGCGCCTCCTACTGCTGCTGCTCCGCCGACGGATACGCCACCAACTGCTCCTGGCTGCTGCTGCTGAGAGGCCTTGGGATGGAGAGGAGGCATAGATGAGTGTTACAAGGAATTATTACATCAGAAAAAAGAAATTTGAACATGGTTACATGGACGGCAGATTTTCTTACTTCACGATAACTAGTCTGACTGGTTATAAATAATGCAAGCTGTAATGTAACAGTGCAGTTGACAGTGCCCTGCGACTACTGATCAATACTCCCCTAAATCCAACTTTCATTCGAATACAGCTCGTCTGATACAACATTATTTAAGTTTTTAAAAATCTGACAATGATATATCGCCCGATGGAATTATAATTCTATTGTTGCAGATCCCACAGAGTTGTTTTGGAAATGATACGAGCCTGGCGATTTATCAGTCCAGCCCGAATTCCAATAACTTGTTGAGATACTGCACTCGGTGTGACCGAGCGAGGGACAAAAACTGATGATGACTTCTGGAGAATTTGTTGTTTGCATCAAAAGTATTTTGGGTGATAATGTTATGGAAATTTGAGCTACTTCACTACAATGCAAGACAATCACTGACCAGATGAGTCAGCCTGAGCCGCTTCCCATTTTAAATGATTAATCTGTCTATGATTTAGCCACCGGTTAGCCAATTTCTCCCCGTCAGCTTCAGATTTGTCGGTTAAACTGACTCTTTCCTTCATAAAACAGTCATGTTATCACGTACAACTGCAACACCTAAAATGCATTCCAAGAAAAATTCAGACTCTCCTACCTGTCTAAATATGTTAGCTATCGCTTGTTTTGACGTGATAAATACCCACCAGTTCACGAGTACCTCTGTGTTCCTGAGATTTGATCACTGGCACTGATGTCACTCCAAAGTTAAGATATATGCAGCCAATTCAAGTTTCATTCACAAAAATGCAACCAAATGGAGCATAAGGAAGAATTTCACACTGTAAAGCTTTAAGTCCTGCTGTCAGGATTTAGCAGATGAAAACAAATTTATCAGCGTCAATGCTGTCATCAAAGAGTCATACCGTGACAGACGGAGGAGGGAAATGTTTGACATGAAGTTAAATGCCAAAACACATCTTACTCAAGCACATCTTACTCACGCTGACCTGGACAGCGACATGCATAAGACACTGGAGCCAATAAAATTAAATCTAATTTTGTTTTTATTCATTCATTTTTAATCTAATTTTTAGCTTTTGGTTGTGATGGAACTGTTTTCTCTGCCTTTTTATTTCATGCGCATGAACAATCATTATAAATCACTTTGTATTTATGAAGCTTTTTAAGAGTTCAAGCTTTTTTTAAAGCACTTTCAAGCTCAGATCCTTTATCATCACATCTAAAATGTTCCTATAGAATGCAAAATAAAGTTAACAAAACCCCTTTAGACTCATGGCAATCATTATATATTGTTGCTTTGTTTATTTTAACAGCAGTTTAAATTAACTTTGATTAATAGGTTTTGATAATAATTACTGAACATTTGCTAATTTCCAGACTAAGCGATCAACAGAACCCGCTGTAGCAATGAATGATGAGAGAGCACAGCAGGGAGACAAACAAATATGACTACATTATATTAAGAAAATGTTGAGTTTACATGAGGGATTATGACCAGATTATGTTGAAAATGAAGCATTTTCCAAACATTCAAGACTTTGTACAACCCCTGTATCGCTCACTAAAACTTTATTTAAAAAAAAGGCACACAGCATATTATAAAATCCTATTTTAGCCCTCCCCATCAGCTAGAAACTGACCCAGGACTTGCCTTTGATCTGTCTGTGACAGGAGCATTCATGATTTTTTGCATCTGACAGATGATGCAACGACTTTCACAAAGGTATCTTGGTATTTGTTCTTGCACGATGCAAACTAGTTTGTATGACATGTTGTCAGATCATGCCTGAAGGAACAGCCGCGCTCTGGTGGGGGTTTGAGAAGCCTGCAGTCACGTGGCAGGTCGCTGTACTTGTTTGTACACATGAGAAGCAGTCGAAGCTTGAAATATAAGTATCCTGACTTGATTTTTTTTACCTTCATACACCTGGCCAATTGTCAAAATTGTCAACACATGGAAAGTTACAGAAATTGTTGGGCGCAGTTCATTGTTGGTTTTGGGCTTTTGACAGTAAAAAAATATAGAGTATCATCAGCCTTATCCTTTAACCAGGAACTGGAATCTCATCCAGATGGGACTCAAGTGGAGACTCAAAACTACAATGACAGGTTGACTCTGAAACAAAATGCTGTTGAGACACAGTTCAGACCAGAATATATTACACCAAAAGTTAAACTGTGCTCTGGTTTCAGTGAGAACATAAAAAGGAGAGATGTGTCAAAAGATGGAATATTTAGTTCTACTTTAGAGGCTATGAGTGGCTTCTATGATATCCACGTTTCAGTAAGAGAAACAAACAATTCCTACCATCCCAGGCATGCCTTGACCAGGTGGTGCCTTCTTGTCCATGTTGAACTGGGTGGCCATATTGTTGGGCAGGCCTGCCTTATTCTGGAGCTGTGGGCCCAGCCCTGCTCCAGGTAGCCCCTGGCCAGCGGACTGGCCATACGGACCACCATAGGGGCCCGCGTTGGCCATCATATTCATCTGGAGACAAAAGTAAGAGGAGGAAATAAATAGTTTAGAGACTCAAATCAATTATTTTTACATTTATCAACTATATTGGACTAATTATTCTTCTTTCATTATACATTTCTGATGTCTTTTGAGTCAGAATACTCCCTTCTTCCCACTGGCCTCACTTTGCTCTCCAAATTAAGTAAAAACCACAGACATGATGTAGCTTTTGCAAACAAGTTCACCACCCACAACAGCCTCAGATCAAGCTTAAAGTATTTTCAGCTACTTCAGCATCTAGCCAAACTTAGTCTTTATAGTTCAACAGCAGCACAGCAACAATGTGAAGTGATTTGTTATTGTTGCTATGCGACCAACGGATCCTTTAAGTGAAAATAACTCAGCTTAAACTGCACAGAACGAAGTCCAGTGCTTGCTTTTGCTCCACCACAGTGACGGTTACGCTACTAGTTATGCTAGTTTGCAACACAGACTTCACAGCTTGAGAAAATCACAACCGTCGTGTGACATATTGACAAGCAAGGAGGTTAACCATAAATACCACAGAGTGAACAGTGATGTAGCTGTGAGTCCAACACATAACCACATTCACGCCTGCTACCGCTCGGGAAACTCGTCTACAGCAGTCTCACATGAGTAACTGTGACAGTCAACAGCGTCACTAGAAGACGAGACTGCCTTTGGTGCTTGTTAACCTGATAAACTGTTAAACGGAATGAAACCGAAGAAGTGTAAACAACTTTTCAGTGTGAGATTACAGTGAACCTTTCATTTTCCACCAATTTTAAGCAGCGATTTCTAACTGTAACAGTCAAACCTCCAATTACAACTGAGATGTCAATTCCTGGCCAACAACCAGCCTATCTGTAACGCCTGGCTGTCCCGGGTTGAGTGTGCTTACCTTGTTCAGTGCTCCGGGTTGCTGTGGTCTCATCCCTGCCTGACCCCCAGGTCCCAATTGTTGACCACCCTGCTGCAGGGTCTCCGCCAACAGATTACTACTGTTACCCATACCGGCACCGCCAGGGTAACCCATTCTTGGCGATCCATTCATCACCTGCCCCCCCATCAGGCCTTGCTGCTGCTGTCCAGGATTGGGCTTCTGGGTGCCCATCATGGCAGCTGCCCGATTCAGTGCTGCCACCCCTCCAACCATCCCAACCTGCTGCATTAATCCAGCTTGCTGCTGTTGGCCCTGGGGTGGCATGCCTTGAGGTCCACCGGGGGAGACACCGACACCCCCCATCATCCCCATAGAAGCCCCGGGTGCTGTGCTGTTGGAAGTAGGGCCGCCCTGCTGTGCTGGTGCTCCAGCGCGCAGGAGCTCAGAGAGCTGTTTGTGTTTCGCAGCGGCATCCTGGCCTCCCAAACCGATCCCTCCTCCGAGCCCTGCAAGACTGGTGTGGAGCTGGTTGACATCCCCTCCGTTGGTCAGCCCCAAGTCCGAAGAACTGATGAGCTCATCTGGGAGGTCATGCTCCAGGTCAAAGAGTGAACCAAAATCTAGGCATGGAGCAAAGAAAACACAAATCTTACCAACTTGAAAAATAAATATTTAATTACAATCAGGATTTGCACTGAATATAGCCTAACTAAACTGACTTGCGTCTTTTAAGTGCAGTACAGCTCTGACATCAGTTTGAAAACTTGAACTGAAATCTTGAGCCCCACAGCTAGACAGCCAGCGCAGGAGTAGCTGCCTCTCACAGCCTGCACCTCTCTCCTGGGCATCAGTTTGTGGTTTGATGGGGTGCCAAACATGGAGAGTGAACGCAGTAGGGTCAGGGTGAGAAGCCGCAGAGGGGTAAACACTACAGTACCTGGGTAGGTGTGTGCATTGGATCTACAGCTAAATGGTACATGAGTGTGAAACAGACAGTCTTATCACAACGACAGGAGGCCACTTTAATGATTTATATATATTTTAGCATACGCTCAATCATTTCCCTTGAATAGATCTTTAATCTGACACAGACAAAAAGCAATAATATATCTAATTTAACAGCCATAAACCAAGTTTTTCTCTTCCTGCAGAGTTTAACTTTGTATGACGGCTCATGGCATGTCAACATCCATCTAAATACTCTTGAAAAATCAGCGCTACCATGTTCAGCTTGATTAGTTTCATCCTTTTCTGACTTTTAGCTTCATTGCATTCAGAGATGAGGAAATTAAAGCTGGAAATTCACATTCATTTTCAGACACAGTTAGAGAGCCACCAAACTTTAACAGATGACATTAAAAACAGTCCACAATCCTATAAAGTTGTTGCCTTGCAGAAAATAACTTTTATACAATAGATATTGAGTGTATAATGTGAAAAAGTGTCAACTAAACACCTAAACCATCATTGTTTTCTCTTTCAAACAGGGCGCAGCTAGAAGAGGTGACCCCAAGAGTTTAACAGCTTCTTGCTCCAAATGTTTAAATTAATTAGTTTGTGTTAATAGTTTAATTCACACTCGAGGTGAAATGCATTGAAGTGGTCTAGTTTTTTTGGGGGGGGGGGCCTAAGTGTTGAAACCGCAGAAAAGTGCAGCGCAGTGTCACCGTGCAGAGTCAGACAATGGAGGCTGAACAAGAATGGGCTTCGTCGGTAGTACAATTGGGGTAAAACTAAAAAAGCCTTTGAACAAAAGACATGAAAGAAGACGTTTTTAAGAGACGGCGGGTTGGTTTCGTCCCTTCGTTTAAACACACACATGAACAGTTAAAAATGGGGGCACACAGCAGCTCTACATATTTGCCCGCTTTGCGTAACTTTAATGGAGTGGAGCGGAATGGAAGTGTCGAACAATAGCTAACGTTAGCTGGTTTACAATAGTTCACCAACAAACAGTGTGTCGACTAACGATACGTCAAGTATGCATAAAGCACCGACACAAATGTTTCAACTACGGAAAGAGTTACTACCCACAGAGAGGGGAATTGATATAGTTTAATAATAAGGTTTAATTAGTTAAATCACTTTTATTCTCTGTGCTAGGCAGCTACCGAGCTCAGCTGAGCCGGCTAGTTAGCTCGCCCGCTCGGTAACCGTTACTTTCTCCTAACATTAATTTAAACGGTTATTTGTCTCCCAACTTCACGGATTATCTACGAAGCACGTTGTTTTATCTATGTGTGCGCTTATCCTTTTAATTTGATTAACTTTTATAGTCGCTAAACAACTTGAAACAAACTGGGGGTGACTCGACTCTTCCATTGTTTGGAGGTGGACCTTTTATAGTTAAGTTAGCGCTAGTTAGCCTGTTGAGGCTAACGCATCAAAACATCCCTGCTGGAAAGTTGCTCCAACCGCCAGAGCTACATCATGTTTCATCTTTAATTAGCCACATTAAAAACACACTCTAATGTTTAAAAGCATTAGTTATGGGGGGGCAACTCTTGTCACACAAGTTGGGTGTGCAACTCTTCCAAACACTGACCACAAACAATTGAGGCTAGTTTATGTTTTAGCCGTGAGCTAAGTAATGGAGTTTATTTACCGTTTCCATCACTGGCAGACACCGAGAGAGCTGGAGAGGACAGCTTGGGCCTCTTGGCTGAAGGCGGGCCGGACTCCAGGACATTATCGGCCATATTTTTGACGAATTAAAAAAAAAAAAAAACAGCTGTAGATCCACGGAGGGCAAACGTTAATTCCCTTTATTTGCGTCTTCTTTATCCCTTTAAGAAATGCTTCTTCTGATCGTTCCCCCACCGCTTGGGGGGACGGTAGGGGAGAAGACAGCAATGTTGAACTCTTTCCCCCTCAGTTTATTCCCCACTCACTCTCTCTCTCTGCAGATATCAGTCCCCCTCCCCTGTCGGAGATTTTGTTTCTTCACAGATTTGAACAGGAGGAGGTGGGAAGGTGGAGTCGGCAAAAAAGGCAAGCGTGCGGCCCTCTGACAACCTCATGTAGCCTCTTCTGCGACACAAAAATTGTCCCAAGATCCGTCCTCCGTGCTGCTGCTACTGCTGCTGCACTCAGTCCTGTCCGCCATAGTCGGCGGAGAAATCCTTGATTTGTTTTGTGTTTTCCAGGTCTCCAGTTGTTGGAGTTGTCTCAGGGGTGAGGACAGGAAAAAGATAATTGTGATCCAAAAAAGAAGAAAAAAAAAAAGCCAGGAGTGTTAACTTCTGGAGGCCGTGCTCTCTCTTGCACTCACGCAACAGTTATGAGATCCTCGGTTGCATTTACCTGACCAGACATCTCACTGCCAGAAAACCAAAAAGGCAGTGTGGCAGTAGAAGTAGTTAAAAAAATGCAATTAAAGCGTCAGAGGTACTCTCAAGTGAGAGACTTGCATTGGCTTAACAATAACTGAATAAATAGTCTAACAGCTCTGCAGAAAGAGTCACACACTTGCAGTTGCACTTAGATAAAAACAAAATCTATCGCGGGTGTATATTTCCATGCATGAGTTTGCTTTTGCATGTGCATGCTGACTAAAATTGTGCACTTAAGTGTTTGACCATGCAAGGCACTGGGTCAGAAAGAACACACTCACTGTATTGCACATTTGGTTGTTGCAACCCCCCCTCCTCACCTCTCTCTTTTTTTATGCCTATTGCAGTCAAGCAGAGGTTTGGCAAAGGTTGGGAAAGAAAAAATAAGAAAAATCCTCTCCTCTTGTGCAATCTTCTGGTGTTGACTTGATTTCTTTGAATAGTTCACACGGAGCAGAGCGAGGATTGCCAATCAGAGAGCAAAGTCAGATTGATCAATTAGTTTTTATTCTTGCAGATCCGTGCGTGAGTGTGTGTGTGTGGGGTTACTTATCTTGTATGTGTGTGTGTGCTCCAGATGAGGTTCCTCCTCCACTTGAAAAAAAAAAAGGTTAATATTTGCAAAAAATATGTATATGCTTAAATCACCCAGCTGCTTTGTAGGATGTCTTGGCAAGGCAAGTGAAGAGGAAAAAGAGATATTACTAATTATAATTTAAAAAAAAAACCCGGAGCACAGCTACGGCGACAGGCGAAAATGTGATAAAAAAAATTGACGGTGGGTCGCTGAGAAATTATGGCTATTTCGGAAGCGGAAAGCTTCACATCGGCACACCGATCTTGACACCCTCCTAAAATATTTTGGGCTGACAAAATCCTCTCATTGACTCTTTGTGATGGAGAATGCCCCCCTTCGTGTTGATCTTGGCAATTTTCCCCCTTCTCTTTAAACCCGTCTTTCTTTCCACCTCTCCCTTCTGCCCGGCAGCAATTTATTTATATAATTGTCTATGCGGACTCTTTCCTTCCTCGGCGACGGACACATACTGATTTTTCATGTTGATGTTTTCCCCTTTTTTCGCAGGTTTTCTCTCCTCGTTATGATAATATATAGCCCTCTTCCGCCTCTCCTCTCCGCAAAACACCCCCTTCCTTGGATTTTTCGGAGTATTTCCTTCTCATGCACACATATCTATCGCCGACTCGGTTTTCCCTCCACTGACGTCTTATCTGTTTTTTTTTCTGGTGATGCTTTCTCGCTCTCCTCTCTTGATAACACCGACGGGATTTCGCCACTCTTTTCTTCCCGCGGCGGTTCCTCGGAGCGGCTGCAGTCGGTCGCCGGAGTCGCTCCTTCTCTCGGTTATCTCCTCCTGTTTCTGACGGTCCGCACAAACAAAATGGCGGCTTGTTGTTTCTACTCCTCTGATACGGGGGGAGGGTTGGAGGTACAGCAACATTAGGCGTGAAGGGGAGGAGGGAGGGAGGAAGGGAAGAAGAGGGGAGGTTGTCTTCGTAAGTGTTCGGGATTGTCCGGAAACAGGTTCCGTGTGATCTTTTGGCCGTCGCCGATTTCAATCTGTAGGGGACAGTGGCGCTCCACGTTTATCTCCCCCACAACACAGTACAGAAATCACCGTTTCACCATTTTATACAACTTTATACATTTACTTTACTGCATTTTACTGAAAAATAGTTTTTACTCTGCTATATTTTAGCAGGAAATAGTTTTTTAACTCTACTACATTCACTACATTTTAGTGAAAAATACTATTTTATTTTTTACTCCACTACATTTGAATGGAAAATATTTTAATCTGCTGCATTCTCGCGGAAAATACAGTTTTGTTTTTTAACTAGGTGTTTACCTGTCAATGCATCCACATACATAATCCAAAAAAATGAAAGGAACTATTCTTTGTATTGAGTTCTTTTATATTTGGTACTTTAAGCACATTTTGATTATACTACTGCACCTCAGATAGAGTCCTGGACACAAGATGTCTCCTCCTTCACTGAAAAGTCCGTTCTCAGTGCTCAGGAGGCTTCAAGTGTTCAACTCACGCTTATGTAAGTTACAAATTGACCCACGACTGCTTTCCAGTTTAGTTGAGATGAGAACACAGAAACTTTTTCTTTTTAGCAGATGAATGTGAAAACAGTAAAGGTTCGAGTGAAGCAACAAGAAAAGCACATTTTTGTATGAAGGGAGACTTTAACATCCATTCAGTAGTGAAGTGATGGGATTGCTGTGGTAGTGGAGCTGGAAGGCACCATGACTGACAAATACTCAGTCCCCTTAATCAGCACAGTAAAGAGCATTCTATCAATACAACAAGTAATACTACTGTCTGGCCACATCATGTCATCTACCTTGCATGTGATGAGAATATCTGCTAATTGTCTGATAAAACCATGCAAGAATGACAGTCATTTCAACATTACAGAGTACAATTAATAAGGCAAATCATGTACGTACACGTACAGTGTGTAAAAAGTAGGAGGAAGGACGACGATCGCAATGACGATGTCTGTGAATTATCTTGGACTGACGTTTTCCAAGCTCATTTTGGTACTTAAAAGACCGGTGTGAAAGATTTAGTGACATTTTGCAGCGTACTTGTTGTTCGCCTCACCCTCCTGTTCCAAGCATCAAGGTGAGACTACAGTAGCTGCGAAATGCACAAACAGCCTAGAGGCTATGTAACCCTCATTTCTATTTGTATTACAGTCACAGGTTTTGCAGCTTATTTTAACGTAGCCACTACCATCATCATCATTTTTCACATCAAGTCCTCCTCCACGAGTAACCTGAGTCAAACCAACAGTTTTATTTATAATTAGGTATTAAACACTTAGAATTATGAGATCTTTTTCATACATATAAACATCTCTGAAATACATTTCTCTCTGCTGAAAAAACAATAATTCCCACACACACATACACAACAACACACATAAACTCTCTTCATTGTACACTTTGAGGCCATTTCAGTGCATTGGTGGAATCATTACTATCATTCCATGTTCATCAGGAGCAGAGGTTTAAGATGCGTTCCTCTTTATTCGTCAATTCTGGGTCTAAACTCTGTAGTTGTGTTGCTCAGTGACGGCACAGCGAGTGCATGTTGAGTCATTTGGCGTTCTGATCTTTTGCACTGCATGAGCTGACGTATTTCTGTGTGCAAGAGGCAGATGAATTGTGATTATGTAGGCCTTTAAATGGTCTTTATGAGTAAGACGACAAACGAACAGTTATATATTGGTGTGCCATGATGGTGACAATTTTGAAAAACATGATGTGGAGCAAATACTGTGGATTTAAAGAATGATGCTAGCATGGTTGTTGGCTCAAACCATTGATTCTTCATCTGAAGAACTTGATGCAAGAGGTCATTTGTTGTTTCTAGGTTTTTATCTATAGTTCAGCGTCGGCTTTCAACCACTGGTAGCACCATTACAACACAAGATGGATGTATTGTATTATACATGATCAGGTTTAATCTCATGTACTATGGCTGTAGCTGCTGTAGTCCAGCTGAATACATCAGCTACAGCGTAGTATACATGTGTAGGCTCCTCACAACTAAACCAACCTTTGCCTGTTTAAAGAAACCAGCAGGATCTGCAAAAGCTATGATCTTCCACACCGGATTTCAACATTTTTGAGGCCTTGCTGAGACTAAAACCAGAGTCCTGCTCCCACCTTCCATGTACCTGGGCCCTGAGCCTGATGATGTCATCACCATGGAGACGGGTGAAAAGGACAGCACACTGCCTGCCATCGATGCCGAGGCTCAGTCGGTCGCCTGTCTGTCTCTCCCTGCCCTATCTCTGGGCACAGGCCTTCTCGACATCAGCGATGGTCTTTGGTGCGTCACAGGACAGAATGAGCGGGCCTCCCTTGTCTCGGATGACCACGTCATCCTCAATCCTGACTCCCAGGCCGCGGTAACGCTTTGGCACCTGGTCGTTGTCCTCGCAGATGTACAACCCTGTGACAACAGAGGGGGAGAAAAAAAAGGAAAATTTATGAGCACAAGAATAATATGAAACATAAAAGAGAATGTGGGATCGATCATGTATAATGAGGGACTGTAACTGGGAGGGATGGTGTGAGTGTTTCATCCAGATTAACAGCTGCCCCTCTTAAGGAAGAAAGAAAGAGAGTATTTAAAAGTCTATGTAGTCCACACCTGGTTCTATGGTGATGGCCATTCCTGGCTGTAGAGGTTGTGAGCGGGATAGCTCAGGAGTGTCATGGACGTCCATGCCCAGGTAATGGCCAACGTGGTGGGGGCAGTACCGCCGTGCAGCCTGGGGACGAGCATAAACAGAATGAAAGCTTAGCGCAGTTGTAAAGACGTTTTCAATCGTCTACGAGCAGTTAAAGAGCAGTCACAGCTTGTTGCTAAACATTAAGAACATGAAATTTAAGGGTCCTGCTAACTGAAGGGGGCTTGCTGTGGTGAATGAACTTGGTCAGATCATTTTCTATCTGTCTACGGAGAGAACAACTGAATATGGCAACATCTAAACAACAATAATAAAAGGTGAACAGTCAATTCTAAGAAATTCTCTCTCTGTATAAGTGTGACATTAGAATAAAAAACATTTTTAAATGCCAAATGTTAGAATCAAACCACAACTTGCCATGATTCTTGGACTACTTGGCTATTATGTAAATCAAAAACACAGGATTTAGGATTTGGACGATGCTTCATGGGTGTAAAATAAATTGTAATAAATAAACAAATGTTGTGGACTGTGGGTATACGTGCCGGTTTCATTTGTCAGAACAAACAACTGTTTCTGCGAATTTGCATGACTTGATTTCACCACATCCACCTCTCCATTAGCATCTGTTTTGAGAGGCGAGGTCAAGTGGATAAGGTACGGTAAGTGGTTCCACATCAACAGGACTTAGAGTCTGTAGCCACAGTAATCATCTCATCTGTGAGGCTGTACTTGAGCTAAATGATAATATTTGCTAATCAGCCTTTAACACCAAGTACAGTTAAAGATGAATTTCATTGGACAAATTCAAATTTTGACCCGATTCTGACAAATTAAATTCATGTCTGTACCAGATGTCACGGCAATCCATTCAACAATGGTCTAGACGTTTCACTTAAAACCACAACAATCAAACAATTAGATCCTGGTGTGCAACCATGGTGGCGAAAACATGATGTGGAGCAAATATTGTGGCTTTTAATGGTGGCCTAGACATTTCACTCAGAACCACAAATGTGAACCTCATGGTGGCACCAGAGGGGAAAGTCAGAGGATCACTAAAGACAATGGGACACACAACCATGCACATCTGTACAAAATTTAGTGCCAATCCATCTGGTAGAGGTTAAAACCCTGAAACCTGCAGGTGGCGGCAGAGGAAAAATCTAAAGGTCACCCAAGCCAGAAGGATTCATCCTGTGGGGTGCATGCCTATCTGTACAATCTTGGCAATAAATCCAAAAGTTGGGACTGGACCAAAAGTGGTAGACCAGACTGACAGACCACATGACAGACTGACATCATTCAAGCCTAGCTTGCGTGGCCAAACATTATATGCTCCCCATCATCGCTCAGCCATCAAATCCAGAAGTGTGCGAATCAATATCTTAGTCAGCTGTACATCGTGAACTAACAGATCACTGGCTGCCAAAAAAACATCCTTTATCATCCCACAGTGCTTTTTTTAAAAAAGAAAGCAGTTGAACAGATCTACATTCAGCTCTGGTTTGGCTTGCTTGTTTTATTCCCCTGAAAAGAACCACTGCAGGAAATGACTGCCTCTTTTATGCAGAGTTATACAAGCATATTGTGTTACATGGAGGGCTGTTATTAGGTCATTTCATCATGTACGTTGGCCGAAGGAGCTTATGGGTATTTCCTGACCGCAAACCACTGATGAGGACGTAAATAAACTCTCGCAAAAGTGTTTAAATTCAATGTCCAGCTAACATGGTAATGGTGATGATCCAATCATGTCTCCTACTGGTGTGGTGATTGATATTCAGCAGCGGGGCAAGACTTTAATTTACATTAGCTTTGCTTTTAACTTCAGGAGCAAACATAACCTTCATCTGCAGAGTTTTTCAAAAAGCCAAGAGCTGTTTATGTTTTCACAAAAACATTATTACCTTCAGTACATCAGCGTCACTGGTGCTAGCCTTGACGATGCCTAGCCGTCTGAGCTGTCGCCCCAGCAGAGCCAGCATCGTACTGTAGATGTGATCCAGACTGACGCCTGGGGAACACAGAGACAAACACGAGCGCTGGACCTCCAGGACGGCCTCGTACAGCTCAGCCTGGGCAGGGCTGAATCTGACAGGAAAGCAGACAGTTAAGGTGTGTTTGTCTGTCATTGGTAACAGGGTGACTCATACTATATTTTTATTCAATTTAAATACCCACCCTAAAATCTAGAGGGCTGGAAGACCAAACAAACATGTGAAAGGTAAGAAAAAACATCTGCCAAGATCTGAGAGAAATGAAGATGCTCATGAAACAAAGGGTGAGGACTGATGTGAAGGACAGATGCGTGTCAGCACGAGGACATCGTATTGTAAGAAGGGTGGGTGTAATCAGCTTCACACCTTTAACCAGATATTAACTTACCTTCCATTCACTGGCCACGTTCGAGTGATATCACTGACATAACCAAAGTATTCACAACCACCATCAAGCAGCACCATTTCACCATCCTGAAGGAGGCGAAAAAGAAAGATGAATCATTTAAACTACTCAATCATTATTTTGTGTACAAAACTATTTAGAATTTTCAGATGTTTGATGTTTATTGAACCAAATATGACAGGACACATTCAGCTCCGTCCTTTACCTTGATAATCTGATTGTTGTTTATGTAGTGCAGAGTATTGGCTCGATTCCCTCCAGCAACAACAGGCGGGTAGGCCAAGAAGTTGGCACCATGGATCCGATTCTCAAAATCAAACTGGAAAAAGATTTTTGATTTTTACTCTTGAAATTTTGAGTCACTTCTGTGAAAATGTGGTAATTTGCAGCAACTACAGTTACCTTAGCAAAGAGCACGGCTTCATCCACGTCTCCTTGAGACAGAGCCATCGTCCTCCTAAAAGCCTGAAACACAAGGATTCAATATACTGTGCTTAAATCTTAAAAATAACCTCTTGGAGGAATTGGGAAAGAGACAGCATTGCAAAACAAATGTTTTCATGTATTAGTATTATATAATAGAAACTTTAATGACATTGGCACTACAAGTAATGTAAACACCCACCTGTGCTGTGATGTGACCCGCTTCTTGCATCAGCGCCACCTCTGCTGAGCTCTTGACGGCCCTGAGAGAGTGTATGAGGGGCCTGAGAGTGTGCGGCATCGGCCCCGCCTCCAGCACGGGACACACATGAGTCTGGTGGAGCCGAGGGTGGGTGGGCTGAGAACTGTCGTACCACAGCACAGACCCTGAAAGAGGATCAGAGTAAAGATAACATGCAAACAGTGCAGTCAGAGCGATAAGCAACATTTAAGGAGTAAAAGTGTGTTTGTAACCATCTTATACCTACACGGGTAACTTCACATTATTTCCAGAGGCATTAGCTAATACCTGTTCAAGACTGGAATACCCACTGTGGGCAAGATACTAGTATATAATAGTCTAATGTTAGCATTTCTGTCCTATTCTTTATTTGGGGGCAATTTACATTCCAGCAGCTCCAGCGTCCAAAACTGTGTAAAATATTGTCACAAAATCTCAGTTTCGTCCTCAAATAAATATAAATTATCTCATAAATACTAAGATCGAGCAGAAATCTAACCTCTGTGTAGCTTGTCAAAGTATGTTTTTCTATAGTTTCAACCCCATCCAAGGGTTGTGTCTGAGCAAATAACATTTTCATTCATAAAAAGTCAGCTGGATAGGGTGCACCTGATAGAGCATGCGCCCTGTGTATAAAGGCTCAGTCCTGACCACACCGGCCTGGGTTTGATTCCAACCTGTGTGGCCCTTTTCTGCATGTTATCCTATCTCTTTCTCTCTCTCCCCTTTTTCCTGTCACTCTTGAGCTGCTACTATCAAATACAGGCTCAAAAGCCCAAAAATAATCTTTAAAAAAAAGGCAGCTGGATGAGTTTTAGCCTTGTTATTAGTTTACTCTCGCTATTGTGGCTGTCAAAATATGTGCAGGGCTCGAACACAAAGCTTGACGGGTGTAACAATAGTAACTAAGAGAGATGGGTCAAATGAAGTCAAATGAAGCAACAAAACATCTTGTTCAATGACAAAAATGACATGGTGAAGAAATGTTTCAACTGGACAAGCGTCCTCACACCCATCCACCCACCTTTAAGAGTCTTTAGCACAAGACCCAGTTCTTCTGTGCTATGAACTCTCTCTATGCCGGTCAAAGCAGCCGCCCCATCCTTCCCTGACCGGGGCCCGTCCCACAGCTCTCTGCCCGGGTCTCTGCGGGGTACAAACAAGATGGCCTGGTCTGGTCGTCCTTTCCCATGAAGGACCAAAGCACTGTCAGGCTCTAAGATGCCACTGAGGTAGAGGAAATCCTGCGGAACATTTGGCTCCAGGTTAATCAGTGAAGCTGACACCAGGTTTCAAATCTAAGACCCACAAAGGCACAAGAAGATTAAACTGAACACAAAGAAATTCATGTACCTGGTTCTGGTGGAAAGGATAAGGGATGTCATTGGTCATGTAGCGGGTTGGATGGGATAAAACAATGACCACATGGGTGCTAGAGGAGGCAGAAGGTCCCAGCTTCTCCGCTTGGGCCTCGATAAGTGAGGCCAGTCTGTGTCTGCGGAGCTCGAATTCAACCTGACTCAAGCCCGGGGTCACCTCACCTGAGGGGCAGAGATCAGATACGTGGTGTTAAACAGCAATTTATCGCCTACACTTAGACCGTGCACTACTGTTTGTCAAAATATCTGCTGCATAAAGTATTGTACTCACCATGTTTGATGAGGTGTGGATGAGTGAATGGGCTGGGCTGGCCCAGGTACCGAGGAGGAACCGTCTTTGGTTTCAAACTTCCTGGTTTCACAGAGATTTTCCTGCATGGGCACCAGACACATCCTACAGACAGCAACACAACACAGACAGTAAAGACTCTTGTACCTATGATGCTGAATTTATTTACAACAGCTCTTGTGACATCATGAATACAATGTCCATATTTTATACAGTCAATAGTAATCCTCTCTTCATTATACAATGACTCATGGAGGTCATGATGTGTCTTCAAGTGTCTAAAAGAAGTGAGGTTTTCCTTTTAAATTTATCTTTTAAATGTACAGTAAAATATGGTTCACCTTAATCATAAAGTCCCAACAGACTTTCAACAGCTCGGAGCTGTACAAGCACTGACATTAAACCCCCGTCAACAAGTAAAAAACCTGGATTACTGTTGATTCAGATTTTAGTTTTGAGCCTCATATTAGAAACTTAACTAAGAATGATTTTTATCTTCTATGTCTAGTGGTGTTACTCGTTACTACTCTATGCTGAGCTGACCTGTTTTTCTGGTTCAACAAATTTCATTGCACTGTTGACCTTATGTTAACCTACAGATGACACAGCTCTATCTACACTCAGTTTGCACTATGTACAGTAAAAAACTGTTTACACTGCACACATCTTTTTATTTTTGATAGACCTCACTGTTTATACCACTGAAATCTTTCTATATTTGCCATATTTATATTGTTTATATCTTTTTTAGATTTGCTGTATTTTTATTAGATATCTTTTAACTTGTATATATTTTCTGTATTTTATATTTCATGTATTTTGCTGTTTGCACCAGGGATATGAGGGGAAACACCATTTCAATTCTCTGTATGTCCTGTACATATGGCAGCATTGACAATAAAGTTGACTTGACTTGACATGAAAATTATAGTCACTTAAAGTAAAGCATTTAGCAAAAAGGCTGCCAACAACTGAATACCCCTCGCCTCACAGCTGATAGAGCATGAAAGCTCGATCTGCACTCTAGTTTGTTCGGTTTGTCCACTCTGGGCTACTGTAGAAACATGGCAGACTCCTTAGAAGGGGACCCACTGCCTCTGTAGGTATAAAAGACTCACTCTTCAGGTAATAAAACATATCATACTTAATATCAGCCGATTAATCACTAATAAAAATATACTTATGACCCCCCCCCCGTACATCTTACACACTGCACCTTTAAGTAGGCCTCTGCTACAGAATATGGAGACTGAACCTAACTACAGTAAAACTGGGCTCACCTCGACCCCAGCTCCTCCGGGGCAGCAGCCTGACAGCAGACCTGACCAAGGTGGTGCTGTTTGAGGGCAACATGTCACTACAACTGGAGGACACCGGCTGTCACAGCATGTCGTCCCCGCTGTGTGGACATGAGGCACGGACAGTGAAGTACAAAAGTGGTTAACTAACACTGGATATTTACGGAGACAGGACACGGTGTGTTTGTTGAGACTTACCGGCGTTAAAATCTTGTTTAAAGTTAAATCAGCCGTTAGTTGACAGTCACAGTTAGCCTGCTGTCTCCGTTTGTTAGCAGCATTCATTCTAATGGAGAATCGGCTGATGCCCTGAGTTTTGCTTGTCAGGTGGAGTTGCTTAATCCTCCTTCTTTGCTCTGATTGGTTGTCTTCTTCTTCTTCTGTTTGTATTTTAAGAGCGGATGGCTGCTCTACCGCCACTCTCTGCTTCGGAGATGAACTACCATTTAAATCAGGGATGTCCAAAGTACGGCCCGGGGGCCAATCATAGCCTGCAGTCAGATTTCATGTGGCCGAAGCTTGATTTTTATAAATATATTATTTATGGCCTGCTAGGACTGTCAGATACTGTATGGCTGGAAGATTTGGCTTTTTTTCTTTTTGGTTGACATAACGAAGCATTTGAACCTTTAAGGATATAACTGCTGGTGTTATATATCTGTAGATGTGAGACAAAATATTACTTTCTTAATGATTTTGTTAAAGACAAGAGCGAGAGTGATATGTTTTAAACTTAAATGTTAACATGCATGCACTGCACGCATTTCATTCTCTTGTCAATTTACGGATTTTTGGTTTAAATATGATTACTGGAAACAATCTTACACATTCTTTTCTGTCACACATCTTTACTTTCCAATCTTACACATTCTTTCGGGTCACAATTTACATCTGTCACAATCTGACTCCCCTCCTTTTTTCCTCTCTGTCAAGAGTGAAAATGGTTGGTGTTACTTATTGTACAGACAGACAGACGGACCATTAACTGTCTGACCTTTAACTAAAACCATTTCATTGCTAGAAGCTGACTGGCGAGTAACCGCCTGTGAGTCAACACTCAGGGGAAAGAATCGGCTTAGACAAGCAGAAGCAATGTGATTTGTGTTCCCTGAGTACGGCCTCTCAGGGAGCACTGTATTTCCACCAATTAAATGTTTACGTGATGCTACGGGCTTTTTTTTCTTAAGATTTAATGCTATTTTTAAATTGTATTAAATTCGGTAATATAAATACAATTAAATGTGATTATAACAACGTATTAATCGTCCTGACAGGTGCCTCACAGGCCGAACTCAGGGCGTCAAATTCCCTCCGTGCAGTCGGTCTGTCCGACGGTTCGCCTGAATGAAAACAGAGGAGCGACGCCACTGCTAGCGAGCCTGTGCTGCTGTGGCGATAAAGAAAGAAACAGCTGCAACCCTCACACTCTGCGGTGCGGTTATTGTTCCCCGGTGTTTATCTCCGAGCAGGTACGCGTTTATCTTCCATTATCACGTGTACATCTGCAGGTAAGGGAGTGATAATCATTGATTATGTGGGCTGTGCTGCAGCGAGCTAACGACGTGATCATGCGTCAAACACTCTGCGCGTCACGGACGGATTCACATTTCCAGAAACTTCTGGTTTGCTGCTGTTCTATAAACAGTCCTTGGTGCTAGTTGTGAACGGGTTTGCTTTCATTGCACGCGCTGTGGGGTTTATTTGACGTCAACAAAGTGAGCTTGTAGTTCATGCACGTTAGCTTAGCTTAGCATAGCTTAGCTGGCATTAACGCCAGCAGCCGAGCACGTAAACAAAGCCAGGTGACGTGAAGTTGTTTGTTTTTCTGTCTCCTACATGTAGCGCGCTGTGTGCTGGACGTGACAGGACACTATGGACCCACGGAAGTTAACAGAGTTAAAGGGCTTCGTGCAGATGTGCGAGTCCAATCCAGACATCCTGCACCTTCCAGAGATGAGCTTCCTCCGGACCTGGCTGCAGAGGTCAGTGGATGGTCCGAGCACACACATACACATGTCTGTGCTGGAGATTCATTGAGGATTTACTCTTTAATTATGGCACTGAAGTGCTTAGACAAAGTCTCAATCAGACTGCACGGTGACCACGTGCTCAGTCCCGCCCACAGTTCAGTAAATAACCGTCAGAGAGAGAGAGAATATTTTCTGCTAGAAACTCTTTAAATTGAAAAAGCATCTTTAAGACGTCACCATGTGCTCTGGGGGTTATTTAATGACATTTTATAGACCTAACCGAGCAAAAACAATACCCGTCACGTATACGTTACAGCAGTAGCTCAGTCCATAGGGGCCTGGCTTGGGAACTGAAGCGAGGCTGGTGGTGGCTTGTAGGGTGAACTGGTAGCTGGAGAGGTGCCAGTGCTGAGGTGAGGCACCAAACTCCTAAAACGCTCCCAGGGCGCTGTTATGTGGCTGCCCATCACTCCACCATCTCTTCACATTTGCTTGTCTGTGTGGTTGTATTTCGGTACTATATATGTAAATACTTGAGTGAAAAAGGAATTTTCCCATCGATGGAACAATAAAGTTCTTCTTTATATCGCCACATGTAATTTATGATATGAAGACAGTTTTCTGTGAAATCGATTGCGTAAACGTTCATAGATAAAATTCACAGATTTAGCGATCCAGCAAATAAAATATCTGAAGAAGGGTCCGTGTATCGCTCTCTCTGAATTGTTCTTTTTCATTTTATGTTGCAGCATGGGTGCAAAAATCCCTCCCCCATCCAAGACAAAGGATTCATGCCAGGTGACACATGGAAGTTGTTATTATAGTAGTCATTGTCTACTTTCAGTCATTTGATGTTTGTTTTTTCTGTATTTTATTTCCTTGACATTTGTTCAGAGACAAACTGCCTGTAAGTGTTCACACTGGTCACATCACGTTGTAACAGAGCGCTCTCTCACTTGTAGGGTGGCTGTCCTTGTGGTCCTCCCCCTACAGCAGCTTCACCTCCTGAGCCCGAGCCCCCCATTCTGTCTGAGAGTGAGGAGAGTGAAATAGGTACTGTACTTATATCTGAACCCTCAACACAGTGTTTCTTAAATCACAACTCCGGATGCAGGGGTGAAGGGTCTGTGGGTGTGATTCCTGTGATGAGACGACTTTTGTGTCATGCAGAGAGGCTCGATACCGGCGAGCACCTCTGAAGCTCACTAATTTAACACTTTGTATGTTTATTTCATCTGTGTAAAAGTGAATTTGCCAGCTGTACTATTTCTTAGCCAGGACCAGTTGCCAGGCAACCATCAGAGACTCCAGGAAGTTACTGACCCCGGCCAAGAAACAGACCGACACATAAACCTCTGCAGTTTTACACTTGTGTTTTTGTTGCCTGTTGTCAGAGCTAGGTTGGCTGTGAAGAAAACTCACAATGTCAAAGTAACGGATATTGTTTGTGTTTGTGTGTTCACGTTTTCAGAAATTGATAACGAGGGAGTGATTGAGCCCGACACTGATGAACCACAGGAGATGGGAGAGTTTGAAAACTTTGAGGTAAAATGTTGAGCTTCTCTATATTAAACATAAATCATGCACACACTGGAAAATAAGCTTGTACCACTTCAGACAGGAGTTGTTTGAACGTCCGTGTCCGTATGTTTCCTCAGGTCACAGAAGAGATGATGGATCAGGCCAATGAGAAGAAGATGGATGCTATTAACGCTCTCGGGGAAGGTAGGTTGATATTCTGTGAGACAGCGTTTATTAGGTAAACAGAATTTAATTAGTTCTATCTCTTAAACTCTTCTTCTTTTTTGTTCTTACAGGCGACCTGCAGAAAGCTCTGGATCTTTTTACTGAAGCCATCAAACTGAACCCCTGCCTAGCTATCCTGTACGCCAAGAGGGCAAGGTGAGGGTCCTCAGGGTGTTTGATTCAGCTGTGCCACCTGTGGCTTTCGATGTCTTCATAACTCTTCTGTTACGCCACCTGTTATGAATGACCACGAGTGTAATCATTTGTCCCCTTCGCGTTAGCGTCTACATCCAGATGGAGAAACCCAACGCAGCTATAAGAGACTGTGACAGAGCCATCAGCATCAACCCAGACTCTGCACAGCCTTACAAGTGGCGGGGAAAAGCTCACAGGTACGTTTCTATTCCAGAAATCATCCACAGGGAAGATTCATGTAAAGGTAAACACCTGAGCACGAGATACACCTTTATACATAACCCAACCCTCAGAGTAAACACTCACCAGTATAACACACCTTGTTTCATCAGCTGAGCTGCTGTCCTTGTTAACTAACTTAAGGTTAAGTCCACTGTACGCTGCATGATTTTTAGCTTTCCAAGCTGAAATGTAGCAGTTGTGAAATCTCTGGTTGTCAGTTCAAAAAGACGCTCCTTGCCTGCTCTGAGGTGTGTCCACCATTGGCTGTTTTTTAGAGTTTTAGTGACCAAACACGACCTACATCAAAATCAGAAATGTAGGACCAGATTCACAATGTCCAACCGCGGCTGAAGCTTGATTTCTTTGCACACACACGTCTAAATTGATACTGCAGTCTGGCACAGATCACAGCCAAAGATTTTAATAGACTGGACTCACAGTGTGACGTTAGATCGCTGTTGTCTCAAAGGGTACATCATGAAATATATTTGGGTGACTCAAACTAATAAAGCCCTTGACTGTTGCTGAATTCATGCTGCTTGTGCCATCTGGTTAGTGATGTCATGATACTATATTTTGTGTGTGTGTGCTGCTGCAGGCTGCTGGGCCACTGGGAAGAGGCAGCCAGGGACCTGGCCACAGCCTGTAAACTGGACTATGACGAGTCCGCCAGTGCGTTGCTGAAGGAGGTCCAGCCTAAGGTAAAACCCCAGACAAGAGAGGGAAGAGTTATTATTTGTGATCTCTTTGATTGTTTACATGATACAGAAACAGCTTGCTTGTCATGTTTGTTTTCAGGCTAACAAAATCATAGAGCACAGACGTAAATACGAGCGCAAGAGAGAAGAGAAAGAGATCAAGGAGAAACAAGAGCGGGTAAAGAAAGCCAGAGAGGAGCACGCACGAGCTCAGAGGGTGAGTTTCCACAATACGATAAATAAATGTCCCTTTTAAGTTGAACTATTCCTCCAGCATGGTCAACTGTCACAGCAACCTGCCAGGTTTACAAACACCATCCAGGGTGGAACTTAAGATTTTTCACATGAATTCAACAAAATTCTTGGATTTGGAAGTCACACTGGGTTAGCCGGAGCTGAAAACATGCTGTTAAATCCATTCTTTACATGTTTGTGTAAGGATCGCTTCAACATGTGAAGAAAGCTCAAGCTTAACAGTGTGTAGTTATGGCTGCTGAGCTAGGATTGGATAAATTGTTAAGAGAATGGGAGCTATGATTGTGGCTGTACTCCAGGGCAGGAGCATGTAAACTGTATTTAATTAGTATGCCAAATATCACTATCACTGTTCTACACGTGGCATATTCGTATTTCCATTCACAGGTTATTTAAAAGTGGCAGAAAGTGAAAGAGATCATGGATTATCATGGAGGTGAACTTTGGTCTCCTGTATGAAAGTCCTGTGTTTCACTGGACCTTCATGCTTTGTTCCCATCATAATCGTCCCCCTGCTGGGTCCGTAAACCTAACCAAGTGGTCTTGTTGCTTAAACCTAACCAAACTGCGCCTGTCTCACCACTTTAACTAAGTAATGCACTTAACTTGCGTCACGTACCCAACGTGAAACAGCAATATGCAGAAGAATACGGTGCACCAGTGAACGAGCTCTTTTGGTAACTCGTGAGCTCCTTTCTTAACGTGTTCTCAGTTACTGACAGTTGCTTACGGTTGACTACAATTAAATGTAGTTTGCTTGAGGCTTCTCTACATCATCTGCATTCACCATTAACATTTTAAAAATATTTGAAAGTCATCGAACAACCAAAAGCTGTCCGTAACTCCTGCATGATAAACTGATAACCCGTTCTTTTGTCCCTCAACAGGAGGAGGAAGCACGACAGTTCGGTGGAGGATTCTTCCCAGGTAGGAGAACGGAAACAAGCCGACTCGTCACATGATTGTACGAGAGGCACAGTTTGTCACGTGATACATAGTTGTTGTATATGTCAGTTAATGAGTCACTGTTGTTCTGCAGGTCCTGCTGGGTTCCCAGGCGGAGCCCCCGCTGGCATGCCGGGTCTCGGAGATTTCCTGAAGGATCCTGAGCTGCTCAACGCCATGAAGGTGACTGAACTGCTCAACAGTAATCCTCTGCATCTCACCACTTCCACTGCTGTGTCCCATGTCTTAGATTATACAGACCTTAAAGGAATAGGTGCTGAGGGTTAGATGAGAAGATTGATGCCACTCTCATGTTTAGCTTAGCTTAGCATAAAGACTGTAAACAGGGGAAAACAGCTAGCCTGGATCTGTTCAAAGGCAACAAAATCCACCTACAGATACAAACTCATCATCCTGACTCACACAGGGGAGGATGACGATGAGGGGAGGGGACGTGTTTTAATTCCACGAACCAGAACGTGTATTTGAGGCTTGGCCGTGCCACATTGTGATGGACTTTGTGATTGTGATGCATTATCCTGTTGTTCACGCAGAGAGATTAAAAAGCTAGAGGGGGAAGATTGTGTCTGCACAGAGCAACTGATATACTCTCGCAGCCGCCGTGACATCAGAGGCAAACTCAGTCAGACTGTTTTCTGCCCAGAAGATGACAACAGAGTCTTTTTTCTGGTTGTAATCATTTACATTACTGCCGCCGATCCAGTCATTTGAAGTTTTTGGTATAGTTGTGAAGAAGTGTTACTGCAGCAGGCTAGTTTAAGTATAAGTGTAGACTTGTGTGGTTTTATGACAGGAGGAGGAATCTGTCATCACACTTCACCAGAATTTTAAACAGTTCATTTAAAATTATATTTAAAACTTGAGAAAATGGTGGGTGGAATATATAAAAATAGTAAAAGCGTTTTACTGATGTACTAATAGACCTTGACTGATGAAGAGATGGTAAGAGTACCTTTTAGCAAATGTTTGAGTGTAATCGGTTTTCATTATTGTTATTTAGAAAACACACAAAGCCTCTGAAAACTTCAGGTGTAAACTAAACAATATAGATCTCTATATCATTACATATTCATGACTAAATAAGCAGCAATCAAAGTCAGAGGAAGTCCACTGATTTCATCAAAGTCTCTGTATAAATCCTGAAATCTGATAAATTGCCTGAAGTGACATCATTTGTAATCAGTAAATGTCAGAAAATGGTTAAATGCCCATTGTGGACATGTACTGTGTGATTAAAGGTGACCCCTGTTTATCCATATTTAACTCCAGGACCCCGAGGTGATGGCTGCCTTCCAGGATGTGGCACAGAACCCGGCCAACATCGCCAAGTACCAGAACAACCCCAAAATCATGGCACTCGTCACCAAGCTGAGCGCCAAGTTTGGAGCTTCGCCGCAGCCATAGACGAGGAAACAAAGGACCAAAGCTGAGAGGAGAGTGGATACGTGGCGAATCAAATCCGGAGAGCCACGACGCTTGTCAACAATTAATTCCACTGTGTGCAGATCAAACAGGGGAGCGGGTGACGGGTTAATTGGTGTGATGTAGAGAAAGCGGGGGCAACTTTTTAAATGTTCTTAAATCAGCCTGTTAGCACTTAGCAACGTCTCAACAAAGCAACCCGAGGGTTAGGGGTCAGGTCTGACAGCCTCTTCTGACTCGTCTCAGCTGGGACTTCACTTAACCACAGGTTGACATTTCTTAACCTGTATCTGGGAGCTCCTGCATTCAGACGCTAGTTCACAAACATTTTTACAGCCATTTAATACATGGTAATGGTTTAGCTACCTGTGTTTTCTTTCTCTAAACAGAGCCGAACTCTCTCTCTCACACAAACACAACTCTTGGTCCCTTTTTGTTAACAGATCTATTGTTACAAGTGCAAAAAAAAAAATACATAAGTTAGTGATCTTGATGTCTGACCCTGTTGGAAAAATAACGATTCACAATAATAAAACCTCTGTTGCTGCATAACGGGTCTGATATTCTTTTCTAGTTCAGCTGGTATTTGTTCATCATGATGTCTCATCTATTAAACTAGGAAATTAGTTTTTTTTTTTGTTGTTGTTTTTGTAAGTTGGATCATTTTAATGTAAATTGACACGTTTCAACCTCTCATACTTGTGAAACTGATATAACTAAATCAGATAGTTGCAGTTTAAAGCTGGACTAAATGTGCAATGGGTGAACTTTAAATATTTCCAGAGTATAAAAAACTGTTTTAAAGTTTGAAAGCTGAAACAATTAACATAACCAGTTCCTCTTTTTCAAGTAAACCTGCAAAGATTAGATTAGCCGAGACCCGGAAGAAGCTCGACTGCCGACAGATTTTGAGCTCGAAACCTGATGTGGACGTCATGGATACGCGGTCCATTATTTATATTGTCAGTGGTTGTTTCAACCTCTTGTACACGTGAAACTGGTTTAACTAAATCAGATAGTTTGCTCCCATGTTAAAATGTCCAACTTCACAGCAGAAATAAACATGTTGACAGCCTGGTACAAAAAACATTTGTGAATTTTTATAGAACTCACCTGTTCAAAAGATATTAAGGCTTAAAGTTATGCAGAATTAAGAGCGTGGCTTCTTTGATTGAAAGGTGGGTGTTCTTATAGGAGGCTTGTTTGAGCACTCCTCAGATCCACGTCTACGCTGTCCATTATTTATACAGTCAGTGGTTGAAACTTATAAAATTATTGGACTTTTTGGTGGTCACCGATTATTTTGTGTGATAAATAGTTGGAGCGATTGTTGGTTGCACCCCTAATCAGGCTTTCATAATTAACACTGGTTTTAATTGTCTTTTAGTACAAAACAGCTTCAACAGGAACTCTGAATATACAAGTGAGTCCCTACAGGTGCTGTAGTATGAATCAGGGCCAGAGGGAGAGTGGGTCACCGGGCTACCTAATCCACCCAGGGCATCTGTCCTTCAGCCTGAGGATTAACTGCTCTGTAACACATGGTTGGTCCCGGCTCTCATGATGCTGAATCGCTGCATCAAAGCTGATCTGACAGAGGAAATTCCCCTCACTGGGGACGGCGTTTTGTCCACCAAAATGTAGTCTGACCAAGTTGTGGATGTTGAACGGTGTCATTAAGTCAGCAACTCTCACAGCGAATTTCATTTAATACACAGAGTCATCAGAAACTACTATTACTAATCAAACAAGAAAAACAGGATTTGTTTTGTGACAACATTCAATTTTAATTGTTTACTTACAACAAAACAAAGACTGTAAAATAACTACTAGGGTTACAGGCGGGAGGGAACAGAAGCGGTAAGGGGGACTCTTGTAGTAGCCGAGAAAAAGGTCAACAATAATACAGCTAGTGTCCGTATCTGTAAAAAGAGAGAGAGAGGACGTACTGTCAATACAGCTGTTCATTTACAGAAATATTCACAACACAACACTGTCTTAAAGGTAAGAAATATGCAACTAAAGTAAGATTCATTTAACTGTTATCATAATCCACAAAGCCAAACATCTATACCACACTACAGAGGACTGATACTCACTTCTGAAACTCCCACTCTCTGTTGTCCAGAGGGCAAACTTGTCTGGTTTTCAGCCAGCGAGAGATACAGTGGAAATGAAAAGCATGCTGAGGAAGAGAAAAACAACAAGATGAATAAATGCACCGTACAGCTGGGTTCATCATAACGGTTAACATGCTTTACAATAATCAGTTTCACCAATTAATAATCCAAGAATTATGTGCTGTACTTTCACCACAGTGTGATGGGTTTGTTTACATCAGTGTAGTTTGTAATCACACTTCTCTTGCTTACAACTTATTATCATCAGTGCGGGGCTTTTTTTGTTCATGAAGTCAAAGACTGCTCATACACGTGTCGCATTAAGCAGGTTTATCAGGGAGATATTTGCATAAATTAGCATATTTAATGACATATTCCTGAGTCCTAATGGTATAAAGACAGTTAGTATGTCAAATGGTGCACAATTCTTTGTAGAAAGGTGTTATGGATTTTCTTATTGGTAACTGTTAGAGTGTGTTCAGACAGAAAGTGAAGCGTCTTCACTGACCGCGCCGCCTCCAAGCTTTGCTTTGCATTCTGTCTAAACACACAGCTGCACTTCATGATTTATTATCATGAATTATCAACATGTGTTACAGATATATGGAAACTCACATTGCAGACACCCCAGGCTACAGTGCATTCCTCAGAGGTTGCAGAGGCTTGGTTGGCCTGACACTCTATACCTGATGAGGGAGAAATGTGTCAATGCAACTTCACAAAACAGTCTGACGAATGTCAGAGCTCTGACTTAAACACAGTCCAATATGTAACAAAGGAGTGAGTCCAAAACTGCGTGAAACTCACAGAGATCCATGATGTGGTTCCGACAGATAGCACAGTTATCCACCACAATGTCCCAGGCCCACAGCGCCACGGCATTCCACTGGTGGGAAATAAATAAATAAATGAATGAATAAACACATTTAATCCAGGTTTTCTTGTTGACAGTGATGTAGAAATGTGATGGCAGTTTGAATTTCATATTTTACATTGAAAACATTTTAATTTATTTGAGCACCACAACACACAGTATGGAAACAGTAAGCTGATGTCACCTGATGGACAGCTCTATAATATAATATAATATAATATAATATAATATAATATAATATAATATAATATAATATAATATAATATAGCATAGCATAGCATCATGGTCCTTGCCGAAACACTGATTGAAATGACAATAAAACCACTTGAATCTTACATTTTAATGTTAATACCAAAGAATAATGAGTTTATTTTGGTGTTATTAAGTGTTGTTAAATTTAAAGTAGGAGCTGTTAAACAAAAGAAATTGGCTTCCTATTGGCTTATTATTGTATTAGTGGTCAAACTTCCAGCAGATGTCTGATATATGTTATGTATTAGTTGGCACCTGGTAAGCACAGGTTCAATCATACATTATTTTAACGTTGTCCATGTAATCTGATTACATTTAGAGACTTCTTGTACCTTCAGGTTTAGACTTTGTGGGCTGTCAATCCCGGTAAATGCGTCTCAGCTAGGCTAACTCTGTTAGCACGCAGAGTTTAGGAGCTTTGCCGCTTAACGTCAGTTAAGATTTAAGGTTAACATTATGATTTCCTTTTGTTGATTATACCATTGGTGAAGGTTGGTGATCTTTATCACATCACTGTGGGTTCTTCTATTGAATTTTTAAGCCACCGTGAGAAATGAGAAGTGCAAATTCATGCCCTGTTTGAAGCTAACGGCTAACTAGCGGCTAACGGCTAATAGGCTACAGTCAGTTAGCGCTGGGATGCTAACGGTAGGTAGCTGGTTAGTGGCAGTGAGCTGCGTTAGCGGTCATTTGGGGGGCTGCTGACTGATCATATAGTTTCTTTACACCGCATCAATGAGTTATTTTATACAACCATACCTTCTTAACTTCAAATCGCTTCTTGCTGGCTCCACTGTTTGTGCCGCTCGGCGTATCTACATCCATAGCTGCTGCCATCTTGAAAGGAGAAGTTTGGCGTGACAAGAGCTAGTTACCCGGAAGAAACACAACAGCAACTTCCCGTCGTCATGATAACGTTAGTGTGTTATTAATCTGGGATTTTTGTAGTGATTTGTGTTACGATGTGATAAATCTGGAGATGGAATTGATTACTCCGATTAAAAAAGAAACGTATTTGTCACTTCCACTAAAAAATTATTAAAATATGGATTGCTTAAAAGAAAACTCAGGTTCCACCGAGATTTGAACTCGGATCGCTGGATTCAGAGTCCAGAGTGCTAACCATTACACCATGGAACCTCTACTGCAGCTGTCTAAATATTGGCCTCATATGATTACTCATGATAATTGTACATATATATTTATATATATATATAAACACAAAAATGACCAGTTATCACCTGTATTGTCCTGGCCTCTGTATATTAGTAAATATTCATTTATTTACTCTCCATTATCCATTGTAGTTTTTCTAAAAAGGTCTTGGCAGTCTGAACTAAATGTTCAATGGGACTATCTTGACTGTGTTGAAGTTGTGGTTATGCTCCATCTGCATCAATGCAACATGTTCAACATGTACAACAAGACTGGGAAGGGCTTGGCTGGCTGAGTTTATTATGCTCTGATAATAAAGAGTACATGTAAGTTCCACACAAAGTTGCTTTATTAAAAAAAAAAAGGGGTCTTCACACTGTCAAACTGCAATAACATGACGCCCAGACTGATATTTATTACAGCATCTTCTTGTTCTTTATCGTGCCACAGGTTTCTTCTGAGGTCTGCTCTTGGTTGGTTTGGGTAGTTTAGTTTTGGGCTTTGCAGGTTTAGCTTTGACTCCAGAGGCCTTCGAGAGTTTGCGTTGGGGTTTCACTTTAACTTTCGGAGGCCTGGTGGCCACAACTTTCTCAACAGGAGGAGAGCTGCTTTCTGGGCAGGACTTAAAGACCTGGACATCCTGGACCTTCTGACCTCTGACCTCAGGAGGGTGACCACAGGTGGCGATGACCTCCAAAGTTACATTCTCCATCCACCTGAGAGACAGAGGCAAAGAAAGAAACATAGCAACAATCGTCACCAACTGTGTCACCTTGCTGCCGTTTCTTTCCTCTCTTTAGCAGTTCAAGTTATTCCCAAAAAGATCATATCTGACAAACTCCAGAGAAATTCTGCACTGACCTGCGTAAAGGCAGCAGAGGACAGTCACACAGCAGAGGGTTGTCCTGCAGGTCGACCACCTCCAGGCCAGTGAGCGGGCTCAGGTCGGGAAGCTCCTCCAGCTGGTTACCTCTCAACGTCAAAGCCCTCAGCCCTGGACCCAGCCCCGCCAGAGCATCCCTCGACATCTAGATGGTGATACAATTTAAAGAGCTGATCATCAACGAATCCTGCCATGGCATGGTGTATGTCCTCAATGAAGTGAACAACATTAATTATCTTAAAAAAATGTCTTAGTGGTAATTTTATGAATGATTATTGTTACATTAAAAGACGACTTAAAGAGTGTTATGTTTGGGGAATTTTAGTCTCAGGCTCAGGTGTCCAACCTTTTAACCTTTATTTGGATTTTCTGGCTCCAACAACTAACAAAATGGTAGTAAGCATACATTTAAAATCCATGCCTCAGAGTCCTTTCAGCAACACAAGATGCATAGGATACTTAAGATTTGGGAAATACTCTCCTGTTAGCTTATAAAACGGTCTGTCGTACCTTCTCTATGCCCATCTGATCCATGTAAAGCCTCTTTAGACTTTGGGATATGGGCTGGAAAGCTTTTGGTCCAACCCAGCGAATTGAATTGTGAGACAGACTGAGCTCCTCCAGGTTAGAGGCCTCCGACAGAGAGTTTGTTGGCATCTCTGTCAGCTGATTTGAATCCAGGTGAAGTGTACCTAGGAAGGCAGAGTCCAGGGCACCCTTGGCGATAGAAGTTATTGTGTTATTGGTCAAGTAAAGTTCCCTGAGTTTAGGTGTTACAGAGGACAGCAGACCAGTTGGTTCTAGTTTGGAGATGGCGTTTCGCTCCAGGTGTAACACAAATAGACTTGGTAGGAGAGTCAGAGCTACAGGAGAGACACAAAGAGACGGAAAATATCCAGTTTTAGTTGGGTTTTTTTTTACATATACTGTATATATTTTACACTCAGCCAGGCCTGACGAAGCACTGACCTGATCCAGGGAACTGTGCCAGCCGGTTCCCCTCAAGGTGGAGGTAGGTGAGCTCAGGGGCTCCAGCAAAGGCTCCGGCCTCCAAGGATGTGAGGTCGTTGTCAGAAAGATACAAATAAAACAGTTTTTTCATCCCCCGAAAAGCACCGCTCTCGATTTCGTGGATTTTGCACAACTCCAGGTGAAGAGAAACAACTTGGCTGGCGCCTGGGAAGCCATTGGCAGGGAGGTAGTGGAAGTGGTTGCTGCGGAGGTCAAGCAGCTGCGTCTGGGTGGGGAAACCTCGTGGGACTTTGGTGTGACCTTGGCCTTCACATGTGGCATGCTGGGCTTCAGTCTGGGGAGGGTTAAAAGTTAAAAGTATGTTTATCTCTGAAATTTAGTGGGGTAGAAGTATAAAGTAGCATAAAATTGTACTTAAGTATTTGAGTAAATGTTCATAGTTGCTGTACACCCTGCTAATAAATATGGTAACTAGAATCTATTATCAAAACACGTTTTTTTCTTCATACCTTTGGTATTCTATAATATTGACACTCCAGTCATTGTACTAACTTAATCTAAAAATACATATACTGTACATACAGAGCCAGCTAGCGGGCTGCTACCTAACACTTAGAAGTGGACAAAAGTGAAATACTGTTTCCACAGGAAGCACTCACATCACAGTCACAGTTAACTGGACATTCCACTTTCTGCTTGGGTTTGGCAGTGGGTTGGGTGATGCTTCCTGCGCTCTCATTGTCCTTCTCAAATTCATCCTTCAGCTGCTCTCGATGGCTGCGGCAGCGCAGATCCAGAGGAGTCACGGCCTGCAGAGGTTCATCGGACAGGTGAGGAGGTCCAGCACAGGCTCCCTGCAGCTTCGCACCTTTGACACTCGCCCACTGCCTCAGAGGCCGCATGTAACAGTTACAGTAGATTGGGTTGGCTGTAAGAAAAATTAACGATGATTCGGGTGTATCAAAGACGACATCCTCTATATATATGTATGAATTTGTATCAATGGAAAATGTCACCTGTCAGGTTGAGGCTGCTCAGCTCTTTGGGCCCTGAGAGCGGCTCCAGGTAACGAAGCTGATTGTGGCTGAGGTCCAAGTGTGAAAGGAGCGGGGCGCCGGACAAAGCCTGATCTGACAGGTCCTGAAGGGACATGTGGTCGAGGTAGAGGTGTGTAAGTTTCGCCATGGAGACTGACTCTTCCCCGAGGTAGATCATGGGGTTGTGGCTCATGTCAAGGCGTGTGAGCTCACGGAGTCTTTACAGGGAGGAGAGAATAAAGTAAAAATGACGTGTGGCACTTTGAGCTAAATGTAATACTACAACACATAATACCACCCTTAATAATCCTTCAGATTGTCCCACCTGTTCATGGTCTGAGTGGGAAAGAACTGCAGTTCATTGTGGTCCAGGCTGAGGCGATTGAGAGTGAAGAGTCCAGCGAACGCCTCAGAGGCCAAGTTGTTCAGGGAGTTATAGCTGAGACGGAGCCACTTGATGTTGTTCAGGCCCTAGAAGAGGGGTAATACCGTTGTGAGATCATGTTGCCAAACATAATTATTCATTGTGGAGCATGTGTCTAATGTCTACACCCAGAAGTTTGATCACCTGAAAGGCCATGTTGGGGATGTAAACCAGCTGGTTGTTGGTGAGGGCCAGCATGTTGAGGAAGCCGAGCTGTGTGAACGCTCCAGGTTGGATCTCCTCCACACGGTTATGATCCAGGTACAGCTCCTTCAAGGAGGAGAGGCCATCGAAGGACTCCTGCAGCAGTCAGGTCAATAGAAAGAAAGAGGTAGAGAGAGCGATGGAAAGGAAATAACCTCACATCTATTCACTGTTGCATTATGTCTCCTCTTACCTGGTAAAGGATGTCAATTTTGTTGTAGGCCAAGTTTAAGGAGACCACTCGACCCAGAGTCCGGAAAGCGCCCTCCTTCACCTTGATAATGTTACAGCGCTGCAGGTTGAGGTGGGTGAGGTAGGGTGTGTGAATGAACGCCCCCCTGGATAACTCCTGCAGGTTGTTATTCTTCAGGTCGAGTTTCAGTGTAATCTGTGAGAGCGATACAAGAGAACAGAGGATGTATGTGTGGTGGAGGTGAAGCACAACTGAAGGACAGGACTGGAATCTTTCTGATAAAGACGGACTATACAGCTACCTGAATTATGAATTGCATGCACGAAATGAGTTTTAAGAAACATCTGAGATGCACCAAAGACAGCTGCCATTTAATGTTCCTCAAACAGCCGAGGGAAGGAAAGGAGATGTTTGAATTCCTCACCTCATCTATAGTCGGGGGAACCTCTGTTAAGTTCTTGCCAACGCAGGCGACCGTGAGTTTGGCGCTGTCACAGCTGCACACTCTCGGACATTTGCCCGCTTCAACGTGTAAACTGTGTGCTAATATCAGCAGGAAGGCCGCAGCAGAGAAGAAATGCATCTGTGCCAGTAAAAATGTAGAGAAATATCAAAGCTAATGCCAGAACTCTACAATAATCAATGAATATGTGAGCACATACAAGCTTTACCAAGATAAAAGAATATATAATGAATGATACACTGTTAAAACATTGTGATTCATTTCTTGAATTTAGCATTTTCCATTGAAACACACACATCTGAACATTGTTTAACTGTCGGTCATCATGCCATATTTAATTCTCAATAACCTGCACTAGAAGCACCACAAGGGACAACTCATCAGGTGAAAAGTTGTTCAAAAGCAAGATCCAAAAAAAAGAAGCCGACTTACCTTCAAGAAGAAAGTCACACCTCTCAACATGAATTAAATGACTTGAATCTGCCAGTTTAGTCTTCAGTTATCTTCCCGTGACTATTTTATTTCACTCCGACTGTGTCCAGCACTTACAGTCTGCAGTCCATCTGGCCAACAAACAAGGCTTTGGTAAATTCTTGTGTGATGACCCCTGATCCCCGCGCCCCCTCACTGCAAATTAACACCTTGGCTTTACATTTTCTGCCCAGTTAGAGGCTGAGACACCGGGAGTAAGCAACGATATTGGTTGGTCAAAATGATTGTGTTTGTTTATATATCCAAGAGATAAACTGACGGTTCTTGGTGTGTAACATGAGTATGTATGAAATTCATCTATTTTCTATCTCTTTACTTTTTTAAATAAAAATTAAGGCTGTGAAAGACAGACACTCAAATCAGCTTTATTTTCTCAACGGAAATCCCCAAACAATGCAGCTTGTGTCTCAGTAAAGGCAGGAAACACTCATTTAATCCCTTTTGATTGTTCTTAAAAGTCTTATTTTTATAGTAATTATCAGTCAATACATATTTTAATAACATCGTTTGACTATATTTAATAAACATTTAATATAAAAACAACGGAATAGTAAAGGTAGATATGAAATATAAAATGTACAATAGCTGATTCTTCGATCCTGGTCAGAGCTCTTCGAGTTGTAATCTGTGCTTCAGCCAATCAGGTGTCACTAACACACAGACCTTGAGGGAAATCAGGCTTTTTTCTAATTCACCAGAATACAAAGAGCATGAAGACCATGTTGTCAGTGCTGTCCTGTGGTTACACGAGTGTACATGAAGCTTTTCAGTTAGCCCACAACATGAGATACGATTACAGAATAACATTCAAGTCCAGTCCAGAAAGAGGTGTGTTGCCGAGTATTTGAAGGACAGCGGTGACACAGCGGAGTGTGTCGGAGTGGCGCCTGTCCTTCTCAAGTGCTGCTTTGTTTGCTTCAAACATGAGCTCATGTGTGCTGCTTTCCAACAAGGTCCATCAGTGGTCAATCAAAGTTCAGTCTGTATGTATATGTACGTTTAGTGTGCGTCCTCAGCCCTCAGACCTGACTCTCTGCAGTGTCGACTGGAGGCTGTTTCTGGCGTTGCCACAGGACTCCAGGGCTTTGTTGTTTCTGTGAATGACACAAACAGTTAGAGGGTCCAGTCTACACACACATGTTCAAATGATTAAAATAAATTATATTATTTATCCAATAATCCCTGATTAAGATGTGCTGATATTCTGGTATGTCTCCTATTGTAAATAAATCCCATGAAACACCAAAACCCACAATGACTATTAGCCAAAGCTTAAGCTATTGTTGTCCAAAAATACCAGTGAGCCACAGCTGCACACGTTCCTTTGTTACAATGACCACCAGCAGCACTGTAGTTTGAGTCAGTCTGACGCACGCTGTCCTGCTGCCAACAAATGTACTGCTGTCTGAGTATCTTTTGCTAAAAACTAGTTCAGCCGTTGAACGAAACATTTGTTTTAAAATGAAATTTGTGATCTGTTTACTATGGACAAACTGGCCTTGCACTGCGAGACACAGACAGGTTAGTGATGTCAGAAAACATTGTTGGTTTAGGTCTTTTCATGGGATTTATTGACAATCAGAAATAAATAAATAAATATCCAGCATTATCTTTTAAAGTGTGTGTGTGTGTGGGGGGGGGGTTCACAGGAACCGAAGCATCATGTAATCCAGGTGTACTGTTTGTAATCTTATTGAGCCTCACTGCTTTCTCTCCTCCAGACATACAGAGCTGTATTAAGTTACTGTGAGTGCAAACGTTTGTCTGTGTTTTCTCACAGGAAAACATGATGTACTTGTCAAGCTGATTGTAAAGCAAGACGACAGCCATTTACTACATTTTTTTTTGACATCAGTTATCACTTTTAAATATTTCAGCGAGTACTTAAACCAGAATGAGCAGTCACAGAGAGCTGCAGGCAACAAGCTGCACGCCGCTAGTTCCTCAGCATGGTAACAACTCATTTTACTGTGGCCCCTCTGCTGTGTGGAAAAGTACTCTGAAATTTGATTGGTGCTGCTACAACCATGATGAGAAAAGCCCAATTATCTACTGACTTCTTTATTAAAACAATGTGTTTGATTGGCTCTAAACTGAACACACATTGATGCTCTTTTATATTTCTGACAAAGCAGATGTTTGCTGTCCTCAAAGGAACGTGCAGTATTAATTAAACCACACCTGCTGTTAACAGAGTTTTATTTTTGAAAATCAGATATCTTAATGCTAAAATCAACCAGGACTGAAATATTAAGGATTATAACTGATGAATGAGTAATCACCAGAGTGTCCATGACTGCACCAAGTGTAAAAACATTCATGCGTGTGCTTCATCCCTGAAGATGGGCTAAGTAATCCATTTAAACCATTTTGTACCTGCGAGATGCCTGCTGATTGGCTCATTCTGTCACGCCCTTACCGGGACATGAAGGCCTGCAGCACAGTCACGTTCTCTTTGGGGAAGTAGTCCTGTCGAACGACGTGCTCCAAGGCGTGGAGGTGGCCAGGAACCACAAGGACGGGCTTCACCTTGTCCTCACTCTGAGTAGCCAAGAGGACAGGATGGAGGGATGGACGGTGAGGACAGAAGAAGAGTGTTAACAACAATGGAGAATGCAGTAAAAAGACCAAAGTGAGAAATTCAGAGAAGAGAAGTGTAAAGGAAACAAGAAACATCACAAAGTGACAGAGAAGATGTTTCTGTAGCTGTATCTGTTGCTGAATATGTGCAGATTAAACATACCTTGATAAGACCGAGCAACACTAATAAAGATGATACAAAGTTGTAGCCTTGGAAGGAAGGAGTGGTAAACGCTTTTCTGAGAAGAGCATCTGTGAAAAAAAAACAAAAAAACAATTTATGATTCATTTTCATAAAAGTATATTCAAACAAACATCTGGAGATAAAAAAAAAACAAAGTACAAAAGAAAGAGGAAGATGAGGTCCATCATGATCAATACCACTCTGATGTCTGTGTGCTCAACATGGAAACAGGTAGCCTTGCTCTGTCCAACATGAACAAAATTACCTACTAGCACTTCTAAAGCTCATTTATTAATGCAAAAAAACAAAACAAAAAAAAAACAAACAAACAAAAAAATCAACATATTCCTGACTGAGTTGAGAAAAAGTCCCATACATGTCTGCTCTGTAAAACAGCAAATTGTTATTTTTACACTTTGTCTTAGTCTGTAGGGCTGGTACCAGTTTTACAACAACAATCAAAGTGTCTCACCGATGCTGTCCAACACTGCACTCTTCACTTCATTATTCTCCTCCTTGTACACAGATGCAATCTTGAGGAAAGCTTCAGCTGTTTTTGCAGCATCTGTCACATCCACCTAGACACGGACGAAAGAGGAAACATTTACTGATGACCATCCTGTTTTATGCACAGACTCAAACTTTTATGCATCTTGCATCAAGTAAACACAAGTTAACTTCAAAACATTTCTTCTAGCCTTCAGTGGTGCTCATAAACAGACCTGCTGCTCGATAAGTGACGCTCTCTTCGCTCCCAGTTTGAGCAGTTTGTCTGGAGATGGAAAGCTGAGGAAGGAGGAGACGTCCGGCGGCCGGGGTGCTGATGCAGGAGTCGACAACTACAAGGGGAAGGGGAGAGAAAGAGAGTTAAACCACAACACTAAAAACATGTACATACTACAACAACAGCTAGTGTGGCCTTGAGATTGGACTTCGTGTCACCTATTCAGTGCAGATAGCATATATAGTAATAAGTATAGATTTTTTTATAATAAAATCTCACAACACTTTGGTTTGCCTGTAAAACATTTATAATTCTTAATTAATTTTAAGCCTTTCATTACAGCTGCAGCATCAAACTGTAACGAGCAAATTTAAACTTCACTCAGCTCACGTAAGCACAGGTTCTTTCTCTGACCTTGATGCCACTGTTTTCCTCTTCTTCTTCTTCCTCCTCCTCTTCCTCATCTATTTCCTCTTCATCCACTTCCTCCTCGTCCTCTTCCTCATCTTCATCTTCGTCCTCGTCGTCATCTTCTGGCTCACCTTCGTCGTCACTGAGGCAAATTAAAAAACATCTCATTAGCAAGGATTTGAACAAAACAACAGTACAGACAAAATTTACACAAGCCATATTTTGTATATTTTAACTCCTGCTTCTCCCCTACTGCATGCTGGGATCGTAGAGGGACACCCCGTAGTCTAAAGTAGGAAATGATTACCTGAGTGATGCTAGATGGTCGCCTATGTTCAGGCCTTCCATGAAGTCTTTCAGGGCTTTGCAGCCATTCTCTCCGAGACAGTTACCTGAAAGCCAAAGAAGTTATATTAAAGTTTAGTCAGGGGAGTCAAATAAACAAAAAGATCTCGACCTTCCCTCTTAATTACATTTCTATAAAGCAGAAGCCCTCGATGAAAAGGCATCTACACTTACAGTAAAACTTTAAAGCAGATTTTTGTACTTTTGAAAAGAAATGACTATTTGCCTCAGTCTTTTATATTTTTATGATAATGAATAATAAACATTTTAAATCTTAATATAAAAAGGTAGATTTGTACCATTTAGGTCCAGTTTCTCCAGCTGGTCTTTGTCCTTTACTGCATGTACCACAGCCAGAGCTGCTTCCTCTGTAATCTCGCCAAATGACAGATTGAGTTCCTGTTAAACAAAACGGAAGATTTACTCAGAAAACACTCAAACAAAAAGAATGACCAAGAAGAAGACAGGAAACTAAGAACCTTTCAAAATAAATTTAGCATAGAAATGATTGAAGCCCACAGGTGTGTGTGTGTGTGAGAGCATGTTCAGTCTACTTACACCAGTTACATCCAGATAGTCTACACACCATTGACTGTATATAAAGATGAAGTCAAAACATCAGGATCACACCATGATGGCTGACTGTAGTGAGTTCAGATATTTCTTATCACGCTCTTACACAGTAGTAAAACTCTCTGATATGTCTGGTTTTAATTAGTTTAATTAGTATGTGATGAGTCCTCCTCACAATTGAGTCGGCCATGTGTATCACTACTACGCAGACTGGGCCCCAAATCGATGGCAGTGGTCATATCCATGATCGTTTGACTGATTTTTGTCCAGTGGAAGAAGTAGAGACATGTCGTCCATCTTTATATACAGTCTATGCTACACACACAAGCAGGAAGCTGACTTTTTGCTAACCATGTCAGTACTTAGTTATTATTCTATTATCAGCAGTAAAGTGAACTTCTCACTCACCTTGAGGATTGGGAGTCCCTCTGATACACTTTCTGCAATAGCCATGGCTCCCGCTGGCCTCACCAGACAGTCTCCAAAGTTGATCACCTGGATGCTGCGTAGGTGTTTCAGTGCCTGTGAAAGAAACAGATTTTATTTGCTACAAATTGTCCAATTTCAGCGCCTGAATAGAGGATTATTAGAAGAAAATATAACAGTTGTAATTCATCACTCTTAATGTTTCACTAATCATTTTCTCTTATATAAACAATCTCTCAAACGACTACAGACTATTTAAAAAGGCGTCACACTGACTGCAACTTTAAAAAACATGATAACATGTTTGAGTCTATTCTCTGCAGCTTGTTGTGGAGTTCACCTGACCACAAAATAATAATAAATAATAATAATAATATATAATATAATATAAAAAAACAAAAACATGATGACACCAATATCAGATGTCTCTGTACCTGAGCCATGGCGATAGCCCCCTTCTCAGTGAAGGTGTTGTCGTTGAGGTTGAGGATGCGGAGGCCCGTGTTTTGCTGCATGGCTGTGGCCAGGGCTGTCACACCAGGGTGATTGATGCCATTCTGGGGCATGTTAACCTCCTCCAGGCTGCCCATCAACTGGGAAAACAAATAATTATTGTAGGATTACTCTAAAGATACAGCCACATAGTATTCTTACACAGAGAACAGCAGCAGTTTATTTACAACATCAGACTCTTTGCACAACTATGGACTAACAATATAAACTGCATAGATTTAAAGTGGTCTGAGATCACCATTTAAAATGAATTATACAAAGTGCTCCAGGAAGGCGCGCTGTGGTAAAATCTCCCACAATAGTCAGTCAGTCGGGTCAGTGGTGTAACACTTAGTTACAGTTAGTCCTGTACCTGGAAGGCTTGAGCGAGTGCGGTGGCTCCGTCGTTCTCCAGTCGGTTCCTCCCTGCAACAAACACCTTCAGACTGAGTGGTGTGCCCTCTGCACTGGATTTCTTATAGCACTGGGTCAACGATGCAGCCAAGATCTGAAGAGTCCACAAAGAGAGACGTGTTCAACTCTGATGACATTCATGGAGACGGAGACATGCCTCATCTTAAGATGTTCTTGTGACTTACCTTCCCTCCTCCGATGCCCATGCCACAGTTGTTGAGCCGTAGCTCCTGTAATGTGTAGCATGCAGTACTCTTGAGCAACTTCTCGATGCCCTTAACCCCGTCTGGTCCAAAGGCGTTGTCGCTGAGGTCTAAAACAGTCAACCTGGCACCCGCCAGCATCAGAGCATCACCCAGTGAGTTCTACGAAACACGGCAGAAACAGACAAATAATTGTTAGGGTGTGTAGGCCAAAACGAAGACAGCAGAAACGGTTACAGACGTGTAATAATTCAAGAACCAGACATGGAAAATTGTGAAATATTTCAACATGTTTTGACGTGGACAATAATGTTAAGCAAAGAAGTGTATTTACCAGAGCAGGTGGGATCTCAGAGCGCAAGCGACCTGTGAACATGTCACTCCAATAACAGCACTGACAGAGAGAATAAAGATACAGTGTCAAAGTCAGTGCAGAGACAAACTTGAATAAATTCAATTATTTCAAAAAACTAAAGAGCAACTAGACAGAATCATTTCACTCATCGTGTCCTGATTCTGGCTTTTCAAAAAGACGTATTTGTTACTTTTGACTTCAAGATTCAAAATGAGAATGACCAAAAAAAGTCTCTCCAAACCTTGAATTCGCTCTTTGTCTCTAGGGCCTTGGCGATGGCCTGTGCTGCCTCCACACCTATAGTGTTTCCCTCCAACCTCAGAGCCTGCAAACCCTTGAAGTCCTGGATCTCCTTCACCATGTCCTCCACTAAAAAGAGGGAACAGGTTGACAAAATGAGAAAAGTCATTACAACCAAGACTTTAGTGTGTTTGGGCAGTCATTAAATCTAAATAAGCCTCACAGGCTTATAGGCAGGGTTTCTGGGACACTAAGCGTGCTCACCTGACTGGGCATCATCCAGCTTTCTTCCCTGGCCTTTGTAGCTCAGCTCTCCTTCTGCTACTCCGGTCTTGGCCAGAGAGTCGGCCAACTGTGCAACAATGTCTGTCGCCATCGGGACACCTGAGAGACAAACACATGACTTACTTTATATTCTGCTTTATGATAGCCCACTTGTTTACTTCAATAATAAAACAACACACTGACCACTAAACAGAAGGTGTTTAAACTCCAAAACATACAGTTCTGTGTGATAATTCTGGCTTTAACAATCACGTTTTTTCTGGAAAGTTCAGTACACCTTGCTACTAGGCAGAAACTGCTGAAAGAGCTATTTTAGCAGAGAGACAATCCACCCTAAAACAGTATTTACATCTGCTGTATGGCACCACAGAGTAACTCAGATTTAACCAAAGTATTTGAATACATCTCTTTGTATGCTGAACAATATACAGATGGGTAATATTTCATCTTAACGTCAGTTTAGGGGCAAAACCCCCTCCTTTGTATACATAAAACTAGCCAGGCTAACCATGTTTAAAGGTAACTTCAAGCCCAAGAAATGAGATGACATCTTGTTTGAAGTCCAACTCGACTCAAAAACATGTTTTCAAGACAGCCGTTAAGTTTTATAAACACTGACTTTCACTCAGATTTTAAAAAGGAGTTTTGGGGTAGATTTCCACTGTAAGCCAGCCGGCTAGCAGCTAACGTTAGCGGCTAATGCACACCTACAAACAACAGAACGGTTGGCGCGCGGTGAAGCCGTTGCTGACAAACGGTCCTGTTCGGTAACGTCTCACGTTCTTGCTGGAAACTTTAACTAGTTTAATCCGGTGTTCACAAACGGACAGTTTAGTTAGGTAGTTAACTAGCTGGCTAACTAGCACGGGTAACGTTGCGTGTGACAGGCAGCGCGTGGCCTCTCCGGTCGGTCACCTGAAAACTGCGCCGCGGTCAGTTTAACGGCTCCGGTCCTCAGTTTAAACTCGTTATTACAGAAACTCTAACCCGTTACTTGAACTACACCCTGTAGAAATGAATACAGTCATTACCACAACACTGCTGTGCTGACTGAATCCAGTCCGGTCCACTACTCCCGCTCACGCCTGACGTTCAAACCAAATCCAGCAGCACACTGACTGACTTGACGACCGCAGAGCTGGAAGACAAGGGACTTGTAGTTCAGTTAGACTACAGCGGTGCGTTCAGGTGCTTCTGCAAAGCACACTTCCCTCTACATATAGAAATACTGTCTGTAATGTTGTGTCGTGGTGGGGAAAAATAACAAAATGGGCCTTGTAATGACAAATTTGTTTTATTTAACAGTATTTTACTTTATAGTACTCCATAGTACTATAGTACTTCTCCCCTCTGGGAAGTGCTACAGAAAGCTGTACACCAAAACAGCCGGTCCTTGAACGCACCGTCATGATAGGAAACCGACCTGTGGGTGGCAGCACCGCACCGAGAGAGAGACATCCAGTCTGCTGATATTATGCAGACGAAGAAGAAGAGGAAGATTTTGCAGCTGGCTCATGGATGGACGTGAGCTGCTGCGAGAGCGCTGGGGAATCGAAACTTAACGGGTGAAGTGAGACACGGAGCCTCGGTGGGTCTCTTCTTCCTCCCTCGGCTCGATGTTCAACAGCCTGTCATCTGCTGAGACTTTTCCCGACTTCTTCTTCCTTCCATCGGACACAAACACGCTTTTAAACTTTGCTCCGGTTCAATGAACTTCCTCAACTCATCAGGTAGGTGTGTCTGAAGTTAAAACACGCAGAGTCAGGAGGAGGTGGGGGTTGGTTATTATGCTGGATGTTATTATGCTGGATGGTATGAATAAAAATGATGTTATGAATAAACATGAACACAGCCTCAGTGAGTGTCTTTGTCACGAAGAGCTGGTTCTTGTGGGAGGTAGTGGACGCACATCAGCCACATTTACATACAAACAATCAGGAAAACGAGTTGTTTTGTTACTAATCCACATGTTTCTGTTTGTCTTCTCTCCAGTCACGCCATGGATTCTGCCAGACAGAAACGCAAAGAGGAGATCAGCAAATCTCTGGCGTTTATACAGTGAGATGTGTTTTTTTTTTTTATTATATGAGGGCACATTGAAAGTGAAACTTCCTCTGGCCTTGAATGACTCATATCATTGATATACAAACTGCCTCTTCTTCTCTTCTTCTTGTGTTCTAGGTCTTCTTTGGCTTATCCGGACCCTGAGGGCTACCAGGTACAAGCTGTCATTACAAACACAGTGTTATGTCTGTCTCCTGTCCCTTCACTCTGCACTGTTTATGATCTCCAGTCACTGGGTCATAAGTTGTTACTTTCTGTTATGTTTCTCGCTTAAACTATTTTTTTCTTTTCTTTCCTAAAGACTGGCATGACTTTCAAATATTTTACAGATTGTCTTCTTACATTCTCTTCATTCCTTCTGTCCAGGCAGGCCTGTTGTGGTTAAAATCCACGTCCTACTTCTGTGCAAAAAAAATGTTCAAATGCAGCATTCGCACTCAAAACACATTCAGGCAGGATCAGGCGAATCGCCACAGGGTTGTGCTGAAAGTAACCGCTGTGAAACAATCAGAAAATAACTTTTTATTTCGCTGATTAACCGGCTTTATCGATGCTTGCACTCGCTCACTCTCATTCACTGTCTAAGTCACTCGACAGCTGCTGTCTCTCTCTCAAACCATTGTACACAAACCAAATTAAACTTCTTCATGTCACTATTTTGCAGCATAAGTTGCAAGTCAGACTCAGATTTAGAAGCTGGGTACATGAAATAAACAAAGCCAGAACACAACAGTAAAGTATCAGAGTTTATCACATGAATCCACCTGGATAGTCTCAGTTTCAGAGACATTTTAGGCTGATCGTTTGTGACGTTGTTAATCTAATATTCCCATTTGCCTCAGCTGTACTTTGTGTTTATTGATAATTAGTAGTAGTAGTAGCTCAAAGCACCACTGTGCCTAAGTATAACCTCACAAAGTCATGTCTCAGTTGTGTTGTAACTCATTAACTGCTGAAACTTCACGTTATTTCTTACAAGATACAAAGGGGTGACTTCAGGGTCTGTATCTATCTGACCATAGATAGATAGATAGATAGATAGATAGATAGATAGATAGATAGATAGATAGATAGATAGATAGATAGATAGATAGATAGATAGTAATTTGTAGCCACAGTCTGTACAAAGCCTCACATAAATACATACATACACAGATACATTAAACACCACAACATAACCACAAAATTAAACATTCAGTACAGCACATTTATTAACCTATATCCCATCTGTATAGCTCTCAGCACATGCGGTTATCTGGGTGTTTAGTTAAGAGATGATCTGTGACCAGATGGGAGCAGTATGAAGGATGCTGGACCTGAAACATTCACATAATTTTGAAGTGCTGTTTGATGTACAGAAGTGGACAGACTGGCAATACAGCTGATCTAAATAGTGAAGTCTCTGACATGGGAAAGGCAGAGAGAGCTTTTATGTCACTGCACTGCGTTTTGTTGAACAGTTTGTGGCCTGATTTACTCAGCTGTTTTAATGTTTCTAATCTTGAATCCTTCTCTTCCTTCCTCACCTCTTCCTTGTGAATGTCCTGGTATTCAGCTTACTGTCCATGCCCATGTGTACTGTAGCCTTGCCAAATCATTCTTAAAACTTGTTTCTGCACAGGGCAGAAAAAGCTTGACCTGTGGGTTGTATTGTGGCTACCTCAGTCCTGATAGTGCCCAAAGCTTTCTGTGACACACCACCAGAATCTCACCCCCTTCTTTCCTTCCCTCCTCCCAGGATTTCCTGACCCACTTAGTGTGCAACCTGCTCGATGAGGGCAACGCCTTGTTCAGAGACAGAGAGTGGGAGCAGGCTGTGAAAGAGTTCAGCGAAGGCTTGAATGTCTCATGCTATGCTGCAACAGAGGCACTCGAGATCCCTGAGGCTTTGCTGGAGAGTCTGTATGTGAACCGAGCTGCAGCCTACCACAGTATGGTGAGACACATTAGCAGTTCATTAGGTGAATTTGCCTGTGTTTATGTTTTGTGGTGGCGTTCCCTTTTGTTGTACTTCCTGTTAGAAATCGCTGATATAATTAGACCCTTTTCGGTTTTTTTGGTTTTTTATTAGCCACACTAGCAGCTGCATGGAAAGTCCAGATAAAATACAACGCAGGGCATTTCACCACCAATAGTTTTACACATTACACAAGAATGATGTAAGACGGGGAGAGACGATTCATCAGTATAATTAGAATCATGACCTTCACCAATATGATAAGAGTCATGCAAGGATGAGTTCAAGGGAAGGCCGAGGAATATCTGAGATAACCCAGGAGTAAATACTAGAGTAGTATATTATAGTACAAAGCACAGTATGATGATTATCAAGAAGACAATTATACATTCCTTTCACTGTTGAGTTACCCAGAGGATGGATCTTAATGACTTTAGTAATCCTCTGAAGTTTGCTCTCGCATCAAAAAGATGTTGACATTTGTCTCAACAGCTTTTGCCTTTAAATTTGGCTCAGGCGTTTTGGGAGAGTTCTGGTAATCCCTTAATTTGATCTCCAGCGCCATCATCAACATTTCAAATGATCGAATCTAATGTCATTCCCATCATCCTCCACTGTACTCTGTCCTCAGTGCAAACATGCTAATCTTTACGTCACTGAAATTGATGCTAAACATCTTTAGCAGGTAAAATGTTTAATGTAAATGTACTTTATTTATACAGCCCTTTACAACAGTCCTTTCGGTGTACCAAAGTGCTTTACAGCAGATAATAAATAAAGAGAACAATGACTGTTAACGACATAATAATGACTGTCAGCAAGCTGACATTAGCATTTAGGTCAAATCATCGCTGTGCCGAAGTTCGGCCTCGCAGAGCTGCTAATGTGACTGTTTGTCTTGTTTGCTCATAAGAGGTAATCTTGGGCTCTGGTGAATTCTTATTGAAATAAAAGTCATTTTAACCAGTGACGATATCAAGCTGGTGATCGTCTCACCGAGGTAGGTAAGGGTTAACATGGCTGTCCAGAGTTCTGTGTCCTTGATCATACAGCCAAGCCAATTGTTGACCGACAGTCAACACGGATACAACTACACTCAGAAAAACAACAACCCATTTTTAGTTTCGACTTTAAATGTCTGGTTTTATCCACAGTATATTCAGCTGATATTTCTAAAAACAATCAAATTCAATGCACTGATAACAATGCAACGACATAAGCTAATTTAAACTTTTTAGACAATGCTAAGAATGTGATGGGAAGAAAAGTTATAACTGCACTACAGATCGTCCTGTTATTTATATAACAGAGTGATTTATGGACTAAATAACAGGACGTTAAACTCGGTATATGATTTGGAGTTTTGTCTTTTTTAACACTGAAGGCTTTTCCGTCCTCACCACCCGAACTATGAAGCTGCTTCTAAAACAATACCAGTCTGATTGACTGCCCCAACAGGAATTTGACCTGCACTAAATCATTTAGATGTGTTTTATAATCAGTACCAGGCGACTGAGCATGCCAAAGAAAACTAAGTTGTTCTGTACTGTTTGTTCTGTTCTTGTAGTTGTGTCTTGATATTTACCATTATATAAATGTTCTTTTTGTTAAACTGGACATTAAAATAAAACCTACCTTATTTATATGTAGGTTTGCCTTTACTTGATTTATTTCCATACCCCTTATTTGAACTCTTTTTTTACAATGTCCTCCACTCTCATCTCTAATGTTTTTCCACAGGGAGAATATGACCTGGGTGTGAAGGACTGCGACAGCGCCCTGAAAGTGTGTAAGGAAAGCCGCAGGGCGCTGTACAGGAAGGCACTATGTTTGAAGGAGCTTGGGAAGTACAAGGAGGCCTACAACTGCACCACGGACTGTCTGCTCATCACTCGTCTGGTAAAGGGAGGAGAGGAATGGGAGGGTCGACGCTGATAGGTCAAAGAAAAAGGTTCATTATTGGCCCTGGAAATATCAGTTTGACAAAAAAAGGTCCACTTTCTTGGGTATTTGATCATACTAGCACCTTCTTGGTCCACCACTTTGGTCCAGATCAGAATATCATCAGGCATCTTAATGAACTTGGTGATCACCTGACTTTTTCTAGGCTCATCAGTTGGTTAAATATTGCAATTTGTCCAAGACTCTGGTTATCTTTAAAAACTGGAGTCTACAGCCATTCTGTCTTGTTTCCTGAGCTTTCAGCCACATCTCACTGCATTCATGACAGTTCAAGTTTTCCTAGTGCTTGGACACTCATCTCAATGACATAATCTCAATCCTTTTTTTGCTTTTACAAAGAAAGTTGTGTCTCTCTTTAATGCATTAGATTATTTCTTTTCTGTTGACAGGACAAACAGGTGAATGAACTTGCACAGGAGCTGGCCGTCCATCTACAACTAAAAAATCGCAAACCCTACGTCAGCACAAGGGTTAGTAAAATCATCATAGTTTACAAATGAAAAATGTTTTTTTAGAAATTAAATATGCAATGTAGTGGACCAGTAGCATCCAGAGATATTAAATAAATAGATACAGTGGTATGTATGCTCAATAAAAATCTCTGATAGTTGACTAATTTCTATCATCTCTTGGTATATATCATCACGGTGTCTTCATTTGGTCCTCAGTTTGCTGTCATAGCCAGTCTGTTACCTTGTCTTTCTTTCCCAGGAAGGCTCGCTGATCACCAGAGATGTCGCAAATGGAAACACGACTGCTAAAGCCATCAAGGCAAGTTCCACATCTAATCTAATACTGTCTGATATTCCCCACCATGCATTAAACATGAAAGATAAATTAAACAAAATAAAGAATATGTGATTTCTCCAGATCATGACATTATAATTTCTCAAATGAAAAAAACCTTTAATATCACAGAATCCTTGGTTTTCCTGTTAGAGCCTTTACTCATCCTTCTGGATACACACACAATTTTCATTTCAGCTTGATTATTCTAAAAATTCTCTTTTTGTTCTCCCTTCCAGGTGTCTGGTGCTCCTTTAGGGAATGGTATGAATCCTCTGCGTAGCGTTGCACCAGGTATGAATTCTTTGACTTTGACATGAGCAGTTGTTTTGCATTTACAATCCAGGCAGCATGCGTGTTTGTGCGTTTGTGGTCATGATTAACTTCTTGAAAAATCTGTACAAAATCAATTACAAATAAGATTTAAATAAATTCCCTCCTGCTTCCCTTCAGTCAGCTTTCCCAGCATGCCTCGGTCCTCAGTTCCCTCCTCAGTTCCTGTCTCCTCCACAGTACCTGACATATTGGACAGTCTGGACTCTGAGCTGATGGGAGAAGACTTGGATAGCCTACTTGATGAGCAGGAGCCAGCTGAGGTAAAGAAAAAATCTGTTTGTCCTTGCACACCGTAAACTAACGTTTGTCACTGATAACGGAGTGAAGGTTGATTGGTTGGTTGTGGAGGATTAGTAAGCTGGAATGTGTGGGAAATGTGGAGGAGCATGTTAATAATACAATAATATTGTCCAAGACTCCAAGCACCAGGAACACAAATCGCATACTTTCATTTCAGTGCACCACAATTAAAAGTTAAATCTTGCCTTGGCTAGCTAATCAATCACAGAAAATGTCTTTCACCTTTTCATCTCTTCTAAAAATTAAGTTATTATTACATGTTGTCTCTGAGTGGGAGGCGTGGATATCTATATCTAGCTGTATTTTAAGATCCGGCTGCTCTGCCAAATAAAATGAACTTTGCGAGTGATTGAAAATGAAACCCACAAAAAACAAATACTATGAGCAAAGAGGGAGATTATGAAACAGATAATGAGCATTTGATGGCTTTTTGAGAAACGTGTCCTGCAGGGAAAAAAACAGACGACGTCAGACTCAAAACAGTACAAAGTTCTAAAATATATAGAGGAATATATTTCCTTTAAAGCTGCATTAAGAGATTTGAACAGGCTGTCTTAACAATATTGTGATGAGTACCATAGAAACTTAATGTGGTAACATGTTAGCAAACATCCAGCAGACATTGTTGGCTCTATGTTGCTCTCCGCCAACCCCTGAGGGAAATATCTGCCACTTGCTGAGCTAGATGTTCCACTTTCTTCACCAGCTAGCTTTTAACATTGTCAGTTTGATATTAGGTGTTGGTCAGGTGGTGTACAGTGGGTTTATTAAAGATTTCCCAGCTACGTACCACAGCTAGAAACATGCTGATGAGAGTTTGTGTGCCGTAAAACCAAAACAATAAGCTAAAAAAACCTAAAAACCTCTATAGAGCTGAGGGAAACTGCAGTGTTAGGCGTTAATCATCTGTGATATTGATGTTTCCCAACTACCATCTAATCTAGTTCTTAATCCGAGGCTTTGTGGTACTTTATTAGTACTTTTTCTTGCATTCTGTCTTATTCATTTTTATTCATGCATCTTCACTAAAGTTTCCCTCTTTGTGTTTTCCAGACCATCACCCAGGCAGCATTCTCACTCCCCAGCAGGATTCCCCCTGGTGCACACACTATTCCCTCTGTCCTGCCCGCCCCGACACCTCAGCTACCGCCGGCCTTCTTCAGCCCTGCTGTCAGCCAACTCAACTCCCTGGACTCTTTTTCAGGTGGTGGGCAAAGCGCCACAACTGCGACACTGGATGCCTTAGACGAGCTCTCGACCTCTGCAATTGGAGGTGGCGCAGGCGCTCTCAATTTAGGACTGACCTCCACGGCGCTGGATGCTCTGGATGGCCTTGATTCCCTGGATGACTTTTCGGATACGACTACAAGTGCTGCTGCCGAGAATGAGCCCAAAGCAGAACTGGGTGCAGGGGAAAAGTCCCTCGATGATTTGCTAGATGAACTCAATCCTGTGGAGCCTGTTTCTGATCCAGGTGGTCTGAGTGATGTCCTTAAACGTAGTGTGAAAGCTGTGGACCAGCTTGACTCCCTTGATGCCCTGGACTCATTCCCCTTAGTTGAAGGTGTTGCAGCAGCTTTGCCAACAATCTCAAGTAGGGGAACAGGCCTGGACTTGCTTTCCAACTTCAGCTCAACTGGTAATTATAATTTGTGGGTGACTTATTATATCATTGGCAAAGCAGAAGTCTTGTTCTTTAGATGTCATAACAGCTAAGAGCTTTCATTTGTTTTACTCTTGAAAATGTGGAAATAGTCTTTTACAAGAGAAAAAGTTGAAAATGAGAAAAATTTGACACTTTAAGCATGCCATGACTCATCTACAAAACTGAGTTACGTGAGAAATGTACGATACAGGTACAATGTTAGAGATTTGTCATTTATTTCCTCAGGTATCACAGGCACTCTGAGTGCTGCAGCTCCAGCAATGCGACCTCCAAAGAATAACTACAAAGTAAGACTGACTCTCTGGCTTATGTTACCCGCGCTCTTATTTTTGCCTTGTCTTGTTAGCGTTGACTGAAATCTTTTTCTTACTGCGGCAACAAAGGAGCGGCACAACCAAGCACTGGCCTCCACCCATGAGTTCATGCAGGCCTGCTCTTCCTGTTTCCCTCGCCTAGGTACGTTAACCATCCAGCCCTGTCTCGTACTAATTGTTGGTGCTGCTGGTGATAACTGGTTAGGTTAACGTTCCCTATTGTGGAACGAGGAACATCCACTTCTACTTTTCAGTTCTATTGAATATATTTTTCACATTTTCAGGTCAAGGCATATATACTTTTGTACACAAGCCAGATCTGGTCCACAGCTGTAAGCGAGACATCCTGTTATGTAGACGAAAGTCGGGTCATCCTTCAGAGTGGACCAGAATACGACAGCTTCCTACCTGGACTTCCTTCAGTGCGCCGTTTGCACTCTGCAAGGGTAAGAATCTCTAAATCATCACGGATCATTTATATCAGGGATCTCATCTGGTGGACTGGTTTGTTGGTATTCATTGTTGACTGATTGTTAATGTAGTTAAACTGATTTCAAATCAAACATAGCTGCACACAAAACTCATTTGAGGGACAAAGCTGGAAAGTGCTAATAAAATTTTTAGTGACGAAAAGAATCTATGTAACTGAATAGACAGAGCTTCAACAAGCTCATTCCTATAACTGACCTTTGTATTGAAACGAGAGGAGTTTACACGCATTTCCCACTGCACTCTTGGTCTGACCTTGAGTCGTAACTCATAGTTACTTGTTGACAGGATGAAAAAGGGAAAGCTTCAAACTAGAGTTTGAATTTTTTAATATGTGGTTGCTGATATCGGAGTTTCAGTATTGATGCCAGACAGATTCTTTTGTGGATAGCCTAGTTTGAGGAATACAGAACAGATTTTAGGCATTCTAGCAGCATTTCAGTTGATCCAACACTTTGGTGCGGGCTGATATATCTCAACAAGTATTAGATGGGATTTGTAATTTGTTACAGATACACGTGATGCTCAGAGTTTTGGTACTAAAGAGTTCTGTGATTCTCTAACTCTAAATTTTCATCATGTGGCACCTGCAGGAGCAATTTGTATAAAATTTATTCTAATTCTTTGATTTTTTTTGGTTCTTCCCATCAAAACCACTGACTTCAACCATATTTTTGAGTTTCATCGTACTTGTGTCAGAGAAGGCAGATTTACAAGCATCATTCTTGATATGACCTTGTAGTCTTGTGGAATAACCTCATCTTCCATGCGGACAAAGCAACTCTCACTTTGACCAGAACTACTGACGTTCCAGCGGGTGGATGGTTAAAGAGGGAACTTAATTAAAATGAGTGATTATTAATGTGGCTGTGTTTATGTTCCACGTGCCCGTGGATGTATGACTGAATGAGTTAATTTCTCATGTCAGAGCTGCTGAAGTCCGGTGATTTGGGCGTGTGTAAGTACGGAGAGAAATGCACATTTGCATACAACCAGCTGGAGATCGACGTCTGGACGGAAGAGAGGAAGGGGACGCTGGACAGAAACCTTCTGTTTGAAACAACAGCTGACAAACTGGACCCTGTGATCAGCATCATCCGCCTTCTACAGGAACACAAGGGCGTGTTCACGTTCCTCTGTCAGGTTAGTGCGCTCATCAAGTTGTTGTTGATATTTATTCTTATTTATGTACTTGTTGATTATTTTATTTATATATTAAAATACTGTTCCTGAGCACTGACTGCAGTCTCAGCTGTATTGTGTTTTGCCACAGTGAGGCTTGTATCTTATGCATGGTATCACTGTCTTTTGAACATTTATACAGGATTTCTGGTATAATAGTTGTTCACTGATGTTAATTTGTTAAGACAGTCATCCTCTTAATCTCCAAATGTGTCTTTCTTTATTTTTATTCCTTTCTTTCCTTTTTTTGATTTCTTCTTTTACTTTCTGTCTTTCCGCCTCTAGGAATGTTTTGACAGTGAACCAAGAATCATCAGCGAGCGCAGCAAAGACAATCTCACCATCTGCTCTAACTTGGATGCTCGCCACACCTTCGATGCCAACAAGTGAGCGTGTTTACAGCATATGTGTAAATGTCATCTTACCTTCGCTCATTTCACTAACTCTTTAACTCACATGTATGTTATCTTTAAAAACGCACTTTAATTTCTGCCTCTGTGCCTTTCAGGTGTTTGGTCTTTATGGTGAGGAGCCATTGTGTGAACTACAGTAAGGTCCGTCCACTGAGCGTCCTGTGCCACTTGGATTTGTGCCGCCACGCCATCCGGTGTAGCTGTGAAAGAAAGGACAGCTGCCATTTTGCCCACTCCGTCATAGAGCTCAAAACCTGGAGGGTGCAGCGGGACACAGGTCAGCGCATACAGGTTTTATTCACTTGAGATGGTGAGATGGCGAAACGTAAGGTTCTTATTAAAACAGGATTAGGTGGAAACACAGTTAAAGCTGCACTAATCAATATTTTTATGGAAACAACAGGTCAGTTATGGGTCCGTGTTGTTAAAATAATAATTATAAATGATAATGAAAATAATTAGAAATAATAAATGTTTGTGTTTTTGTTCACAGGTATCAGCCCTGGTGAGATTGTGAAAGTATCCGCAAAGTATAATGAGAAGCAGGAGAAAAATTCAAGCAAACTAAAAGGAAATAGAGTAAGGAAGTTTTTATTTTTAGTATTTCTATAATTTTATTAAAACAACACAATGTTTCTCCTGTGACTTATCACAGCTTGGTGGCCAGTCAGCTTGTCCAGAATCCTTTGTTTGTTCATATTTCTGTAAATGTATTAAACCCACAGTGACACCACCTCACTGCTGGACTGGAATCTTTCACCTTTTGTAATTTACAGAGCTTTTGATTTCAAGTGTATCATATTAATTAATAATTACATATACTATGTTTGTAGCTACCAGATTGTACATGTGCAGTTTCATAAAAATTCATGCAACAATTGTCCAACTTAAACTTATTTTCATTTCAAGCAGTTGTCTTCTGGAGGAGGTGGGGGTAAACCAAAAGGAGGAGGAGGAGCAGGAGCAGGAGCAGGAGGAGGTGGAAAGAGTCTGAACATGGAGATGAAGATGGCCTGTGCTCAGTGCTGGCGGGACGGTCGGATCAGTGAACCAGACAAAGCCCTCAAATACTGCACTGCCAAAGCCCGGCACCCGTGAGTACAAACAATATGTTTGTGTAATTTCTGTACTCTGTAAAATGATTGAAAGTGTATTTAATAATTTGTTCCTTAAATTACAGAAGTCATCTATAAACATAGCCATGTCATATTATCAGTTACCCTATTATACGTTAATATCAACTCACGTGTTCCTGCAAAATCGCAGCCTTGTATCAGGGATTGGCAGCTGTCTCATTTTCAGCCGTTGTCCTTCTCTTGATCTTCAGGTGGACTAAGGACAGATGGATACTGCTTGTCATGTCAGAGAGAAGTAAATGGGTTCAGGTCCGACCGTTGCCACATAACAAGAACCCCCCCCTGCAGTATTATGTATGTGTGCTTCCTCTGCTTTTATGCACTTTAAATAAACAAGTAGTTTCAGCCAAGCACTTCACATTCTTGAGTCTTCACCAGCCATTCTTACATTTCTTGCCTTTTATGTTCCCTGTGTTTTGTATATTTTGCTGCTTTTAAAGATGAAACTTGTTGGTGCAGGTTATGGTGTCTCTTGAAAGTTTGTACGGCACATTGTGATCTGTTTTTCTTTTGGCAGATGTGTTCCCAGATTTTAGAGAAACGAAAATGTAACACTGGAAATTGCACCTTTGCTCACAGCCAAGAAGAGAAAGAGATGTGGATGTATATGAAGAATAATGACTGTGAGTTATTAAAATAGATTATAGTTTACTCCACTCACTCGACTTTATCGTCTGACTTCGGCTCTGAAGAGACAAAGTGATAACAGATTTGTATTTGCGCCTCCAGTGCGTGACATGCAGCAGATATATGACATATGGTTGACATCAAACACCCACCACCGCCAGGCAGATGGAGCCGTGCTCGCCCAGCCCGCCACAGAAGAGAAATACATCGTCATGCCAACTGACTATGCTGAACCAATGGTGGGTGTGCAAACAGCTGCACTGGCACCAAACTAACTTAGACATGTGGTGTTTCCTGACTACACATCTGTGAGAAGAAGCCAAAAATGATTTCCTTTCTGTATTTCAGAGTGGTTTCTACTGCCGTTTGTGTGGCAGGCACAGTAACAGTGAGCGGCAGTGGCAGCAGCACATCTCTACTGAGAAGCACAAGGACCGAGTGTTCAGCTGTGAGGGAGAAGATGAAGCTCTGACATGGAGTTACCGTTTTCCTGGCAGGTGCTTTGAAATCTGCCCAAAGTAAGACCTTTTCCTGGATTCTGGATTCCCTGATTTTGGATTCAGTCAGTAAAAAACTGCTGAAATCAGCTGGTTAGGGCTTCAGTATTGGGGTGTTATTGGCATGAATCACAGGACCAGCTGGAGAGAACTGTCCACCAGAGTAACCTAACACCCACAGAGTATCATTTTTTTTTTCTGACCTCCAATTATCACCTTCTAGTGATGTAGACGTGTACCCCTGGATGTGTGAGTGCACTGTGACATCACTGTTGGGTGTGGTTACAGGTGCAACAGAGGTGAAACTTTAAACCAGGCAGCACAGTGAAACGCTGCTTGGTGTTAAGTTACTTCTAACTATCGACAACTATTGTCAATATTTCTAAGCAGTCTGAATGGTCGACTTGTCAGCTGGATTAGACCAATGCAACAGTGGTGTCAGGCAAGGCAACACTCTGTACATTTAAGTTTTGCTGTCCCAAAGCAGCAGGCATTGACATGCATGTGTGGTTCTGCTGTTATACATAGTAGTTCTATTTATAGACTGTATAGAGTGTAAAGTTTTGGTCCACCGGTACCGTTTCTGACTAAATATTTAACCGTCTAAACTTTTGGACCAGAAGATTTGGGGTTCAAGACTCTACTGCAGTTTTATGAGTTTTATGCTCAGATATTAGCAGTATCGGATTAATATCTACCGTCCTTCTTAAAAAGGCTTTTGTTATGTTCAAAGTAAAATTTAAAGATATCAAATTAAACATTTTATTAACATGTTATGTTCACATTCGACAGGTTGGATGGTGGCTGTCCTGATGGTGCGAGCTGTGACTACGCCCACAGCCCGGAGGAGTTGCAGGAATGGACTGAGAGACGGGATTTCCTGCGACAGACACTGGCCAAAGCTAGAAAAGACATGCTCATCATGCCAGATGAGGTTAACTTTGGGAAGTACAACTTTCTACTTCAGGGCTGAGAATTTATTTTATTTTATTTTGTGAGCCATTTTTTCTTACTGCCAAACCAAAAATCAAAACCAAACTCAGCAGGTGACAGGATTAAATCAGTGTGGAGACATTTGCCATTAGTCTCCAAATATGCCATTTACTCTTTACTTTAAATCAGTAAATATTTTCATTTCTTCTAACAGTATGTAGGTCATTTTCAGAGCAACTTGTATTGCTCATGTCTGTTCACTGTCCGTAATAAAGTACATCATGCTGTGAGAGTAAGGCTGGTGCCACTCTGAAAAACACAGCAAATAGAAACACACTGTTCATCACAGAATGTTCATAATGGATTTAACCACACATGTTGCCTTTTGTGATATTCACACAAAAACTGTTATATTCTTTTGTTCATTTCCCCTCTGAGTCTGAGCAAACAGTTTTATTAGGAAGTGTTTTCATTCCCAAGTTTAAAGCCTTAACACTGCAGTAAAATACTCCCCACAAATGATTTCTCAAAGTTTCAACTTTAACAAAAATAATAATAATAAAAATCATTCACTTCTGGTTTGTACTCCAGCAAAGGCATGTGTTTTTGGTGGGAACACATCTGTGCTTTATTTTGGGTCATATTATTTTCATGATTCGAGAAGGGTGTTGCCATAATGGACAAATGATTATTATTTTTATGAGACAAATAGTTTTGTTCATTGTTTAAACTAAAAGAGAAGCAAACCAAGTGAAGCAATGCTTCCCCAGTGACACCTGGGATCTATAAAAAAAAGAATACAAACGAGTATTTCCATTCGGAGGTAGTTTATACTTTTACAATTCAGGGTGGAATGGTGCACTTTTTACTCCACTGCGCTACAGCTCTTACCTGTTCAACAAATTACAAATAAAACATCAATAATCTAACCTTTACTTGCACGTAGTATTTTTTACAGTGTGCTATTAGTACTAATACTTCCCCACTAATACAATTTCATGCCACCTTTTTTAGCGCATTACTCAAACACGTCAGTAGATGGCGCGTGTCGCCTGTGGGTACCTGTTCTTGCACGTGAAGCCGTGCGTGGAGTGAAATGTGCCGGACAGAACAGGGTTGTTGTTGTTGCGGGTATCATTGGTCATAGCCCGCCCCCTCTTGCTTTCTCATTGGCTCTGCGGTGTGACTGACAGGCGCGTGCTCCGCTGTCATTCGCTCTAGGCTCTAAAGGGGGCGTGGCTATATGTGCTCACAAGTTGTTTGGACACATGCACAGACGGTACCCGTGATGTGACCTGCTGCAAAGTTGCTTTAAAAAGTGAAGTCAGGAGTTGAGTACGCATCATTCAGTTAGACTCTCAGACATCAGCTGGTCGTTCTTACAGCTCGTGCATCATGTCAACAGCTAACCAAAGCTTCTTTGGGGACAGGAGTGATGTACCTGATCTCCTCAAATCCCTGGCAGACTACCCTTTTTCCTTCCCTGCCTTTGATGACACCGGTAAGAATATTTTCCTATGCTTTTTTTTAAAGCAGGACAACAGTCCTGAAACTTGTGTCAAGCAGTGTTGGAAGTATTGTAATAACAAATTGAAGGTGTTATCCTCCTCAAGTTATTAGACTGCAACCCTTACAATCCTAATGTGAGAGCAATTTTAAGGTGTTTATACTCTACTTTAATATTATATACATTTAATGCAACTTATAGCCTACTCAAATACACTGAAGATGGAAGATGTACCATGCATTTTTGCAATTAAACTACGCAACAGTATGTAAAGTAGCTAAAACTATCTTCAACTCAACCATTTACAAGATTCCCAGTAATAATAATCATATATATATATATAATAACCAATCATATAATATAGTCCTCTAATCATGGCTTAAAACAAGTAAACTTAAGTAAATTAGGAATGCAAGACTAGTATTTTCTGTATGAGCAACTGCAACCCTTACAACCCGATCATAAGAGCAATTTTAAAATCCTTATGCACTACTTGAATATTATAATATATACATTTTATGCCGCATATAGCCTACTCCACTGCATTTAAAAGGTAAATTGTAGTATAAATTTTTATAGAAAAGTTAGTAAAGTTATTAGAACTAGTAGACAACTTCCCTTCTGGTGTATGAGCAGTTGCAACCCCCCTACCCCACCCCTCACAACCCTCATTTCCATGGCATTAAATGTATCTGGTCTACGTCTCATACTTCACTCCTGCTGTAATCAGAAACTCGTCGTCGCATTGATTACTGCAGTAAAGGTGATCACGGTCATATGTTGAAGTTGTCCAGGTCTGTATAGAAATGAGTCCAGCTGCTTTGATCCCTCAAAATGTGCTGAAAAGTGATCAAAGGCGGTGAATCTGCATTATGTCAGCAAACTGTCTGTGCAGTTTCTCTCCATGCAGTCACACAGCAGCCTGCAACTGATGTAACAAGGATGAAACATTCCTCACTCATGGTTTCATCACATCATTAGTTTCTTTGTGCCCTCGGTTCTTCATGTATACTTTTTACTGCTTACTTTTTTTTGGGGGGGAGCATTTTAGTCTTCATTCAGTGGTTGACAGTACAGACAGATGGGAAAACATGAAGAGAGAGAAGGTGTCATAAGAGTGAGGAGAGATGACATGCAACAAATGCCCTCAGCTGCAACTGAGCCAGACCATGTAATGGTAACGTAGACCACAAGGACACAGGCATGTCCCTTTCTTTCTTACGTGTGTTGTTGATCAGATTTCCAAATTAGTCAAAATATTCTCATTAAAAAAAATATAGCTGCAGATTTGAACATGGCTGTATAAACTCTTGTAGGGGCCTCCAGAGTTTTTGTGGTAATTTCCACAATATATTACAACGTAGAACTGAATTCAGACATGACAAAATGCACATCACAGTATCATTTTTAAAATGATCTGACTGGCATAACTTGATTAAATATGAAAAATCTGGCCTTCTGCATATAACTTTAATTATTGTACAGGTTTGCCTCATGGCTGTTGGCTCTCTGATCAATACCACTAATTTATAACATACTAAGATTACTAGAAATGAAGTATGAACACATGTGCCACAAATGATTCATTCTTTAAAACAATCTGAAAATATGAAGCTTTGATGTTATAATTCAGCATTTTATGCAGGGAGATACTCGTTTATTCTTACTGATGGCAGGCTGTTACATCCCCCAGCCACAGTGATGAAATTCATCCTTCCAACTTATACTTGTTTTTGGTTCATGGGTTTGTTTATATTGAATTAGTCACTTTAGACACACACTTGTGCACATCTTTGATGTGCCTGGTAATAATGTAACACTGATCGATCACTTTGTTTTAGTTGCGGTCAATAATGATTGCGTATAGCCCTGATAATTCTTTCTTGTGTATTTCTTTGTCTTTATGTATCATTATTATTGCAAATTCTTTAATGCAGAGAATGAATAATCTCTCTTCTGCTTGGCTCATTATATAAAGATCAATCAATCAATGATCTGATCAGGACTGTAAACAGCACCAGATGATTAATCATTGGGTTATTTTGTGTCTAACAAGGAGTAAATTTAAACCTATTTGCAGCCAAGGTACACAGCACTGCCTTGTCATGCTACACACCCATACTGTGCTGTTTTGTGAACATTGTAAAATAGCAAAAGCCTCTCCTGCTGTGGAGTGGACACTGAAATATTGCTTGGATTTTCTATTTAAACACTAGAGCTCTGCTCGATGCAGTATGCATACAAAACCCTCCTGTTCTCATTTGTCCTGAAACAACAGTCGGACCACAAGGCCACCTCCTGTCTGGGCTGCTTCATGAGAGTAAATACACCAGTTTTCACCATTGTGAGAACTGTTCCTTCTAAGACAGGGCCAACGGATGTTTGCATGCTTTGCATAGCAGACTTGAGTCCAAGGATTTATTTATTTTTTCATTATGCTCTGCGGGATATTTAGGAAGTAACAAAGAATAACAACTGTTTGCACAAATACAAGTGGGGTACCACACACTGCTTTAAAAAGGTTTGTGGTTATTGTGTCACACACACAGCCAGACTGACTCCAGTTACACTGCCACTTGACACTTTGGTATTGATCATTCAGACAAAGAGGGAGTCTCAAGCTTTGCACCAGTGTTATTCTGCATAGTAATTATAAACAGGTTGAGAGTTTATTTATGCATGAACACTGACAAAATAAACGGTGGGAATATGAAAAATGTGCAGATGGTGGTAAGAACACCCAGAGATGATCTTCAAGGGAGAAAAAAACATTAAATCCTAAGAAAAACTTTCTGTTTCTATAATTAAATTGTCAGCAGCTTTCCAGAACAGTTTGACTGACATCCATCTGCATTGAATCAGTTCCTGTTAGCACTAACTTAAAACAGTATATACTTTACACAACAGAGAAATGTTGTTTCATTTGCCATTTCATTTACGTTGACTTTATAATAAAAAAGATTATTCTTCCTGCAATGCCGCACTTAAAAAGCAACATGGAATTTGCTGCCTTGCTTAGGGGCACTGCAGTGCTGTCAATATATTGCCATTTCTCTGCACTTTAAATGATCAAATCCAGGTGAAATAGCCAATAAAACGTGGTGTATAACTTGATTGCAATGTATCACAATGGGCAACTCAAAGGCTGTAAAGATACTGGACTTATTACTGAACTAATTAAGATAAGACTAGAGTGTAAACAGTAGCTTCTATCAGTCTATTAGTGAGTATTCAGTCCACTCTGTATTCAAACTACTGCAGCAGGGATTTCACTGGCTTTCCCTCAGCAGACACAATGATGCACGTTGTTTACTGGGGTTACTGTGGTGAACGTAAGGGAAAAAACACAGATTAGTGGTGAAGGTGCGGTTTGAACATTGTGTTCCTGAACCCAAACGTCCTGCTTGAAGGAGGAGATCGAGGAGGCAGCCTCGCGCGCTCATCGTGGCGCGCAGTATAGCAGCGCGCGTGCGCGGAAACGTGAGAAAATCGTCTTTTAGCGTTTGATATGGAGGATTTAAACGGCATAAAAATGTATGTAATTAAAAAGTTATGGTTAGGTGAAATTAATGATAGCTAACACAAAAAAATCTAGCGTTTAATTTAAATAAATCTGTTTAACTTTTAACATGTTGTTGAAACATAATTTTGTTAGGAAGTAGAAATAAATTAATTTATATTAATATAAATACACTAAGTAGTATTATTTACAGCTGTCTGGTAAACAACGTGTACTGTTACATTTGGGTCTCGTGCCAGCTGTTCTCTAAGGTTGGGCGCGTGCCCGCTCAACTTGTCCCTCACGTGCTGCTGAACATCTGAAGCCACACCCCTAGACAGATTGTACTTTCACGTGAGCAGGGTGAGGGCGGAGGCACGTGTTTGGCCACGAGTATCTTCTTGTCCAGGATAGGATGAGTCTGCGCTCGAGCACGCTGTATTGTTTTCTTGGTTGGGGGGGGGGTGGTGTGTGTCTCGACAGTGTGCGTGCACAGTTTAACCCGTGGACATGATTAAAGTGTGTTGCTTGTAAGCGCGAGCACTGCCACGTTCCATTTTAACGTATGCTAGCCGCACGAGACTGTATGTTCTTATCGCGGTTCACGTTCTCCTATATAGAGAATTGATCCCGATATGGGCATTTTCCGGCCAATGAGCTACTACCAAAGCTGCTGCTACTACACAGACAGAAAGAACCGTTCATGTACTGGACAACACTGACAGCCAATCAGCTGCTACTATTCTACGAGGGGCGGGACGAGCGACTCATGAATATCCAATGAGCACGCTCGGTGGGCGAGGAGAACAAGGGCTCTGTGTAGTGTTGTTTTTGCATCCAAACGTTGATATTGACAAACAGGCCTAACGTAAACATAGTACCAGCGGTGAGACAAGCTTGGAGCCGCGTTTTTCTGTTACTCATTGGAGGAGGCAGGTCTCGGTACTCGTCAGGAACATCGCCCCGGTGTTGCTCGGAGCTTGGCAGTGAACAATGCCTGGCAAAGCCGCGGTGACAGCAGCGCTTCAGCCCGACGGTAACACCGTTACGGCGGCTCCGCAGAAGTCCTTCCCTTTTGTCCTGAAGAAGATCATGGACATTCCGCCTCCTAACATCCTAGAGGAAGGCGACGACGGTAAGAACAAAAATAAAAATAAAAAATTCAACAGTCCAGCCCAGTTTGGTTCTGCCTCGCGACCAATTTGACGTTTTTTCAAGATATACACCTCATATATCAATTAGATTACGGATTAAAATAATGGGCGTTAATGAGGCGAGATTAGGACGGACATGCCGTGTGTCGCACAGAGTCAGTTTGAGCCGAGGCTGCGAGGAAACAAAAAAGAACAAAAAGTTCCAGCTCCTCTCTGCAGCTCTGCAAGCAGCGCACACACACTGCAAATACGCTCATATACAGAGACACTGCATGGCTTCTCATTAGACACATTAGTCTGGTGATATTTGGTCTCTAGTTTTTAAGGTAACATAAGATGTGGAGGTGTTTTGTGTGTTTTGGGGTGCATGAGTGGATCAAGCAGGTGTTTATTCTCCCTCTCCTCGCCTACTTTCTTCTTTCCCTGAAGCTTCATTTAGCCTTTTATTTCATCCAAACATCTACTCTCTCACCTCCAAACTCCTTCACAGCCTTTTTGGTTGTGACTCACTTTTTTCACCATCAACACAAACCTCCCATTCTGCCTCTTCCCATTTAGTTCTTGGGTTTTCCCGTGTGTGCATGTGTCCCCTTTAAAGAAAACATGTCGCTCACGGCATGCAGCCATTTATTAAACTCCATCTCTCTCCTGTCTTTAATGCAGAAATAGAGAAAGAGAAGCTGTGCTCATCAGAGGATGCGGAGGGAGGCGGGGCTGAGGCAGCCAGTGCTGATGGAGGATCCAGAGGAGGAGGAGGAGGAGGAGGAGGCGGCGGTGGTGGAGGGGTATCAGCCTCCTTGACCCCAGCTATTTGGGATAAAACCATCCCCTATGATGGGGAGACCTTCCACTTGGAGTACATGGACCTCGATGAGTTCCTGCTGGAGAACGGGATCCCTGTGACCCTGGAGGAGGAGGAGCTGCAGAAGACTCTCACCTCAGTGATAGGCAAAGGCAAATCCATCCCCAAGGTTACTGCTACAGCTACTACTATCACTACTACTCCTCTCGCCACTACTGCTGCCGCTGCTGCTGCAGTCTCCGACTCTGCCTCCGCCTCAGCATCTTCTCCGTCCAACACCGCCACCTCTGTGGTCACCTCAGATCCAGAGGAGACGGAGACTGTTACTACGTTACAACCAGCTAAACTAGAGGAGGAGGAAGAAGAAGAAGAAGAGGAGGAGGAGGAAGAGGAAGGACAGGAAGAGGAGTCTTTGTCTGAGGAGGCAACAGCAGAAGTGGAAGTGAAAGAGGTCAATCAAACAGGTGATAAATTCAGATTTATAGGGGTTGATATTTGCTATCCTCTTGCTTTTTAAATCTAGCATCTCTATTTTAGAAAAACAGTTCCTGCTATTTGAGATTAAATAATTCAATAATTAAATTTTGTATCTAGAAGTTGAATATTGCACTATAAAGTATGCCCTTTGATTGAGCTGCATGTCATGTAGTTACTACAACTGCTACTAAACTAAATATACAACAAAACTACAGCCTCAAACATCAACACCTCCCTGACACAGTCTCAACAGACGCTGAATATCCTAACAGAGGATTTTATACATTGATTTGGATTACAGTGTGCATCCAAGCTTACCTTTTCTCTCTGTCCCTGAAGATCGTAACCCTGCAGAACGTAACACACCCTCCCCTATCGACCCAGATGCCATTGAGGTGGACATTCATTTCCAGCCTGATCCCACAGATCTGGTCCTGTCCAGTGTGCCAGGCGGAGAGCTGTTCAACCCGCGCAAACACAAGTTCTCTGAGGAGGAGCTGAAACCGCAGCCTATGATCAAGAAGGCCAAGAAGGTGTTTGTTCCTGACGAGCAGAAGGTAGGCTAATTTATTCATGAGTACAGTGTATAACTGACGACTGTCTGACTTAATTAATAATTAATAATATTAATTAATTAATATTCACTTTGGTTTGGGTCATTGAGTGAGGAAATGTAAATGACATAGTGACTGAACATTTGTATTTTTATTAAAAAGAAATCAGACATGATAGCCAAACCATTTATGATTTTTTTCCCCCAAAACCCTTTTAATAATAAAAAAACATTAACTATGGCTGAATGATATGCAAAATATGCAAATATATACCAAAACAAGCATGTTACCTTACGTCTGAGAATATGATTTGTAGGCCAGTGGCACCACAATGCTTCAGATTTATTGATATGTTGTGACACATTTTAACTTATCAAAACACTGCAGCTGTGATTTGGGTATTGCACATATTGTGATTGTGATAATATCTTGATGAATTGTTCAGCCCTACCATTGTATCGTGTGTGTAGCTTTGTATTGCGTGCCGTGTGTGTTCCTTTTTGTGTAACTTTGTATTATCCTATTGTGTCGTTTCTTTGTTTTGACATGCCAAGGGACTACAAATGAAACAATGCATCAAATAGTGACATTTAAACTGTACATACCCCCTTTTTAAATACAATAAGTAAACATTAAAAATAAAATTTAAAAACCTTTAAATTTTTACATATTTACTATTAAAAGGGATGATTAATCGTTCGCAGTTGAACTGTAAGACCTCTCGGTGATCTGTTCAGCCCTGGTAAAGATTAAAGCATTTGCAAACAGAGTGATTGCTTGTGGATTAGAGATAAAAGATGCGGGAGATATGTTTATACCAGACAGATTGTGATTATGCTCAGCTCTACATCTCTCTCTCTCTGTTTTTTTTTCATTCACTCTCACTCTCATCTCCTCAGGATGAGCGATACTGGTCCAGGAGAAAGAAGAATAACGTGGCAGCGAAGCGTTCTCGTGACGCACGGCGGCTGAAAGAGAACCAGATCACAGTGCGCGCCTCCTTTCTGGAGCGGGAAAACGTGGCGCTGCGGCAACAAGTGGCTGAGCTGCGTAAGGACTGCGGTCGCTGCAAGAATATCCTGGCCCGATATGAGGCTAAGTACGGCCCACTGTAAAAACCCACAAAGTATCAATGAGACAAAAAGCAGAACTCCCTTCCCCGCAGAATTCAACACCGACACAAACACCAAGGGAATCTAAATTTGCACTGTTTTGTCTTTGCTGACCGCCAGTCACTGTGTCAAACTCAAGAGTGTTTTGGATACACACTGGCAGGCAGTGAGGCATGATGGGAGCGGTGGTCACAGGATGGCCTGTGGAGAGCGCCTGGCTCCTACACTCAGAGAGGAAGGGGACGATTGTGGATACTCCCATGGTAAAACACACATGGAAAATATGGTCCGTCTCAAGATGGTTCAAATAAAGTCAGGGAATATGAAAAGAGTAGACAGGTACAAAAGAATCACAGGCTTTTAAATACTACACAGATCAGTTTTTATCACTGCACAGCACTTCTTCTTAGTGGACCAAAGCATGAATACATTAGAAGTTGTGTATTTAGAATGGTGCACACTCGGCATCCCTCATTTTTCCTTGTGTTGTACTTATGTTAAGTGTCTGTTGTGTCTGTACTTCCTTTAAAATACTCCGGCTCAGAAGAAGGATGTTGATGAACTCATGGCAGGGTAAGAGAGGAGTAGTACTTCCAGGCTGAAGAAGGGAGGAAGCAAAGAGCTCAGGTCGGCAGAGGAGAAAAGGATGAGAGTCTGTTATAGTGGTGTGATTCAGCCACAGTTCTTCCTTCTTGTAACCCACATGGACGCCTCAGCGCACACAAATGTAGTTTAAACTTTGTTTTATGTAATTATCTCCCTGCACCACAGAGGTATGTGCGCGCATCAGTGTGTAATCCATTTATGCACTTTTTTCTTAAAAACACAGAGTGTAAAACCTTTACTACAAACCCAATGGGAGACACAGTGGCTTGTTGCGGGAGAAAAAAAAAACATGCATGGCCTACAGTTTAAAGCTACTTCCTTTTCCTACTAACCTCAGATCATCTTCCAGAGACAGATTAGATTAGATTTCCCTAATGGAGAGAGATTTGTAGTTTTTTTTTCTGTACTGTTGAAGGTTTTTGTCTGACGATCTCCAGGGCCCTCACAGGTGGAGGGGTATGTTGACTTGTAGGGATGTTTATTTTACTGCACACTGCAGGCAGAGGGCGCTAGAGCCACTGCCTGACTGATTGTGGGGTAGCGATGGCTGGATTGATTCTTTTTTGTTGTTGTTTTTTTAACATTTAGGCAGGCCCAAAGTTGACTGCTTCTAAACCTTGTAAATAAACGATAGTCTCATGGTCTTTATTTCCTGAGACAGGGATTCTGACTGTGTCTTTATTAATCCAATATTATTCCTTATATTTGCCAAATAGTCAATGAGTGCTGTATTTATTCTGATGGTAATAATGCATCTGTTGATTGTGATGTACAACATTATGTCAGATAATTCTATTTCCTTTTGAGGAACAATACTTCTAATGAAACCAATGCAGGGAATTCAATGGGTAAACTGTGCTTTTGGCTGTTTGTTTTAAAAACAGATTTATATAGTTTTATGGGATTTTATTTCCTCTCTATAATATACATACAATATGTGTCTGAAGTGAACACACAGAGGACAAGGCACACTCTTATTTACCTCATCCAACACTTCCTATTTTGAATGGGTAAAAGTTTAGTAGGGCTACAAAGTTGTGTTGGTTGAAACAGAGAGCACATAAAAAGCAGCTTGGATACATTTTGGCAAAAAATGAGAAATATTGAGTTCTTTTTGCCAAAGTGGCCGAGTCTGTGTCTAAATTAGTAAATACATTACAGACTGTTATGAGACTCTACAGTATATCTCAAGTGTCTTTGGCTGATGCAGATTTTGTGATCGGTCGGCTTGTGCTCATTATCGCCGTTATCTTGGAAAGGAAATAAATGTGGCAATAATACTCTGTTATGTAATGCTCGTTTTATTTCAGTGATGATGTTGTATGTAAAATTGCTATGATGTACTAAATAGACATGCCCCAAAGTCATTTGTGCTTCCAGTTTAGATCCTCTGTAGTCTAGGATCCTAATGCATGAAACCCAGTAAACTTGTCTTTTTCTTTTTCTTGCATATTTTACACCAAGTGTACTTATGTCTGTAAACCATCACTGAAAACTAGATATTTGGATGGGTAGGCTGATGGTCTGTTGTACAGTTCTGTCAAAAGAAAAAGCAGAACATCTTTACGACGGTGTCCTGTGTTTAAAACATGCATAATAGCGCCACCCATCCTTGTGCAGCCAGTGCTTGACCTTGGGGCGAACATCAGCTGAAAACAGCATCTTTTGATCACTGTGTGGATTGTTTTCTATTTACTAAAGATTGATCTATATCTAGATACACTGGATCAGTTGGTGATTTTGTGTTTTCTTGATAGATTCTGTGTTTAAGTTTCCTGATAGTATAACACACATTTCTTAGCAATGTGTTTTATTTTGCATTGACATTCAAACTTGACATTGACTGCATTATGCTGTTTATACATCGATGCAGTTGATGAATGCAAACTTCTGGTTATTTTTTTAACTAAATTAAAAATGTTCTGCATAAGGCTGACTAAAGGTACTGACCAAGAGAGACTTTCAAAGAACTACAAATCAAGATAATGTATAGTGTTGCATACAGTATGTAGCAATTTCTCTTTTTTTTTTTGATGCATAGCGCAACCTGCTCATTGATGTAAAGCAGGCTGCAAATTCTCCAGGAAAGGACAATAACATTAACAGCAGTTTAGATATGCAGATATAGATCTGTCGCCACCTACAGGCAATACATGTGCAACTGCATGTTTTTTTGTGTCTGAAGTTTTCATTTTATTTTGACCCTTACTTCACCTGTTAGCTAAAAATATAAATGTAATTCAACATGATTTTTTTCACAGTAATAGTAACCTCCATGTATGATTTTTAAAATGAAGCTCTGTCAAACACTTCATCGACAGAAACTTGAGCATGAAAGTGTTTACTGACCTGTCAAGAATGAGACATTTTACCAAGAAACAACAAAAGTCTTGATAGGATGAAGGTCTGCAAGTTAAAAATGTTAAATATTAAATGTCACACACAAAATGTATTTAAAAAATTGCAGTTGTAACACTCTGCCTGCAGGTGGCACACGTGTGAAAGTGCTATTGTTTTCTTTACCTGTAGATGGTGCAAATTGACACCTACAGCTGAAATTCCTGTTTTCGACTGACTTTGGGTGCTTTGCATCAGTGACACTCCTTGTTTACTATTTAAAGTAGCTACAATACTCGTGGAAAAATATTGAAGTCTCTATTGAAAACATTTTTAAAGTTTTGTTTGTTTTGTGGTGTTTTGCTTCATTTTCTCTTTTTATATAAAAAATATTATGTTGAGTGTTTTTTGTATTGTCCTAACCATGTATAAGATACATGCAACTGCAGTACCATGTCCTAACTGTATCTTGTATTATGCATATGAAATAAATTGGGATTTAATGACATGTGGGCTCGTGGTTTGACCTTGCCTGAGTCATCGACCAGCTGCAGCAGCTCTAATGGGAAGTACAAAGAGAGACAAAGAAACAATAGATAACAAAAGGAGCATAGTTTGGTGGACAAATGGAGACGTCCTCCTCATTCTTAAGCTTCTTAAGCCACAATCACCCTGAATACACATGTGATTCTGTTATCTTTCAGGCGGCTTGTTGTTTTTCACTGTCCCTCCATCCTGCTGCTCATCAGTATTCCAGAGGAGTAGGAGATGTTGCGTAATGATCACATCGACATGCTGGGGAGCAGCGTTGCGTAACAGCAGCACCAGCCTCAAAGACCAGCGGGATGGGTGTGTGTGTGTGTGTGTGTGGATGATGGAGAAAGGAAAGTGAGGAAGCAAGGGAGGGGCTCTGGGAATCGGGATGGGGAGGGGGGTTGGGCAAGGAGAGTAGAGGAAAGGATCAGGTGGAAGGATGGAAGGGAGAGAGGAGAGGGAGGGAAAAGCAGGGGGGTGGAGGAGAATGAGAGAAGAGAGGAGTGGGGGAGGAGATGGGGCAAACAAGATGGCATGGGGATGGACGGAGAAAGATGGAGAACGGGGATGCAGTTGAAGACATGAGCCGAGGGAGGGAGGGAGGAAGATGGGATGCAGTGAGTGGGCGATGGAAGATGTAGAGGAGAGCCAAGGAGGAGCCCAACCATGCATGTTAATGTCACACCACTACATGTTACTATAGAAATCACAGCCCAGCATGTTCACGAGTGAGTCAACCCTACAGCTGGCTGAGAGACATTAGCACAGGACGGACAGACAGACAGACAGAGCCCTGGATGATGAAATATAAAGTAATATCTGCTGGGATGGGTCCAGCTGAGGTGGGTGGTGAACAATCTGGCTCTTCACGGTTTGAGAATTTTCATCTTTGCTTTGAATTATTGATCAAACATCACTTGAGTTTGTTTACTGCAATAAGGGGACAAATTACTCCGGCATTTCAATCCGAGGCATTTCACGGGGATCTACTTTTCATAATCTTTGATCTGCAACAACACTAACTGCGTACGACATACATAGACACTAAGAGGTGAGAGGGAGCTGGATTTATCTACGTTTCTGCTTCATCATCCGTCACTTAATGTTTCACAGCTCTGCATTACCCGAGAACAATGAGGACGACACAATTAGCTTATTTTCCATGCTTATTTTTGCCAATCTGTTTTTTTATTACAAACTTAAAAAAGAATCTGATACAATAAGAAACTGCAGTAGTAACTCCCCATTCCCAAGGGGCAGCACAGAAAACAGGTCATTGCATTTCAGTAGTGAAAGATTCATTACACATCTACAGGGTGTACAGATCAGATACAAAATAGGAAAAATAATAAAATACAGGCAGGAAAGAAAGCACTATATTTATACATCATCTGAACTTTTAATTATATCTATTTTTACTCTTAAATGTTAAATTTTACATAGAAAATAAACTTCTTTTATGACAATGAAATATCCCAAAGTGCAAAATAAAACGCACACATTGATATAAGCAAAAGGACATCAGAATACAAAATTCTTGTTTTTCCTCTTCATTAATGTTCAACCCTGATTGTAGAATAGCCTGCGTAAGAGTTGATTTGTGGTGCATTTGAAACACTAATCTGTTCTTTGAGTGTGAAACACAAAACCGGCGTTCATTCTTAAAGATGCAAGGGTGGTGAGGGGGGGTGGACCGGCTTTTACGATCATCATTCCTCAGATCTCTCACTTCAAGAGCCTGATTTGAATGCAGAGGAAATCTTAAACACACCTCGTTTGCGCTGAATAATCTGACAATTGTGGGGGGGAAAAAAGGAGTCTCATGGACATTTTGAACATGCATGTGACTAAAAAAAAAAAAAAAAATCTGACTTTTTAAACAAAGTAAAACAAGCAGTTTCCCCCCCCTATTTATTCTCTGCAGGCCTTCTCAAACAGGGTTGACCAACAACAGATCAGAATCACATTCACAGCACATTCATTTCCTTCATCGTTCCAAACCTGCCGTTAACACTGTCTTCCTATTGAGGAGATATTGGATTTTTTTTTCCAGGGTGCAGAGAGGTAGTAACCCCTTGAATCCTTCAGGGTAATTTTTAAATTATGGCATTAAATTGCACTGGAGACGGGTGAGCATCTGTGTAAGCAAAGACAGTCAGGGATATGGCTATAGTATCAGGACCAAAGGCTGATGCGGGAGAAGATAACCCAGATTAGAAAAGGTTAAATTTGATGGGAAATATAATGAGGAAGGTTAAAAGATATTTTGTTCATATAAATCTGAATACATCTGGGTTTAGGGTACTGTAGTAGTTTGTTTAGAAAAGAAAAATCAGTGATGGATCATTTTTCAGGAAAATAAGAAGCTTGATAGCCATAATATGAAATGAAGTCACATAAAAAAGGGAAGATTGCACTCAAATGAATCTGAAAAGTGGAGATTTTTGGTTTTAAATGTACTGCCTATGGGAGTAGTGTTGTCAGACTGCCCTGGGAGCACAGAGAAAGTGATCAGCCATCTTTTCCTACACAAACCCACTGTAAACATTCACATCTTTAACTCCAAATCCAACTTGAAGAATGAATACATTTACCCGTCTTATTAGACAAATGCTGTACAAGGTACAATACACATTCAATACTTTATTCTGTACATCTTTATTTTTGACTCAGTTTGCATATATTCATGTTATTTTCTGAAAAAATAACCTCAGCATGTAAGAAACTAAACAAAGAATCTGAACATAAGAACTTTTTATATATACATATTCCTGGACTTGTCATGTCTTACTCATACAAATGTAAGTGATCATTTGCAAAAACAAAAATATAGAAATATTGGAAATAAATTACAAAACAAAAATTATAAATGCATCTTTCCCTTCACAATCATAACATTTACAGAGATGTGTACCTCCCCACCCCTTCCCTTGAAAAAGGAAACAAAAACAAAAAAAGAAATAAAACTTGCATGCATATGACAAGCTGTCACATTGCAAAACCAGCGTGAGCACAAGTCAAGGGTCCTTGTTTCATCTCATACAAAAACACTTATGGGTACAAGTCTAGAAAACATTCAAATAAAAATGGACAAGACGGACAGCATCTCCTCACCAGCGCGATGCATCAGAATACAAATTAAGCTCCCGTTTGAATCTCTAAAGCATTTCATGAACAGCTGAATAAAATGTGCCATATTACCAAACAGAGGGCAAAGGAATGGTTTGTGGGCGACACACAGCATCAGGAGCCCAGTAATAAAGTGCTGGACAGCTCAAATGGACATCTGGGGGTTACCCTTCCCTGTAGTGACTAACCAACGATCACATGGACCCGGCTGATAAACAAACCATAGTTAGAAATGGCGGACTTCCAGAGATCTGACAAGCCATCAAATAAAACGACACAAGCCACACACCAGTAAAGAACATTCATCTTTGTCCTTGCCACTGCAACTGGGAAAACAAGACAGTCTGAACTGTACAGTATGTATATTCTGCTTTTTTCTTTGTCAACAGCCAGAGATCACTGAAGAATTTCAAGAGGAGGCAGAGAATAGTGAGCGTTTGGCTTCAATACCATTTAAGCTCACCAGAAACGTGCTCTGGGTTTTAAAGTGTCGCTCTCTAAGCCAATACAGCCTGGACGCCACCGAGGCAACAGAACCCTCTGGCTGCTTTTCTCCCTCCCTTCAGTGTTCCCTCCTCTACCATCGCCTGCTCTCCTCTCCATGCAGAGGAAAACCTCTCCTTCATAGTCAAAGTCATGCTAAGCCATTTATCACAATCCTTACTGCTTAACTGCTGCATCCTCCCCTCACCTCCTTCTCTGCCTGTTCACCTTCACACACACTCTGCTGACTGGAATTGTGCATCATCTACGTATGAAAGCATAACTTGCATCACCCATGTGTATAATTGAGGGATCAGCACATGGTTATCGTCTTCAAATGCAAAGATTGATTTGCTTCTCTCGTTCACCAAGGTTTCCCCGACCTTCCCTAGTGCAGTTTTCCCCTGACAGGTACAATACATTCTACTACATCGCTCCCTCAACACCCCCATGCTCCCTTCCTGCTCCCTCTGCTGCTCTCGTTTCATTTAAACCCATGTCATGTACACATTCCAGCTGACGATAAACTGATTCCAATATACACCCGGTGACAACAACAGAGTCAAATTGTGCCTGTGCACGAGCGCATTTCAAGGGTAACGGGGCCCACCGTACAAACAATGAGTCTCTCGATCATGCTGAGCCACAACAAAACAGAACAGGACTACACGCACACAGAGACAGCAGAGCCCCCCTCTCTGTATTTGTGGCAAGTAGGGCAGAGCAGATTGCAGAGCAAAGTGCTGAGCTTTCCACAGCCGTCGTTCCCTGCAGGACTTGGCTAGGTCCTTTTTCACAGCATGACAGTGCAGTGCAAAATGGAGCTATACTAGAGCCGGGTCCATTAAACTACAAGTCAACAACAACAACAATAACAAAAAAACATAAAGTCCCTCACATTAACATTCAAATGCAAAATCATAAACATAAAGAGATTGGCAATGACTCAAGGTAGAAAGGAACTCCCCTCCCGCCATAAACTCCTGCCATCAAAGCCAAAACGCAGAACATGAGTAACAGCAATGGACAAACGGACAGGGTGGTGTTGGAGGTCGTGGAGGAACAAAACAAATCACATGAACTGTTCAGTGGATGTGGTATTTTAAATCTTTGTAGTAAAACTAATTCTTAACTTGTATTAGTATTAGAACAATTTGTTAGAAAAACTGAAAATATCTGGAGTATAATTGTCCTGCACCCATCTTCTCCAACAATTCTTATCATTACAAATGAAGGCTTAGTTGGCCAGCACAACAGGCTGGAAGGACTGGCTAGGATATTGCAGGTTGTAGCTTCCCAAACCCTCGACAAACGGTGGCTTCTCCATGTAGGGGATTCCTCCGTTGCTGCCAATGATGCCCACGTTCTGGGCAGGAGGAGGGCTGGAGAAGGGGTCAAAGGAAGGGTGGGTGTTAACAGCATGCGGGGGTTGGAATGGGCTGGCGTGAGGCTGCATGGGCTGGGTGTCGGCGTCGAAGTAAAGGGGGCCTGGGGATCCTGGATAGACAAACTCTTTGGCGTTGGGAGAGAGCTGGCTGGCGATGGGACCCCCGAGGGAGTGCAAGGAGAGGGACAGGGGCTTGTGCTTGAGCAGCTCTGGCGCCGAGATGGTGGTAGGAGAGCGGGAGAGCATCCTCTGGGCAGGTGGGATGACGACTGCGGTGCTAGCTGCCGACCCAGCACCGCTGCACTTCTTCATCTTGGTCGAGCCGAATTTGGTGGCTGCAAAGCTGGCTGTGGTGAAGGTGATGGGCTGAGGACGGGCGGTGGGAAGAGCAGAGGGTGGCTGCTGAGTGGAGAGGTAGGGCAACCCGCCGCTGGGAGGAGAAGGGGTAGAGGTGTTGGAGGAGTGGGCAGCAGGGTCGGTGGGTGTGCTGGAGCTGGGGTAGCTGAAGAGCCCGGAGCAGGACTGGGCAGACAGAGGTGTGGGGGAGCTAGAGAGCGACGGCATGAGGGCAGGAGATGCCTGGCTTCCAATTGGTACAAACACCTGAGCATCAGGATTGAAGCCCAGACTCTTGGCTTCCTCCGCCTCTGGATCTCCTTTACCCTCTCTGATCACACCCTCAGCCCTCTCGCTGTCACAACCGAGGCCTGGAGGGTCCTCCAGGTAGAGAACCTTCACTGCCCCCTTCTCTCCAATCTGGTAGGAAACCTCATAAGGGTCAATCCACACACTGAGCTCTGCAGGAACATTTGCACGCACTTCCTCCGTGTCCAGTCCGCTTCTCTTGGCGGCCAACTCCACCACAGGGTCCCTCGGCGCTCCCAGGTGAATGCAGCGGAAAGCAGAACCCCTGAGAGGGGCTTCAGGGTACCAGTGACCCTCAAAACGAGAGACCAGTATCCTCTCCAGCTCCTCGCCGAACAGGTCGGCTCGACGCCGAGGCAGCTTGTTGTACAGGTAGGACACAATGAAGTTGAGGGCGACCTTAACTTCTAGATGCATGGCTGCACCGGGTTAGCGCCGTCGTGGGGGCAAAGTGATCAAGATGATGCTGAAAATGAGGCAATGCAACTGTAACAAGGATTTTTCCCTCTGGCTTATTGTAAAGTGTATGATTCTTTTAGTGTCACCATGGTAAAGGCACCTTGAAGGCGAGGGCAGCAGGTTGCAGACTTGGTTTCTTTTGTCGTCGCCAATATTCAACAATGGTTTCAGGTCCCAACTGTGAAGAAGAAAACAGAAGAAAGCTGTCATTTTACGGTTTAGTAAACATTAAGTGAACGCTTAGCTGATTTATATAATTATGTGTGGCAGCACACTCTGGCCTCTGTATACAGCAGGTCACGGCTCTAATAAAAGCAAGAAATATACACATTGGCAGGCTTGAGACCAGTAGAAGTGTCGGTGCTTAATATGATATGAATTGAGACATTTCTTTACTGACCTGTGAGGGCAAACATTGATTCAAATAAGAAACATGACACCTCTCTAATTTGTTGTGAGCCATTAAAAATAGATCCAACAAGCTTGGGGAAACAGCATGAGAAGCCTTTAGGAATCAAATTATATATTTCTATAATAAAATATAGTAAAAGATTCAGTACATTTATTAAATGTGTGAATATTTAGGAGGGATGATCACGTTTTCACTGAATCTACATACTGTATATTGTTTGCTAAGATGTGAACAAACTCATCTCAAATCCACTATTCTTATTTAGAAACAAACAGCAATTATGCGTGTTTTATATTTTGCTTTTATCAGCTGCAGGATGTACTGATGGATGTGGCAGATGCTGTGTTGTGGCCTGCATAAATCCTTTATAATCTGAATCCGATCCTGTGGAGAGGCTCCTGCTTAATGCTTTAACACAGTCACAGAGTCAATTCATCAGCATGCAGAGCCAGACTGAATGAAAGATTACATGCAACAAGGGGGAAAAAAAAAAAAACACCACAAGACTCACAAAGAAAGAAGTGTAAAATGGCAGGACAGTTAGTTGACTTCACAGAACACCATTTCCCATCATGCAGTGCGTGCTATCACCCCTTCCCCTCCCCCAATACGCACACACAAACAATTCACTCACATTCACTTCCCTGCCAGATGGGGATTCGGCAGCTAAGATTAGAAAGACGCCTCCGATTAAAGACAATTCTAATGTTATTACAGATAAAGCTGCGCAGGCTGGATGAAGGGCTGCCGGAGTGACAGTTCAAGACGAGATTTACATTTCCCCCTATCGTGTGAAAAGGGTGACATTGAAGGATAAGATGGGGGGTTGGTTAGAAAGGGCTATAAATAAATAGGGCCCCATTTTGCATCATCTGTGGTGCAAATTCTTCTCCACCACCTGAGTTAAAAAGCAGTGGCTGTAGAAAGGCACAGGAGAATCCACCGGTCCATCACCTGCAACAGCCATCATCTCTTAAAACCTTGAGTGCACACACAGCTAAGCTACTTATACAGCATCTACTTCATTTCGTACCTCTCATTATAAAAAAACAAAACAAAACAGTAAGATATACAAGATCCAATGTCATCCAATGACATTAGAGGGCTGGCTCAGGTAATATGTGCAGATTTTCTGCTTCAGGAGAGCAATAAATGCTCTAATAAAAACCTTTAATGTGCAAAAATGCCCTCACCATGTTCTTATGTGTGTTATTCACCTGCAGATTTGTTACAGATCTTGAAGGATTCATTTTTACAGGCCTGTTGTTGCAGGTCAGAGTAACAGCAGGATCTATAGGGCTATTTTTGTTTACATGGACTCATTATCAGAGCTGCAAATGTGTGGCACGGTGTGCTGCAAAGCATCCACTACATGTCAGGTTTGATCTAGCAGCAGATCTACAGTGATCTTACACACTACACTACATTAGATTTATGAAGGCAAAAACCCCTTCAGAAATAATATAATCAAGGGTTAACTTATAGAGAGGCCTGTCTGAACTGAAACATAAAACCTCAATACAAAGGGGCATAATATTATTGGGATTTCACTCTCCCTCCCCCTGTTGGACTTTAAAAAGATGGCAAATATTGGAGGTAAATGTGCAAGAAGAGGGTGAGATTGGAGAAATATCATCCAGGTTTGCATGTGTGGTGACAAGCTCAGATAATAAAGAGGAGCAAGGGGTCTACCTGGGGATTACTGCCATATGTCAGTCAAAAGGCAGTGGAACAGAAAGGACACTGGTTTAGCTGACATGCAAGTGAAGAATCCCTCCATGCCAAATTGTCACTGTAAATTAAATTATAAAGCTAATTAAGTGGTGAACAGCCTATCGACCGAGTGTGTGTGTGTGTGTGTGTGTGTGTGTGTGTGTGTGTGTGTGTGTGTGTGTGTGTGCGCGCGCTGAGCAATGAAGAAGAGAGTCCCTCCTCAGCATAAACAACCCCCCTTCAAAGAGCAAATAAAAACGAAAATAAACGTGACAGCTGAGCAGACTTGAAGAAGGTCACCTGGGCCAATATATAACATATAATTAAGACAAAAACAAAAAGCTGAGTTATTAAATGGCTGAACCATTACAGTCATTCATTAGAGTCAGCGCATTCTGATGGAGAGACAAAGCTTCTGGAAAGACAAACACACACAGCAACATGCTGTTGGACAACGAACACGCCTAGAAGGATATCTGAATTGATTTCGTGTATTTAATCTCATGACATTACTCACCTATTGTTACTGATGCCCGAGCTTGTCTTGTACTCCTGCGTTTCTGTTTTATTCCCTTGTGTTATCTCGGATTTCCAGGCGTTTCTGTCGAGTCCTCGGCGCAGATGCAGACCAGTTTTCCACCTTAGTGTTGTTGATTTATTTATTTTTAACTGCTGCCCCAATTTTCAGATGGTCAAAGGCTTTTCCCAGTTTGTCTTCAGCTGACACTTTGCACGGAGGGTCCAGAGAAACTTTACTGTTTGACAACCCGGCGTATTTATACAGTATGACTCGCCCACACGCCCGTGACGACAGGGACTACTTTTTTTCATATTATAGTAGCTGCTGCTTTATTATGATGGGTTTTTTCCTTTTTTTTCTTACAACACTGTTTATGCACCTGTTTTGTTGTTGAAAATAATTAATGCCATCTCCGTTTCCGATTTATGTTGCAATATTAACCCACATACCGATTAAAAGACAATAAAAGAAAAATAAACATGCCATTAATCGCTTTCTACACAAGATATCGATTAATTTTCTTTATTGATAAGCAGCGAGGTCAAAAATACACAAAGTTAAAACGTCTTTTTTCCTCATACAAAATCCAAGTTTACCTTGCGGGCTCTAGTTTAATTGGCGGAGGGATATTTGTAGTTCCCTACACTGCTGAACAATTTGCTAAAAATATAAGTGGTGATAGCAACAGAGTCTCTATTGGCTGAGATGGGGGAGGACCCACAGATTATTGGGCTGCATCGTCCGTTCAGCAGCTAAAGCAACCTGACTTTTACCTGGGGCTTGTGGGAAATGATGTTCTTGTCGCTAAATGATGTGCGGTAACGCAAGTATTGAATAATAATGATAGACGTGCTTCGTGTTTTTGTTGACTGATTTATTTATTTAGGCTACACAGTTTTCTTTATTGTAGGCGTCTATAGTATCTTATGATCTGGACTGAGATTATGGACTTCATATTCACAAAATTAATCGTTTGAAATTACAAAAATGAAAATGCACACATCCATAAATTTTAAGTTTACACAAAAAAATTGGGTTGCCATATTTTGCACAACAAAATATGCCATTGTCGGTGGAGAAGTTAGTCAATATCATCATTTTTTTACACAGTGTAATTTTAAGTACGTGTTGTACTTCAGATATATTGAATATTTATAAAAAAAGGTTTCATCAAAGGAATAGATAGTACAAAGTGAACCTATAAAAACATAATAATAACAATAATATCCTCTATGTTGTGTTTTCTATGTGAATAATCAGCCATCAGCATGGCCCCTGACAAAGTATTAAATTACTGGATTATCATTATCATGACTGATGCTACATTTAAATCTGGTGGCGCATCATATTTCATTAGGAGATGATATGTTTTGTATGTAAATGACCTAAAATCTGAACAACAACAACAACAACAACAACAATAATAACAATAATGTCTTTATTTTATAATATTTTATCCTTTATTAAATATTTTATTTGTATTACTACAATAACAACAACAACAACAACAACAACAACAACAACAACAATAATAATGATAATAAAAACAGTGTGTTTATTTTACAATATTTTATTTTTGTTATTAAAATGTTGGATAACGGGTTTCCTACGCCAGTGACGTCACATCGTTGCGACAATCATCTTTGTCAGTGAACAAAATGGCGTCTTACTGTTTGACTGTCACTCGGTTGCGGGTAAGAAAACGTTATTTTGACTTTCACAGAGTTTCTAAGTGTCTTCTTATCGAGCACAGACGTGACAACAGACACGTCCTGTCGTGTGGTTCAGCCGCCGTCGCTTCAGGCGGACTCACAGCGGGTAAATGTAGAGAGGCTCGCCGGGGCAGGTCACCGTGTCCCCGTTTGACTCCTCACAGCGACGCATCGTAACCGTTATAAACACGACCGACCCGACAGCGACCGACACAGACACGGAGTTATCTTTAATAACTGTATCGATGTCAGTCAACGCCAGATGAACAGAGGCTGCAAACGCTCATAGCTGTCGTGATGTTTGCAAGGTGATCACAAGGTTACCGGTTTTCATAACGAGCACTTGATGACAGCTCAGCTGGGACTGATGCTCAGATGGGTGTTTCCGGCAGAAAGCAAACACAAGTAACAAGAACCTGTAAGAACAGGTGAAGATAATAAAAGAAATGAGAAAAGGACAATTAATAAACATAGAAAATTAATAGATGAAAAGATACAAATTAAAAATAAAGGGAAGAGATAAAAAATAAAATAAAAATAGATAAAAAATAAATAAATATAGACAACATCACAAAAAGGCAAGACTGTAAAAATGAGTTTTAAGAAGTGATTTAAAATAATACACTGTTTATTATTAATAACACAGGACCCTAAAGGATGTAATATAAATAAGTACATTTAGCTGGATGGGCTTTTGCCTTTCTTGGTGCTTATCATTGAAATATTTTCATTGATATTTCACAGTATAAATAAACAAACAAACTATTCTAAGATATTATGTCATCACACATATTAGCCCTATATTTTCTTATACAAAAAAGACAAATTGTTGTCAGAATAGTGTAGTTGTCTAAGTTTGACATGTGACATTACCTCCTATAGATAGATAGATAGATAGATAGATAGATAGATAGATAGATAGATTACTTATTGATCCCTGAAGGTAAATTCTTGTGTTACAGCAGTCGCAGTTACACGTATTACAACACAAACAGGCACACAATATGCACAAACGCATGAGGTAGATACAGAATAAATAGACTTTAGTCAATGTTTATGATATGGTGCTGTTGTTTGTTTGTTTTTTTGTTTCTTACAATTGAAGGCAGTCAGTTGATATTTAATACAGAGGCCACAGTGTCTGTCTAACTTTTTTTATAGTTTGTTTGGATCAATATCAGATACGTTTTCTAGCCTACACTGACATTGTTGACGTCGTTGACATTCTATAAAAACTATGCATTCATACAGGTTTATCATTGACCACTTTGTACCTGTTACATGTTGAAATTACTGAGCTGCTGCTCAGTAGTGTGTCAGTTTCTTATGGTGTCAAAGAGTCGTCTTTCAAGGCCTTTGTGAATGTTTCAAACACACCTGAGTACAGTTTGTATTGAGGCTTAACTTACTCTTTAAATTTGCAATTGCAAAGGACATTTGTGCTGATGAAAAAAAGACCAGACTGGACCACATTTAGTCTATTTTGTGATCAACAATGCTGGCAGCTGAAATAAGAAAGTTGTTCCTCCTCTGCTGGTTTATTTATGTTAATCTTGTTTTAATTTATGTTAGTCAGATTACATATGATTTCATGAGAATCATTTGATCACACTACATTGTTCCTAGCATCATATTATATAACATGTTTTATTCAAGCACATGTGATTAAACGTGTCTCTCATAGTATCTGAATCACACAAATTGATTTGCAGATGACAGGTACAGGCATTGAGGTGCTGTAATGGCTTTAATACTGATTAGTGTGTGTGCTCATTCATAGTTTTCCACATATTTGTTTTTATGCTTGTATACATGTATGTCTGTGTTTCTTAAGCACTTCGGTGCAATAACCTGTTTGCCTTTAAAGTGCTATGTAAATTAAATAAACCAGAAACAGCGTAGGGAAATGTTGAATTCACTCAGTGCCAAGCCAGTGAGGCTAACACGTGTAATACGAGCTGTATAAACTTTAACCTAGTTTTCTGAGAGCACTGTGACTTTCCACTGAATATCAACACTAACTAATCAGTGTCCTGATTAAATTTCTAATATCCAGTCTAATATTGGGTCTCTGCAATATTTGTACATATAATGCATTTTGCTACATAATAAAGCGGTACATTATACTCCTGAGAGAAAGGTCTTTTTTTGAGAGATTTTTGTCAGTCTGATATTGTTGTAGCAGGAAAGATGGGACAGTATTTTGACAGCCTTTGCCAACATGAACAAAATCCAGAGAGAGGGTTTAATCCATCATTTCTCCACTGGCTTTGTTGGCTATTTTTTTAATTACTGGCTAGAAATATGCATTGTTTGGCTACTGATCTTGTAGAGCTGCTCAGGACATTCTAAGTTGACTGAACTGAAGTTTTTGTGACCAAAATGGCGGATTCTTCTTCTGACTTTCTGTTGGCCACATTTTTACTGGAGTCACTTTTTAACTATCCTCACATGTGGTCCTATTCTTGCATTTTAATTGCATCTCTTTCCTCTGCGTAGTTATTATGTAACTAAAAACTTGATGTGTTAGCCTTAAACTGTACAATAAAACTTTGTTTATTGTGTTATTGCTCAAAGTTGTTCTCTGTTTCCTCTGGTCTAGCTGGCCCTTGGAACTGGGGCAAGGCGAATTCATGTCTCTGCAGCCTTCAGCGCCAAGGCCAAGGTAGCCATGAGCCGCTTTGAGCCCGGCTCCAGCATTAACTATGAGAAAATGCACGAGAACATCAACATTGTGCGCAGAAGGTCAGCAGATTCCCTCTTTACACAGTACTTGTTGATTACACTTGGGGGAGAAATGGCTCATGAGGAATGGCTGGTGTTTATTACAGCTGCACAGTAAATCTTGTGACATTTACAGTGTTGACTTGTCAGGGTCAGCTGGGACCAAAGAGCTAACTTTGGATGACCTGGTGTTCCCTTCTTCCTAAGCTTAGCGCATGCTGTAATCCAGGAATAGGAAAAGCCTTTTGTGTGGGCATTATAGATGAACGGTTAGCTGTTCATTAAAAGGGTTCAGAGCTTTTCCATGACTCCATGCAACAGGCAAAAAACAGTTCTTTCCAGAAGTAGTCACAAAATACAGAAGGACACTGCAAGAACACATATGATATTTTTATTAATAACATACTGTTAGCCAGACTTATAAAACCCGACAGTTTTACAACATTTATCCATGAATCATCCCCACCAGGCTCAGCAGGCCTCTGACACTGTCGGAGAAGATCGTGTACGGTCACCTGGATGATCCAGCAGGGCAGGAGATAGACCGCGGCCGCACCTATCTGCGCCTGCGTCCAGACCGCGTGGCCATGCAGGATGCTACTGCTCAGATGGCAATGCTTCAGTTCATCAGCAGCGGTCTGCCCAAGGTGGCGGTTCCCTCCACCATCCACTGCGATCACCTGATCGAGGCTCAGATCGGAGGGCCTCAGGACCTGCAAAGAGCTAAGGTGAGGACAGATGGAGGGAAGGTGGATGGAGTAACAGAGCTGATACCGATAAAAACAGGTGCTATCCAACAAGACGCAGTTATGAAACTACAGCTTTTTTAAATTTCTCCTCTGAATTTTGGCTCAGTTTATTATGAGATGCCATCAATTCACACAGTGAGTGCAACAAGAGCCAATTTCTATTTTGGGTAATATTTATTAAGTACAATTAGATTTTATCAAGGCAAATCTAGACAAGTGAACATTTTAAGATTGTTTGGGCCAGATTTGATTGGGAACATGTAGAGATTGATGTAGCTGCAGAAGAAATGGCCTAAAACAATTTTTAGTGGACACACAAGATTCCATGTTTTGATCACATACATTATATACTGCGGAGGCGCTCCGGCTAAATAAAGAATACTTGTGTATCATGTATTAAAATAACTCATCTTCCAGAGAAACCCTAACTCTTCCCCAATTCTCTAAACACAGGAAGTGAACGAGGAAGTGTACAACTTTCTGGCAACTGCTGCTGCTAAATATGGAGTTGGCTTCTGGAAACCCGGGTCAGGGATCATCCATCAGGTACAGAACGCTGATTTATGATGATGCTATAAATGGCTTATTTATATTATGTATACGTTATTTCCCATGGATGTGTGACTTTCACTTTGTAGAATGATGTGTGTGTTCAGCAGTTAAATGTTTAAAATGAAAACTATTTGCATGTTCATAGATTCTGTTTTAGGAAAAGTTAAGTTTTAATTGAAGTTTGATGTCAGACAGAAATTATTATTAAAAGCAGAGTGATTTGTATATCTGCAGGGGATCTTTAATACATTTTTCTCAGTGAACTTGCACATCATGCAGTTCCTTTTTAATATAAACTCTTGTCTAGTGCCTCCAGGAAAGGACATTTCAAATTGCAGTTAAAAGTCTTAAGGGGAAAATATGTGACTCACTGTGATTGTGCCTTTCTTTGGAAAGATCATCCTGGAGAATTATGCCTATCCTGGAGTGATGCTGATTGGTACAGACTCCCACACTCCGAATGGCGGTGGCCTGGGTGCCATCTGTATTGGAGTGGGTGGAGCTGACGCCGTAGATGTCATGGCTGGAATCCCTTGGGAGCTCAAGTGTCCTAAAGTGAGTTTTCAACATTTGACGTCCTGTTTTCAGAATCAGGTTTAATGCCAAGTCGGTTTCCACATAGAATACAAGGAATTTGTCTTGTGTGTCTACATGAATGTCTCTACCTGTGTGAAAACTTTCCTTCAGGTGATTGGAGTGAAGCTGACAGGAGCCCTGTCTGGTTGGACCTCTCCAAAGGATGTCATCCTGAAGGTGGCTGGCATCCTGACTGTAAAGGGTGGCACTGGAGCCATTGTTGAGTATCATGGACCTGGGGTTGACTCTATCTCCTGCACTGGTAAGGATGAGAAACATCACAAGACTTGATGTGAAAATCAAAGAAAGGAAGAACAATGACAGCTTCAACTAATATCAAATATATTTTATCCTATATGTTTTTTCAGGAATGGCCACTATCTGTAACATGGGTGCTGAGATTGGAGCCACGACATCTGTTTTCCCCTATAACCACCGCATGAAGACATATATGGAGAAGACCGGCCGTGGAGGTCAGTCTCCTGCCATTAGTTTCTGCATGTTTAGTCTTTATTCACTGCGTCTTACCTTCAGCTTTGTCACCTTCTTCATTCCCTGTCAGAGATCGCCACTGAGGCTGAACGGTTCATAGATGACTTGGTCCCAGATAATGGCTGTGAATACGACCAGGTCATTGAGATTAACCTAAGCGAGGTGAGTCAAAACACGGCACCCATTTTTAGTCCAATACTCTTGGTTTGTCTTATTCTGTGTCCTGTGGTTACGATGGTGCATTAAGCACAAATTTAAATTTAAATGTATAGCACAAACATGTCCTACATTACCCAAACTATGACTGTGCTTACCTCGTCCTCTAACAGTTGAAGCCCCACATCAACGGACCGTTCACCCCTGACCTGGCCCACCCTGTGTCCGATATCGGTGCTATAGCTAAGAAGAGCGGCTGGCCCCTGGAGGTTAAAGTTGGTCAGTATTTGTGACACAGCTGTATTATCTTTCATTTTTTTGTATTTTTAATGCTTTGTCTTGTTAAATTTGATATTTCTTTCTTTGTTCCTACTAGCTGTGTTATTGATCAGATATGTTCAGATCACATTACAGCCCTGTCATGTGATGCTCCAATGTGGCCTATCAGAACGAGTACTGAGAGCAACAGAACTCCAGTCACTGACAGAATGAGTAGAATATAATTATGATGATCAAGATATATAATTACAGACCCGCTTGTCTTTTGTGCGTCCTCCTCCTCAACATTTTTCCTCTCTTTTCATATGCAAGATGTGTTATTAAAAATAGATGAGTACTTCCAATCTGCCGCTGTAACTATATACACCCTCACTTAAGTTTCCTCTTTCTCAGTTCTCCTCTTACAAACGCCGAACTCGTCTCTTGCAGGTCTGATCGGCAGCTGCACCAACTCGAGCTATGAGGACATGGGCAGAGCAGCCTCTCTGGCCAAGCAGGCTCTGGATAAAGGTCTGAAATGCAAGGCCCAGTTCACAGTCACCCCTGGATCTGAGCAGATCCGTGCCACCATCGAGAGAGATGGATATGTGAGTCAGAATCTCATTAACATTTAGTGAGTGACCCAGAGCATCTGGGAAACTTGTCCCAGTTTTTTAGCAGGGTTTTATACAACTGTGTGTGTTTGAAACATGCTGGAAATGATTTCTTTAGATTAACGTTGCACCTCTTTCAGGCCAAGATCCTGAGTGATGTTGGTGGAGTCGTACTGGCCAATGCTTGTGGACCTTGCATTGGGCAGTGGGACAGGTATGATCATTATTTGTAAAGGCTAATTGTGCAACACTGGCAGCAGGGTCATGGCAGTTGATTAGTCTGATTCGCCACTTTTGTCCAGAGCTAAATATCTCAACAACTACTGGCCAGATAGCTGTGACATTTTTTAGAGGCATTCCTCAAGATGCTGACTGCTGACAACTTTCAGATCAGTATTATCTCTTTACCTACGCTAGTAAAGGAAAGTAATGACTGGAAAAGAAAGGGAAGGGATAACTAAAGACTTACTTAAAATATACAATATAAACAATAGAATTAGAATCCCTTTAGATCAGGCAAATCATCTGTGTGTTGTACATTCATTTTGTTGGAACGCTGCAGCCACTAGGAGACTTTTAATCTTGTAAACTGATTTCAGTGACGTAGGTTAAATATAATACATCTGACTAACATGCTCCTTGTTTTGACTTTCTTCAGGAAGGATGTGAAAAAAGGAGAGAAGAATACTATTGTCACCTCCTTCAACAGAAACTTCACTGGCAGGAATGATGCTAACCCAGCTACTCATGCTTTTGTCACGTCTCCTGAGGTAAGACTAAGTACTGCGTGTCAGGCAAAATACAAGCTTAACTATTCATAATTATATGGACATCAATAGACTAACTTACAGTAGTTCATACATGCAGCCTAGTGGGCATGTACCAGTGTCATTTTTGTATTTTTGCACACTCTGTCTCCTGATGTTAAACGTACAGATCTAAACATCATTGTTATGTAATTTCATGTAGATTGTCACCGCCATGGCCATCGCCGGGACCCTCAACTTCAACCCAGAGACTGACTACCTGACTGCCTCTAACGGAGAGAAGTTCAAGCTGGAACCCCCCACCGGTGACGAGCTGCCGTCCAGAGACTTTGACCCAGGCCAGGACACCTACCAGAAACCCCCGGCTGAGAGCAGCTCAGTCAAGGTGATTTAAAGAAAAAAAAAAAAAAAAGATACAATATCTAATCTCAACCTTCCAGAAAGCAGCACATCACTCATGAAACAGGCTTTTAGTGAGGTAAGCATCTGATCATAACCTAATAAGAGTTTGATTCAGTAAATAAAAGAGTAAACAAGTATAAACATGATCAAGGCTTGTTCAAACAGAAATGTGTGTGACAGTTGTTAAGACAGAAAAGTTCCAGTTTTTCATGTTTTGTTTTTTTTGGCCGTTTAACTCACTTTCAGTTTGATCTGAACATCGGTTGTCCGCCCCAACCATCCTTTTGAAAATATTCTTTGAGGATCCTCTGTCTTACTCTGATTTGATGTTGTTCAGGTGAATGTGAGCCCCTCCAGCAACCGTCTGCAGCTGCTGGAGCCCTTTGACAAGTGGCATGGAAAGGATCTGGAGAACATGAGGGTCCTGATCAAGGTGAGCAGGAAACGGAAGGAAAGCTGTGGTGGATGTGCAAGTCAAGGAGAGCAGAGCTAAATAAATAACATCTTGAATGTAATGTTTTGAGTCTAATATAGATGATCCCTCAGTGCCTTAGAGCTCTATTGGTTGTCCAATAACTATTAAAAACACATTAGTGAGCCAAACTATTACACTGGGTCATTACATAAAACATTAGCACTGTAGTTTAAACATTTATGTCTTCAGTAGGAACGAATGAGATTGGGGCTGACACACACAGAGAAGCTGAAAAGTGACTCATATTCCACCCATCTCTTTTCTTATTGTCTGTAACTCCTACTCCTCCCCTTCCTCTCTTCTCCTGCACCGCTGTAGGTGAAGGGAAAGTGCACCACTGACCACATCAGTGCTGCCGGGCCGTGGCTGAAATTTCGCGGCCACTTGGACAACATCTCCAACAATCTGCTGATTGGTGCGGTCAACATCGAGAATGATGCCGTCAACAAGATCAAGAACCAGCTGACAGGAGAGTACGGAGGTGTGCCCGACGTGGCACGCCACTACAAGGTGAGTCAGACAGCAGACGGCGTCAGACACCTCTGAAAAACAGTTTCAACATTGATGAATTGATTAATTAATTCCAGGCCTGCTGTAGTAGACTATGATAATATTAGCAAGGTGTACCATAGAGTTTAGACTCTGTAGCATCGTGCAGAATTCTTATTTGTGTTGCCTTTTCCCCTTCGCAGTTTTTTTGTCTACTGTATCCTCGACTCCTGTCCCTGACAGCAGTTTACATTTTTCCTTTGTGTTTGCTAAACTCTATAATCCAGGCCAATGGAGAGAACTGGGTTGTGGTTGGAGACGAGAACTACGGAGAAGGGTCCAGCAGAGAGCATGCCGCTCTGGAGCCACGACACCTCGGAGGACGCGCCATCATCGTCAAGAGCTTTGCCAGAATCCACGGTAAGTTTCATGGGAAAGGAGTGTAAAAAAACATGCAAACATCAACCACTCTCTCACATTTTAGAGATATTCTGGTCCTGCTGGAGTCATGTGCGGTTTTGTTATACTTACACACAATTTATTTTCTTCGGTAGAGGCAACGGCAAAGCGAGTATATCAATAGTTGTGATTGGACTAAAGAGGAAACTGATGATTATTTAGTCTGGCATGTATAGAGTCTGCCAGCAGCATCTAAGAGAGTCTCCAAGTTATAATTAGAGTCCATCAGTGCCAGTTTGTTCCATATAGGTGACTGGATGTAGGTAAGTGGGTAGATGAAAGCCTGTCTGTTTTAAGGAGTGTTACTTTCCTCAGAACCTCCAGAAACACAAAATAAATGCTGTTGCATGGAGCTGATACAGTTTTACATAGCTGCATACAAAGCGTAGACTTCCAGCAGCATGAATTTAGGGTAATTGGAGCATCTAATTCATCATGAGAACTGCTGCTAATCAATAACAACCCGACACACATACTCACATGCATTATTCTTCATGACCTTGTATTTCTGTGTAACAGATACACTCCTGTCAGACAATGAGCCCTTCTCTGGTTACCTAATGGAAGTACAGTGTGAGTCAGTGTTTTTTGCCTGATATGTCTGATATTTCTATTTTTTCATTTTTCCTCCTCACAGAGACTAACCTGAAGAAGCAGGGCCTGCTCCCTCTGACTTTTGCCGACCCCAAAGACTACGACAAGATTCGCCCAGATGACAAGATTTCGATCACCGGGCTGAAATCCTTTGTTCCTGGCAAGGTGAGCAATATTCTGCACTGAATGAAACACTGATCCAAAGGATAGCCTAACTTCTCTTAACATTATGTTGATGAAAAACAGGATGATTGACACATGATCTTTTTTGCCTCCTGTGTCCTCTCCCAGCCCCTGACAGCAGTGATCAAGCACAGCGATGGCAGCCAGGACTCCGTCTCTCTCAACCACACCTTCAACGAGACGCAGATCGAGTGGTTCAAGGCTGGCTCTGCCCTCAACAGGATGAAGGAGCTCCAGTAATTGGTGGGAGAGGATGGAGGGGCCTGTAGGGGGCCGTTGAGGGGCCTTGGCGTGGGTTAAGAAAGGGAGAAATGTGGGCCTAGAGAGGGGATTAGCAAAGAGGAAGAGACGATGTGAACGGTAGATGTTAACCAGATTTTTTGGTTTAGGGACAGCTGTAGTCATGCTCTCTGAAAGAAAGAACACACACAAACACCCACTCACACACATGCACACACACAAACACAAGGTCGCTGTACAGATGAAAAGCGCACACACACATACGCACGAGCACGCACACGCACATGCACAGCCAGGATTACTGTGAAAGCACTCGGTCGACAAGCAGAATCACTGTACACAAATGCACTCTAACAAGCGTGCATAGCGGTGTGTTTTCCCCATTGTAGGCAGCATCATACACACTGGCAGCACTCCTCTGTTTAAAATCAGATTTGTCAAGCTTCTTTGTTCATTGAGTGTAACCCTGTAGCCATCAGCTGACTGATTCATACACAGGCGGCCATCTTTCTCTAGTGAACGGGGCGATATTCTCCTAATTTTGTGACAGATTGGGATCAATACTGTATTCCTCTAAAGCGAGAGTTATTTGGTTTCACCACTTTGTTGAAACTATTAACATAAATCTTCATTATTCATTATCCACCGCACTGTATTCCACCTTTAATGACTGTATATCTTCAAATCACACCACCCTCATACGTTATACCTCCACTGTCTCAGTAGTTTCCATCCAAACAGCTCAATAAGCTGACTGAGTTGTTCAACTCACATGAATGTATTTTTCTTTCACTGTGTCCGGACCTTTTCACCTGAATATTATTATTTTGATTCACCAAATGGTGATGAAGCCCACTAGTCATCCTTCATTGTACTGGGCTGTCGGGTTTGCTGCGTTTCTGATGCTATTATAGACTTGAACAAATGTTTCCTCACTCATTGTAGACGGGAGCAAACAAACAAACCCACGCTCACTTATTTACTGTAAGCAGCATCACTGACTTCCCGTCAGCCCTGGCACTGTCATGGTACAACTGCAGCCCACCCTGTTCTCACTCAGTCTGAGATCTCGTGTTTTCATGCTGCTGTTGTTGAACTTTTCATTTCAAGCTGGCCCAATGGTTTGTGGTTCACTCCCGAGACATTTCAGCCAACACGTGAATCTGTGTTCACTCCCCTGCTGCTCCTCCGATGCTCACTCACTTGCTCGCTGTCTGTCTTTTGCATGATATAGCACCCAATTGTGTGAAAACTTCCCTGTGTGGTTGTTTCTCTGACTGAGAAAACAAACCACAACACATACTGCTATTGTGTTAATGCTAGCCTTGCCATTTTCTTCTTCCCATCTGTGTTTTGTCCTGTGTGTGTGTGTGTGTGTGCATGCTGCATGACATGGTTTTATCAGGTTAACATCAGTCTGTGTTGTCATGTGTCTGTCCCTCTTTTGCTCATCCTGTCCTCTCCAGGCTGGTTTATGCAGTCCAAACTACAACCTGATATTTATTTGGGAAACAAGCTATTGTCAGATTTGCGTTGCTAGGCATTGGAAGCTGCACTGGGCAAGACTTTTAATGTAAATTCTGGTGTAGTGTATAGAGTGGAATACAGCTCCACAAATCAGCTGGCCGTCCAGTCTGATCGTTATGTTTTTGTTGTTTTTCTCTGTTTAAGTCTCATTTCTTTCTCCTCACTATCATCTGGAGCTGCCAGTGTGTGAAATTGCCTCGTGTAGCTGTAATGGGAGATGACAGGCTGTGTTTGTCTTTGAGTTGAATGTTTTTTCAGGTTGAGGTTTGGTCTGCCATAACATGAGAAGGCCTGCTGTCTTGTTACGCAAACATACGCACAACCTAGTGTCCAGATGCCTGTACACTAGCACTTTGTAGAGTTAGGAAAGTCGTTTTTTAGGTGTACTTTCCTTCATTCTTCATTCTGACATAACAACTTGTAATATTCATTACTAATACATGAATCAGACGGTAGAACATTTAGATTCAAAATAACACTTGTATTTCATGATGTATACCCAGTATGTGCCACCTAAGCAGTGTGGTTATATATTTTTGTGGGCTTAGGGAAATTTGTGCTCATTGCTTCTATGTTTTATGTGAGAGTACTGCTGGTCCTCTGATCGATTCTCATCATCACCCAGAAAGTTTATAAATCTGTCACTTCTTAGAAGAAAAAACGCTTTGGATTAATAATTACAGTTCCTCAGATAAATCCACATATAAAAAGTCACTGAGTTTGGACCTGTGTGTGAATGATGTGATATACAGTTGCACTTTGTATAGGGTGTGTACATAAATAATAAATATATATATATATATATATATATATATATATATATATATATATATATATATATATGAACAAGGAGAGAGAGAGAGCTGTAACGTGCTGTATGCTACCTGTCTAAATGAGAGCTCTGTTTGTCTTTTGTAACGTAACATGATGAATCCCCTGAATCTTCAGTAATCTTAATGGTTTCACAAAACCGGTTGACATGTTGATTAAAGGGTTAAATGAAAGCACAGATATTGAATTGTAGCTGTCAGTTGCTGCTGGGCTTTGACAGTTAAAGCTGACTTGTTATTTTTAGGAAGATGAGTCTGTATTTTTCTTATGTTTTAGTTTTGTTCTACTGATTTTCAAGGACAGAGATGATTTAAAATAGCAGCAGCCCAACTTTAAAGACTTGGATATTAATGACTCCATATGGGGCTCATCTGTTCACATACTCATCATTAAGTCCATCACGCCGATGCTTAAACACTCCTTGTTATTGTATCAGATTTACTGCCAAAGATGCCTAATGAAAATACTGAGATGTGAAGAAATGATGGTTGTGTCCATATTATTCGACCATTCGAGAATATCACTATGTCCATGGTTATTTGATGTACGTTGTGTTACATCTAACATACTGATTCATTTGATCATCCTGTTTCCTTTTAAAACAGCCGCTTGTGAAGCAGTTTGCTTTTACTGTGATGTGAGACGATGCTTTGTTGTTCAGGCAATCAAATTCAAATGATGTTGCTCATGAAGGCATCGTGTGGTGGCATGCCTATTGTTTCATTTTGTACTCAGGTGTGTTCTGTTCAGTCAGGCTTGAAAATCACATTTTCAACACGCTTCATTTGTTCAGATACAGCAAATAAAAAGATATTATAATAATAATATGAGCAGATGTTTCCTCATAGTGATGATTCCACTTACTCCAGTTTCAGCATTAAACTTGATTTTGTAAAAGTAGATGATAAATTAATAAAGATAAATTCTGAAGTGACTGTTTGTGTGTTTTTTCTTTGTTTGATGAAATCAGTAATGAGATTGGTCATGTGATTGTCAGTATTGTACATACACAGGTTTCTGGCAGCTGAGAAAGAATTGGCTTCAGTTGTGGATGCTGCCTGTGGAAGTGCTCTTTGTAAACTGCAGTCAAGTCTGTAGCATGTAGTCTTCATATTGTACATGATCTGACATTTATTATATCACTTGCTTCCCTCTTTTTATCCAATACAGTTCATCTGTTTGTACAGTAATGCTCAATGTTCACTCACAACAACCACAACTTTGAAATATCAGCATATCTATTTACTCATATTGTTATATTACATACCTATGCATACCTTACCGTACTAATACTAGTTAACTTAAACGCACACATGGAAATATGAGCACTGTACCTCAGAGAGATTTAGAAAAAAAAATGTTCAGACCAGACAACACTTTAATTTTGTGTGTTCACTTAGTTTACACTATACTTAAACTATGTAATTAAAGTGCTGATTGATGTCATGTAATGTATCTTTTCATTGGTGGTATAGGACGTGAATATTTAGTAATTCAGTTGCTGATTATTCTGTGTAAATGTCACATATGAATCTATCTATCTAGAATCTTTATATCTTGTAATTTTTAAGATAAAATATCAAAAGTAAGTTAAAAGTATAATATGTTATACTATTAGAATTATTATAATATACATGTTTTAGATGGGTAAATTATGGAAATCAATTTACAAGTTATACTAATAGAAAAATCATAACAACAATAGAGGTTTTAAAATGTGTACTGTACCTTTAAGTTTTGCGACAGGTCGTAAAAACCAGCCTACTGTCGTAAATAATCACGTGGAGACATCATGGATGCTTCAGAGTCAGCTGTGGATTTTTACACTTTCAGTGTTTTTAGCTCATTTTTGACAAACTGTTGAAGTTTTTTTTCTTCGCTGCAGACAAACAGGAAATGCTCTCCTGAAAACAGGCGACACTTCACTGCTCAGCTGACGGCTCGGTTCGGTTGTTTCACCACAGCAGCTCTCTGTGTGTGAGTGTGTTTGTGTTTACGTGTGTGTGTTTAAGTGAGTACCTGCTCACAGTGTGCAGCCTGCATCATGTTCGTGTTGGTGGAGATGGTCGACACTGTCCGGATCCCTCCGTGGAACTTCCAGAGACAACTCAACGACGCCATAGCCGAGGAGCTGAACAAGAAGCTGGCCAACAAGGTGTGTGTGTGTGTGTGTGTGTGTGTGTGTGTGTGTGTGTGTGTGTGTGTGTAAAACAAAGAGACAAAACTAACAACTCTTCTACATAGGTTTCTATGGTCATTGTTCCCATAATTTAACGTTTAAAATGTAAAAGTCTCATCACATCAGATGAATTTCTTTCTTTCTTTCTTTCTAATTCATGTAATTTACATGATACAGAGTACTGCCATGCAGTCTTTCCCAAGTTCAGTCCTTACTTGTGATGTCCTGGGATCTGGTTTAATGGACAGTAGTTCTGAATTTGAGAAGTGATGGCACATAGAAGACATTATTTTAAAAGTGTTGTGCAGTTATCCTACTACTTTTCCTACTAAGACTTTTTAGAGAAACTAAACATTTTTATTTTATTCATATAAATCAAAAGCTATCGATTTGCCTCAAAGGATTTAAAAAGCTCCAGAGATCTTATGACACACGTTGTCTGTAGATTCATTCAGCAAGTCTGCATCCTCTAAACTGTGACCCGCTCTCATCACCACAGGTGGTCTACAACGTTGGCCTGTGCATCTGCTTGTACGACATCACTAAACTGGAGGATTCCTACATATTCCCAGGAGACGGAGCCTCACACACCAAAGGTATGATGATGATGATGATGATGATGATGATGATGATGATGAAGCATATTGGCAAGTACTGTTAAATTGAGGGTTGATGGACTGTGCCTCAGCTTTATCTAACTCGCTCACTGATTCATTCCCGTCTTTCTTTGGTGTTTTCTGTCAGTTCATTTCAGGTACGTTGTATTTCACCCTTTTCTCGATGAGATCATGCTCGGCAAGATCAAGTACTGCAGCCAAGAGGGAGTTCACGGTAACTTCTGTCTTTGTATTCCAGCATGTTTGATTCAATCTCCAGAAATGTATCAGCAAATGTATTTTCAACACACTTTCCAGATCTTGATCATCTAATTAGTCAGCTGTAGCAGATGACACTGTGTATCTGTACATGTATTAACTTATTTAATCATTCAGTAGCTCAGATCTGAGAGGTTTTCTAGTTATTTGGTCCTTTTTATGTTGCAATTTTTCCACATCTCTGGTACTAAAGTCACATCCAGCTGTCTACACTTGTTTCATTTGCTGCTAATTAGCTGAGTCACATCTGGCTCATCATGGAGGAAAATATTCAGAATATTCAAGATATGAAATATTTCTAATATTTGACACATATTCCTTCCTTATATTTTCATCTAGAGTGTTTATGATTCATTTTAGCCAAAAATTAAATGTGCTTAAAGATGTTTGCCTTGTTCATGCTGTACATTTCAGATAGTTTAGACTTTCCTTTAGTGTATTCAGATTGTATATAATGTAACTTAAATATAGGATCAGTAACACGATCTGGTGTGCTGTTGTTAACACTGACTGATTACTGTAACCTTTCTGTTTCACAGTGACGATGGGCTTCTTTGATGACATTCTCATCCCACCGGAGTCACTTCAACAGCCTGCAAAATTGTATCCTGCCTGAAAATATTCTTATAAATGATCACACATGTGCATCACATTTTATTTAAATTCTGATCTCAGATTTATTGCGATTGTCGAGCCTTCCTTAGCTGCAGCCACAGTGATGAAGCAGAGCAAGTTTGGCTGTGGGAATATGAGACGGACGAGGGGGCTCATGACCTCTACATGGATCAAGGGGAGGAGATTCGTTTTCGGGTGACAGATGAAGTGTTTGTGGACACGTCGCCAACGGGCCCAGCCACCGCAGCGACAGACACACAGGCACAGCCGGGACAGTCGGCGGCGCCGCCAGCAGAGGACACTGGAGAGAAGAAGGAGGCACCGTACACTCTGATTGTAAGAACACACTTCATGACTAACACACATTTACATCACCAAGACATCTGTTGTTGTTTCCGACGATGATGAAAAGTGTGAAAATCCATTGATTATAACTCAACCCAACTTCAGCCTACAATAGTCTGAATCAGCCAGGATAACAAAGTTTTCCAGCCCACTGTGACCCTGATGAGGATAAGCGGTTACAGAAAATGAATGGAAGGATGTGTCTATCTGTTTTTACTTGCTAACATGCCTTTGTTGGTGCATTGCTGCATATCATGTCACCACCTACCGTAGATTAGTGAAATAGTGTGAAACCATTGGCTGGATCATGACAAAATTGGGACCTGCTTGTAGAAGAACAGCTCCATAGCTCTAGGAGAGGTATAAAACTACACAGGGAACCTTTAACGCAGTTAATTAAAGAAAATCTATTTGTACCATCGACTTCTGACACACCTTCACAGTAGATTGACGGTAAACTTATTAAACTTATTTATATATATATTATATATATATATTTTTACTGATTACAGTGATTTAGTTTGATTGTTATAAATAGTTCATCATAATGACTGTAAACGGCACACAAAATGTATAAAATGAAACAAAAGTATCTTCATGTCCATTTTGACCGTGCACTGTTGTTTCAGGGGACCATCTGTGAGCCGGGGCTGGGGCTGCTGTCATGGTGGAACAATTAGCACTGCAGTAGACGAAGAGGATATTTGGTGGTTATGAACAGATCAATGACTGACCGGACAGATGAGGGACAGTCTGCTGGAGACACTGAACCCTGTTGTTTGGGTGCGGAAGTCAGGACACAAAGCCGAGCTGCTGTCTGAACCAAGATACTGTTTGTGTGAAGTGACCTCTGTCACACAGAGACTGGTTGTGTTGTAAATGCTGCCCTTAAAGGACCTGGACAATATTTTCACATGTTTTTGTGCCGTGACGAACAGGGGCAACCGTTTTTGAAGCTGGTCCAGTATTGAGTAAGAGTGCGCTGCAGCTGCTGCCATGAAATAGGCTGCAATGTATAATCCTTCAAGGCAATTGCACACCATCAATTTACATCCTCCTAAAAGTGCTTGTTTTTGCCACTGACAGGCTCAGATTGCTATTATAAGTCCCCTACAGAGATAGATGTAAGATCATTTAACCAGAAACAGACATTTTATTGCTCCGTTGAAAAAGAACAGTATCTGATGATAGTTTCTGATACCACAAATGTCTTTCTCTGTAGGATACTTTCCATAATGTTATCACACACTTATAATAACAATCTGACCCTCTCTGTGACAAAAACAGTAACTTTTAGTGGACGTACAATGCTGGTGTGCAGTTTGTCCTGAAGGATTACACTGATGCCTGTTTGGCTGTGGCAGTCAATACTGGACCAATTTAAAAAAATTGCAGTCTCCATTAGTCACAAAAGGGTTGAAAAACACCAAAGTTTCCCTTTAAGATGCCAGCTTCATGGTTACACGTAGAATTTATATTAAATAACCGAGTGACTGATGGACATGTGTGTCATCATTTGGTATATTTCACAAGATTTTAGAAGTCATTATTTGAATCATAATGTCAACACGGCTTTATTAAGGTCAGTCAGACATAAACATCTCACGAGGATCTGATTGAATGACTCACTCTGGGTTATTGTTTAAAACTGTGACGAAAACTGAACAGCACTTGTCAGGGATACATAAATGTGGTGCCTAATGATGTGAGAGAAATAAGCGATTTTTGTTTGTATAAATTGACCTGTGAGTCAGATTTCTAATACATCAAGATCCAAACAAAGGTAGTATTATTTGGTATATTAATTTAATACAAAAAAACAAACACTTTTATTTGAAATTTTACACGTCCTCAGTTTATTTAACAGCCTTGTAATATTTTGTACTCCTGTTTTGTCTCACAGTAAAAGGGCGTATCATCAGCGCGAGCGGTTGTGATTTGTGAATTTGTCATTTTGTGTGATTATAGGAAGTACATAAAAAAAGGATTAGTGACCAGCTTTTAAATCCTACACTTTGAAGGGCAGTGAAGGACACAGATCTGCTCTCTGCGCTGTTTCTGTTGGTCAGTGTTGATATGCAACTCCCACACATATTTGTGTGTGTTGTACAATCAGAAATGCAGTTGGCTGGGTTTCATGTGACAACTGCATGGCTAGTTGTTTGTCTCAGTTGTTGGTTGTGAAACTAGGTTAAAATGCATAGACTCTTCATCAACACAAATAGATGGTGTGCATGTGACCCCTGATGCAGAAATATCGCCCACAGAAAGCTTAAGAACAGGATAAAATACACTGTAAAAAAAAAACAAAAAAACTGTAAAATTTAAGTAAACACACATTCACACACCACATCATTATCTTGCTCAAGGACACTTCGACTGGACTAAGGCAGCTGGAAATCAAACTAGCAACCATTTAATTACGAGCCCGTCCTGAACTACAGCTGACTTGTGATGCGTTGTTTTCCTGACTTTGCCCTTACTAGCACTATAAAAAGTTTGCTAAATTTATATCCAGAATTTGAGTTTTGAAAGTTAAAGTACACCAGTCTAAAAATTTTAAATATTTGTTTGTTGTTTTCTTACAGATATATATATTTTTTCCAGAAATCAGGTCATAGAGTTTGAATATAATGGTATGCAATGATGTAAGATTTACTTTAAAATCACACAAAAAAAAAGTTAGTGTGGACATAAATGCCAGTTAACAGTAATTTGTCATTTTTGGCATAACATTTTAAAATAATTTTTAAAAAATAGTTTATTTACAGATAATGTCCGTAATGCTTGTTTAAAAAAAAAAACAAAAACAAAAAAACGACTGTAAACATTTTATTTTGCTTCTTTTTTGTTTTACAGTGCAAATAGCTTCTTTTTCTGCAGACTCTGAGGAACATGAGTTCTTTCTGAGCATTACAACTGTTTTCTGGTGTGTGTGTGTGTGTGTGTGTGTGTGTGTTTTGGGGGTGTTTTTTGTTTGTTTTTTTTTTGTGTCATGTGTATTTGATAAAAGATAAACTTGTAAAATCCAAAATGCAGTCTGCCACATAACACATCCTTTATATCAGAGCAGCACAAGAACAGCTGCAAATATAGTGCAGTATGATGAACATCATATGGCAAAGACACACAAAAACCTGACAACACTGAGCGCACTGTTCTCCCAGCAGATTACATACATGATAAGGAATGAAGAAAGTCATCTTTGCACACACACACACACACACACACACACACAAACGCAAAGGGTCGCATCACGCCATCGGAATCTCCGCCAGCTGCGCAGACTCAGCAGCCCTCACACCGTCACAGCAGGGTTTTCCGTCGCTCTGCGCGGATTTAGTCGACTTATTTATTTAATTACTCGTTATATAATACACACCGACTTTAAAGACACACTCTGATCGTCCTCAACCTTCTAGCGCAGCCGATGCAGTAAGTAACATTTCTGTGTCTATATGCATGTTTAGGTGCCTGCAGGGGGGAGCGTGTCAGTGTGGCTTTGTTTTTTTTTTTGGACATGGTCGGGACAATGTATGCTTTGCATGCCTGACAGAGAACCGCTAAATAACAGAGACAGGTTTTATCCATATGTGTTAGTATGGAGGACTGATCGATGTAATGTCCCCACCATAACCTGTAGGTGTTTATGAACGGACTTCTCACCCTGCTTTTGTCCAAGTTATATTGTCTAACAGCACTGATTGTTCTTCGCCTTGCACACATTTTAGAGAAATTATTGGAGATGTGAATGAGAAATTCATTTCTTTCCATGTTTTGCTGTTGGCTTCAATACAAACTGGCAACAAGCAAAAGAGATGAAATGTGTGATTTTATGGTTTGGTTCTGTGAGGAAAGTGAAGTGTATGAATTCAGCTCTCGGGACAAACTCCACACAAACACAATTCATAGACTAATCAGTCATGCCTTCATAATGATGGCACAGGGGAGAGATTTGTCCTGGACCCGGGCCAGAGGAGTCATGACACTCTTAATCCTGTAGCTTCGTTTGCGCACATCCAGATGTTCTCCTGCTGCTGTGCGTCAGTGAGTGTAAACTCACAGTTGTTTGGGTCCATTCACGTTATTCTCTCATTATTATCTTAATTATAATAAGCATGTTGGAGCTCACACTTTGTGTGTGTTTTATTGTAACGTATCCTCCTGGTAACTCGACTGTAGTACTCCTCCTGTTGGATTTGTAACTGATCATTTGGGAATGGGCCACTGACGTCACGAACGCACCAACCAGAGGTGGCTTTCTGCTGCTGTTTTGACGTCACGCCTCGTGCGGAGCTCCAAGCTCTGCCTACGTCATTCCAAGCGGGGGAGTGGGCGTAAAAAACATCCTGTACAAACACACCCACGTACACCAACGTATATCCTACATATCAAACGGTTTTTAATGTCCGGACGGTGTTTCTGGGCTGAATTCACCTCAAATACTGACTTGAGATCAGCCAGTGGCTTCCTTATTCCAACCCTGAAAACATCACTACAGGGAGGAAATAGATTAAAGGGTACTGAGGGGCAAGGTCACCTGATTTAACAGGACATGTTGTGGATTTTATGAATGATGCAAAAGGTGGATGGATAAGTAATGACAAATCAAAAACACATACATTGAATGTAATTAAAGAAAGCATAAATAAATAAAAATAGTAATATTTATGTACAAAAATGAGAAATGTTGTTAATTTACAGATAATTTCTGTGTTTTTCCAGAGTTTTGTATACAATTTAAAAAAACAAACAAACAGAAAACTACTGTAAAAATTTGGGGTAAAGTTTTTGTACATTTACAATAAAGTATAATAATCATGTGGGATTGCAGTGCAATGCAGACTCTTACAAACTGAGCCAAAAGGAAACTTCCAAAAAAGGAAAGGGAAATTTGGGGCTGTTTTTAAAAGGGCACTGCGCCAGTTTTACATCCCCAATGAACAGAAAGCTTAGTGTTAGCAAACTGGAGGTCCTAATGAACACATGCTACTGGGTTGCACTATGGTAAGTGTAGGATTTGCAGTATTTGGACCCAAAATATGTCCTAAAACTCAGGATATTCTGGCCTCTGTTGCTTTGATTTTGATCATTCTTTTTTAAAATTTGTGACCTTTTAACCCCTTTAGAAGCAAGTTGACTTAAGACTTGACTGTTAGTTGTGTCACCTAAACATCTGTTTTCCTGTTGGAAAGAATTTTGTCTAATATTTTATCTAAATGACATAACATGGCAGAACACTATATTCTGAAACAAAAGGATAGATCACTGAAAAGGAATGTTTAACCTCAGAGGTCCTTTAATTCTTTGTGTTTTCTGACTTAAAAATTCTTGGCTGGATGACTCCCCTCATTCCTCTCCATCATGTCTAACGCCAACTGACAATGTGATCTTCCTCCATTCTGTCCCTGTGGTCTCTCCCCTCACAGCGAGTCCTCCTGACAGACTTGAAGTGAAAGAGTTGACCTGGATATATCTGCTGTGTCCCACACTTGAGGCAGGCCTCTCCAAGCAGACGGATACACCAGCGGACAGACAACAGTGTCAGCAGCCCATCAGCAGCCTGCGGCTCGAGGAGTAGCAGCAGCATCCAACACTGCACCCACACCATCCTCCCCCATCCTCCTCCGTCTTGTCACATTTGACATGGCAGACCCCAGCCTCACGTCGCCCTCTGGGACGCCTCTCCGCTCCCCCAACACCTCCCTCACCCTCTCCTTCCCATTTCTGAGGGAGGGGAGCCGGGTATGGGAGGAGGGGAAGGAGCAACCACTGCCCAGGAATTTGCCCAGCCCATTACCAACGAAACGTACCCGCACCTACTCAGCGTAAGTATGATTAGTTGATTATATATATAGTGTGTCGTAGGAGGTAGACATTTGTTTAAATACTATTTATATTTCATTCTACTTTAAACTTCAGAAAGAAAATTACTTTCTACTTCACTATATGTATCAGTGATGAAGGCAGCCAATAAAAAGAGTTAAGTGCTAACTAAAGCCTGATTTATTAATGGTTAATGAACAATTTACTAAAGCTTTATTAATAATTTTAAGTTAATAATAAAAACAATGAACTTCATCTTCATCATAATAGTAATAATCCAATAATATAATATATAATTACAGGACAGGAGCCATTTTCTACATAATAAGTACTTTTATTTCTGATGATATACTGTAAGTACATGTTGCTGACATGTCTGTCATAAAGGATTTGAATATTTCCACCTCTGCAGTTTGTCAGCTGATGTAATAAGTGAATAACAGAAATCTGACAGGTTGCTGTGTCGTGGCTGCTTTGCAGTGTGTGGTTGGTACTGGTCACACTATGAGTCAGCAGATTAGTCGTTGCCATCTCTGCTGCCGTTATGTTGTGACATGAGGCGGTGTGTAGGTGTTGATGCAAACTGCTCTTCATCTTCCCTTCTCACCAAATCTCCTTTCAGTCTTCACACTTCACTTCTCTGTCTTGTCAAAAGTGCACAAGCACTCAATTGTATCTCATAAAAGAGAAATATATACTTCTGAACTGCTCCTCCATTGCAGTGAAACAATATGACAGTAAGTTGTAGTGAGATGAGTAGTTTTATTATTAATAAAGAAACTTTCTTTGTTTTTCTCTCTTTGCCTGCAGTACCGTACGTGCTCACTCAGGTCCGATGTTTAAGGGTGTGTGTAAGAACTTCTCCAGGTCACAAGGTCACGGCTTCATCCGACCTTCCCGCGGCGGTGAAGACATCTTTGTTCACATCTCAGAGTGAGTGGCGATAACACTGAACACACTCTTAGAAGACAAGATCACGTGGTGCATTAGCTGAATTACAAATAGCAACACAGACTTACTGCAGAACTGCAGTGTCAACTCAAAGGACTGTAAGAACTCAGCAAACAACACTGTTTACACGTAGACTTTTTTCAAAAGGAAAGCAATTTTTCTCAACTCTCCTAGGACATCGTGACACCTGCAATAATAAGTGGACAAGTACAGAAAGTACAGAAACTTCTTTGCTGCTTTTCTTCTTCCTTTTTTAGTCAGAACAAGCAGTACTCTGACAAATGTTGTACAGCCTCAGCAAAAGCAAATTTATGAAATTCCTAAACTATGCAACATGGTCCAGTTATCTTATAGCCAAACAACTGCACTGTAGGTCTGAACGTCCAAGATTTATGTTGTCCCAAATTCCCCTCATTAGCAGAGCTCCAGCAGATGTTCGAAGGTCGATAACACTCAAATCTCTGTGTTAAATATAAATTTGGAGGCAATTAGTTAGCTTCTCATAGAGACTGAAAGAAGCCAGAATAGCTCCATCCTAAGTTCAAAAACACGTCTACCAGCACGTCTAAGGCCCAGTAATAAGTAAGACCTCATATCCTGTTTATTGAGTCAGGACACAAGAAGTTGTGGTTTTCTGGGGTCTTGCTTGCCGTACCAATTTCTTCTTTCTTGGAAAAAAGGAGGGGAAGGCTCTGCTTGTTGAAAGTCAGGAATTCACCGTTTTTGACAGCTGTTTGCTATGAAATAGTGTCAAACAGTTACAACATGTAAACTAGTAAGCTGTAGAGGCGCTGGTAGACGTAGATGTTTTATCTTTGACAGAGCCAGACTAGCTCTCCGGTTTCCAGTCTTGCTAAGCTAAGGTAATTGCTTCCCGGCTCCAGGTCCATACTTCACGCACAAACCTGAGAGTGATATCGATCCTCTCATCTCACTTCCAGCAAGAAAGTGAATGAGTTTCTCTTAATGTCAACGTCTTACTTTAAGTCTGTGGTTCTCTGATTTGAATCTGGAGACAACCTCAGGGAGTTGCAGAATAAGCAATTTCCTCCAATTTCTGCTGTTAACTACAGACTCACAGACTTCCCTAATTTGATCTAATTATACAACATGACATTATTTTGTTTGAACTATTTAACATTTAAGTTTTATTTATTTATTTACTAATGTTCCTCTGTTTCAGCATCGAGGGGAATATGTCCCAGTTGAGGGTGATGAGGTCACATACAAAGTGAGCCGTGTCCCGCCCAAGAACCTAAAGGTGCAGGCGGTGGAGGTGAAGATCACACATCTCAACCCAGGGACTAAACACGAGACCTGGTCTGGGCAGGTCATCAGCTCGTAGACCTGACCTCTGGGGCTGGGGTGAGGTGGGGGATGGTGGATGGTGCTGGGCAGGAATGGGGTGGGGGATGGTGGATCTATCATGGGACTGATAATTTACAATCCTTTTTTTAAAAACATGTTTTACATACACAGCAAAGTATCCAGAGTTAACGGCGCCAATAATTCAGATGTAGTTGGTGTTTGTCCAATCACAGAGCTGATGAAACAGTTTATCTGCTACATGTATGAATTTGCTGTGTATGTGAAACTGAGCATTTATTCAATGTTAGGAAAGAGACACATTTGTTTTATTTATTTATATTTTTGTCATGATAGCAGTAATAAAAGTAAAATTTGAGATGGGGGGGTTAATGTGACCGGTCAGAGCATGTGGGCCTAATTCTTCATGGAGATCAGCTGTGTAAAATATGAAACATTAGGGAAAAATCTTATACATAACTGTGATGCAGATCTGCAGACAGAGGCATGACAGCTGAGTGTATGTGCAAGGAAGAGAGCGACGCAGGACAAAAGGCTGAATTCAGTTTTACTTCCCATCTTTGCAGCTGTTATGCACTTGTTTACTCCACCAAAGTTTCCAGGATCACATGTTGAGTGCAAGTGTGGGTCAGATGACTTGTTATCATGTTATATCTGTGCAGACTTTGAGAAGAAACTTTGAATTCAACAACAGAGATAATGGACATAAAAGTAAGTTGAAGAGATTTGAATGATTGTATTGCTGAGTGAAAGAAAGTTTAGAGACAGGTTGACCAAAAGGAAGGAGTAAAATCACAGCTGGTTTTGCATTTAAATGAAGTTGAATTAAATTAAATAATAAAAATCTCTAAAAAAAAAAAAAAAGACGTCGTTCTGTGTTTTCAGCCTTGACAGGATATCTCATAAGAAACCCTTCTTGGTTTCAGGTCACCAGTTTAGAAACATGACCTTAAGGGCCAAAAAAGTAGGAAGTTTTATTTTGAAATGGAGAGGGGAACAGAAAGTTGGAGTAAGAGTTAGTTAGAAATTAAGAATTCAGTTTGTCTTAAACAGAAAAGGCATGAAGAAAGATCCGGATTAAAGCAGGAAGATCACATTAAACAATGTATGGACATTTAAAAAGCAAATTCTTACTGTGAATGGAAAAAATTTCCTGAAAAAAACATATCCTTGGTTGTGTTGTTATGTTTGTGCTTATTTATTTTAATTATTTATCTGATGATTCTTATTTCTTTTAAGATTTATGTGTGTCCTTAGATAACAAGCTCTATATTTTGGTTAATACAGTCAAAACTTGCACTTAAGAAATTTGAACTTCCACTATGAAAACTGCCACAGCGCTCAAGATGTCATTGTGAAGTTCTTCTCTGTTTGACAACTCCTGTTTTGAAAGTGTCTGGAGCCATAAAATGCTGATAAACAAAACTATTTCTAAATCTCTTTTTCTATTATTAGAAAAAAAAGATGAAAAAAAAAAGATCTGTCTGTGATTTATTGAGTGTCTTCGGCGTGATGGTGAACTACATGACCTTCATAGTTGGTGCCAATAGAGGTCATTGTCACAGATATGTTTGTAGTTATTCAGGTTGTGCTCATTTATGTACTGTACTGTTTGTCATTATCTATTATATCCATTCCATGGAGTCTCTATGCATCCCAGCTCTTTGTCAGTGTCACTGCCTGAATATGTTCAACATTAAATTTTGTTTATTTCTTGCACATCGCAGGGCACTTTTGTTTGTGCACAAGCCACTGTGGTGCTGATCCACATGATTACTTCTACTGAGCCTTGAAAGAACATTAAAGCATTTTATGATTCACAGGTCTGATAGAAGCTGTGTTTCTTTAGTTGTTTGTGTGCGTGAGACTGAGGGAGGAAGAGGAAGAGTGATACGAACATGTGGTGAGAGAGACAGTTTTATAATGAAGAAGTCTGGTTTTGAGTGTGTCACTGTGTCAAAGCCGGTCATCAGACTGAACATCATTAATCATTGCCTTCAATGCTTCAATTTTTTACCACTTATATTTGAATTTTTGAATAAATTATACATGTAGGTGGTGATTTAGAAGTCTGGAACCAGACTAAGCCTGTTCGTTCACTCACTAAGTTGGTTTGGGCAGGCACAACACCTTCAGTAAAAATGATTTAAAATAAATGAGATGAAGAGGTAAAGGATGAGAGGAGAAATTAGGGTCGTAGATGGATGAAGGAGTCCAAAGATGGACCAGTTTCAGCTGGTAGTGGGAAGCAAGAGGAAGTTGAGACTGAGTCTGGGTGTCGTCTATTCATTGCTTTATGGGATTAGAGCTTCAGTGGTTCCTGTGTTTGGATGAAAGACAGAGAAGGGAAAAAGAAGAGAAAATAGAAAAGGAGGGTCTCAGAGACATTTGTCTGACAGCTTTAGGTCACTAGTAACATTACAGATTACAATTATTTAGTACTGCTTCCATCACCGATAACCAGTGAGCAGTCTGAGAATCCTTTCTCCACTGTTTCCTGTAAATTCATTTATCAAAAGCATAAATGTTATTGACTTCAACAGATACAGATTGTCCCTTTCTTTACTGAATGAACAATAAATCAATAATATCATCCTGCAGTTCAGTCCAAGCTGGACCACTTTTTACTTTTTAGAAAAATAACACAATTCACAACTGCAGTTTTTTTTTTCCTTTAAAGCTGCTGTTTGTGAACAGTCTGTTCTGCTGGCATTGCTAAGAGTTCACAGTGTGTTTGTTCTGTCCTCAGACTTACCTCGAAATTATGATGAGACCAAAAGGAATACCAAATAAGAAAGAAACCAATATTGTAATTTTTATAATTAGTTGGGTGACAAAGTTCTGTCCTGGCTGAGTATTTGAAATATAAACTTCAGTGCTAATTTATTTAATGTATCAGAGTTCACTCTAGACAGCTGAAACTTTCAGACAATTGACACAGAGGGTGTCTGACGGTCAAACACCAGCCAAGTCTTAAAGTCAGGCATTAATGAAGAAGATGAAAAGATATTATCAATAAAATAAATGGTGCATCCCCTTATAAAAAGTGTTTGGACAGCAACAAGTTGAATTGCATTTTATTTTTTTAATGTCGGTTGCATCAGTATGAGTGGTTGTTTGGCGACTCCCAGTGGTAAAATTAAAAAAAGACACTGTGGCAGACTGAAATGCATCCTGGTAACCCTCCAGTGACGAGAAGAGGCCTCTGACTTTGCAAGCGAGTTATATATCTGAGGTCAAAGCCCAGTTTGATCCAACAGGAGAAAGAACGACAGTGGAAAGCGGAGGTCGGTGAAATTATATCAAAAACATTTTATTACAATGAATAAATGCAAGATACATTTTCATCCATAAATGTTACAGTTAGCTGTGACACATTGAAAGTTCATTTTCTGTGCATAAAAGTCTCGTCTACATCGTCCTTGTAGTCTTTGAGATTGAAGGAGTGTTTACAGTCAGACAAGAACTGAAGCTGATTTATTTACAATAATGATCCATCAATGACATTAGCATTATTTTTCTGAACCATGACAAAAGAACAGAACATTGACTCGTTATTAGGAAAATCTAATTGGCACTTTTTATATTTTAAAAAGTTATTTAAAAACCCTTTAAGTGTGAATCTGAAGAAAATAAAATGGCAACAGGAAATCAAGCAACGTGCATCAACACAGTCGCCCAGTATTCAGCGTGCAGGCCATGATACAGCTCGTAAAAATATTTTACATAAAAAGCTGTCATACTGATTGAAAAAAGTTTGAAGAGTGACTTGGTCACAGTAGCTTAATTCACTGGTTAAGATGAATTCTTTGAGTCAGTAATGTTTAGTTTTAAATAGAAATCTGATAAATCTTCACTTAAAATCAATTTAAAGAACCTTGAGAGGCAAAAAAAACCCAACAACAACCCGAGCTACCATCTTTCATTTCCAGCAGCTTTGTGAGATTAAAACAAACATTTGACATTCAGGGGATCGCACAGTAAAGAAGAATGAATCCAAGAATGGATCACATCCAGCTGAAAGCGCTGCAAAGACATTAAAATATCTGGAATGGTTCATACATCTTTTAATGTATTCTCCTTTTTTTCTGTCTTTTCATTCATATCTCATTTTCCAAATCACCTATTTTCACCTCTCCTTTTTCAGCTGTGTTCAGTCAGACCATACCATCACTTGGTATAAACTCATAATACCAACATTAGTGCAAAACATCGTTCTATAATCTGGAGTAATACCTTTCAACATTGTTTTATAACATCTCCAAGCTTTTTGGTTAATTTTATGTTACATGCTACACGTTGCAGTGGTGTGACACTGCAAGCCAAACATATTCTTACACAGTACTTAAAACTTCTTCAGATATTGTCCCCTTTTTTAACAAAATGTCCATCTGTATTTAGGAGCATCATATTAATAATATGGAGAAAATCAGTAGTGGTACCTTTCAGCAGTTCAATAACAGCCTGGGTTTAAGTTGCTTGTTGTTATACAAGCAGAGACCAACAGGCGGGAATTCAGAGAGGTTTGTGGGTAAAGGGATTGGGGTAGGGGTGCGAGCAGTTCAGGACATCAGGATTCGTGTGGTGGAGCGTCAAAGAAAAGCTCCCGACAGAGCCTGGCCGTGTCCTTCGGAGAGTAGACTGTGAAACCGACGGTCCGTGGGTCGTTGAAAATTTCATAGTCGTTTCCTCCCTGAAAAAAGGAATCAGCGAAATGAACACAGATTAACAGTCTATCTATAATCATGACATTTAAACCTTTAAAGAGAGAGTCTGTTTACAGCACCACATCATAGCTGTTTCTATCCACATCTGCATCTTCTTAAGTTTTTACTGTACAGTAACTGAAGTAAGACTCTTCCATACCATTTAAACTGAAATCTGTATGAGAAAATCGGTCGAATCTTCAGACAGCTAATCATTGGGGTATGTTTATGGTGGTTGCTATGAAAATATTGTGATGATAAACTCCTGAATAAAATAGAATCTGTATATGTAGCCAAAAATCAGATATAGTTACTGACTTCATATTTATGGGGCCTTTTTGAGCTTTATTTGATAGTGACAGCTGAAGAGTGACAGGAAGGCGAGGAAAGAGAGAGAGAGAGGATGACATGCAGCAAAACGCCACAGGCTGGAATCGAACCCCGGGCCACCGCGGAGAGGACCGAGCCTTCGCACATGGGGCACACACTCCACTAGGCGAGCCAACCGGAGCCCCAAAATAAATACAATTTTATATATAGCTCAATTGTCATTGTATTAAATACAGCAAAAATGTGTGAATTTTGCAGATTGTAATCATTCAAACTTCATTTTGGTAAATGTAATTAATCCACAATGACAACTATGTGGAAAATGAGTAATTGAAGGAAATGAGTGTTAGGCAGGGCGTGTATATACATACAAACAAGCTGCCCCTAATGCTTACAGATACTTTTCAAATAAGTAATTTGAAACTTTCTGCCCTGCTAGATTTGCACTTTGCAGAGTTAATGTTGCTCTTGTGGCTGAATGTGAACAAATATCTGCAACCAGATAAAGAAAGAAACAAGATTTCCCTTTCAGCACTGCGTCCAGCTCTCCTCTACACTAATCCCAAGATGAACTTACATCTGAGGTCTCGTTGCCAAAGAAGTAGATGGTGTCCAGGCCTTCACGCTCTAGCACGTCTAGACACAGTCTCTTGTCCCAGCCCTCTGGGAAAACGTCAAAGCTGATGAGACCACCTAAAACAAGACGACCACAAACACAACACTGTTATCACCTGAACTATACACACACTCATATACACTGTGTATTTCTTAAATATGAATACCTTTAAAACAATACAATGTAAAATGTAACATCCTGAGATCACTTAATTACAATTAGACATACAAAGCAGTGTTCCCATTGCATTTACAACACAATTGTTATGAACCAGTTCACCCAGTTTAATGGTGAATACCCTTACCCTTTTGCACTCTTTCACCTGTATTTACATTCAAACCTCCTCCAGCCAAGCACAACAAACTTTATTTACACTGAGCAGCAGCTTGAAGGGATTTTTTGAGCTCTTTATCTGGCAGGCTTGTGACTTGTTAAACTTGTTGACAGAGTGAGGGCACACTGCACTCGAAAAAAGGATGTGTCACATGAATGCACCAAACAAGAATAGAACAAACAATGAGAAACATTTCCTGTATTCAAGGAATCCAGAGATATCTGTGTGTGATTATGGCTGCAGCTCAGAGCTGCTGTTGCGCAGCTGTGCGTCAAATGACCGTAGTGACCTTTGAACTGTGAAATGTAGCTGAGAAGTCTCCTGCAAGATTCTCTGCAGAACTTCCTTTTCAATCTGCCCTTCCCCCAGCAAATTCTTTTCACCGCCTTGTCTCAGCTGAAGGGTTTAGAGACCCAGTAACAAAGGCAACAGCTGCATAGCGTTGCCTTTGAGCGTCCAGCCAATCAGAGAGCCGATTCATGCACACACCCTCCACACGCCTCCATCTCAAAACACCTTCAACCACACTATCAACACTTCAGCGCTTCAGCCACATCTGTAGCAACCCATCCCCCAACCAGTCTACTGTTTTCACTCCTGAGCAATGACAGCAGGGCTGCTAAGTTGCTGACAATGCAGATATACAACCTGCCGCAGTAAATAAGGGTTAGTAAGCATTTTGGTAAATTTAATTAATCCACAATGACAACTATGTGGAAAATAATTGAAGGAAATGAGTCTTAGGCAGGTCGTGTATATACGCACAAACACAAAAGGTCTCTAAGGGTTTGCGTCTCTACATCTCTTCCTCTGGGATTGTTAATGTTTAATATGGAAAAATCAATACAGGATAATAGCTTTCACCTCAGATCACTAGTCTCTGTAATGAAAACATTGAGTGTCCCTTTAAATTCTGTACTCTCAGTGCAGATTGGATAGTGCCGGGTATATATAACGCCTATCGCAGAGATCAGCGGTGTCATCAAATAAAGGGCAATCATGCAGAAGCAGATAAACACAGAGGAAGACAAACAAATGAATCTTCAACTCTGCACATCCTCCGGCCACATTGGCCTGTTTCCTCAATGTCAGAATCAACAGAGTAGAACATCTGCAACATCTGGCCCTAGTGTTGCTGCTGCTTTCCACCTCAGCAACCTGAGAGTGTGTCCACAATATCTGGAAGAAGTCAAAACTATTTTAAGAAAATGATCAGGAACATAAAATAATATGTTACAAGACTGTGGTTGTGGCTTTTTACTAACAAACTTTTGGTAATATGATATATTGAACTCTGTGAACTCAGCAGACATGAAATTATGTCACATTTCTCTTTTCTGCTGTATGCACGGGATCGATAACAGGAAGAGTATTGAAGAAAAACAAGCCCGCCTGTCTCGTCTGTTTGCTTTAACTGTGAGCAACCTTCGCACGTCATCAGCAGAGGCGCACACCTTCGAGAGCACGTAAGCAAACATCAAGTACCCGATTCACCTTACTGCTGCTGTGGAGAGAGTGGGAACAGTGTGTTTATATGTGTGTGTGTAATAGTTAACTGAGGGCTCTAATGTCTGGCACAATGTCCTTCACACATCACTGGTGTGAGGTAGAGGGATCTTTTTTTTTTAAACAGAGATAAGAGACAACAGACATATATGCAGTAAAACTGGTTTGTCATTAACTCACATTACTTCCATAGTAACCATTTATTATGTTCTCTATGATTCTTTATTATCTTCACTATGATTGTACAATTATGTGACAATTAAACTTGAACTACACCTCGCTGATAGAATGTATACAAACAAACATGCTGTTACTGACACTATGTTGGAGTTAATGATGTCCAAACACAAAGTCTGTATAATTCTCATAGGAGTGTTTTGATCCCTGTTACTCCACTTCAGGAGACATTTAAGCGAAATATCAGGGTTCATAGGGTTAAATACAACATGTAGTTTGCAGAGGTGTGGACTTCTAAAGCAGCATTCAGATTTTAATGAGTGAAATGGAGACTGACACCGCTTCCAATACCTCAACCTAGGGTTAGGATTACACACACAAAACACTTAAATATGTATATATGCGTAAAATAAATAACCTGATATGATCATTATCCCGAATTTAAAATCTTTGTACCTCACTTGGAGGACATTTTTATGTAAGGTAACTTCAGGTAACACATTAGAAACAAATGGTTTTCACAGGTTGTGTTACAATGGTGTCAGTCCTGAAGTAGAGACACAAAACCAGCGTGTGATCAGACTCATTTATTTGTCTCACCTAGTGTCATTGTATCCTGTGTTTTAAGGCAGCAGGGAGGCTAAATGACAAATGGCTCTGTTCTCTTTTCCTCCCTCCCATACATTTATGCCTGCTACCTCTGCTGTATTATTACTCATGCCCCATGTCCTGAAAGCAATTTACACCTTGAGACCAGACAGAGTATATTAGAAATAAGATTACAGAATTTGGTTACTTAGTAAAGTAAAAACAGCAGTAGCTACAGCACTCAGCAGCATTTAGGTAAAGTGATGGAGACAGACACTGCTGAAGTTATTTTAGCTTCCATGACACACTTAGGCATGACACGTGTCCCTTTTGAATGCGTTTTTCTGTTTTCAACTCTCTCACCTTTAGTGAACCGTAGTCCTTTTCCAGCAAACTCCTTTTTCAGGGCAGCAACAAATTTCTCCCTGATCTTCTCTCTCTGTGCAGAAAGTAACAAAGCAGTCAGCCTTCGCCACACTTGTTACAAAAGACATGCATAATCAATGAACACTCTGGCTATCTTAACATAACTTTGTTATGTCAAATGCATACAATACATTATGTACAGAGACACTGACTATACATTATTTTAAGTAAGAGTGTAGCAGAGGATCCAGCTGCATAAATGTCAGCAAGCAGATGAAGGGTTAAACCTCCCCTCCTCTGCTGTTATCTACTTCCTCCATACCGCCCCGCTCTGTGAGCCATCATTGGACAGCCTGTTAAGCTGTCCTGACAGATCAACATTGTTTGACCTCACTCTGTCTGCTCAATTGAGCTCAATTCATGAAACAGAGAGACAAAGACAGAGCAGTGGTGTATGAAGAAATACAGTTTGTTTAGCTTAGCTGCTAAAGCTTTAATATGTTTTAATGTCATTGCAGTTAAGGCAAAATGAGCAGACTAGCTACATGTATAATGTACATTATAAGCGACCAGTGAGTGCAATATTTTACTTTTTTTATTTTAACAAGATTTGATGTTATCAGTGTGCAATAATCCAGGACTAGCATTCACAAACAAAGGAAATGCAGTTATCAAAAGAATGATACGTTAACCCACAAAGTACCTGATCACAGGGGTTAAATGGCCTTTATGACACAATAAAAAAAAAGGGTGTAACAAAAAAATTCTGGGTTGGTCTTTAATGTATATTACCTTGTCGATTTCAGAGAATTCGATTCGCTCCTCGAGGGTGCAGCTCCGACCAATGGGGGAAATGTTGAGCATTCCATTCCTGAACTCAATGAACGTTCCCCTGCAGGGAGAAAAGGACGAGCGGTTAAAGGACATTCATTCATTCAGCTTCATTTCTTTTTCCTGCTTCATCAGGTTAGTCCTGATGAATTATGAAAACTGGCATTCCTGCATAACAAGATAGGGTAGGGGCCTAAATGTCTTGTCGGTTTGGTCAAAGTCTCACCTTTTCTTTGGCAGCTTGATAAGCCCCATGTAGCTGAGGCAGAAGTTGATCAGATCCTGCAGCAGCTCCTCCCCAATCTGGTTCTGAATGGCCTAATGGGATGAAAATACACTTCATTAACAAAACAAAATTACTTCATGACAGCAAACTGAAACTGGTCAAAATGTTGTTGTAGATTCAAAGTCATAGGTAAACTATGTTGTCATGTTGTCTTGCTAAATGTTCTACAAACATTTAGCAAGACAACATGACTTTGTAGAAATTGGGTTCCTTAATATAGTCTCAAATAAAATACTTCTTTTGCATTGGTCTACCAAAAATAATGGATCTAAATCATCTTATTTCTTTCCTAGGTAAACATACTTTTCCTCACATATAATATAAATAATATCTTACAACAACGTCATATCTTGTAATACTTCTGCTCAATGTTCTTATTAGATCATCTGCTTTATAGGAGGAACATGCAAAATGTGTATGTAGGACAGAAGCATGTACTGTTGCATACAATACCAGGTGTCAGAACGTGTAAAATGTGACTTTGTATGCCCACTTACATGTTTTGAGAGGAGTTTTCCATCTTTGTACTGCACTGTCCCGTTCTCAGCAAATACATAGTCAAACTTGTGTACCACTGCAAGAGAGGAGACAAGTCCACTTCTTTAAAACCCATTTACTCAACTAATTAGCTCCTCCACTAAAGCCTGAATACAGAATAGAACAACCTGCTATATTTACCTGGAGGCAGATTACAGTTTATGTAACACTGCCTGGAAAAGTCAAGTTTAATCTGTCTGAGCTTCCCTCTCGCTTTGCCAGCAGAAAAAGTCTGCAACATAGCCTGATTAAAAGGAGCTGTTTTGATCACTTTAACAAAAAAAGAAATATCCTGCAAAACAGCATTGCAAACTGAAGATATGTAGAAGCTGAGACTGTTGGCAAATGCTGGATTGTGTCATAACTTGACAAATAACGATAAAATGTTCTTCTAGCTGGGTTAGAATTAACTGTTAAGTGATTATTTAGTTCATACACAGCAGGGTGTAACACACTTTAACTGATGGTATCATAAAATTGACCATTTAAAACTATTTTTTCATCATCAATAATAATAAAAAAAAAATCATAATATTGTAATGTCATAATACCACAATGATGATTTCATTAACTATTTTGACATTTCATCACATTGCCCAGCAGCTACAGCAACATCAGCTGTGACTGTGTGCATCATTAAGTAAGAAAAGATTCACCTTTAGCACACTTGGCCTGGTTAAGAAACCGCACAGCTCTTGGCACACTACACCAGCATTCTAATTGTAGACTAATATTTACTCACTGACAACTTTTGTCCATGCAGCGGTGTGTTAACTCACAAGCAAATAACTGAGTTTAGTATGCTCATTTTTTAACTGTGGCTCCCAGCGTGCTGCTGTGAAATCCTGACCTGACATCCATGACTGGTTAAAATGCAACCCAGCCTCATAGTTGCAACACAGATATCAGATGATGAGACAGAACCAGTTACTAGTCATCGATGATCATACTTTTACTGTGGATCTTTAACGCTGTTTTAGTCTTTATTAAGCTGTATAATGTCATACCAAAGGCATCAAGTTTGAGTCAAACTACATGGCCTAAATCCTAAATTATTCCCAAGGACCATCATCTCGGGTCCACTCCCGGTGGACTGGAGTCCAATTTAAGCAAAAAGATACAAAAAAAAAAAAAGTGTCAGGTCATGCAGTGCGATTCATCTGGGTGAATGATGCATACAACATGTACACCGTCTGTGGTTAGGAAGAGGACTGCTCACCATCATCGCCCTCGCCGAGCTGCTCTGCTATCTTGGAGTAGTCTGAACCTCCCACAATGCCAATCTTCACTTTCCTCCGCAGAGCCTGGAAAAACTCATCCAGCTGTGGGTCGATTTTCTGCAAATTACAGAAAAATGCATTGCACGTCGTCACTTTACGCTAACTGGCAGAGCTCCCTCTCACACATGCAGACATGCATCATCCTCATGAAAACGCAAAATCTACACAATGTTACTGAAACATCATTACATAAAGAGAACAAAGAACCAGGGACATGACTGCAGAATGTGCCTTTGTGGTGTCGTTAAGTTGGAACAGATTTCTAATCATTTTAACATATAGAGGAGAAAATGTCTGAACTGCACACAACTGAGACTACATTATGTAATATGAGGTGACTGGTGTGCTCTGCATCCAGTTACCCTAGATGAACCCAAGCATTCAAACCCAATGACAAAAGGAAGGAAGAAAGGAATAAATCATTTACAAATAACCATAACAAAAGAGATGATTTTTTGCCTAAAGCTTACATGAATCTCTAACAGAAATGTGGTACAGGAACATGGCATTTATTTCAGTTTTCCTCCAGAGAATTGAGAGTATACTAATTAGAAAACACTGATTAAAACCAAGGTGAGGTGACAGTATCATGTGTATTTGTGAAGGACATAAAGAGGTCACCAGACACCAACAGACCTATAGATTACCACACTGCTTAGCACACAGTAGCACTGTGTGGGGTAAGTAGTAATGGGGTAACACTGATGAAGTCTGTGCTCTCAGTTTTCCAGGAGGAGCGAGAAAAGGAGAAAGGCAGGAGCTGCAGAGGAGCAGGGAGCTGTTATGAAAGCTTGCAATAATCAATAACCGAACATCATGCTGGAGAACTGATTGATTAACTAATTGATTGGATGTGTGCTCACCTCTCTAGGTGGTGTCAAGGTACCGTCCACGTCAAACAAGCAGAGGATGTTTCTGTCCGACGAGAAGCCGTTCGCTTTCTCCATTTCTTCTTCTTCTTCTCTTTGAGTTGTTCTTGTTTACAAATTGCACGTTAGGTGTCACAGGTCCAGTCTCGTGCAAACATGCACGTTAAAAATACACACGCACGTGAGGGAGTACTCCGCTGTGTCTGTCAGTCGAGAAATTAAAATAAATAAAATAGACTTCGAGGTTTTAAAGAAGGTCGGTTGTTTTTTTGTTTCGCGCGAGCTGACAGACACTTCTTCTTCTTCTTCTTCTTCTTCTTGTTCTGCTTCGAGTCTACACTGCGGCTCGGTTCGGTTCAGCTCGGACGCAAACACAACGTGCTATACGTGTCGCGTTTCTTTCGCAATCATAGACAGTTTGCAACCCCCGTATCGCACCCTGCAGCCAATCACAGCCTAGCACCGAGAAGTGACGTAGACGAGTGGGCGGGGCGGTTCCATTTAGAAACAACAACAACAAGTATGATGATGAACAGTGTCTTACACACAGGAGAGTAATGCCTTTATTCATCAATGCCTGCATACTAATGCATCATTTTTATGCTACATTGATGTATAATCAGGTGAATGGTGTCAATGAATCTGTATTTATAGAAACAACTTAAAATTATTCAATCAGTCAACATCATTTATTATTTTCTCAGCATAAGGAAAATGGTCATTATGAAATATAACAAACCTTAAGTAAGATCATCAGTGATGCTTTATGTATCATTTGGTCCTGCAATACTTATTCAGTAAATAATTCATGTGACACCTATATAATAATTTATATGACACCTATTTGGTATATGGCACTAAACAAACATTTACAGCAACACAGAAACATGAATGTCGTGCTCTTTCTTCAAACCAAAACAAACCTTATGATCTTCACCAGCAAGCACATTTTCACTAGTTGTGCAAACAGCCCAGTTTAAAGTTTTAGGAAAATCTTTTCTGTAGCGTCTCATCTCCACTGAGCCAACACATCCACAAGAGGGCAGAGTGGAAGAAAGTTAGAGATGATACCTGCTCACATTTTACATTTGTCAGTCATGATGTACAAAACAAAGTGGGTATTATAATGCACAGTGGATTACATGTCTATCAGGCGATTGCTCCAATCCAGAACTCCTTGTCACCACATTTCTAACCATCTGTATGAAGTCCAACATCACTCACGCTGTATTGATTGAACTGATGTATGTATGTATGTACTCATGTACTCTTACAACAACATCCCCTGGACCCATTTCATATGACACCATTTGTTTTGAACGTGTGAATAAGAAATCTTTACATGGAAATTTTTTTTATGTTGTCTGAATGTTGTAGCAAATTTTTAAATAAAGCTAATATAGAAAAACGCTTCAGAATTTGTCAGTAGTGCAGTTATACCTAAACACTGTTGCTTATTTAGACTTATATGAAAACTGAAACAATAAGAAATGCACAATAGTGGAAAAACATTCAGATCCTTTACTTAAGTAAAAGTACAATAATGTAAAAATACTCGTTCATTTTAAAATCCTGCTTGAGTTAAGGCTACAGGAGTATTATCAGTATCAAAAGTAAAAGTACTTGTTCTGCAGTCAAATGTCCTCTGTGAGTGATATGTATAATTATTTATGACATTACATTATTGCACCAGCCACCTGTCAGAGTGTACCCTGCCTCTCACCCAATGTTAGCTGGAATTGGCTCCAGCACAGAGTGACCTTGATAAGGATGGTCATGGAAAATAAATGAATGAATGAACATTATTAGATTGTTGTTTATACAGTATGCTGCATGACTCCCTCTCGAGGGTCACAGGTCATCAGTGCTGAGAAGACCATCAAACAGAATTCTTTTGATACCACTTGGTGTTGCAGGAATTCTTGACTGGGGCAGTTTTGCCACCACAGGTGACAAGCTTAATACTGGCACCATAAATCACTTGTATGTTTTATCTTTTCTGCATTTCACAGCAATCATAAATCAACACTGCACCGACCTGAGGTTCAAAATACGTGATTATGTCAGAACACAAAGCATATGACCCCTTTTGGTCTAGTACACACATATATGTTATATATCTTGGCATATGTATATATGTATAAACATGTTTCAAGAACCCCGACGGACCTTTGGCTATTTTGTTTGACTTTCAGAGTTCCCTTCAGTGTGGCGAAAAGCCACGTTTGGTGTCACTGAGGTCAGTCAGTTATTTATGTACCTAATTTATTAGTCATCTGCCAATTGATATGGTCAAATTGTATGCGGAAGGAGTCAGAAGAGGGCAATTATTGATGTATCATAAACAGACTAATCATTAGCTTCTGAAATTATGGACATGCCTCTTTTTTGACTTTGACCTCAATCTCCCTGTTCCCTCCAATCCCAGCAGACAGGGTCTGAAAAACGGCTGAAAGTTTTTTTTGTCAACAAATCCAATGAAAAGACCAACTTCTTCCCTTACTTCCCTAAACTGCCACTTTTCCCTGAACCTATTTGTTCAAAAAGGAAAATGCTCAGAATAGCTTGAAGGATGACACCTATATATTCTGTACCTGCTCATTCGAGATGTATCATGTGTACATGGAGTGATGCACTCAAATTTAAAATGACATGTTTTATGGCTACAATAAATGCTAAATTCCACATGTCATATACAATGTTATATGTACCTACTGGTGCTCTGTGAGTTTACTTAAAAGCCTCCATTAAAACAGACCTCTTATCTACCTGGATGCGGAGGAGAAAGTGCTTAGTTGCACCCGTTTTCACAGACTAACAATAACAGCCAGTGTTAACAGTATCAGTTGCTATTAAACAGCCAAGATGAGACAATAAAACAAAGACTCGTGTTCCTTTTAACACATTACTATTTCCTCTTGCTGATAAAATGCCAGAGTGTGTTGAGATGGAAAGCCTCTTCACATCAATCTGTAATGGGACTAAATGACTTTGTGCCCCAAGTCAACCGTGCTATTACAACGTCATACATGTGTGTGTTTGTTTAAGACATTTACAACGCTGTAAGATGGTGGCCAGACAGGAAGCTGATGATGTACTGTACTGGAAAGACAGAAATCTTGTTTTGTTTTGTGTGGTAGAATCACACAGCGTAATAATGCAGTGGGTTTTGATGTTAATGGCAAGTTTATTGAAGGAAATAACAGAGCACACTACATGTATGTGTGATCTTTTACATGTTGTTCTCCATATACACAGCAGAGCTTTTGGAGATAGACATGCTCATTTTAATTCACATACAAATATGTCATATAAATGTGGCTTTTATCAGAATAATAATTCTTTAGAGAAACAAAGAGCATTAAACAGTGTGAGAAAGACTATTCAATCATGGAGTGATAAAAGAAGAGCCTGACAGAAACAAGATTTAGGAGCGGCAGTGTGTTTATAGAAGATGTGTGAAGATGATGTGTTCATAATGAAACAACAGATCATAATATAAAAATGCTGTAAAAAAAAAATACAGCAAGAACATTTAAAAAGCTATTGTAAAACAGATTATGGTGATAGTGTTTACGTTGTGTGTAGTAACAAATGATTTCACCAGAAGTTGATCTGATTGATGTGTAGTAGAGAGCAGGTCACACAAAATAAGAGAAGGAGCATGAAGGACCCTTTTTTCTCATTGATCAATTTAGGTCAGCATGCTGATGCTGCTAGCATAACAAAAACCTCTTATGAATATATCTTTTTTTTTTTTTTTTTAAAAACAGCTGTCAGACTCTTTCACTCCACCACGACTTTAGTATTTAATTTATTATTTGAGCTGCTTTAACCAGTGAATCTTACCAGTGTGGGATCATCTTATCTTTTCTAAAACAGCTGGGCTTTGTGTTTGTTTTTTTAGCAAGCATACCTCCAACAGTAGTAAATAGTGCATTTCTTAGGGTCTATCTTCATAAGCTGATTTGGTGACTCAAACTAAAGCGCCCACACTCATTGCTTTATAAGGAACATGTCATCCAGTGCAATGCTGTGACTCATTTCTAGTTCTCACTCACTAATTTTTAATATTTTTTGGGTAACAATAACTCTAGGGCATAGCGGATACACAGTTGATTGTTGGTTTTGGTCCTCTCAGGAGATGTGTTGAAAAAATCTAAAAAATATATAATATTACCATATTATTTAGCAGTTATTTAGAATATGATGACTTATGACCTTGTTATGATAAACCAGGTGTTCATGGGACAGCTGTAATAATCATAATACTAATTTTATCAGGTTGTAAAGACGTTATTAACATGCACATAAACACGTTAATGATGTGTTCAAACCTTCGTTTTAGAATACAGACTGTACTAACTTGAAGGTATCTTCATCTGAAGGTGAAGTTTTGAAGATGTCAGAAATATTTTGATGCTTTTAGCTGCAACTTAATTGCTCACCTGCACCCAAACAAATAAGAATAATCACTTCTTTTTGTCAGCCTACATTTTTAATTTGGATTTGTGTTGTTTTGTAAAGATTAAATCTGGTTTTCTCAAAATGAGGTAACACTGGTTTATGAGCAGTTTAGCCAAGACTTTTATAGGCTTAATCCACCCTGCTTTTATAGCAGACAATATTTATCAGCTCCACACAAGCCTTCAGTTTTATGACCTCCTGTGACTTTTGCCCCTCTCACTATGCAAACTTTCCCCCGCCTCTGCTGTGAACAAAAAGTCTTAGAACATACCAGATCATGTGAAAAAAGGAAACAAATTAATTGCACTGATCCCACTACCTACATATATGTTTTTTTCTATAAGTCATGACAACAGTTAATCTGCTATTATCAGATGATCAAAGACATTATGTTTTATTCTTACACTTGCACTTACACACTCTTACACTTGTGGTTTGATGTTGATCAGACAGGAGATGTAATGTGAAGGCAGGCCTAAACGTCATGTTTACAAACATGATGAATTATGTTCTCAGTTAAGTTTGTAAGTGAGCCATCAGTCCAGATGGAGTGTGGGAGTGCTCTGCCCTCCCTCCAACTGGTGCACCGACTGTCACTTGACGGTTGTTCATTAACGTATGGAGGACAGGTAGACAAGCCCATACCAAGGTGGAGGATTAGTGATTTCAGGCTTTCACTAGAGGAATAACAAGTGTGAAGACTCTGTTTCTTGTCTTCAATCCACGTTTTCTTTTGGATTTCCTAAAAGTGTTTGGGTGTAAGATCTCGGACAAAAGTTTATTGTAGTCTCTTATCTGGATTCTGGACAGTGATTGAAGAGACGACGTGACTTCTGCTTAGTCATTGAAGAGCCCTCTCCACTTCTGTTTTTGGACTCATGTCGTCAATGGAGAGGATCTGTCCTGGAGCACAAATGTAAAAACCTCAGCCTTCTGTTTGTTTGAATGGAGATACAGTATATATTGTTTTGACATGTAGAAACTGTAGAAAAGACATACAATTCTGAGAGAAAAAGGAAAATCTCAAGGATCAAGATGTACAAGTTACATATTTTACCTTACCTGGGAGTGTTGATAATGGCAGTCATCGCCAACAAGATGCTGGATGACTGTTTGGCATCAAATCGTACATATACCATGAATGTTGTGCTGCTGGAGGACAACACTTATGAGTGGAGTCGACCGTTTGTGCAGGCGGCTGTGGAACAAGCCATTGAAGAGGACAGGCAGGCGAACATTGACCATGGTATGGATTATTATTTCCTAAATATAAGGCCAAATGGACCATACAGATAATAACATTTTGATATAATCTACAAACAGATTGATTTACAACAACAAATTAAACCAAATGTTTAAACATAAACTTAAAACTAAGATAAGGTAAAATGAAAAACTAAAAGAACAAAATTAAATATCAATCCTGGCTAACAGACAGAGTAAATGTTCATCAGGTGATATGGCTAGACATCAGCAGAGGTGTTTAAAATAACTGGAAGTCAACTAAGAACAGCTTCAACAAAACCTTTAAAACAGAGCGACAAAGTCAAGATGGCTGGTTATAAATGCATGATCTAGTTTCTCTGATATCCTGTTGTGCAAGAAGAAGTTTAGCCTCGCCACTCTTGTGTAAATGATAGAAGAATCAGCCCAGAATCTGATTTTTATATAGATTTTTTTTCTTTAGGACTTAATATTTAGATTAGAATTAGAAACTTTATTTTCTTTGCTGGATGAAGCATTTTACATATAAATAAAATAAACTTTAAATACTTATTTTTAGACAGATAGAGCTGGTCAGTAGTAGTGCTGTTTGATGCCTGATGTTTTTGTTTTTTTAACAAAAGAAACCAAACTTCTCACATACTAAATGCCAAGCGGTTTCTCCACAAGCCGCTGTACAAGAAATTAGCCTAAATAATAAACACCACTGTTTTTGGTGCCAAAAAAGAAAGCTCAGCTACATGATCTAAAACTGGAAACATTTTCATTTAAATCAGGGACTTTCTAAGTAAGAAAGGCTCTGACCAGACGTTCAGTGCCAGAGTGAGACAGTTTTAGACATGGACACAGTGTGGATGGTACCAAAAAGTATGAGAATATCTTTGAACCTAACTCCACAGGAGTGCATAGAGGAAACCTGTTTATATGCACTTCATATGTAGTGACTGCTATTGTAGCAGATGCATAAAGAAAAAAACAAAACAGACAAAAAAAACCCAAAACAATACAATATGATACGATTGCTAGCTAAAACAATACAACATGTAGATGGGCCAGTTTTGGAACAGCTGAAAGACGTATTCTTCCTCTTCTGGTGGAGGCTAGCTATTTCTACTTATTTTCAGCATTTGTGCTAAGCTAGGCTAAAACAAATGGCAAATTTCTCTCCTGAAGACAGAGAGTATTCTGTTAAAAGGGTTTAGCTTCATATTGGCAGAATCAATGCTGCCAGAATAAGATCAAGGTACTGGTCTATTCAAATGTGTACTACACACACCAAAAACCCAGCACAAACAAGTGTCTCTAACCCACTTCTTCAACCATACATTGTACCTTTAATAACCTTTATATACGCCTTCAGATATATCCTGAGAGGGCTTGGGGCTCCTAACCTACAGTTGAGAACCATTGGCATAAACTGAAATGTTGCTTGTCAAACGAACATACAGTGCATGTGACTTCACACTTTGACAAGACATTATATCATAAGAAATAATTAAGATGACTTATTATTTACTGTTATAATGCATAATGAACTTTACGGGGTTAGTCATCTTATTACCAAATTAAACGCTTTGTAATATCCTCTACTTCTCTTGCTGCTGCTCTAAACTTCATTTTCTCCGTGGGAGGTTACATTTACACGACTGGGCGATAAATCATTCTGATCTAATCTTAACAGCCCAAAGAGATTAATGAGTTAATTTTTGATGTTAATAACACTTATCTTCTTTCCATGACTCAAGAATTAAACTTCAATTTGACGGCTAACTACTATGGATTCAACACCACCATGTACAACCGGCAGGGCTGTGGGAGCAGCACCTGTGAAGGAGTGGCAATACTCAAGCTGCTGTATGTAAGTGTGGTCAAGAGATGACCAAAGATGAGATGTCTAAAGAGTATACACATTAAGGTCAAATCAATCAAAGGTGATAAAAATGTTTGAGGTGAAGAGGCACTTAAACAACAACCTGAATCTCCTTTCCTGTGTTAATTTTAAAAAAAATCTTTGTTCTTCATGTCACCGCTAAAATCTTAATTTAAAAAAAGTTTTGAGCTACTGTTATTGATAAGATCCAAAGGGATTAAACTTGATGTTCATACTGGATGTTGTGGCTCAGTGTACCTTTTATCCTTTTATAGTTTGATAGTTTATTATGCCTAGATTACACTTCAGCTGGATTGCACAGTTGCCTATTGCACCATTGCAGGGCGGTTATCATGGCTCACTTAAATGTGAAATTATAAATGAGGCATTTTGTACTATTTCCAGGACAGTTAAAAAAGCTGATAGGAATACTGTATGTCATTTATCTAAAACTTCAACAGTAAAAAGTTAATTTTTGCCGTCACACCTCACAGTCAATGATCAACTGCTTCTCTCGCACGCACCATGTTGCACCAACAATATCACCATTGCAGGGGTTGCCATTGTAGTGAGAGATCTCCACCAATAGCAACTTAAATAAACTAAAATACAGTGCAGCCACTGCACGCCATGCTGTATGTTAAGATTCTAGTATTGTAGCTGCATCTCTTGTTCCAATGACAGTGTCTTTATGTAGTGTTATTGCAGTATTCAGTTTCCATATGGCATCTGAACCTTGACAGTGTTGTGGTTTCACACAGAATAACAACATGTACTGTATCTTTCTGCAGAGTAACAATGAAGTGGGTTGCGTCATGCTGGGACCTTCCTGCACTTACGCCACGTTCCAGTTAGTGGAGTGAGTATGACCCTGTTTCTCTTGAATTATATACCACTAAACAACTGACTGACTTTTTAACTTTTCATCCCGTCGTCTGCCTCAGTGATGAAATTGGCCTGAACCTGAGCATTCCAATCATCTCTGCTGGGAGCTTTGGCCTCTCATGTGACTATAAGCCCAAACTGACCCGAATTCTGCCTCCAGCACGCAAGATCGCAGACTTACTCCTCCACTTTTCGAAGGAATTATTGGAATTTAAGGAACCTTGGACGCAGGTCTATGTCTACAAGAAGTCCATTATCCCAAATGAGGACTGCTTCTGGTGAGACAGGCACAGGCTGCAGTTCATTCAAGTGATCTCTGTAGCTTCATTTAGCACTACAACATGTGCCACTTTTTTGTTTTATTTCTTTGTTTTTGCCACAGGTACATCAACGCATTGGAGGCAGCCTCTGCCACCTTTTCCTCAAGCTTTAACAGAGAGATGCTGCGTGGGGAAGAAGAGCTGACAAACGCCCTCAAGTCTAAAGAGAGATTCAGCAACAGTGGGTATTATGTTTGAGTTATATCTCAATGCCCTTCATGTCATTCCTCCAGCTCGGACTATGTTAACCTGCAAAACATTATCTAATGAAGAAATCCAAAATATAATCCAAAACAGGATGTACAATTTTATCAAAAGTAGGCCTACTAAAAATTGACTATTTTTAGTCATGTTAGCTTCGTGGCTCTAGGGATGTCAATGTTGGTCTGTTGGTCTGTCTTTGAGCCTTTTATTTCACAAAGCTCTCGCAAACAACTAAAAGTCAGTCCCAGATTTACTCTTCTTCTGCGGTTTCTTGCTTGGCCAATCTCCTTTTCTCGATCTGTTGTTCTTTTAGGTCTCCTTACCTCTGCCATTAGCTATGTCCATAAAAGATACTGAGCCCAGTTCTGGCAAGACTGTATTCAGGGGTCCAAGATTTTGGTATCAGAAGTGATCTGGTTTCCTTTGTAGTCCAAATAGTATTGAGTTTAAGGTTGTTTTGTTAGCAACAGTCCATGTGGAGAGTAAAAGAGGAATGCACTGGCCGAAATGCAAGAACCAATCAGCATTGGCTAGCTTTTTGTTAGGGTAAATATCTGTTTATAGAGATTAGCAGAACTGGATCTTTCTTGTCATTCTTGCATCGTAAGTTGCTAACAGCCAGAGTTATGGGGATACCTTTAGGGCTAACTGAGCTAACTAACAGCAGCTACAGCTTGCAGCAGTATACTTCTCTGTCCATCAAGAAACTGTAAATCACTGAAAGTTAAAGTGGAGCAGTGAGGCTGTTATTTTGAGATAGAAAAGTTGCATGATGTTGCTTTAAAATAAGTTTGGTACTATGTCTGATGTAAATAGTAATGTTAAAATATTGTAACCAGCACTTGAAAACAAAAGAGTAGCATTAAATATACAGTACTGGTCAAACATTTCTCTTCCTGTTGAAGTGAAATTGACATATTTTTCTTTCAGTTTTCATCCTTTGTGGGAACCCTGATGACATTGTTTCAGTAAAGAGTATGGTGGAGGTGATTCCAGAGGACGTCGTGTTCATTCTTCTAGATATTTACAAGTAAGCCTGTCTATGATTTTATCATTTTGCATAATGTAACCATTAGGCTTCAGAGAAATCAAAATATACTGTAAAACCTGACATATGATATTTTTAATATGTTGAAGTAACCCTTTACTTTCCTCCAGCCCTGAGTATTATGTCAACACAACATCGAGTGCTGGCATGAAAGATGTCTTGGTGATCACTCTGCCACAGAGGAACTACGACTATGGATCAAACTCGACATACAACGACACGGTGAGTAGCAACTTAAACACCCAAACACGACAATGTAAAGAAAGAACTCTTGTAGAAGTGTTTGACTCTTTTTGTTTTTCTATGTAATGGGCAGATAAATGACTATGTAGCTGGGTATCATGATGGAGTTCTACTGTTTGGCAAAGTGCTCAGAGAGAGGATGCTCAGTAAGCAACGTAACAAGGGATCCTATGATGTTCCTCTGAGTGACAACCCGTTTGGAAACACCTCCTTTGACGGTGCGTATGATCAGAGACAACTCAAGGTTAGCAACACAGTAGGAGGTAGAACTACAATGCAAAATAAATTTAATAAACACCAACCAAATCCAGACATCACAAGGTATTATAGATAAGGTGGATGCAGCCATCATGGGTTAGGGTGTAGAGTTGGTTCGTTCATAATCTTTAGTAGCTTAATGTTTTCTGTGAGACAAATGTTCACTGAACTGTGTTGGTACTGCTTGTAGTGGTTTTGCATGGTCTAACACAACAAATACAAAGTGTAAATGCTTTAGACAACAATTCAAAGCATATTATACTCTCCTCTGAGGAAACATTGGCTCTGGTTCAATTGAGTATAATAATAAAATTAACTTATAGTATGTCACATCACAGTGACCGTTTGCTTGCCTTTGTTTTATGGTTAGTTTTATTGTTGCCTGGTAATGTATTCATGTAATACTGTAAGTTTTTATGATGCTTTTTATGATGTGGTTAGATTAGTCTTTTAATTGACTTGACTGGCAACTGTTTTAATCATTTAGTAATCGCTTAATTATTATTTTTCTGAGGAGGATTTGCTGCTTTTTCTTCTGGTAAACTGAATATATTTGGGGCTTTGTGAGACATAAAATGTATATGAAAGGTAACCTTGGACTGTCTTTAGTAGACCAAACAATGATAATGAAAATTATGTTTCAGAATAAATCTTTTCAGCTTTTTTTTACTCATTCTGTAATAAACATGTTGTAAATGCAATAAGATTCATAATGAGTCAATTTACAGGAGCTTGACAATGCTCTCTTTGTTGTGTCTTTGTGTCTTTGTGCTTCAAGCAGGTATGGGAGGACACTATGTGCTCGATGAGTACGGCGACAGAGACGTTAACTTCTCTATCATTTACACATCAACTATCACCGGCAAGGTGAGACCGCTGTACATTTCAGTCAGTTAGCTCAGTTAATGTGAACATTTGTTTTTATACTTTGTCTCTGTCTCTCTCCAGTATGAAACCCTGTCAGTGTTTGATACATCGCAGAATGAAACTAGAGTGACAGACACAAACCCAGCTCTGCCCTGGAAAGGGAGTCGCCTGCCTGGTGCCATACCAGACAATTCAGAGGGTATTACACATTGATGGTGTAGAAGTAGTGCACATAGTGATGTGGTGCTTCACCGAACTGCACAATTTATGTCTGGTCTGTCACTATGGCCACACAAAACATGATTAGAGTCTCAAGGTATTATTTGGAAATATAATGTGATATCATGGTCTTTACTCAGTCAGTGTCACTGTGTGTGTGCTTCCAGGGTTAAATATGCAGGATGTGATTGTGATTGTTCTGAGTCTCAGCGTCGTCGTGGTGACAGCCATCGCTCTCATATTCTACAGGTAATCAGCAGACATATTTCACAGCTGTATCAAATGGACTTTGTGCAGACTTTTAGCATCACTGAAGCTGATTTTTAGATGGTGCAACACTTAACCAGCAGTTTAAACTGAAGCTCAGGGAAAGAATGCTGTAATGTAATTGGATGCAGAGAGTTATCCTACAAATATCCCTTGTTTTCATTATTTATGCATTTACTGCATACGTGTGTCTGTGTGTGAATAATGTTAGGCAGAACAGGAAAGAGCGTCTTATGCAGAAGAGGTGGTCTCACATCGACTCACATCTGATTGGCCCACTGGATGAGAAGGAGGTTTCTCTGAAGGTAAACAGCCTCACCAATCACCTGTTTGCTACACGTTGGATGAGGGGTCAGCAACCATTTCGTTGATGAGTGGGAATTTACAAAGATACACATGTAATTTATTTTTAATTTGTGCACTGATAGTTAGTTACACTATTGTTGGAAATTCTGAAGGCAAGTCTTTAATCCTGGATATGATGGTGTCCAATCAGCAGTCCAATCTCTGCACTGTTGTTCCACAACCTCCTCTATGTATTCACCGTCTGTGAATTGTTTCTCACATCTCCACTGTTTTATAGCTGCTCTCTGTAGCCTGATTTTTGGAGGTACACAGCGTAATACTGTGCCTAGCATAGTTTCACACCCTTGACTGATTGACTCAATTTTTTCAGACTTAACTTGGGAGTTTTCCCACGCTTAGTTTCAAAATTTACATTTACATTTTACAGCAAAATGCACATACAGCACGATTCTGTCTGGCAATGAACTTCAATTCCAAGTTCAGCTGAAATGAAATGAATGTCCTGTGGTTGGACTGGTTGGATTTGGTCTCATCATGAAGTTTGCACTATTTTTGTAAATGCAGATATGACATGCCATAATGTCAACATTAATTCATCTTGGTGGATGAATGTAATATTTACTTAAGTGTCTTTAGTAACAATATTGCAGTATAGAGTTTCTCATGTGCCATTTTTCATGTGCCCATTTTGCTGCCATAGGTTAAAGAAAGCCGTACACTCCCTTTCCCTTCCTATCCCCTGTGATAGATTATACATCTAAACATTTCGCTAAGTCCTGATAAAGAAGCAGCTATATGAGAAAAGACAAAACGAGATAAGCTCAGCATGATATGAGAGATGAGATTGCATTGAATCAGATGAGGTAAAAACAAGAAACGAGATAAGGCCACATGAAATTATATAAGAACAGAAAATATAACTGTAATATAATTGTCTTGCCTGGGATCTGTCAGGCTTCAGTACTTTCTTTTACATGATGTGTACTTGAAATTGACTATCCAATAAGATAAAGATATAAAATCAGATATGTTTGTGTGTGTGCGTGTGTGTGTGTGTGTGTGCAACAGATTGATGATGATAAGAGGAAGGACAGCACATACTTCAGTCACAGATGCCGCTATGACAAGAAGGTACCAACATTTCAACTTTATAAAACTAATATTTATTCATAAAGAGACTAAAAAAGAAAGCGATGATCAAATCTTCACACTCAGCGTTTGACTTATTTGTTTGTGTTCTTCAGCCCGTAATCTTAAAAGAGCTGAAGCAAACAGACGGAGACTTTACTGAGGACCAGAAGATTGAGCTGAACACAGTAAGACACCCCTGTGTTATACCTCAGAGTATATATAACCCCTGAGTTTTTAAAGCATCAGAGCAAATGGACACTGTCCATGCGACTCTTTAAATTATGGTGCTTAGATTTTGTGCTTGTCTTTATAACATAAAAATAGTGTGAATAAATGAGCATTTTCCACTCTAACATTCCATAAAGGATGCATCATTTTTTAGCACATCCTTGTCTACTTTTAAATCATTTGTTATTTGTGTGTTGCCAAACCTTTCAACCCTCTCTGTCGAACCTTCTTGTCCCTCTCAACCCTTCCTCTCACTTCTTCTTTGCCTCCGTGTCTTCATCTTTCAGCTGCTGTGTATCGATTACTACAACCTGACCAAGTTCTATGGCACGGTGAAGTTTGAGTACGGTGTCTTCGGGGTGTTTGAGCTCTGCCAGAGGGGCTCTCTCAGGGTAATGACTCACACAGTCCCACTGACATGCACTTACCCTGCATATCACATCCTGCTGCTGCCACATTCCTTACCTATCAGTATATGTTATCAGGCAGTAAGATTTTAGCAGATACTGGAAGATCTTGCACTTAGATAATAACAGCAAAACATCTTTTATTCCATCAGGGAGATTTGTTTTTGTTAGTGCAGTAGATCTCAACAGTGCAGGATGTTTTCTTTCTCTGCTAAATTATTATATTGTTTAACTAATGCACTGACTTAAATTCCTGGAACATGCATTTATCACTTTGTGTATTTTAATGCAGATCTGCAACAACTTGCCAAAACAAAAATAAATTTAAAAAACCCAAAACAATTATATTTATTTTATTCAAATACAAAATTTAGAGAACTTTGTATAACAAGGCAGACTGAATGTTACTACTAAGTTTGACGTTGCATTTAGTCATAGTAATTCTTATTTTGTTCTTATCTTCAGCTGTATTTTGTTTTAGATTTACTTTTATTACCTTTAAATGCATTTAATTTTTTTTAACATACGTTGTAAATCATGCTGCGACTTCATTCAACTATAAATTAGTTTTAAACAAATTTATTTTTTGAAACATATGACCAGTTAAGTTAATTTAAACGTCATGTACACACTGCATGTGATGATCACCTTTCTTCTTTCAGTGGTGATCTGACTTTACTTCATGTTACATGACTACAGAATAGGCAAACATGTAGTTTATGACAAAGCTCAGTGGCCTCCTTTCTACGCTGCCCACAATGACTTTACTGTTCGTTTGATAAGTCATGGACGAACAGTTTAAAGAGCACTAATAATGTGTGTGTGTGTGTGTGTGTGCATGGATGCATGTAATCACACATACACAAACACACTCTCACACACAGTCTAGTTAAGTATTTAAGTGTTTCACAATTCCATTAACTGAGTACAACATGCTAGCAGAGATATGAACTTCTTTATCTGTTTTCCCCCCCAGTACATTCTGAATGACAGGATCTCCTATCCAGATGAAACCTTTATGGACATGGAGTTTAAGATATCTGTCATGTATGACATTGCAAAGGTATTTTTTATAAGCTGTTTGTTTGGATTTAATTTATTTATACACTTCACTATTCACTATTTGTTCGTATTTGTCACTTTTTGTTTTATTTAGCTGTTTTCTATGGACGACCAATAGAAACATTTTGCATCATTTACTGTCACTCCAAGATTTCTTTTCATTCATTGATTTTTATTAAAATTTTTGATTGGACATGGCTTGATGTATTGTTTTTTTATATGTTTAAATGTGATATTCAGTAATTCTTCAGTATATTTTAACTTACAATACATTTGAAGGAGAGTAAGATTATTCAACAAATAACTGTCTTTGATTAACCATCCTGCTCACTACTGTCCCCCTGCTTTATATCTTTTATAGGGCATGTCATATCTCCACTCCAGTAACATTGAGGTCCACGGTCGCCTCAAGTCCACTAACTGCGTGGTCGACAACCGCATGGTAGTCAAGATCACTGACTTTGGGTGTCACACCATACTCAGTCCAGGCAGAGGTGAGACAGAGTTTTTCCATCATCATTGTGATCTATTATTGATCTTAACACTGAAAATACCGGTGACTCAGCTTCCTTTCTCCCCTCCTTTCAGACTTGTGGACGGCCCCAGAGCATCTTCGTAAAGATGGGGTGTCTCAAAAAGGCGATGTTTACAGCTATGCCATCATTGCTCATGAAATCGTTATGAGACTGTCCACGTTCTATACACAGTGCTGCTCTGATCCTACAGGTAGGTCAGGATGATTTCAACTGTAAATAAAAAACAGAACAAATTAAATGTAAATTAACATCTTTTTGTTTATGAATAATTAATTCCTAGAAAACTGAATTGTTTGTGTTAATATACATGGATGGATTGATAATGACAAAATCACTCAATTTATAGGCTACAAAGCCTTCAGTGCTGTACTTTGCTCTTCTTTCAATGAAAAAAAAGTCTCCAGTGCTGATAAAACTGATACTAGCCGCATCTATGCTAACCTCTTTAGAAGCCACCATTTTTACATTTTGAGTAAACATTTTTCACAAACATGGTCACACACACACCTAGCATTAAACCACGCATAAAGCTCACGCCGTACCTGCCTTGATTGGTCCACAATCACGGTGCTGGGACACAAACCTGAAGCCTGCCTAACAAGGTCAATTGCTTTTGTTGTCTGATGCCCAAATCTGTGTCAGAACAAGAGAGTTTACAATATGATGGGATGTTGTCTTGTTCATCTTGCTTATCTTAATGTCATCCAATCCCTCAGAGAAGATCTACAGAGTGCAGTTCCCCAGTGGGGCAGGCATCTTCAGACCTGACCTCAACTTTGACAGCACATCAGAGAGGGAGATCGAGGTAAGAGAGTCACTCATCACTGTGGAGGAGGGTTATAAGGTCAAAGTTCAATAAAGAAAGTTTAACACTCCCTCCTTCTTTTTCTCTCTTGTGTGTACACAGTTGTACACGCTGATAAAAAACTGCTGGGATGAAAACCCAGAACGGAGGCCAGATTTTAGGAGAATAGAGTTAACTCTGGGTAAGATTTTCAGGTACGTCAACAGCATATATTCATTTAAAACATTTCATTACTATTTGACCAAATAAAGGTGGACACTAGAACAATCTGTATGTGAAGTTCTTCAAGTTCTTCCACATCAAACTGGGAAAATCATTTCTTTATAGATTTACTTTGTGCATGGAGGCATTGCCATGTTGAAAACAAAAAAGAATTCTCCTAACTGTTACCACTAAGTTAAAAGCACGCTATTGTCTAAAATGTGTGATTTGGGGCCACATAAATAAAAAGTAGCACTAAGATTTCCATTAATTGAAACAAAGGGGCTCAAACTATGAAAAACAGGGATGTTCACATACCTTTGGTTGTTTAATGTATATAATCATATTCACTGCTATGAGATGATTCCTGCATCTTCAGCCTTTTATATTATGATTAATTAATTAAATTGTATAAATAATGATAGTAATGGAATATATTTTTTCTTTGACACAGTAACCTGCACAACCAAGCCACTGAGACATACATGGACAACCTGATCCGTCGCCTGCAGATGTACTCCAGGAATCTGGAGCATCTGGTGGAGAAGAGAACCATTTTGTACAAAGCTGAGAGGGACAGAGCTGATCGCCTCAACTTTATGCTACTTCCTGGGTAAGTTCATATTGTATCTGCTGTTATATTACAGAGGGCGGATAAAAAAACAAACAAAAAAACAGATACATATTTTAAAGCTGCACTGATCTTTTTTAAAATTTTATTTTACAAAGAATTGATGTAATGTGAAAAGGGTTGCTCAAAGAATTTTCACCCAATTCTGCAGTTCCCCTCAGCCCTACAGACCATTTTAATCTGTATTAGTGTATTGTTTTGGTTTTATGGCCCACTAACCCTGCTTTCATCAGCATAATTAGTCAGTTAACATAGTGGAGCATTAAGCAGCTAAAGAGCCAGATAAGGAGAGTGCATTTTGGACTTGTCAGGCCACTTCAAACAGAACTCAAACTCAGAACATGAAAGCTGATGCTGCTCTATGTCTGCTGGATGTGCAAATATGCAAGATGTTTGATATAAAAACTTTAAAGGTGAAAGGTTTTTGAAAGGGGGTGTTTGTAAGTATATTTATGTATACTATGACTGAAAATGTTGACTTTTGTCAGTTTCCATCCTCTTTTTGTAATAATAGTCTTTGAGTTTGTAGAGGCATGTACAAAACAAAGCTGTATTTGAATGAGCATGTACATGTCATATAATCAGTCTCCCTCTGTCTCCTCAGCCCAGTGGTGCGTTCACTGAAGGAGACGGGGAAAGTGAAACCAGAGCTCTTTGAGGAGGTGACCATCTATTTCAGCGACATTGTCGGATTCACCACCCTTTGCCACTACAGCACCCCTATGGAGGTGGTTGACATGCTCAATGACATCTACAAGAACTTTGACAGCATCCTAGACCACCATGATGTCTACAAGGTACTTCAGTGTTAAAGTCTGAACTCAGGAGCTGAAGTTAGCGTTAGATTAGTATATATATGGCTGATTATGTTATTACTTTTTGTGTTTATCGCATATAGATAATGTTTTATTAATAAAGCAATCCATCCATTGTCTCTCAGGTTGAGACAATAGGAGATGCGTACATGGTTGCATCAGGTTTGCCCAAACGCAACGGTGACAGGCATGCAGTGGACATCGCCCTCATGGCCCTGGACATGCTGGCTTTTGTAGGGACGTTTGAGTTGCTGCACCTGCCTGGCATCCCTCTGTGGATCCGTATTGGTGTGCATTCAGGTAACAGAAAATCAAAGCTTTGTCTTATTTAATGCAATCCCTGTTTTTGCCCATAAACCATGTACCATTAGTGCATTTTACAGCATTTTCTGCCACATGGAAATGCAGCACTAACAAGTACTCACATGATCATCATGGCAATGTAATATGAGCCCATAGAAGTGGCTAACATAGTCAAATGTGTAAATATATATAATAAATAAGTAAACTTAAACAAAAGAGAACATTTAAACAGTTTCCCGAATTATTAATAAAATTAACTTTGCCTCCAAGCAGCTTATACATTTAATTTTGAGTATATTTTTCATTTTATCTCTACTTTAATTTATACTCTTGAACTGTGTGTCTACACACGTCTGTGGGAAAGACTCACACATATGTAGAAATTAAGGAGAGTGTGTTAATAGTAGCAGTTTGTGAAAGTTAAACAGTAGGTGGCAATAACACACTGCTACAATACAAACTATTTACTTACAAGGTAAAAAATAAAGTCCTAACCAGGAAAGGCTTGTAACTCTTTTCTTCTGTCATAATGTAACTGAATGAGCGGCTAAAAAATAAGATAAATCAGACACCACCAGTATTGTAGATGTTCTAAATGCAGAATATGGGGAATAGATAATCAAAGAAAAAAATGAAGAATTAAAAATGAAGGTGCCACCAAGAGATACATGGAGAATAAAAATTGCTTGTTTTGTGTGTAGGACCGTGTGCAGCAGGAGTGGTGGGGAACAAGATGCCTCGCTATTGTCTTTTTGGAGATACAGTCAACACTGCTTCACGCATGGAGTCCACAGGCCTACGTAAGAGACAACACACACTCACACACAGTCACAATATTGAGGTGTAGCCTCTGACTTTAAAGAGTTAAAGAGAGTTGAATCTCATCATTATTTCTCATTGTCTTTCCAGCTCTGAGAATTCATACCAGCCAGTCCACCATCAACATCCTGCAGAGGACAGACTGCAAGTTTGAGTATGAAAAAAGAGGAGAGACGTACCTGAAGGTTAGCTTTTTTATCTTTATGCTCATCTATTCAGGCATTTACATCAAATGTAAACCGTACAGATAGTGGTTACTTAAAGCGGTGTTTGTGTTTGTTTGTGTGCCTGGCCCACAGGGTAAAGGAAAAGAAATGACATACTGGTTAACAGGAGTCAGTGGGGGACAATTCAACCTGCCAACACCACCAACAGCGTGAGTAAAACGCAGTCTCATCTAGGTTTAGGGCACAGATCTACTACTGCTGAAAGAGACACTCTCTGGCCCCCAATTACCAACATTTCTTTGCAGCTGTGTTGATCTATAAAACAACAGTGAGCTTGGTAAAAAGAAGAAGAGTGTGTGTATAATATGTATTAAAAAAGAGAACACATAATTTGTTATAATATAATGTATGTATTCATTTATCTAAATAATCCTTATGTTACTGTCTCAGGGAGAACTTCCAGCGGCTCCAGCAGGACCTGGCGGAGATGATCGTGTCCAGCCTTGAGAAGCGAGGAGATGGGGTCTTCAGAAAGACCCTGTCAACCAAAATCCGTCGGAGGGAGACTAACGGCAGCCTGCAGAGCGACAGCCCGCCAGAGTACTTTCACTTGGCTGTCACTGACAACCCCAGTACCTATCTGTGATTACAAAGGATCTTTGCTTACGATGTCGTCCAAGGAGTAGATGTCATAGAAGTGCGCCTGTACTTGTCTGAATCAGCACTGCTGGGTTTCAGTGGACAGCTCTGTTCATTCGGAGGGTGGCCTAACAGTTGAGCAGCAGTGGAACAAGCAGGCATGTTAGAAATAGGACTGAAGCTCTCAGTTCTCTTTTTGCCCTTTGAAGCTTTCCTCCCTCAACACCAATCCCTTTGCCACATAAAATGTTTAAAACTGTTTATAAGTCTAAGTTCTTGTTGACAGGAAAAATCCACCCACAGATACCGTTATATATCATTTTGTTTTTGTGGTTCTTTCTCTGTGGTGTGGGAGTGATACATTTTTCACAGATTTTTAGAGAACGTCATTGAAACTATGTTGTACTCTGCATAATTTCTTTTGACCTGTTATCCATGGGAATAAAAAAGGATCACGACCAAACATTAACACTGGCTTAACAGTATATGAAACGGTCTATCATTTTCAAATAAGGCTCACTTCATGAAGGATTAATTAGTTGCTGTCTGCCACTATGTTTATTTTGATGCAACCACAAAGTCAGACATCTTCAAATTCTACAAATAATGGCTATAAAATGTACCTTGAAATGTTTTGGCTAGGCTGTTCTTTCAAAATATTTCAAATTAAAATGGCATGGGTTGAAATGACACATGCTTTATTGTATTTTGTAACTTAACCTTTGCCTCCTGTGCTGTGCATAACTCACACATCACAACAACATGGATTTAAGGGCGAGAATTGTCCTTTGAGATCTATTGAGAAACCACATGGTCAGTTCTCTCCAAAAGGAATCCAAGTAATGAGAGATAAAATTGAATGTACTCTTCTTGACTTTACTTTGAACAGTTCTCCGTTTTTGTTTAGATGTTGCCTGCATGAAGCTCATTGATTGAGAAAGTTTGACAAAATTATTTACCATGTAAATATAGCCTTTTCTGCTGCAAAGACAGTGAAAATATATCCAAACAGTACTTGTCAAAATATAGCGGAGATCTGAGAATATTTCTCTTTCATAGCACAACAATGCTACCTTGTCTTCAGAACATCAAAAATATTTCTGTGATGATTTTGGTTTTGTGTTTTATTAAACAATGTTTGAAATATGGCACAAGATTCAGAGCAGTTATTTGTACAATGTGCACTAAACTAAAGTTACTGAGTCTTACATGGTATTAATGTACACCGATTTACACCATAACACTTGTATTTTTTCAAGCATGCAGAGGGGTGAAAAACAACTGCTGTAGAAATAAACACGTATTTTAAAACCACAAGAACATGGTAGATTAAGAAATATCCAACATTTGGATTAAGAAGGCAGATAAAATAGCAGCGTAGCAGAGAAGTATGTAGTAAAAAGGTTTGAAGAACACACAGACAAAGCCTACATAGTTTTAGTTGTAACTAATGCAGTGCCACCCAGCTCTGTGGCAGGAAGTGGGATTCTGTGTTCCCTCATTGTGCTGCATGGAGGTAGCCCTCTACCCCCCTCTGTCCCAGCATGCTTTGTGGTGTCCCTGTAAGCGGTGAAACCCTCCTCCCACTGTGAGACAGTTTGGGCCCCCAGGTGCAAGTGAGGACAGGGTGAAAGGGCCCCTGCAGCTCTCTGCAACATCTCTGCATGACTGTTTGTTTCTGAAGGCAGTGAATGGAGTATGGCAGGTGGCTCTGTTTTCTGAAGAGGTTCCTGTTGTGCCTCTGCATCCTCTGCAACACAAACAACTGAAACATGAGTGTGAATATTTAAATGCCACTGAGTATTCAAACCATCTCACTCTCAAAACAAATTATGTTCCTACTAAGTGCAAACCACATAGGATGGCATGTCGCTGCAGAATACTATGGCAGCCGTGCTCGTTAAGAGTGCCTTGAATTTTAAATAAGTCACCAGTTAAAGCACCCCTACACCATCATAGCTCCTCCTCCATACTTCACCGTGGGAACCACAAATGCAGATACCATCAGTTCACCTTCTCTCGGTCTCACAAAGACATAGTGGTCAGAACGAATTTGACTCATCAAACCAAAGTACAGATGTCCACTGGTCTAATGTCCATTTATCTTCTTCTTGTTGGTCTCCCTTTGAAGGCCCTTCAAGCAGTGTTCTCTGCCTGTCTTTCCTGGGGTGGTTTCATCATAACGTTTGATAGTTTTTTGTGTGTTAATCAACATTGTACAAAGTAACAAGAATCTAGAATCTACATTGAATGTCCAAACTATACACTATATGCCTTGAATATAAGTTTAGTACAATTTATTGCATTAATTTAAATTATAACTTTTGACACTTCTTTAAAAATACAAATGTCATGTGCTTTTTAAATGTCAGTTCATATAATCTCTGTATGACTCTGCAGCTACAGTTTAGTTATAGATATTTATTTATCTATTATCTATTTATTGCCTTGCAATGCCATATTGTTTTTACATATGTTGAGTTGCCTAAAAAGTCTTCCAAGACAACAACAATGTGTTTCACAACAGATAAGTGGGCAAAGCTGAATAACTTCACTCTGCTAATCTAGCGTTTTTTTTACATTCCTGGTTGTCCTGTGGATAAAGGTCTATTGACAGATAATTTACTCAATGAGGACAAAAGCACACTATTGATACAGTGAACCTAGTTTCACCTCAGTCCTGACAGTTCTTTTGTTTTTATTTAACTGGGTTAAGATAGCACAGAAGCTGCATTCCAGAAGAGAAAAATCTCAGCCATCATCATGTTGGCATATTTATCATCTAAAGTACAAAAGCTGAAACCTTTCAGCCTGATCTAGGTTTTCAGCAACACATGGGTCATTCAAAGAAGTTGCTTTATATAAAAGCATGGTCACTGACTGTCAGAGCTGTTTTACAAAGTAAATACACACAGACACCAGCAGCTTTCAAATATCGGGCTTTATTGATAGAAGATGATGCCTCCTTGCCACCATGCCACACACACACACATACACACCACACAACATGTTATACGACTAAGTGCAAGCTATTTTGCAGTTAGTGCATGTCTTTTTGTCAGTTTATGTGTTTTCAAGGTCATGTGGAGGCCTAACTAACGGATGTGTGTTGAAACCAGAATAGCTGGTAAAGCGGGGTTGACCCATGGGACCCCTGAGAAGAAGAGAACAGAAACTGTGGAGTTTCTACTGTGATGAACGTCACACTTCATCACCTGCCTGCCTACGACTCCACTTCCTCCACACTACTCTCAGTTGCCTGCAATGCATGTCAGATCCCCCGCTTACATGAAGAGAAATGGCCGCCACTGGGTGAACGCTTGAAAAACGACATGTTGTCCTATCATACGTCACTGAAGGGACATTTAATCAAAGTCATGGAGGATAAATTAGTATCTCTGGGACTTAAATGATATATTCCTTCACCTGTCACATTATAGGACTATATTCTATTTCAGCAGCTGCTTCTACAAGGAGTTAAACCACAGAATATCCTGTTTGTTTTTGTCCTCACAACTTTTGTGAGAGCAGAAAAACATCAGAAACAGCATTTAAACCATTATGTGTCTCTCAAACTCTCCAGACAAAAAGAATGCTAAAGAAATTAATTTATCAGCTGTTAAGGATCCAGAGATATGTTGGCCTTTGTGTGACATTATCCACAAAGAATTAAACTAAATAAAAATCATATTAGCCATCCAATTTCAGCTGGGCTTACCTGGGGCGTTTCTGAGGCTGGTCTTTCGTCTGTATATGACAAACCAGACAACCAGAGCCACGACGGACCCCACTGTGGCCACCATCACACAGATCCACAGAGCTGGACTAAGCTCCATCACTGAGTCAGCCTGGGCACTGCGGACCGTGGATTTCAGCTGGACCACAACAGGTGGCTCTGAGGGGAACATATTGATTAACTACCATAACTTCTCAGTAGCTGTAAAAACCAAAATTATTATATAGGATATGAGCAGAAACTAAAGGAGGAGCGCAACAGTGAGAAACAAGTCAGTCTGAAAATATATAGTGTTTATTTAAGACGAGCAGAGGTTTTTATTGTGGTTGTGAGGCTCTGTGCCTTCCTCTTCAACAGATCACTATATAATGTGTTTTTTTTGACTCAACAGAGTAAAAAGTGGCACTGAGTCACAAGTCAAAGTATCTCCAGAACAAAGACGGGTTCAAAAAGGTTTTGAGACTAAACTTAAATAGAACATCTCTGCTCAGAAAGACGACAAAATAAAAGAAAAGAAAAGAATAAAAGGAAGAGGGTCAGTGAAACTCACCCGTTGGTGGTTCAGGTTCAGGTCTGGTTTCTGCCCTGTTGATACAGGTGCCTACGAGGTTGTCCCAATATTTGCCAACAGGACATTTCTTCTTGGTCATGGCTGAAGCAAGGTGAGCAATGTGGAGACCTCTTGCTGTTACCCTTCCCTACACTTTGTGTTTGTGACACAAACAGAGAACTGTGAGACACGAAGAAGATGTGTGACAGAATACATGAGTGCCTAACAGACGTTTCAGTTCCTCCATTTCATAGGAAAGGGTGAATCACTACATGTGTCCCTGGGGGCAGAGAGAGAGAGAATGAGAGAGAGAGAGAGAGCTCACTGTGTTTGAAAAACAAAGAGGTCCTGACCTCAGTTTGGATTAAATATTGTATGATTGTTTGTCTACATAGTTAATTGGTGAGAATATTGATTTATTAGAAATGAAGCTCAAGCTTAAGTCAGGAAGACTATTCTTCTGCATGCTTGCGCAGTTTAATTTTCCATATCATCCTGCTGTTCACACCTTTTAGACATGCTCACTCATTATTTCCTTGCTATCATTGTCTGGGGCTGTCAGTCAGCTCATCAGCCAGTCACATCTTCCCAAAAGCACAGCACTGCATTGGTTTCATCTTGCTGTTGCGCACTACCTGGACACCTGCTGCAGTCTCTCCGTGTTCAATACATTCATGCTGCTGTTAGGCATGCATGCACCTCCACATCACTGCTTAGGCGTTGCAGATTAAACAGCTGCCTCAGCAGGGTCATCAGCTGCCACAACTAGCATCTCCATGGATTTATCTTGCTGCTCTTCAGGGTAGATGCCCCTCAGTGCCAAAAAAAAAAACTTTCTTCAGAGACATTATTATTATTATTATTAATATTATTATTAATATTATTAATAATAATATTAAGAGTCACCAATCAACCTATTAAGTGCATATTTTTGGACTGTGGGAGGTAGCTAGAGTACCCAGAAAGAACCCACATAGACATAAAGCTGCTTTTATATTATTTGAATGTGCAACAAGTGGAGTCATCTCTCCCAACACAAAACACTGATTAGCTGGCACCAGTGAAGGTGAAGAGTCAGAGAGACAAGCCTGCACTGGAACAACTTTAATAAACAATTAACACATGAAATGACGGCATGGTCATAAGAAACAGAGGCTTATACAAAAATACAAACCAGAGATATTCTTATTTTGCACATTATAAGAAATAGATGTACATACTAAATCACAGCATCAGAGAGGATCAACAGCCCTGAGTATTGCAGTATTGTTTCATTTACGACTAAAATCATAGTTGTTGCATGTATGAAAACATTCAAGCAAAAAAAACAAACAAACAATTATGGCATGACCACTGACATAGTGCATTGATTCTGCATTTTATAAAATGTATAAAGTTACTCTCAGTGTTCAGTGTTCAAGGCACAGGGTATAAAATATACATCTGATTTCTCCTGTATTCCAAAGTTAATCATCCAACAAAACATGTTAAAATACTGATTTAAAATCTGATTGTCAGATCATTTGGTGGAAGGACACTTTCTGTTACACAGAATTCAAGAAGATTTAAGAAGAAAGCATATGTTGACAGGACGCAATTCTAGACTTTAGTAGTTAAATAAAATAATAATTGTACAGATTGTACCTTTGACCTTTATCACGTATTACTCTCAAAGCATTAGACAGAACACACACACACACACCTCATGGCTCAAAGAGAAGAGGCTGCATCCTGATGAAGGTGAAGTTGTAGTAGTCAGGCAGGCCCTGGTGGCTGATGTTGCTGAATTTATCCCAAATGAATGGTGGGAGTCCGTCCTGTGTTGTTGGCCCGTTCACCGCCTCCGCCTTGAAGTCCCCAGCCATGAAGAAATCTGTTACCTGGACGTAGAACAACATGGGAGCCAGAGAAGATCTGAGCATTTGATTTTCCAACCTAAGTGACATCTATTGCTGTAATGCAAGATCAGTGTGAAGACAGGGCACTACCTTAGTGTCATAGCAACCGGATGGTGAAGGACTCATTTTATTCAGGTCATCACGGCAACAGATGGACTTGCAGGGGTTACCCTTGGAGTATGGATCCTTCTTGTAGTCTGAACAAACAAAAAATGTTACACTAAACACACCGCCACTGGCACATATACCACTTAGAGAAGCTTGAGGGTGCTACTCTCAAACCACAACTAGCTCAATCACTTCCAGTCCAGTGTGTAGGATTTAGTGGCATCTAGTTGTGTAGTCGTGAAGAAAAGCAGGTTCCAGTTGATTTGGAGACCCAGCTAAATGTGGGTCATATAAACTAACCAAATGAGACAGAGCAACGCACCATTAAACCTCATGATGTACTTCAAGGAGTCCAGGTCTTTGACATAACCTTGGTCGCGACGGAAGATCTTGGCTCTTGGACAGAGATCATAGGAGAAGTCGTCTCCGTATTCCTCCCACATTTGTCCATAACCGCTCATAGTGTAGATCTTCTGGTGGAAGGGGACGTTGTAGGATGGCCAATAACCTGCGGTAAACAGAGACAGCAGGAGGGAAAAACTCTACAAACGTCCAAATGAAACAAATACTGTAGAAAACAGATTTGCTGTTACCTCTGCGCAGAGCCTGTGTTTGGTCAGAGTACTCCACCAGCCCGGGGATCTGCTCCACCACAGTCAGAGCGCCATCCTCAACACTGTGATTCAGCTTCACTTTGCTCCTGTCCAACACCATGTACTGGTTGTTGTATGTGCCTACAAGAGTTAAAAGTGAGTGATGGTGGAAGAAGAGTGTTGATGTGAGCGTACCGTTTGTGCTTTGAAAGGGGTTTCTAATATTATGAATATTAAATTAAATATATTAAATATCATGCATGTAAAATGGGATGATTATAAAACACCTAAACTGCATCAGATGCTGGTTGGCCTTCTGTGTCTGTGCACCACCACTGGTAAATGGACGGCATTTATATAGTCACAGTCAGTCAGACACTCTCTGGAGGAGCCAGGGATTACTAATTGTTAAGCAAGTCTTGCATGGTGGGGGCTCATTGACCTTGGTGGGTGATGCTTAGGTTGGCAGCAGTGTGAAGTATAGATTAATTTAGTACTTCAACATCCAGTTTTATTGATTTACTTTAATGGTCTTGAACTGTCATTGGCCTTTTAATTTATGTTGTGTATGGTACTGCTGTCTTTTTAACTAATTTGTAACAGTCCGTCGTTTTATAAGTATGTAATCACTCACCAGAGTTGTGCTTTGAGAATGTTTTGGCCCACTCTTCTCCAGTATGTGCCAAACTGTGAGCCACTCTGACCCTCTGCCATGCCAGCAGGCTGTTGGGGGTTATTATGTCAAAAAGGGAGGCATTGAAGACATTATTAGTGGTCTGGGTCATCATCAGCCCACTACCCAAAAGGTAGAAGTCATCCAGAGACACGAGGAAACCTGAAGAGAAATATAAGCATTTCTGACAATCTTCAAGAACAAGCCACAGTTGCAATCACAGCTACGTGGAATAACTGACTGCTGTTATTACTGATATCCGGAAAAAAAATCCTGGGGGCTATATACCAGGGTAGCTGCTGAAAGACAGTTTCCCAGTGGCCGTGTGGGGCTCGCTGATGTGGAAATCCCAGTGTTTGTAGATCCGCATTGTGGCAGCATACGTGTACCAGCTGGAGTGGGCAAACAGGAGGTTCTCAAACCCGGGCAGCATCTAAGGGAGAAGACAGAAAACGATTGTGGAGTTGAATTTAGCAGTCTATATGGTATTCACGTGTCAACAGAAATGACTGGTACTATGTCAATAAGATAAAGAGAACTGGTAGCACTTTTCAATACAGCTTGGTAATATGAGGCTCGATTACAGGAATGTGTGAATAAAATGATAGAAAACAATGTAGGTCCTTGTACTTGGTGTAACTGTGGCACCAGAATATAGTCATCTTGGATTGCATTCCATGCTAGTGTTACTAAATATTTTGTCAAGTTAGATAAGAAAGAGGATCTGCTGACAGTATGTTTCATACTAAGGCCTATTTCCCACCCTGCACAATACACATTTTCACAAATACAAGTGTGTGTGGGAGCTCTTTGTTTATGTAGTAAATTGAATTACATACACTACGGCATCCATGGGGAACACTAAGTCCTGTTTTCCTGGTGCGGGCGTTAAAAATGGTCACAGCAGAGGAATGTGCACTTTTACAGACTAAATTCTTCACTGACACAAAGAGAGAGTTTTGTCCTTGTATCTTTTAAATAAGCAGAAGAATAATATTCTCTCATTTTGCCAATGCACCAGTACCTTTGTTTACAAAGGAAATTCATCCTTCGTTGGTAGTTTGGTGTTTCGCTCTTTTAGCACACTTACATAATTCATCTGATTACAGCTGACTTGCTTTACTGATTTTGAACAATATAGGAGCTTTGAGGACCACCACTTATCTGTTGTAACACTGTCTTCTGTGTTGCTGTGTGCATTCCTTATAAAGAATATAACAGCCTGTCTGGATCATGTTTTGACCTCTGACCTTGATCAATGCAGAGCAGTGCCCCATTCCTGGAAGTTTGAAGCTTCTGAGCGGATGGTTGGAGGTAGGGACCAAGGCTGGGATCAGATCCAGCAGGTCTCCCACTGCATTCAGGAACTGGACATCGAACAGGGACATCGGCTATGGGAAGGACACCAGAGAGAGATTAGCTACTGGTCAGCAAATTAAAATGAGCAGTACAGCCACCAATTCATAAAACCAATCTCTCAAAAGAGTCGATGAGCACAGAAATCATGACTTTTCAGACCAAATGTACACTATTCATGCTGCAGTTTAACTTTATGTTTTCTTATTAACCTTCAACTGGTGCTAAAAGTAAATAAATTAACTTTATTTATATAGTACTTTTCCCAAACAAGGTTAAAAAGTGCTTCACAGAAAAAGAAACGTCAGATAAAACAACACAAATAATGAACAGCACAGATAAATATAACAGATAAAAACAGGGATCATAGAGCACCTACAGTTTCTTAGCACCCAACACCCAACAGTTTCTTGTTTCTTAAATGGTTACTGTGTGGCCTAGTTCTGTTCTTGAATTAGCCGGGTATAACAATTGGAGGTTAAAAATGTCGATGTAGGAGGCTGATGAGAGCCAGGTGTGCAGCGACAGTAGCCAGCTGAAACGCCCACTAACAGATGTGAATGGACACTTGGATGTGGATCAGTTCACAAAGTCAGTTTTCAGTAGTTCAGACTACAGATACCAGGAGGACTTCAAGGGCTTTCTTGGCTATAACATGGACCACCTGGAAGATCTGTACCAAAGTGGATAATAAACTAACCTGAAGAAATATCTGCTTTTGATCTACAAGGCGTACTCCTGTCCCTTTAAATTTTATAGTGACAAAATGTGATATGTGATCACAAGTTTGGTTTGTAGTGGATGTTCCTCATTTTAAGTGAGAAGTTGCCAGAGCAGCATTTAAAATAGTGCACCAGACAGTTTACTTATGAAGATTTCTGAGCCAGGACACTCTGTTTTATCTTTACAGATATTTATACACATTTATACACCCTCATTTAGAACAGTTGCAGTTGTTTCTTTTGTATGTATTTTCCTATGGATTTAAACATTTTAGCTATTTGCTTTTTCATTGTTCTAGTGAAATATTCTTCTTCACTGATGCATTTTGCCGCGTGTACACAGGACTTATATGCATGTAAAAAAGCTAAATACCTTTTTCCCCTTTTTTTTGGCCCAGTCTGCAACTCCTGCTTGGAGCCCGTCCACCTGGGCCACGATGAAGCCTGTGTGTTTCCACAGAGGATCAGAGCTCTTGTTCAGTTTCACCTGCTCTCTGGTCCACGTGTCCTGCTTCCTACAAGTACAAGAGTGAATTTGCTGTTTACGGTCACACTTACATGCAAAAAAAAAAGCTAAACACTGAGCTCATGAGCAAAAGCTTACAGTCATGCAAGAAACATGCATGGAAAGAATTATGCAAACATTGCACCATTCAAATAATCTAAAGTTATCAATCAACAAATAATAATAATGTATGTTCTCCCCTGTTTATATGAAGTCTATAATAAAATTTTCAGGAGTGAACTGCAATAAGCCACACGTCATTTTATAAAGCTTAAATCTAAGCCACACTACACTCAAAACTTGGCCTAGTATGAGCTAAAATAAACAATTCTGAGAAGAGGATATGAAAGATGGTGACAGTGATGTGTGACTCAGATTGTGGACTGTCTGTGACTGCGGTCCCGCTACTGTAGATTCTAACCTTTAAAAAAAGGAAAAGAGAGGAGACTCACGCCATGAAATTCTTAATGGGGGCAATGATCTTTGAGTCATGGATCAGCTGTGGAAACATGTTGGTGTAGTGGTCCATCATCTGCCTGTGGAGGGAGAGTATGAGTACTAATTAATACAATCAAAATAACAAAAATACAGCATTTAGAATCAGTATGGAATCATGAGGGGAAGCTGGTGAAGGTCAGAGATAATCCAGGTGTCTTGCTGTGTTTCTCATCTCTCAAAAATCAGACATGTGAGGGGCGTTAACAGACGTCCTTATGAAAAGATGATATTGAAATAGTGAACATGGCAGCACATCCATGAAACTTACTGTGCTGTGAGGAAACCTTCGAGGTAGCCGGCCAGAAAGAAAGTGACCTCATCAGTTTCAGGGGTCAGTCCATACCCGGCACGAATCTCTAGGGTGCTCCAGCCTGTAGTGGACAGGGTATCATTCAGATACCCGTATGCATCTCCCTCCGTCTCCAGCACCCCCTCTTTCAGCAGGACGGTCTTGTGTTGGGGGTCCCAGTACACTGTGGCTGCTGTCATCTCTGAGAAGACATCAAACAACATTGAGGACATGAACAAAACAAAATGGCTATATGAGATCTTGATCAGATCAGTGGCTGCTACTGGCATATACTAAATATATGACAGTATATTGGTGTATCCATACTATGTAATTTGTTTTAGTTTGACATCTACTTAGGTCATAAGATCAGATATCCCATTCACAAGAAATCTCATATCTCACCACTGTATATCTGTATTTGTTCTTACTATATTTTACTGGATTATGTTAAGATGTCTTTATGGATATGAACGAAAATGAAAGATAAAACTAAATCACTTCAGTAGCAGGAGCCCTCCTGAGTTTGGGGATTACCTTACAGTACATAGTACACCGAGTTTATCTCAACCTCAATCACAGCTGACAGAGAGTGTATGTTTAAAGAAGCGATCATATAAAACAGCATGCATGCTCACAGCAAAACACTATTTGTCACTGAGCAATAACGCCATATGATCACCACCCGTGATTTCACATGAACTCGGTCTACTTACTGTCAGCAGAGGCGAAGGTCGCAGCCACAATAAAACAAAGAAACACAGACACCCTCTTTACTAAAAGCATGCTGTGTAAATGCATTTTAAAAAATCTAAGTGTAGAGAGGAGACACCGATCGTCCAACTGTGGTTTAAGCGAAGAGGAAATCAGTTGTCATATGGCGAAGGGAAAGTACGAGGGACTCTAAATGTTGGCGAAGCGGAAGGTTATTGGCTGCGGCCAGGAGGAAACGGGAACAACGTGTGCATGTGCCCAGTGGGAGGGAACAAAGCAGTCCGTATTTAACTTAAAATCAGGTAAGTCTGATTTAACACTTTTCGTTTTAGAGTCACAAAAGGAAGCAAAAGACGGATCACCCCAGATGGGACTCGAACCCACAATCCCTGGCTTAGGAGGCCAGTGCCTTATCCATTAGGCCACTGGGGCTCTGCAGCTCCTCCTGGGCATCAAATTGATATTTATAGATACGCAAACACACACTCAAATCATAGGCAGGCATCTGTATGTTATGTTTCTTACTTAATTTGCTAGTTTATTTAGTTTAACGGAAACTGCATCGGCTCTTAATTAGTATCACTGGTAACACCTGTGTTTGCCCGACTATTTCACGTCAAAATGGCTGCTGTGAAAAAGGTCTATTAATGAAGTGAACCTCAGAATAATCTTGTAATTTAATGTATAAAAAAACCTAACAATTAAAGTTATGTTCTTATAAAATATGCTTTTAACATTTGTATTATTTTATTAATGGTTTTAAAACGTTTATATAGTCAATATAATAATCAGTTAAATAATAATTTAAGCTAAAATGCTACAGGTATCTATGAAATAACATAGTATGTCGTTTTTATTCATTACATGACAGATATTCAAAATAAGAAAACAATACACGAAGAAAATATTCTTTAATCCACTCATTGCTGACTGCAGGACAGTGTGATCTGATGTGATGCTGCCCCCAAGTGAATGTTCCCGACAGTAAATGCACAAAAATCATCTTCAAAATCATCTTCACACACGTGAATAATTAGATTCACTATAATATAGAATCAATCTTAAATATATTTGGACAAAAAGAATAAATAAATAAAAAGTGGGAATGACAAGAAAGGAACGCCAAGTTTTTCACACCTGTCTCCCTTTGTACAAACTTATTTACATGTAGTGTTTTTTTATATATTCAGTGTTTCCACACAGTGGTAAAGCTCTGTCAGGCTGTGTGTGTCCATCAGCTCTCTCCTCTTAAGACAGAAACACTACCAGAGTGCGGCAGACATGTTCATGTTCATGTTCATGTTCATGTTCATGTTCATGTTCATGGGAGGTGAGCAATGCAGGGGAGTGGTCCAGGAAAACAAGACGTTTCAACTTGAAGCGTACAGTATGAAAAAGACTTTGGTTGTGAAGATTTTGTGTGGTAAATGCAAATCCTCCCATGTGTAACAACTAAAAATGTGAATAAAAACAAAAGGAATGTAACAGAATTATTATTATCTTCATATTTTCTATATTTATCCACTAGTGTGTTTGTTAAGCTGAAGAGAAACTGTCTCTGTAGTGACATTTACCACAAAATAACATTCAGGTAGCTAAATAAATCCAGAATATGACAAAGAAAACAACAAAATAAAAATGTAAATATCAAGATATAACTTTAACAATCCAGAATAAACACACTGACGAGCAGCCCACACACATTAAACTTCATAAAGAGTAAAGAAGGCACACCTCATATGCATATAAACCCTACTCTGCATCATTAAAACCCCTCCATAACATTCAGATTAAAATAAAGGTGCCCTCTGTTAGTCTCTCTCACATACGTGTGGAGGACAGTCACATCAAAAAGCAGGATGAAGAGACAGTCAGAAGTATTTATGATAAAATAAATGTTGATTTTAGAGGATCCCAAGAAGGAGACACCGACATACAGCATCATAGCAGCAGTTTCAGTAGTTTTTGTGACAGTGTTATCCATTTCATCTGCTACATCACTGCAAAGATCACTGCGTGGTGAGTGCATTGATTAAATGCAAGTGAAGAACAGTTATGTTTGAGGGACAGACTTCATCTCCACAACACACACACACTCACACACACTCCTATTCGTCATCTATCAGTTTCTCAGCACCGTTCTCCGCTTGTCTGCCTGTGTTGCTTCCTCCTTCCTCTCTTCCTACTCCTCCCTCCTCCTCCTCCTCTTCCTCCTCGTCTCCAGCGTAGGAGGAGAGCGACTGGCTGCTGTAGTTGATCATGGTGCGGGAGAGGTCCACTTCGATGGGGAAGACGTCCGCCTCCTTCAGGACGGCGTAGCACTCGTCATAGTAATGTGACATGCCGGAGACGAAGCGCTGCAGCTGGAACACAATGTCCTGGACTGTATGAAGACGAGACATGGGGAAAAAAATTGATTTTTGTATTCTGCTAATACCTCATGTTGTACAATTGGATTATAAGCATGATAGCTTCTCGAGCTGTGTATATGCTTGGAGTCAGTGACATCGTCCCATTTGTAGAGGATAGAGAGAAACTGATGGTGTAATGACAGTGTATCAGCAGTGACAGTTTACACCTGATAGTGTGAATACCTGCAGAAACTACTACTACTACTACTACTACTACTACTACTACTACTACTACTACTACTACTACTACTACTACTACTACAGACCGTGTTTCTGATCCAGCAGCTCGATCTTCTCCAGAACGTCCTTCCTCATTTTGGCGAAGCGGGCTCGAGCTTCCTGTCGACACCGCAGCACCAAGCGGTACTCGTAGTTCCCGGTGCTGACGCGATACAGAGGCTCTCCCATGGCCTGCAGGAGGAATCACGTTATTTACTGCTTTGGATGATATTAGTACAAGAAAACTCTTAAAACCTTAAATCTAATTTATATCCTAATAATTCAATTCTTCATGCTAGAATTCAAATGGCAACTCACAATACTGCTGTATTCTTCATCGTCCATTTCCTTCACCTTCAGGCAGTACGACTGAAAGACACAAAGGACTCATACTTTTATTATTATTTCAGATTTTCTTGTGATGGCACTACGCTGTACATCGCACTAAAACTAAAAAAGGCACAGAGAGCTGTTCGCTTACCAAATATTCAAACTTCACATCGAGGTACTTGCGGATGGTGAGCTTCGTGTCTGGTATAGCCTTGTGAAGGTACGTGTTCAGATCGTGGAGCATCTGCACAACGAGATATGAGATCAGACAGGAGACCCACACAACGGTGCAGAGCAGTGTTGTTGGATTAACATTTAACCAATCTTGAATCTCTACTCACAGGTTTGATTGTCTTTAGCAGTTGAATACCGTATTTCTCAATGCTGCGGTGAGCATCAGCAAACTTCACGAAAGCCTCGCTGGCTGCAGCCTGGGGCTCGTGTACCCCGATGACAGAAAAAACATCCCCAAACGCTGAAATGATTTAGAAAAAAAAACAGATATGTTAAGACAATGAAGCTGAGATAATTTCAGATCTATGAAGATGATCTGCCTTGTGGTTTTCTCTCTTGCTCGTCAATGTCAAAGGTAAGAAAAGAAGCAGCAAGCTAATTCGTAATACTTTGATTTGCATGTTTTGATTTTGATCACAGTGGCTCACCTCTGTGAGTCTGAGAGAGCTCAAAGAAAGCTCGGAGAAGCCTCTTTGTGTGCTCCATCAGTCCTACAAGAAAACAGAGGAATCATGAGACACCGGGCTGAACAAACAGATCAGATTACTGATTCACAAAACACGGATGATGAATTCTGAGTCATCGCACTGAAGTTTCCTGAAGGAAAGTTTTGTTACCTTTGTAGAGCTCTGCTGTTTTCTCCAGCTCTTCCAGCCTTTTGACCAGTCCATCTGTAAGGTTAAATAAATACATGTGAGTAGAGCTTTATATATAAATCAACTAATAAATCATAACACTTGGAATAATAATCTCACCGTTGCATAGAATAGCTCTACTGAGTCCAAGAGCATCTGCTGTGCCGGAGCTCAAATTCTCCACCAGGCGATGTTTGACTTTTTTCAGCACTGAAACACACAAAATGTATTTAATGCACACCACAGCACCACAGCACCGAGTACAAGTCGCTGTGAGGAAGGAAGAATAATCCACACGCTGCAATACAAACTGTACTACAGTGAGAATGTGTCTAGAGGAGGAGATACCTATATCAAGAGACTTCCCCTGTTTCGGGTCCGCCTGCAATTTGTTGTAGTGGATTGTTGCTTCTCCCTGTGAAAACATAAAGAGACACACAGTTTAATCAACAGCACAAAAAGAAAAAAAATCTGGATATACATTATTTAAACTTTGCTAGGACGCAGATGTCCTCTGCTGTCATTATTGTCTTCCAGAGACTGTTGTAGGCTCAATTTTAAAGCTAGAAAATGTGTCATCATATGAACCTAAGAAGACCTGAGGCATCCAGTGGTACCAACCTGACGTTGCTATCTTGTCGGGGGCTAAAAAATGCTTTTAATAAGGGAAAAGCTAGAGGTCCTTTAACCTCTACCTTCAAGATATCTGAATGAAAATGGGTTCTATGGGCACCTACGAATCTCCTCGACAGACATAACCACTGAAGATATGAATATTTCTACATACTGGGGTCCCTAAACAGCATAAATCAGGCATGATGTAAAAGTGGGTCTGTGGTGCGGAGGGGTGGAAGAGATTAAAAGAAAATTCTGTCTCCATTCATTTAACTTTATTAAACTCTAAAATTAACAATGAAATACGTGTTTGTGAACTTTTCCAGCTACATGATGCTGAGGGTTAAAGTCACACTCAGTTTTGCACTGACTGAACAACAACAACACAACCTAATCCTTAAAATCCCACAGTGCACCCCGACTTTAATCCACCACACAGGAAGTCGTGGGATTTTTGGGGGCGAACAATGGGCGACAAAAACAACACAGGCGCTCTGCATTGGTGACGTTATCCCGAATGCTATGCGCTATTCTCCTGACCTCTTTAGCACAACTGAGCAAGCCAGTGAAGTCACTCTTCTCCACAGTCTGGTGGCGGGTTTGCACCCGTAATTACTAAACTGTTGCTGATAAATCTGCAGCCACAGCCGGACACAGAAATGTGAGTAATGATTTATTACTTTTGCGTGTTTCTACTCATGTTAATATGTGCTTGATTTTTTTTTAAATTAGTTTAAAAGGCAGTTGTCAAAGTGGAGATTGTTTCGTTTGTGTAACTTTCAACTTTCCACAGAACGTAGAAGAGGTTAAGCCATCTGAGCACATCCTGGTGTTGTTCAGGTCTGTAAATCACTGTGGACTGTGTCATTTCATTGCCAGCGTGTACCTGGACAGCTTGAATCATCTTGGCCACTTCCACTTTAGTCTTTCCCTTCACTGGTTTCCCGTTCACGCCTGTGATTTCATCGCCTGCTGCCAGCGTCCCATCCAGAGCGGCTGGGGTGTTATCAAAGACCTGAGACGATACAAACCACATTATAAAAGGTACTAATAACAGAGTGTGGACATTTCCCCTCTGACTTAATCAAATGAAGCTTTACTGCTATTGTATCAGGTTGGTAAGGTCACACTTAATAATGGCATAAAGTCAGACATTACATGTGTTCTCACATTTAACTTTTAAACTTGAAACATGATGGAAACGTTCAGTCAGACGGTTTCAATTGATTGTTAAGTGCTGTACCTACCTGGACAATGTAGAGACAAGGACAGTACTGTGCTCCGCCACCAATGCTGATCCCAATGAGGTTATTACCATCTTTCTTCAGACACACAGTACCAGGTACCGTTGGTATTCCCCTGTTGAAGAGAAAACATGATATATTGAGATTTGCAGCATGTTTTTAGACAATTATAACAATAATAATAAATATAAAGCTCTTAAACTTTACAAACAGTTAGTTTGATAATGAGTGAAGAGTTCATATCAGGAAGGTTTAGTCTAACACATTTATCCATGGTGATCTCTCAGTCTAACGTGGTTTGATTTTAAGCGTTCCCACACAGGCAATACACTGAAACACATAGCTGTACGGCGCGGATCATAAAAAGGGAAAACATAATTGTAACTCACAGTTTGTCCTCCTCCAATTCATAGTCCATGTCTGTGAACATCGCAGGATAGTGTCACTGCTGTCTCTGTAAAACCTGTGGGAGATTACAACAGAACCCATTACGTTACATTTTGTGTGACTCGCTGAAGCCGAGGATTGATGTGATGGAGACAGCTCCTCTCTCAGTCTGAGCTTCCAGTGAGTGATTTAAAGTGAGCTCTGACTGTCGATCTGCTGGGAAATACTGTATCTATAGATTTGAATAGACCTTTTTCATAGCAGCCTGTTCAATTTAATTTCATCTATACAGCGCCATATCATAACAAAAGTTATCTCATGACACTTTCCATACAGAGCAGGTAACTATAAACTGTAATGACAGCAATAATGACAGTAAAATACTAATGATGCTCCATTCAGGTCAAACAGAGTCAGGTTGTTACTGTTGTTGCACTGGGAAGTCTCTGCTGCACTAAATGGAATGGAGCCTTAATCTATATCACGTCAAACACTTGCATTGGTCTTACTGCTTCATGTAAAGCAGGTCTGTTGTGATGAGCCTTTTAGCTGTGCAGTCAGCGAGAAGACGCAGATGGACAAACAGCTGGTAACTTGCACTGCATGCCAACTGCTGTGTTATCCAGTTAGGCGAGTCTAAATGCGACAGTTAGCCGAGAGACATCTACATATGCGGTAAAATAACAAGCAAACAAACAAACAAACTACTGTTGCATGTTTCTGTTTGTAATAACGGAAGTCAAGAGCCAGAAAATTGCTTGCTAACGCTGGCTAATTAGCTGCTAGCTGCTCTATTGGCAAATATTAGCTGCAGAATCGTTAATACGTCGAAAACGAGTTACCTTTTAATAGAATAAGCACCAGTTTCTCATACAGATGTCTCTTATCGGGCGTAAAAAACGAAAACAGCTTTTAAAATTCACTTCCTTTAGTGGGAATTATCTTAAATTTCTGGATCCACTGACAGCTCCTCTGTTTACTTTCTTTGGTCACTTCCGGCAATGTAGCGGAAGTTGTTGTTGTTCTTGAGAAAAAAATAATATCTTTTTTACTGATCACATTTATAAACAACTCCGCATTCTTCAGTAGTAGTACAACGGATATTTATGCATCCAGTCTTTATTAATCTTCACTTTGTTATTTTTATGCTGTCTATGATATATAAATCCACGCAACGTATAAAAAATCAGGAGTTTTCACTGCCCTCTGGCGGCCACAGTGAAGAATAGCAACACATTAAATTCGTCAATTAGCGTCAATGTAGACTTGATAGCACACTATCACTTCCGGTGGGTACTTTCAAATTAATAGTGACAAAATAGTAAAATTAATAAATAAATATTAAAATGAAAATGAATAGTAAAATTCGAGATATATAACAGGCATAAAAAACGAACACAACTTTTAAAATTCGCTTCCTTTAGTGGGAATTATCTTAAATTTCTGGATCCACTGACAGCTCCTCTGTTTACTTTCTTTGGTCACTTCCGGGAATATAGCGGAAGTTGTTGTTGAGAAAAACTAATATCTTTTTCACTGATCACATTTATTTAACTCCGCATTCTTCAGTAGGAGTACAACGGATATTTATTCCGCCAGTCTGTATTAATCTTCACTTTGTTATCAGCTAATATAAACCTTTTTTATGCTGTCTATGATATATAAACCCACGCAACGTATTAAAAATCAGGAGTTTTCACTGCCCTCTGGCGGCCACAGTGAAGAATAGCAACACATTAAATTCATCAAATTAGCGTCAATGTAGACGATAGCACACTGTCACTTGCGGTAGCTACTTTCAAATTAATAGTGACAAAATAAATATTAAAATGAAAAAATATTAAAATGATTAAAAATTAATAGTAAAATTAGAGATATAGGACACATTAATTATTATAAAACATTAATTTTTAATCCTAACATACAATGTGGGGAACCGTTATAACGAGTGGGGCGGTCATCGAGTGACTGGTGCTCGCTGTAAAGTGCTATCAGTAGCACTGATACTCTTACAGTAGTAACTTTAGTGCAGTTAACAAGACTACTGAACAGTTAACCTCTGCCTTCAGGGGCCTCCACCTGTCATGTGACCATGAATTTATGCTGATTGTACTATTTTAATAAATAGTATTAGCTCCACACTGTGACAACTGGACGATTAACGTTTAATCATAATACGTGCCTTCATCCTCTGTGGCAGTGTTGCAATCACGAGTCTTTGTCGCCATCCTGTGGTCACAGTTTGGAACTGCAACACATTTATATTAATAAATCTAGCGTCAATGCGAACATGACGGCGCACCACAGTTTCCGGTAAATATGATCAAAATAAAATGACATGCCTGAAAAACTCCTGAATCGACCTCGCGTCGATACAGACGTTTTTATGGGACCGCTATGGAGGAAGGTAGAGCTAGTTTTTAGTAGCCTTATACGAAATTCAACCTCAGAATCGCAATTTAGTGTGCAACACGTCGATTAATAAAATGACAGTCATTGCGGACATGACTGACACTTCCGGTGAATACTTTCAAAGTAAAATGGCTAAACTGAAGCAGCCAGAAACAATCTAACAAAAAAGGTTGTTTAGGAGTCGTCATGCCAGCGTCAATACATGAGTGAAACCAGAGACGATTATAGGATATCTCTGGTAAAACTACAGCCAGCAAGGCGGAGGTTATGTGCCGAAGAAGGCAAGGCTAACAGGCTAATGTTACTGATACTCAGCTAGATGATGAGTGCTCCAGGACCCCCGATCAGCACTACACCGGTCACCCACACAACACTTACATCGTAACGGTAGACAAAGGATTTATGATATAATCGAAATGTCACTTCCTTTCTAACTGTTTCAGTTTGTTTGCCGTAACTTTACTTCAATGGTATTCACCGGAAGTGTATGTTATTATGTCAACTTGACGATTTTCATGTGTTGCAGTTTGTCATTGTGACCACTGGATGGCAGCAAAAACGTATAATTCAATGACAGTATTACGTTGAAATACGTTGTGGCTTCATCGATGCATCCAGTACAGAGCTTTTTGATGATTAATAACTCTGTGTTCATCAATACAAATATTTAAAACATATCAAAACACCTGCTAATACAATTGGTTAAACAATACTCGCTGACATGCGGAAGAGAGTTATGTGCAGGATACACTCTCACTCGATTGACAGGTAAGCTCTTTACCCACAGCTTTTACGCACAGTCCCAGGTGTTACTACAAAATATAAAAATATATGTAGCTATAATAAGACAGACAGATAGTCATTTAATTTAATGTAATTATTCTTTAATTTAATTGATTAACCTTAAAACTAAATTGAAAATTTCTTTATTTTATTAAATGATACTGATAGCAAAGAATAAATTAGGTCCTGTAGCAGAAAATGTCATGGAGCAAACTCACACACAGTAAATGAATGCTGATGTCAGATCAAGAACTAGCTGTCAAATTCATCAAATAAAACCAGTTCAGGTCAGTAAGAAGAAGACAACTGAGAGTAAACATTAGTAGACACATTAAAATAGCCTGAGTATTAATGATAATCACATGTACTCAAACACTTCACAGTGACACTGTGGCAGCTGTTACTCAAAACTTGTTCCATGATCAAAGAGCCAGTTCAACTTATTTGCAAAATGACTTCAACAGCAGTGATTAAACAGAGCAGTGCCTCTGCATTGAATAGACTACTTGATTAACATGATGATGAATAGTCCACACTGTGACTATTAAAAGTCCTTTGACTGAATCACTTGTGTGCTACATCATAAATTAAGCTAAACTTCACAGTCACGCTACTTATTTTTTGTCTTCCAGGACTGAAGTCGGCTCTCTGTGTCACCCTCTTCCTACATCTTCCATTAGCTCCAGGACTGTTCACCAACACCAGTAGACAAAATGAGCATGGTAAGTTCAACTGCTTAGTTATATTTGTACCCTATAAGTGTTCCCAAGTCTGCCACATTATATTATGATACACAGTAACCTTCATTTCTAATGAAACTGTCTGCATCGCTCTGTTTCTCAGCAACTTGAATTGAAGAATGTGTTTCTGAGAGCTGGAGATCAGCTGAAAGTAAAAGGGTTGGTTCTGCATGATGCTGAGAGGTAAGCTATCCAAACATATCACATTTATTTTAAATTAGCCTCTTAATAAAATAATATATCGATATCTATGTGGATGCATTCTGTTAGCTGCTGCAGTGAAAAATTAAAACATTTGGAGAAAAACACTTTTATATGCAGTATAATGGTGATTATATGCCTTAAATTGAACTGTGTGTTGTTCTAAGCTGTGCAACCATCTAAATATTAAGACTACTGTACACTGACTGGAGAATCTCTGATCCACTCAGATTCCAGATCGACCTCGGCTGTGATCCAGACAACGTGGCAATGCACTTTAACCCTCGTTTCCACGATGACACTGATGGAACCGTTCTTGTTTGTAACTCAAAGATCGCTGGTTGTTGGGGCGATGAGAAACGGGAATTACATAACCCTTTACAGAGAGGCACAGATGTCAAGGTGAGCGAATCTGACTGGAGGAAGTGAAGATGGTTCAGCTAGAATTCTTTTTTAAGGCATCAAGTGTCAGTTCACCCAAAATACAAAAAGATATTTAGCCATACACAGAGTTTGGGTTTTGTTTGGAGAAGCTTTGAGATTTTCTATTTTTCTATTTGTATTCAGATTGTGTTCAAGCTGACTGGAGACATGTTTGAAGTGGAGCTTCCTGATGGACAAGAAGTCCAGTTTCCCAACCGTGAGGGCATGGACGTCTTCAGCTACATCAAAATCACAGGAGACTTCAAACTGACTTCCTTCAAAATCTGCTAAGAGACACAATTTCTGTCACACACGCACGCACGCTGTGTTTGTCACTTTGGTTAAAGACAAGACTTTGAGACTTGGTCAGTTATTGTGAGAAATGTTAATCTTTAAGAGATGTACATCTTCAGCACATTGGAAATGTATCTTTATTTAAAAATGTCCCGTTGTGCACAAGAATATAAAATGTTTGAATTCAAATGATCTTGTTTTGTTGTCTTTGAAGGGTTGTAGCCTAATCCTGCTGGCTCCAGGCCCCCTGTGACCCAAATGAGAATAAGCAGTTACAGAAAATGGATGGAAGGAATATTAGATTTGTTAAAATTACAACTATTTGTCATAAACGCTCTGTGGTCTATGTCAGGTCTTAAAGGTTTAAATTGAGACAGAGAAACCTGGTCTTTCAGTAGTCATGAAGAATTTATTTGTATGATAACTCATTATTACTCAACAGACTTCTACACGATTCTAAACAAGAACAACAAAACCAAAGAAAAAAGTAAAAGAAAATATCCGTTTTTTTCTTCACACTTATATTTCTATATATTGATTGATATGTCAGGAGTCTAAGTAACAACAATACAACCAATTCTAATATGGGCAAAATAAAAACATTCAAAACTACAGATAAAGTGTAAAACTGTTGAATACACAACTCTGATGAAACATACAAATAAAATATGAAGATGAAAATGTTTGTTGAAGATGATTTTCAGATGATTTAGACAACAGATACAACAAAAACAAAAACACATTGTTACACGTGTCAACTTCTCACAACTTTTTCTTTTTGTGGAACTCAAAAAATCTGATAGAAGTAAAAGTTTCATACATTTTTATAATAAACAGTTCATTAATGCAATCTCAGAACATAGACCTTATGATTCACCCTGTCTATCAATTATGTTACATAAATTCACTGAAAACCTTAAAAAAGGAAACAAAAAGATACAGATATATTGATATACATTTTTAAAATTGCAAAACATGTGTAGCCTGTTATAAGGCCTTTTAATGACAACTATATTAAAGAAAAAAAGTAAAAATAAAAACGATGGCTGCCATATACCAAATGAGTTGAATTATATATACTTCTGACAACCTATCTAAGATCAACATCCTACAGCATTCTTTCTCTTTGAAACCTAAAACTTAAGAAAATGCCCATCTTTGGAAGAAAAAAATATACTCCACATAACTAATGTCTATCTGTTGAGATTTTCATATAAACGTAAAATGGTAAAATGTGAAATAATACCTCAAAATCAAAATGTGCCCATAATATCTGAAAACTTATTTAAACATCATTTAAATATTCACATATAAATTCCATGCATCTTCATGCAAGCAAACAAAAACCTAAATAACCTAAATGATTTGATACTTACCATTATACCTTATCATTTAATTTCTAAAAAACACATCATTTGTGATTACACACAGGCCATTTTGAAAAATCCTTACTACTCAATGTTATACTACAACACTATGAACATTTACAGACAGTTTGGAATTCTGTTACTGTGATAAACTTCGGTTGGTTCTGGATCACTGTGATTTGATAATTTCATCCAGACTGTTAATCGCTTCTTCTTTACTGTAATTTCTCCACTCAGGAGGGATTTCTCCTCTGAGATGGAATTTTAATTCATAATGCTCTTCAAGCTGCGTTTGAAATCGACGTACAAACCATTTCCAGTATGTCAGCTTAGACCCACCAGGAGTAATCTCCCATGAAGCATACTTCTCTCCAGCTTTTTCATACTCTTTATAAGGACAACTCTCATCTGAATCATGACGGAGGTAGAAATGTTTATCACTTGCAACTAATGTCGTGCAGAAATTGATGTCCAGTTCATCTGTGTTTCTAAAGTGCCATCCTTCAATCCCAGAAGGGCGATGAAAAGGCACATTGTGTTTGTCAGGAAGGTGATCTTCTACAGTGTTGGTACAAACAGCTGCACAGAATGGACACTTTTCCCAGCAGCAGTTACACAGCTGATCGATGAGGATTTGATCCGGCTGCAGCCTGAATTCATTCATCTTATCCAATGGGAGGCTGCTGATCTCCTTCATAATGCATTCAAGGCCTTTCTCTATCTCTTCTTTAAGAAAGTCAAATTTGTTTATGTCTCTGAAATTTTCAAAAGAAATGGTTTCAAATTTTAGCACATCGCTTAGTAAAGTGGAAAATTTCTCCACCCACTTTTTCAGTTGTTTTTCGTTTTCTTGTTCTTCTTCTTCTTCTTCTTCTTGTTCTTGTTCTTGTTCTTCTTCTTCTTCTTCTTCTTGTTCTTCTTCTTCTTCTTCTTCTTCTCCTCCTCCTCTCTGAGTTTTGACTTCCTGTGTTGCAGTAAATAAAGCTTGCCTCACAAGTTGTTTGATGTCTTCAACATTTTTCTTGAGTATCTTCTGTGCTTCATCTTTGTTCTTTGTGAAGATGTATTTCTTTACTTCCTCTTTGATAAAAGTCTCTACTTGCTGTCTTGGGTGTCGGATGTAGGTGATAAAACCATCAAAGTCCTCTTTCTCTGCCAGTGACTTCAAGACATATTTCTCCAAGTTCAGCCGGTTACCACTGAATGCTGAACATCTGCACCTCATCTCTCCAGCAAGATCAATGGCAGTCTTGTTACAGACAGCCTCAACAGTGGAACTCTTCAGTTTCTCACAGATCAGTTCTCCAAGCACAACAGCAGATGAGTTTCCTTTGCAGAAGCTTCTGAAAATGTTGGAATAATGCATTTTCTTGGTTTCTAAATAAGTGTGAGCATCGTTCTTCATTTTGAATTTCTTGTGGCACTCTGAAAGCCAACTCCCTGCTTTTTCAAGTACATACAGTAAGAGATCAACTGTGAACTCCTTCTTCAGAGCATATTTCCTCTGTGATTCAAATTCTGTCACTTTTTCTTTTACATTTTTGGCCACTTCTCGCAAGTAAGTTGAATTATAGCCTCTTGTAGCAACAGGTTTGCTCTTTATTACATCAAGAGACTGTTTTTCAACATTATCAATGAGGATCTGATCAGTTGCTGTTCCTCATGTGGCATATGTTGTGTTTCTGAACCAAATCCTAAATGCTCTTTAAATGCACTGACCCAACATTCTGGTCTTGTCTTGTTTTTCTTCTTGTTATCTTGGTGCTTGGTGAAGGATACATACTGAATGTAATCACCAAGCTCTGATATGTTTTTGTAGTTGACATTCTTTTGGATTCAGCTATAAGAGACCATTCAAAACCAAGATCTTGAAGGATAGTTGACTGACTTTCTTCCAAGTTAATATCCTCAATAGGTTTTGTATCTCCAGTTATTTCTCTAACCCAGCCTCTCCAGACAGAGTTGAACTGCTCATTCAGTTCCTCTTCATCTTTTGCCTTGTCTTTTAACTGATGAGCGAGCTCTTTACTCTTTTGCAGCAGCTTGTTCTCAAACTCTGTCTTCTTGTCATCAAGCTTTTTACAAGCACTCTTCTGCTGGATAACTTCATCCAGTTTTCTTTTAACTCCTCTCACTTGCTCATCATGAAACTCTTTGATTTTGTTTTCAAATCGGCCTTTCCACTGAACCAACATTTCTTTATCTCTTTTGTCATCAAAGTAAGCTGTCATATCCTTTTTAATTTCTTCATATCTTTTGCTCATTTGTTTATGAAGATAACTGAGCTCAACCTTGTCAAGTTTTCCATTTTCAATTTCGGTATGAAGCTGGTTTTCAATGGTCAACATGTTGCTCCTCAGGGCCCAGGTCCAGTTCCCATACTGGACCTCAAGTTTTCTGTACACTGCAACTTCAAGTGTGTTTTTGAAACTGAAAACAAAGTTTTCATTCAACAGGGCATTCCACAGATCATGAATTTTGCTTTTGAACTGTGAGAGAGTAATCCCAGCTGACTGTGAAGCTTTAGAGAGGATGAAGTTCTTCAGCTCCTGGATGCTCTCAGTATAACCTGGATTTGGAGGAGCCATAGGTGGACTTCCCTCCCATAGTTGGGCAAAATATTTCACATCTTTTTGCACATCAAATGCAATGACATCACTGAAGCACTCAGCATCACAAACCTCTTCTTTTGCAGCTAGTTGGACCATCTCGTCCAGTTTTTCTTGCAGGCGTCTCTTTCCATCCATGTTTTTCTCTGCAGCTGCAACTTCTGTAACATTTTGGTGAACAAACACACAACTTGGAGAAAGTTTGACTTTCTTCATCCTCATGAAAGCCTGGACAACAATCTGCAGAACATCTTGCATGTCAGCTGGATTCTCTCCAAAGATGTTGATCAATGTCATGTTTCCCAGACCAACAACAAATGTTGCCAGTTCATTGTCATGGTGAAGACTGGTGTTACCTTCCAACTCAAGAGCACGCAGTCCTTCAGTGTCCACCACTAGAACATAGTCAAACTGAAAGTTTGTCTTGATCTCCTCTGACACTTTGATCAGTTGCATGAAGGCACCCTTGGTGCACCTGCCAGCACTCACTGCAAACTGTAAACCAAACATGGCATTCAGCATAGTTGATTTTCCACTGCTTTGTACGCCTAAAACTGACAAAACAAAAACTTTCTTGTCGCCCAGTTTCTCAATGACTTCATCTAAAAGACTAGAGATCCATGTTAAAGGCACATGACGAGCATCACCATCCATCAGCTCCATTGGATGTCCTGAGATCATCAGCTCTGCAGCCAGCTCTGGATATTTAACCCTGTCAGTCTGTTCCCTCATTGTGTGTTCCTGCAGAGATTTGTGGGCTTCATAGATTTGTCCCATTTCTCTAAAGATGTGCTCCAAACCAAACGTTGCTGACTGTAGTTTTGCTGATATTGCATCAAGCTCAATTTGCTTGCTTTTTAACTGGTCAGATTTGTCATGCTCCTTCTTCAAAGTCAAGACCTCAGACCACTTTTCATTATATCTTTGAAGAATTGAAGAGAGATCATCTGTGCAGAGGGCATCTATTAAGATCTGAATCCATTTCAGGAAATACTCTTTGTCTGTTGACTTTAAAGATGAGAGGCTTTCAGTGAACAACTTCATCAGTTCACTGCAGGAAGTTTTCTGTTGATTTTGTCGTATTGTCAATAGTTCCTGTTGCTTCTCACATTTCTCCATCTCAATGTGTCCTTTGAGGTGATACAGTTCTTTGTTTATTCTGCTCCATTCATGCCACAGTTTGCCTTGACAAGGAAGAAATGTATCTTTGATCTTTGAAACATCCATCCCCTGAAACAAATCTACTATTTTCATAGCAGCAGATTTTCCAGTTTGGCAGGCTGCGTCATTTTCATCCACTTTGATTCCAGAGACATCAGCCATGGTTTCAAGCTGGAAGGAGTCATGTGGTCCAGACAAAATGTTTCTCATGATTCTTTTCAGTTCTTCAGAAACATCTGATTGGCTTTTCTCTTTCAGGCCCAGTTTGTATTTTCCCTTTTCCATCTGAACTGTACCACAGTCATCATCAGCAATGAGAATAATGAGAGGCTTCAGAGACTCAAAAAGGTTTGAGATAACTGTAATACTTTCATGGTCTTCTTCCAGAGTTGGTACAAGAACAACATTAACTGAAGATTTTTCAGTCAGTATATCACGTTGTTTTTCAATCAACAGAGCATCACCATGAAGATTACAGAAGGCAACACAGTCAGTGAAAGCATCATTGGGTTTTCCAGAAGGGCAGTACCAGGCAATCTCTACCACTCCATCCATCAAATGACGAGACTTGGTGCTACCTGTGCAGTTTCTGTGGAAGAAGGTGTTGTGACGGTCGTTGATCAAAGTGTTCATCAGCTGAGATTTAGACAGAGATAATGAACCCAGGCGGAGAAATGACACCATGGGTGTCTCAGCTTTGCAGATGGGCATACTCTTCATGGTAACAATGTTTGAATCGTCTTCATTTTTAGTTATCTTCCATGTTTTTTTTATTTGTCTGAATGTCCACAGAAGACACTCAACATCCACAGTGACTGAGTCAGGAACAAGCAAAGGTAAGGCGTACTGACATTGTGATAGCTTTGTAATCATGTTCTGCTTTAAAAAGCTGTCTGAGCAGTGAAATACTGCCATTTGAACATCCATTGGGTGCACATGAGTCTGTTTTGATTGATCAGAGTTTACTCTGGTGCTAAATAGAGCATCTAAGACACATTTTTTTGTCTCAACATTGTCAAGCACTGGTGCAGGATTTGACAGGCTCACCTCAGGACTGTCTTGTCTTACAGGAATATATCTGGCTCTGTAGTCTAACATCATCAACCTCTGAAGAAAAGTATGAGCTAGATCTTTCTCACATATGTCATGGTCCAGTTTCAGAGGTGGACCAATTTTAAGAAAATCTGCTGGTGTGAACTTCTGTTGATGTTTGTCTTGAAGGTGAAGTCTACCAAACAGTGTTTCAGTTTCTCTTTGATGTTGTTTCTTCTCGTTGATCTCTTCAGAAATCTTCACTGACTGCTGTAAATAAGTAAATGAACATGTACTGTATGTAGAACATTATAGCATCATACAGTGAGATATAAAGTAAATAGTCTTGAAGATCTTGTGAATTAAAATAGTTTCTTACCGTATTCTTGTCTTCTCCCACATCCATATCTAAAGTAAGTGAAGTAGGATAATAAAAACCTTTTTATTAATAATGTCCACTGCAAGTCACTTTCAATGTTATGAGCTCAATTAGTTCTTTTTACAGTTTAACATTATTATTATTGCTATTCTACAATTAAGATCTTCATTAATATGTTACCTTTCTCTTTAGTTGTAGATGGTTCAGACTTGATATCAGACTCTCCTCTCCTGTCATGTTGTCGTCATTCTTCTGTGAGTGTTCATCACGGCCAGGTTCATTCAATGGATCACACTAAGAAATGTGTAAAGTGTGTTCAAGAGTAAACTACAGATATTATTTACTTCAGTTTTAGTCTCTTTGTATTCAAATATCCAGGTGGTTAAAGCAAGGATTTAGATTTGATAAAACATTTTCATTTAAGCTTTTAGAGTCAGATTTGGTACATATACATTGAAAAAGAGAGTACTGAATACTGAATAATAATAATAATAATAATAATAATAATAATAATAATAATAATAATAATAATAATAATAATAACCTATTGCATTATGTACAAAAGTTATTATGATATTCATTCAGAATTGTTGTTACATTAAGAATGGAAAAATTGTTATTAGCAGTTATTACATTAACAGTTGTACAATGTTTTGTTCATTGTACAGTTTGACATACGTAAGGTGTATAATGTGTACTAGGTAGACTAGACTAAATAAATCTCACCTTTGCCTCTGTTTCAGCTACACTGTCCTCCGGTCCATCTACTGCAAGTAATGAAACAACAAGATGGTTTCAGGATCAAACATGCAAGAATTTTGTTTTTGTCCAGGTGAAAATTTATTAGTAAAACTGATGTGTATTTAAAACTCTAATAAGATGCATCTCCTGTACAATATCTACTTAGGAGTGAAGTTCCAATTGTATCTGTTTTGTGCCCTAAATAATCTGGGTCTCAGAAAAAGTAGTAGCTCAGCAGAATGTCAGAATATGCAAATGTGTGTGTATGGGTGAATAAGTAGCAATGTGAACGTTTGGATAGGAGCGCTATATTATTACTGATGAGCAGCTGACACCTTGCGTGGCAGCCTCCAAAACAGTGTATGAATGTGTGTGAATGAGTGAGCCAGCTACAACTCTGGCACAATACTGGCTTTGTTCTCCATCAACATTCTCCTGGTCCCTGGGTCTGAAAACTTCCTCTTCCCGGTGGTCCAAAACACCTGTAGTACAAACACTAACACTCCTCTGGCGCTCTAAGCTCACTGTCCAGACAGCCTAGCTAATGAACTGAGCTAACATTGGCTAACAGCAGCCATACGTAGTTCACAGCAGTTTACTTTACTGTGAGGTTAGGTTGATTTCAACTGCAGTCGTCTCCATCTCTTCTGCTGCTGGGCAATAATAAAAGTACATTGCACGGTTGAATTAAGTACTCATCCTATGTTCATTATATTTACTAATTTTTAGGTGATTTTATTAGGGTTCAAGGAAACAATATCACCCCTTCAGACCAGCTTCTAAATTCTCCACTATGTTCACCAGCCGCTATCACAGCTTCTCACTGTCTGCTGAGCACATAGTGTATAGTTTACATTGTACAATGGGTTTTAAAGCTTTTGCTGAAAACAGCTGCTGTGACCAACAACATGCATGTAGCAGCCACTATCCTTTAAAAGGCCACTAAGAGGCTGAGTAGTCTCGTACTGTGGTGTCAAAGTCAAAGAAAATACACAGTCACGTTGGATAAGACTTATGTTTATCAACTAAGAGTAACAACAAACTTAAATTGGTATAACGTGACAGACTGAAGCAGATGAAACTATATGATGTGATGTACCAAATAATAATACAAAACAAGAGGAGATAAGCAATGAGATGGTCAACAGAAAATATTGGAGCCTGTCATCCTCTCACTCTTAATCGTGTGTTGACTTTGAACCAAAACATAAATTTACAGACAAGACATCTAAGCAATGAGCTCTTTGCAGGTTTATTACTATTGCAGTAGATTTGATCTGTCCACATTATCTTATAAGCAGTCAACTGTGAATACCAACATAAAAATCTCACCTGTTTGATTTTGCATTGATATTGGGGTATCCATCGAATCGTCGGATTCATGATCCAGATGTTCTTTCTGCTCTTTATTTTCATCACACATCAGTCTACTGTAGCAGTGTGGATCATTTTCAGAGACCATGACATCTATTTTTTCAAATAGAGCTATTATCTCTGTTTCATCCATCATACTTCTTGTACATGTGTGGTATCTTTTTTCATCAAAACTGCTGTTGGCTTTCAGGTCTGTCAATGCACTTTCACATTTTTCATCTGACTCATGAGTCACAACTGTCATTAAATAGGAAAGTGATCCTTTCCCAAAAGCTTTTTCTAACCACTGCAGTCCTGAACTGTAATGGCTGTTATGCAGACCATTTGTTAACAGTAAGAGAAAGGCGTGAATTCCCTTATTTAATGGGAATGTGTCAGTGTCAATGTTTTGTAGACCAAGCATGTTAATGACAGAGATGTACCGACCACATAAATCATACAGTTTAGATGAAAACTGTCCCACATTTGCTTGTTTTTCATGGTCAAGTAAAATATTTTTTGATCCAATCTCAACGGACTTTGTGTCACCAATTAACACAAGTGTGAGTTCAGGAGTCACTGAAACAAAATACATGGAGAATAATATCAATAAGACACACCGCAGTTAAAGTGAAGTAGAGTTGTCTACATTATATTATGTTACATTAAATATAACAAATTAAATCTAATAATTCTTCTTTACCATCTGTTGAAGAGTCTTCCAGTGTTTCCTTCTCCTCTGCTGACTCTTCACTAATTTCGCTGCTGCTTTTGTTGACCTCCATGACACCTGTTGAAGTGTCGGTTTTAGTTAGATGGATTCCCCTTTTTGACAGCATTTGAAACTTAATTGAAATATAATATATACAATTACAGTTAAATTCTTAACTTGTTAAAATGTTACCTTTCTCATTGGTCACAGAAGGTGCTACAGACTTGATTTCAGACTCTCTTCCTGCTGATGTGCTTTTATCATTGTTGTCCGCAGATTCAGCCTCACCAGGTTCATTCACTGGATCGCACTAAGAAAACACGTGATTTTAGACCAACTGAGATTAAAATAGTCTGTTTTAGAGGTGTCCGGGCCAGGAAACATCAAGATAAACACACTAAATGAAGATCAACAAACACAGTGGCATACCAATTCACTAAATAATATTACATAAAATGAGAGCAAGGTGAATTTTTATCTATGGTTCTGCTCAACAACACAGTAAAAGAGACTAAAGGAGAGAAAAACACAAGTATGGATAGTATAGCACTGGATAGATGATTTGTATCAACAAATGATATTTTGAGATGTAAAGACAGCTGAATACCTTCATGCTATGAGAAAACAGTGTTACCAATGAACCTTTGTGTCACACAGAGAAACAGGTGTTTCAAGCCAAGACAGACAAATGTTATTCAGTGAGTTTGAATATGAAAGTAAAAATGATAATGACACACTTTGTTCAGATAATGAGATCTAAAAATTATAACTTCTTCCTCTTTATTTATACACTGTTAGTTGTGTGTATATTTAGAATGTGTGACACAGGTTTTAAAATAAAAGAGAAATATTAAAAATGTGCACAACACTGCAGTGAATGACAGAGTGACAGCGTGATCCCAATCTGGTTTTGAGAAGAAAAGAACGAAGAACAAGGAAGTAAAACAGACTGTGACATTAAGTGTACTGGATTACTATAAGAGCATGTGTGCACTGCGTTGTAAGCAAACAAACTGAATAAAACCTTTTTCACACAAGTTTACATGTATGTCAAATAACCTGTCTGTATGAAAGTTACCAAATCAGAATCAAAGAGGGTAAAGGAGAAAAAAATCACATTGTGAAACTGAGGTGTTTCTATTGAGTCAAGCCTATGTCAATAGAAACTGTATGAACTCACCTTCGTCTTGTGTTTCTTGAGTTCTGCCAGAGATCCTGCCAGTCTCTGTTCTGCATATAGAAATCAGAGGATTATAACTTTTGCCTTGAGGTGTGTCCATCAACCCCTCCCACTTGATCTGATCAAATTTTAGAGGAAGTATGACTGCCCAAACTCATTATTTTCCCCAAATCATGTGATTTTCAATCAGAATTATGTTCAGCTTTTAGTGGGAAGAGTTTGATGTTTCTTGCCTAAACCAAACTTCTGTCACCACCAAAATATAGTAAAACAAAGGTTGGCATTTGATCTGAACCACAGCGTTTTAGTACTCGAGATTGGTCCTGGTCTCAAGACCAGAAGTCAGGTCTCTGTGTCACAATTTTCATAATTGTTCCCAAGTCTGCCACATTATATTATGATACACAGTAACCTTTCATTTCTAATGAAACTCTGCACTGCACTGATGTGAACCACAGTGTTGTAGTACTTGAGATCGGTCTTGGTCTCGAGGCCGGTCTCAAAACCACTTTTGAAGGTCTCGGTCTGTCTCCATTGATTGCAGTTTTATTCGATCTTGGTCTTGGACAAAAAGGACTCAGGATTTTTTTGAAGTCTGTGTAAAGTAAGAATAAATATGTGTTCTGAATTTGTCAGACCAAAGAAGAAATTTTATTTTGAATTTTATGTATCCCATATACAATTACAATTACTGGTCACAGAAGGTGCTACAGACTTGATTTCAGACTCTCTTCCTGCTGTTCTGCTTTTATCATTCTTGTCCGCATATTAAGCCTCACCAGGTTTATTCACTGGATCACACTAAGATTAATATTGTCTATTTTAGAGGTGTCCTGGCCAGGAAACATCAAGATAAACTCACCAAATGAGGATCAACAAACACAGTGGCATACCAATTCACTAAATAATATTACATAAAATGAGAGCAAGGTGAATTAATATACACTCACCAAATGCAAATACAATCTGAATAAAGTGAAAATAAAATAAACTGTTTTTAACTCAGATTATAATGTCAAGCCATCATGCTGTGAGAAAACAGTTACCAATGAACCATTGTGAAATGCTGTTCAGTGAGTTTGAACGTGAAAGTAGAAATAATAATGACGCACTTTGTTCAGATGATGAGATCTAAAAAATTATAACCTCCTTATAACTTCTTCCTCTTGATTTATGCACTGTTAGTTGTGTGTATATTTAGAATGTGTGACACAGGTTTTAAAATAAAAGAGAAATATTAAAAATGTGCACAACACTGCAGTGAATGACAGAGTGACAGCGTGATCCCAATCTGGTTTTGAGAAGAAAAGAACGAAGAACAAGGAAGTAAAACAGACTGTGACATTAAGTGTACTGGATTACTATAAGAGCATGTGTGCACTGCGTTGTAAGCAAACAAACTGAATAAAACCTTTTTCACACAAGTTTACATGTATGTCAAATAACCTGTCTGTATGAAAGTTACCAAATCAGAATCAAAGAGGGTAAAGGAGAAAAAAATCACATTGTGAAACTGAGGTGTTTCTATTGAGTCAAGCCTATGTGAATAGAAACTTTGTATGAACTCACCTTTGTCTTGTGTTTCTTGAGTTCTGCCAGAGATCCTGCCAGTCTCTGTTCTGCATATAGAAATCAGAGGATTATAACTTTTGCCTTGAGGTGTGTCCATCACAACCCCCTCCCACTTGCTCTGATCAAATTTTAGAGGAAGTATGACTGCCCAAACTCATTATTTTCCCCAAATCATGTGATTTTCAATCAGAATTATGTTCAGCTTTTAGTGGGAAGAGTTTGATGTTTCTTGCCTAAACCAAACTTCTGTCACCACCAAAATATAGTAAAACAAAGGTTGGCATTTGATCTGAACCACAGCGTTGTAGTACTCGAGATTGGTCCTGGTCTCAAGACCAGAAGTCAGGTCTCTGTGTCACAATTTTCATAATTGTTCCCAAGTCTGCTACATTATATTATGATGCACAGTAACCTTTCATTTCTAATGAAACTCTGCACTGCACTGATGTGAACCACAGTGTTGTAGTACTTGAGATCGGTCTTGGTCTCGAGGCCGGTCTCAAAACCACTTCTTGAAGGTCTCGGTCTCGTCTCGGAATCGACTGCAGTTTTATTTGGTCTTGGTCTCGGACAAAAAGGACTCAGGATTTTTTTTTTTTTTTTTAAATCTGAGTAAAGTAAGAATAAATATGTGTTCTAAATTTGTCAGACCAAAGAAGAAATTTTATTTTGAATTTTTATGTATCCCATATACAATTACAATGAAATTTACCTCTCTCACTTGGTCACAGAAGGTGCTACAGACTTGATTTCAGACTCTCTTCCTGCTGTTCTGCTTTTATCATTCTTGTCCGCATATTAAGCCTCACCAGGTTTATTCACTGGATCACACTAAGATTAATATTGTCTATTTTAGAGGTGTCCTGGCCAGGAAACATCAAGATAAACTCACCAAATGAGGATCAACAAACACAGTGGGGCACCAATTTACCTAAATAATATCACATTAAATGAGAGCAAGGTGAATTAATATACACTCACCAAATGCAAATACAATCTGAATGAAGTGAAAATAAAATAAACTGTTTTTAACTCAGATTATAATGTCAAGCCATCATGCTGTGAGAAAACAGTGTTACCAATGAACCATTGTGAAATGCTGTTCAGTCAATTTGAAAGTGAAAGTAGAAATAATAATGACGCACTTTGTTCAGATGATGAGATCTAAAAAATTATAACCTCCTTATAACTTCTTCCTCTTGATTTATGCACTGTTAGTTGTGTGTATATTTTGAATGTGTGACACAGGTTTTAAAATAAAGAGAAATATTAAAATGTGCACAACACTGCAGTGAATGACAGAGTGACAGCGTGATCCCAATCTGGTTTTGAGAAGAAAAGACGAAGAGCAAAGAAGTAAAACAGACTGTGACATTAAGTGTACTGGATTACTATAAGAGCATGTGTGCACTGCATTGTAAGCAAACAAACTGAATAAAACCTTTTTCACACAAGTTTACATGTATGTCAAATAACCTGTCTGTATGAAAGTTACCAAATCAGAATCAAAGAGGCTAAAGGAGAAAAAATCACATTGTGAATTGATTGCATTTTTATTCGGTCTTGGTCTTGGACAAAAAGTCTGTGTAAAGTAAGAATAAATGTGTTCTGAATTTGTCAGACCAAAGAAGAAATTTTATTTTGAATTTTTATGTATTATGTTATGTTCTTATGTTACAGTGTTTTTACGATTGCTTAAGTACAATTTTGAAAAAAGTGCTTGTCAAATTACTACACTCATTTCACACATTAATAGCAGAACACCTCAGATCTTTTAGAAAATGAAACACATATACAATATTAATGAGAACAAAAACCGAGTTTTGTCACGAAATGGCAGACACATGGTTCATAAGTTCTGACAATAGTTACACACTTTTGTACCTAAAGGTATTTTGCTTTCCTTTTTATTTGTCCACGTCCTCCTCCAGGTCTATCTCTACCTATTCCTACTGCAATGTTGCCTTGCATTTTTGTTGAAGACAGGTACACTCACCCATTTAGAGTGCTTACGCCTGATTGGTGAGTTTACACCTTGATTAATTGGTTGGTGTGTATTGTATTTCAAAATACACTAAAGCTAATTGTGAATTATTTTTCATATTATCAGAAAATAGTAATAAATAAATAATAATAAAAATGATTTTTAATTTGGGCCTAAATAAGACTGTTTATCTGTACAACAGAACAGCTTTAATGTTGAAATGAAATGAAAGCAAAAAATTTCATAAAATGTCTTGTCTGTTGTAAATCAGGCCTTTATTACATCAGCCATATCATTTTAGAAAAACATTAACCTATACTGATGAAAGTTCGACAAGCAATAAACATGTTACTTGTGCAGTGGTCATGCAGACCTCAGATGAATACACATTTAAATTATTTTACAATGTACAGAGGTTTCATCACAAGTGTTATAAGACTCTCAAATCCCAGGTTCATCTTTATTTATGCAAATTCCATTTTGTTGTTGAGAAAAATCAAAAAAACATTCAAAATTCATTGTTCTGAAGTGTTACTGAATTGTATAATTTATGCAAGACAAACAAACTTTATTCACTTTTGTGTTATTTATGAAACAAAAAAGCCATAATTAATAGTTTGCTTTGAAAATAAAGATTCTAAATCAGTAAATCATATATTTAAAATAGTTTAAATAATCTGTATAAAATCATGGCAGAGACATAGTGCAGAGAGAAAAAGGTCCAGGGCTAAGATCAGTATCAAACAAACCGTCCTGTATAAAGTGAATACAGACCAGGATCAGGTGGTTGATCAAAGAAACCCTGACATAGATGCATGTGATAAGAGGAAGAATGTTTCTGTTGAGAAACAACAGAATCACACAATGTTCAGCCTCTCTGACTTAAAATGACACCAGCACTCACATCACTGGAAGTTTCTGCTGTCTTTTAGAAAAAGTTTCCACATCTAGACTTTGATCTCTTCCTCCTCCTCAGAAAAGGCATATGGTGTTTTGTGGTTGTGGGAAAGGGCAGGAGAGGTGGTGTTGTTGCTCATCCTCGTTCCCTTTGTGAAGGACCCTCCACCATAATGACGGGACAGCACGTCAGCTGCCCTCTGGAACCTTTCTGCCTCCATTGCAGGCTCCGCTCTCTGAGGAGACCCAGTGGACACATCTGGTGTGCTCAGGGACCTCCTCTCTTCCTCTTGCTCTGTCCAGTTAGAGCTACAAGAGCGCCCCCTGTTGTTCACGTTCCTGTTGAATGATCCACTACCCATGGAAGAGTTGGGTGAAGTCACAGCAGGGCTTTGCACGGGCGTCTCTGTCAGAGAGTTGTCATCATCTTCTTCCTCTTCCTCTCTATCCTGTTCCTCACCTGCTGCCTGGCTGTGATTGGTCATCTGAAGGCAGCTGGGGTTGTCAAACATGCTTAGTACCTCAGACATTAAGGAAGGGCCAAGATCTAGAGTAAAGGAGGTGAGGGAGTCCGAGCGTGTCAATGTTATGCCACCACTGTCTGGTAGAGATCCTTTCCGAACATTTCCATCCTGAAACTGTCTGTCAAGGCGAGAGAGGCGGGGCAGAGTGACGAATCCAGACTGCAGACCTGCAGACAGACAAAATATAAAAAGAAAACATCTCTTTGTAACTATGTAAACAACAGCATAAACTCCAAACAGAACTGACATTATGCAATTTTCATGATTTGAACAGTGCTTATACTTTTGACTAACTTGTAAATCAGATTATTACGTCTATATGGGTTCATAGAGTTTCTCTTTGAGAGGAAGGAAATAATATGGCGCCTTTAAAGTTTGAAAACGAGTTACTGTAAGTGTAGCTATTACAATCTTTCACCATAGGGTGGCAGTATATAACAAGCCAGAAACCCACTCACTGCTGAAACTTCCCTGAGTTTCTGTCCTGGACAGACTTCATGTTATAAACTGCCAGAACAGAAAAGGATGCAGGAGCGGTGTGATGCCACTGAAATAGCGTGGGAAGATAGAAGAACAGGAGCGATAGAGATATAAATGGGAAGTGCCTGAAAAAAGTAGAAATTGGCATGGTGCTTCATGATGGGAGACCCTGATGTAGACCACAAGCTGAAACACGTTGGTCTGTGCCAGAAATTGCTGCTCTGCTTCTACAGTCCAGTAAAGAGTGAGTGATGCTCAGTTGATAAAGGTTTGTTAATAAAAACACAGAAATTATATTTACTTTGAAATTATGTGTTTTTCTGTGTAATATTGGAATTTTGTCTAATTATATCTAGTTTTGGAAGACTGGCATTGATTTTTTTTACTACTTTAATTTTTAAGACTGACCAATGCCATGTAACAAACTCTGACTAACAAAACTGACATGCGTGGCAAACTGAGAAACCACTCATGACAAAAGGTCCCCATCATCCTTCACTTCACTGACTGTCTATGTCTGCTCTACATCACTCCCTTTGGTCAAATTCTTTATGAACTGAGTAAGACTTCAGGAGATAGAAAGGGGGTTTCCAGTCCAGCCAGTGCTGCTGCCTGATAAGCTCTGATTGGTTATCAGATACGATGAATGGTGTGTTTATGCTGTGCATTCAAGCAGTGACACACGCACACAGAGATGACAGGAAATGCCCACTAAGTATCTTTCTTTCTCCCAAACCAGCTGTGAGTGTGTGTTCGTGTTTGTGTTTATAGGCCTAATTGTGTACAGGTGTTGCCTAGGTGATTCCAGATGACTCAGAAGAAGCCCGCTTGTTTGCCGGTTACTTGGAGGAATGCAGGCATGATGTTGAAAGGGAGAGGACAACCTCAGCCTCTCTGTTTGTGTGTTCACTGACATTTATAGTTCTGTTTGCGCCAAGTCAGCTCACCGGCTCTTTCTGCTGTTTGGTCTGCTGGAGAGTGAATAGTGAGAACAGAAACTGTAATGATATAGTGCACCACCAGTTTTTTTTTTTTCCTAATTCACGGTGACTAATTCAGTGCTGCTCTACCACTTGGCTTTAGCCCATAACTAGGTCAATGATCATTCTGTCTGGATTGCAGGACATTTTAGAGTTTTTCACTTCTGGGTTTACTGTAATCTGAAGACAACAACCAAAAAGAGAAAATATTTGAACCACAGAGTCATGTTCTGTTCTCCAAACTAAGCCTCATCATTTCATAATATATGATTTTATAGTAACATCCAGAAACCAGTTGTTTGAATTGTTTTGATGAAGCATATCTGTTTTCCCAGTTGACAGCTTTCTTTTTTACCCACATAAAAACCATATATACATTATGTATTTAATTTAACACATTAGTTTGCAAATTTGCAAATGTGAGGTCAAATCTGACTTCTGTTGCAAAATAAACGAGGATCACTTGTATGGTATCAAATAAAGATTTGTTTCTCTACTTAAAAAAAACAACTTAAAATCTCTTTAAACACAAAAACTTGGGAGAGAAAAGCTGAAGTAAATCAATCCTGGGTGTCAGTGGAAAATGCGTGTGGAAAAACAATGCCAAATTATGCTTTCTTTTATAGATTTAGCCATAACATAATCATCACAAGCATATTATAGAAGCCACACAATTTGAAAAATGACATAAATAAGACTGTTCATTTCACTTTTTTCTGTAAACGTTGGGTCAGTCACACTTGAGAAACAGTCGATTGTTGAGTTTCATTCCCAGATTGTCAAATATCAATACCAAAGTGGCTCGAAGCAAACCACGCAACCCAACCAGTGGTGTTTGTACTGGGAAAGAGAGTCAACCATTAGTTATCTTTCTCCAGTATGACAGACCACACCTTTAACTGTGCAGTTTTACTGACATATATACTTCTGTGTTAGATGTAGATGGCATTCGTGCACACACACACAGTTGAAGTTGATTTGCTGTGAATGAATCTGTACCACTATAGCTGTTCTGTTTTACACAAACCCAATCCCATGCTGGAAGTCATTATCTCTATTATCTCACCATATGTGCAGAGGGAGTCATCTGTTGAGCTGATGGAGCTGGGGAACAGCACCCTCTGTAGGCACCCATTGGGGGAGTCCATGTTCAGCTGGGGCAGAGAGATGGCGTTCTTGATGATGGGTGAAATGTCTGGTGGCGGAGATGACAAGTCACGGGAGCCCGCTCGTGGCCGTGGCACAGAGTTCTTCCGCACATGCCGAAAGGTGCGTGTGAAGAATCCAGTTGTCTTGGAGCTGTTTGCCGAGTCCGGACTTCCCGGCTCCCTGGTGCCCCCATAATTGCTAAGGAAGGAAGTGTCACCAAACACGTCCCCACCACGGCCAACATGCATAGTATGTCGAAAATCACCCATCGGCGGACTGATCATATCCACGGAGAGTTCACTCTTGAACCGACGTTTCCCCTGAGAGCCAGATACAAGGCCCTTAATCCCTGGCAGTTTTCCCAGACTCATGGTGGCAGAAAAGTTGTGTGATTTCCCTTTAATTTGAATGAGTGTCTGAGCTCTGATTACATGTCAGTCAAGTTTAAACTCCAGTTTTTGGTCCACTGTAAAACCAGAAAGAAAAAGAAAATTAAAATAGCAAGACAGTGCGAACAGAAAACACAAATATGCGGTTGTTCAGTTAGCAGAGAATGTGTGTATAATCCATTCTCCACATGACCAAGGCCAACTATTCATCCACTGTCTGCCCACGGTTTCCCATTCAGATCTATACTGAAAGATGGCCGTGTGGATGTAGAGTCACTCAAGTCACCAACAACATCTGCTCTTTCTCTCTCCCCTTCTCATGCACATCTAGTCCCGCTGCTGCACATCTGTCCAGTGGAGAATTTGGCGCTCAGATTTGAGTCAGTGAATGATGCAACTGCAACGACACTTTCAGCCAATCATCAGCTGGTTCATGTGACAAAAGTAAAGACACAGACTGATCTCACCCAATATATATATCTTTTTAGACTTGGAGAACTAACTTGTTTTGCTTGCAACACTAAGAGGATCACCTCACCAAGAAGCCTTGTAAAACCAAAGTATTTGTAATTTAACCAAACCTAGTAAAAGAAGATTTTAAGTGGCAGAATTGTAAAGACAAGGTGAGACTGGGCACCAGTACACCTGATAAAATGTATAAATAATTTTGTTTTTGTAATGTAATTGAATTGGGTAACTTCACAGGCCCATTTTCACCAGACAGTGGTGCCCTTTCTCACTAATACTTTCAGTTTAGCAACGAGCTACAAGGATTAGTACCTGAGTTTAAGTCTGAGGTGTTATCAGTTCTCAAGAAGCAGTCGTCATCCCTTCATTTACTGATTAGTCATCTTGATCTACATGTCTCCTACCTCCTCATTTTAGTTTCAGGAACCTTCAGTAACTTTATATAATCCTGCACTTTTAAAGAAAAACACAACTGAATATCAAAAAAGCAGCAAAACTTTGTTACTTACTGCCAGTGAGTCCTTTTTGCTTGTGTGTTCAATCGATCCCGACTTTCTGAGAAGATCTTGTGTGTCTCATCCACTAAGCTGTTCTGCGTTTGTCTTCCTCAAACTCCAAGCAGAGAGAGAGAGAGAGAGAGAGCAGGTGGTCCACTGCCATGCACCGTCTCCCCCTAAAGAGGTTTATCCATGTGTGGCACCACACTGTCCATGGGACATCCTGTCACCAGGCTTGTCGCCACACTTCTTTGTCCTCTGTTCCCTGGTCCCTCTGCACCCAAGACGCCTGCCCTTCTGAGAGGTTATCAGAGCAAACGAAGGAGGAGGGTGATGCTTTCTTGAAAAGGGCAATAAAGTAAGGCGCCGTAATCCAGCAACTGTTTTGTCTGCATCATCCTGGAAGAAAGATAAGGCTCCTTCAGGATTGTCCATGCACTGGATTAACTGCTAATCCCTTCTGTCTTCCCTCCCTCTCTGACTCCCTCACTTGCTCTCTGCCTTCTTCAATCCACTTAGTCTTCCGATGGTGTCGGGGTAGGGGGGCTTCTGTGTTTTCATTCAGTTCACTTAAGGCCAGCTAAAAGAATAGACAGGGAGAAAGGGAGAGAAATGTGAGTTACACACTGGACCAAAGACTAAAGCAGAAGCATTCAGGCGCACATAAATGTGTCAGGCAACTGAAACTTGGTCTGACTGATGCTGGGAATGTTTCTCTCTCTCTCTCTGTTGCCTGTGGAGTCAGCAGGTTCTCAAGAATTTCTTCAGGAACTGAGTTTGACATATAAAACCTGACAACTGCACCCAGAACTTTGAAGTGTCTTTTGTGTACTTTCTAAGTCTGACTCATATGATTAATACTCATTTCAGCACCCCATTATTCTCTCCTGAGTCAACAGCAGCTTTTACACATTGATACACCTTATAATTATATATATATTTTTAGAAAGATGTGTCGATCTACACTAAATCCCCAATTAATTTGACAATCAAGTGATTATTTAAGTTAATTATCAAGCTCAAATGCCAAACATTTGCTGGTTCCAGAGGATTCTCTCCTTTTCTCTGTATTTTATCATCTGGCTTTGAAAGAAAATGCAGTTCGAAGGCCTTGAACTGGGAAATCGTGCCTGGCATTTTTTTTTTTTTACTCTTTCTTGACACTTTATAGACAACAATTGATCACTTTATTGGGAAGAAATTTGACAGACTAGTCAGAAGTTAGTTGCAGTTTATTTTATGGCTGTTTATGGATAGGTAGTGATGTTCCTAATGTGATATTTATGTTGGAGGGAATCCATTTGACTCAGTGAAAAATAAATAACAGTTTAATGTGATGTGATGCTGAGTTTCCAGGTCTATCTAAGAGATTTATACACACATTAATACCAGAAATCCACTACTCCGGAGATATAAATTTTTCCTACAACCCCCACAGGTTCTGTGTATCTGTTTTTCTGGATACGCTACCTTCTTCCTGTCTGCTGAAGAAATGACTCCAGGGCAAAGGGAGTTCGGATAAGCTCCAAATATGTGACCTCTCCAAACCACAGCCAGCGTTGGATTAATGTCACAGGATCCACTTGCCTGTTATATAACAACTTGACCAAAGTGATGGTGCCACTTTTGCTGGGCACTGGCCTGGGCTAAGATTACCTTCCCTAAATCTTTATCTAATCCCAGTTTTTCACCGGGGCAAATGTTTAAAGGTGGTCATCACAGACGGCATTCACTGTCTATAACTGAGAAATAGGGAATATGATGAAAGCATGGGTGTGACAGAGGAGAAATCAACTTAGGAGAGTGACCATTCATAATGAGGAGGAGGGGAGGTTGGATTTTAGCTGTTGCCTGATCCCACAGCTCAGTGACATTTAGCTTAAGGGAGCGATTAGGGCCTGTGGGGCACGAGAAGGTGAGAGACAGATAAACATTAGCAAGAGAGACAAATGTGCACTGTCTGTGTCAACACCAAGTTTGGATAAAATCAAATATCAGAAGCTGCTTCATGATGAACAGTTTCTCTCTCATCTGTCCATGTTTGGTGCTGCATTTCAGTGACTAGTGACCTAATTTAACATGTTTTCTCCTGCTTCTATGGCTGCCAATTTCTCTTACCCCAATATCAGCCTTTTATATGGTTTTCCTCTTCCTTCGTGGTTTTGTGGGAGTAAACACAAATGAACTCAGATATCTTTGTGTACTATAAAGTGTAAGTGTAAGAATTCACTTTGGGAACTATATTCAGAAAACTGACTTCATTAGGAACACACAGAAAGACATTTATATCTCCTAAACGTGTAATTTATCCATAAATTGTACCTGCAGATGTCCATAAACAAGCCTGTTTTGCATGAGCTGCCTGACTGATTGCAGAGACAGACAAGGGGGATTGGAAAGTGTAATGGGAACAGCATGCAATGGGGAAAGCAGACCGGACGCCATCTATTACGTGCAATCAAATAAAGAATCTGAGGGCGCTGATGAAAAACACATTTTTACGTCCTGTCGTTGTGTGTTTTTTCCTCTCTGGACTTCTATTTTAACATCTTTATTCAATAAATCTTGCTGTCTTGTATCTCTCTGTTTGTCATGTTTCCCTTCACTGTGATTCTCCCTACTGCAGGCAGATTTACTGTGTTAGTCAAACATCTGGTATCACACAACCTCAAATTGCAGAAAAGAGCTCTGATGACATCTGAATCATCCCAGACGCTCAGAAAGAGATTGATTTGTGCACTTGTACTGCACATGGGCCTACACATTTACACGCACAAGGCTGTGTCGCAGTGGGTCATCTCTAAGACTGCTTCCTCCACTGGACCGGAGGGCCATGGTTCTTTTACAGCACAGCACCAGCAAATTGTGGTTGAGGTCAGAACACCCTGACCATTACGCATGGCTCCAAAATACAACATGCACTCAGTTTACAAGGATCTACTGCTGCAACGTGGCAATCCACTCCAAGGCCTTATGGTGAGGTGTGTGTATGTATCTTTGCACTGCATACACTCAGGTGTCTTGACTGCAGTGATAGCTAACTGTGATGATGTGACATATGCGTCATATCTGAGAATTGCGATTTGTAAATGAACTTCCTGTTCAGTCTCACATCTTCCTTAATGCAAGACTGAAATAACTCACAAGAAGAGACGTTTGAGATAAGAATTCACCCCGCATTAGTCCTCTTCGACTGCAGTTCAATGGCTTCTTTTACAGCGCACGAGGACTTCAAAGAAAACAGAACAAAACAGCAAGGACGCTAAAGCAACCAAATTAATCTTTATGACGGATCATTCACTAAGTGTCATGAATTCTTTTTCCTACGTATGGGATAGCAGTACACAGGAGAAATGAGGCCAAGCAACAGAGAAGTGCAAACACATCCCATTCCATTTCAATAGCCGTGCTGAACAAAGAGTAGAAGGAAATGTTGCCTCTCCAAACTTCCACATAGCAAGCACAAACAGAGAGGCACAGTTAAAGTGGCCGTTTAAAGGAACTCTCAGCCTCTCAATCAAAAGTCTTGTTTGTCCGTGTTATTGATGTGCAGCAGGGTAAACTCAATGACACGGGCCTCCACTTCCACCTTGAGTACTCACTCTATCACAGGTTTTTCCATTTATCCTATTTTTATATCCCAATGTCATGATCTTCACCTCTCAAAAACATAATATTATCTAGCTGCGTTTATGGTTTACCATCACAATCATATAAAACATATTGTGGTCCTTTGCAGAACATCCGCTACACAAATCCACATTTGAAATCACACAGCAAACCCATTATTATGCTCATATATATTTAGTTTAGTGTTCCGCTTCTTGCTTGCTGTTCTCCAGACAACACAAATGTCAGTGTCCACACTGCTGCAGAGCGTAGGTCACTTCAGCAGGCAGATTTTGGATGATTGAAGGGCGGTCTCTCTAACCGTGACGCCACCTCTTTGACAGCCTGCCAACCCCACTGATCTGAGATCTGGCACGGCTGTAGGACAGTTGTTCTGCGGTTCCACTGCAGAAGCAGAGTAACCAATTGATTTTGATTGTTTCCACCAAACATAGTCTAACCCCATCAGTTAAGACAAGCTGCAGTTCATGATGCGCTGCAGGATGTAAGGTGGTGTGAAGTAACATGACACATAATACAGGGCTTCATATTTCAATAGCAGGTTCTATCAGTATACGGCCTAAAACACAAATCATCACTGAACTAATGGGAAGTGATGCCGTAGAAGAGGATGTACAGAAGGTAGAGCATAGTGTTTGCACTGATGAAAGAGGATTTTAAAGTTACTGTCTCTGATACAGAGGATTGTCCTGTTAGTCCATTCATGTTTCAAGTTTGTTTTCTTATTATCAGGATTTTTGAGACTTTTCCTCTTGAGTTATTTAACTGAATAAAGACTCAATCTTTTGAGTGATGCTCCTGCAATCTGAGGACAGATTTGGACTTTTTGGAGTTCTTGAAATGTTATTTAAAGCTGACAGATGCTACTAATTGGCATTCAGGCAGTTTTTTTTTTTCTACGTCTATATAACGGTGGTGATTAAAGCTTTTCCACGAGTACAGACGTTGTCAAATTCATAAGCAGTTGACTATAGAGACACACAGTGCGTGACAACAACGTGTTTATCAGACGCACGTTGGTATAAGAGTGCAAAAGATGGTCCGTGGTAGCTGCTCTTACTGTCAGCCAGACTGGATTAAATTTAGACTGTGCAGTAACTTACAGTAACTCTCGCTGTGTCGCTCGGACATTGGCTATTTCCAGTACACATTACACAACAAAGTACAAACTCCGATTTTTAGAATAATCTTACCTGAAAATGAATTCAGAGCGGTATTTTTCGCAGAGAGAAAACTTCACCAGCTCGTCTCTCTGTCACCTTCCTCGGTTTGCGGTCTTCACCGTACGTTTCCGCTTGGACGTGAACTTTGCATCAGTGCAGTATAGTGGTGCAGCGGCTCTGTGCTGCTGCTGACAAGTGGACTGGGAGGAGATGGAGAGGAGGAGGAGGTGGAGGAAGAGGTGGAGGAAGAGGAGGAGGAGGTGGAGGAGGAGGAGGTGGGTGAACTCCAGAGTCACTAAATATAGATAGGCTATTGAATGAAGCCCTAACCCTAATGTAGAGAAAGAATTAAGTGATGTTCCTGATGTGCACTGTAGTCTACTGTGTGTGTGTGTGTGTGTGTGTGTGTCATCTTCAAGCACAAGTAAACCTTCAAATTAAAAAAACACCTTGAATTTGACCTTATAAGGAGTTCCTAACAGGTTTTTGGAACATAACGGACTGTGACACTCAACAATATATCAAATCATGTAAACTTTTGAAACAAACCATTAAAGACACGTGCAAAAGATTTAAAAAAGCAAAAAAAAAAAAAAAGCAAAGGAAAAACAGAATACAACAACACAAGTACAAAATGTTAGTCTGAGGTCATCAAAGGAGCCAATGTGATGAAGGAAGACACAGCAAAGGCTGCAATAACAAACCACTGTGACTCTCCCCACACTGTCCTGTCAGTGCTCGTGCTTCTGGCTAAATATGGCTATATGTGCATGTTTACAATTTCTGAATTTTTTCAGCATGTCTGTGTCTGTGTTTGTGTGTGTGTGTGTGTGTGTGTGCGTGTGTGAGGAGCTTGAACTCATCACGTCTTAAGCTTGGATCCTTTCTGTCAGGCATTGCCTTAGACAAATGTTTGACATGTGAACTGACTTTAAAACGAAGACAGGCTGCAATGATATTTAATCAAACACATGAGCAGGGATACTCGGCGAACACAACGAAACACACACAGATATCATCCCTGACCTTTACACAGCTCTGTAAACATGATCATTTAAGTGTTCCCACAGGTGTCATCAACCTTTCTTCTCTCTGTGACCCCTCTTCACCTCACTCTTCACAAAAATAACATCATCATCACCAACTTTCAGTCGGGCAACAATAAAGTGCATGTTTGTGAGAGTGTGTATGCATTTTTCGGAGAGCATTTTATTTTCGGAGTAATACCACTGACCCTGCTCTGCTTTGTGGAAAGCTTACAGCAGGCAATAAGTCAATCTTCTACCCTTCACAGACTTATGAATGAGATTGGTTGTTTGGTTTAAATGATCAGATGTTTGAATGATGCCTCAGTTTGACATACATGCTCTCAGTGTGTACTTCTGCCTCAGTGTGTGTATGTGATGTTTGCTGATCTAAAACAGAAATACGAGCTCAGATACACAGACTGGTAAGTGCTTAAGTTGAGTTCATCACGTCAGTACACAGTGCTTTCATCAGGACGCCAGACTAAGACACCTGTAGCTAATAAAAAAGGCCAGAAAATGTAGTGACTTGAACAAAATGTAATAAAATATCCTCACTGAAATCAATGCATCAGTGCAACAGAAGCTCAAATGTCCAAGCTGAGGAGTTATGATGCAGATTTTACAAACAGTAATTTACAACCTAGAAAGTAATATCCCATGACACGTGAGGGAAAAAAGTGGAAACATGGGATTAGAGAGAGAAAAGCATGCAGGGTGGACACATGAGAGGAGGCAGATGAGAAAAGGCTGTCAGCTCTGAGCAAGGGGAGAGGGGAGGTAAGCAAAGAGAAGGACATGTGAAAGGAGGTGGAGTGGGTTTGAGAGCAGACATGAGCAATGGGGGGGGGGATCATCTTGGCTGTGAATTTGTGAGGACGAGCTGAGCGGCTCCTGTTGACAACAGCTGCAAAGTATCAGACGCTCTCTGATGAGCAGTGAATGTGAGGGCGAGGAAGAGAAAGCCAAAGGAGCGATAAAAAAAAAAGGGAGAGCAATGACATGACATCCAACACCATAAATCATGTTGAAAATGTCATCTCTGTCAAGCATTGTGTCAAATGGTGTTTTAATCTTTATTGTATACATTTCAGTTATAGCAGGGATGCAGAGAAGTGTCAGACAGCTATAACAGGAGAAGCAGATATCCACCATGGATAAAAGAGGACAAACAGAGCAAAGCTCATGGGCATGGAAGGAGGAAAGAAAATGCGGTAGGGAGGAAAGACTGCTAGTCAAACAGGATGAGAAGTCTCTGAGACAGAAAAACTGTTTTCACAGGAAATGACTTTCTCACAAATCAGAGAGGCAGCCAAGAATTTTTAACTCTTTTCAGACACTGAAACTCGTTTAGTATTCAACAGCTCACTACTGTCACTCAGACAGAGAGATTCATCCAGTAAAAACACCTTTACACAAATCAGGTATGAATGAAAGATGTGTAAAAATGATTCCACTTCACCCAGGTTATCACTCCATGGTGGGTGTCTATCAGTCTGGATGTATTTTTTAGTTTTATTGTGAAATTGGCTCCTGTTCTGGTGGACAGATCAAGGTTAGACTCCTGTTGTCATAAATCCCAGATGTACATTTGGAGAACATTGCTCAGGAAGTGGGACTGTTCAGTTGAAGTCAGGGGGATAGTAGTGTGATGAGGTTGATATATGGAGGGTTGAGTTAAGGGGTACATGAAAGACGTTGACCCCTGTGTCTTTGTTTGGATTGCGCTCCTGTTTCCGTGGATTCTGACCTGCCAGGAAGCCGAGTGTTGGCTCAGAGACAATAGAGCATTGTAATATCAGTCCTCAGTGCTTTCTAGGCTACAAAAAAAGCAGACGCGAACACACAGACGCATACTAAAATACTTAAAAGTGGCTGTTCACCTTCATTTTTAGAAATCTGGTCTAAATTTAGGAGCCAGATGTTTTTAAGAGAAGGTCCAGAACAGAACAGAACAGAACATGGCACAGAGGTCATCTCTCATGAAACTACATCTATCTGTGGAGCATCAAATATTCACCTTCTGTTTTGTAGGAAAACATTCGCAGAAACATCTCAAACCATTCCTGAAACATAGTCCACTTCTCAGCTACTGATGTTCAAATACACTCAATTTATTGATTTCTTTTTTTCAATTTATTGATTTTCTTGTGACGTTTGGCGCACATGAAACATACAGTATTTAACAGTGTACAGTATGTTTGTCATTGCTGTGAATCCAAGTTGACGACAGCAGCGAGTGCACAGAAGAGATTTAAACCTTTCAGACTAACTTTTTAAGTTCCCTAGTCTTGAGGTGTGGTTGTGTGGTTGTCAGTGATGAGACAAAATGATGATTCAAGGGTCCAAAGTCTAAATTTACTGCTGAGGTAAATTTCATATGCAGTGCTACAGTTAACCGTGAACATGACATGTCTCCAGCAGCAATCATGTTTAACTTCCTCAGCAACAACACAACAGCTAGAAACATTCTGTAGTTTTGATGGAGTCACATGGACTCAGCAAGGGTTAATTTCTTGTACCCGGCCTGGTAGGGAGACAGATGATGATGTCTGGGCGAGCTGGTGAGCATTGAAGCCAGCCATTGTACTACCAGACATACAGTATTCATGGTTAAAATGTGAACCCAGATGCTAGAGATGTAAACAGAGACCAAATATTGCCAGGCGTTCTAAACGGTTTCCTGTAATCTCAATGAATAACTTGCATGTCCACATTCCTGTTATATAAAATGCTATTGTTAAGCATTGTGTCTATTGGAGGACCCTGAAAAATAACAAAAGTTTGTGAGATTACAGACAAGCATTGTTGTGTAGAGCTTGAAATAAAACTTAAGGGTCTGACCACACTGCCAGTCTCTGGCTTTATTGTTATCATTCCCAGGAGGAAAGGTTTTTCCTACTGTTTGTTTTGTTGATGTCAGTTTGGGATTCCCAAAACCCAGGAAATGTGACCCAGTAGAAGGTGAGGCATGCAGGAAACAGTTACTCCTGGATCATATCCAAGTTTGTCTGTGTAGCCATCATACAAAGTGCAAAAAGAAGTGCATCCACTTGCAATATAGCACACATGCTGAAATGTGAGCTTAAATATACACACATAAATACTCAGACATGTGGACTGTTGTGTGCCTGCTCTATTACTATATGTAATGCTGTTCTTCTTCTGAGGCAACTTTTAGCATGTGGTTAGCAATAGTGGCATTTTTAAAACTGTTTGTGTATCTGGAAATTGATGTGCAGTGGTTGGTAAAGCTGTCTATGTCTGCAGTTCAAATGTGTGGTGGAGCTCAGATTTAGACAGCTATGTAATACCCTGTAATTCAAACGTCAAACGTCAAACCTCACGGCTCTGGAAGGACAGTGACAGGAAGGGAAGCAGGTCGGGGCGTCAGTTTTCACTGGCACCGCAAAGTCATGCATGTGCACATTTGTTTTTGCGAGTGTGTCGAAAAAGCTGTATAATGAGTCGATCAGCAGGCCATTCGTACGTCAGAGTGTGGGTGTCATGCTGTGGGAAACATTGGTACTTATTGGGTAACTACTGTGAGACTTGAGCTGAGGGAGAGTGACTGGAGCATCTGGATTAAAATGCCTTTTGTAGTATATGTTTGTGCTTTAGATTTTTACTTCACACTGCTCTTTAAAGCAGTATCTGTGTGAAAACAGAAAAAAATGATGGTATTATACAGTCCAAGCTGTAAACCAAAGGCATTTCCCCACATTTTTAATTCTAAGGGCCAGAAAAACCAGGACCAAAAGCTGAGATATAATGATTTAAAAACTTAAGCATGTAAACTTATGTTCAGCTGCTCTTTGATTGTAGCCAGGGACCCGGTTGGAGGATGAATTCTCCCAGCCGCTCCACATTTGTCCAGATGAGGTTTTGGGAGGTCTAGAAGGATCAGCCACATCATCTCCATATGAGGTTTTTGTCAGCAAAAAACAATCCTGTATGGCTTTGTTAAATACTGCACACAGCAAGTCATGAAAATTACTAAAATAAAATATAAAATGGTTTCTGGTTTAAGGCATTTCTGTCCCACTCATTGTTTGTCTAAGTGTCTTGTTTGCTTCACTAAGAAATCCTTTCTTCAGTCTGACCCTCTGGTGTTACTGATGTTGATTCCATGTTAAACAGGAAATTGCATGGTATTACTCTGGGATGTTTACAAGCTCTTATTAAGCTGCACTGCTGCTGCCATGTATGACAGAGAGTAGTTGCAGAGCTGAGAATGAGAGGACATACTGTATCAACTGCATAAACCACAAGTGGCTTTTTGGTCAGAGCAAAGTTCATCACAGCACAGCACATTTAGAAACACATCTTCCTATTTACAAGTGGAGTGTAGATGCATGTATGTTTCACTGGTGTCTGATATTCATTCTTCACTTATAATCTCAGTTTTATCTTAAGTTTTTATCTTAAGTACCACCAGCTCGATCAATAGTGAAACTACTGTCATGGTATCCGGGAAGCACAAATCACATGTTGAGATTTAAATCTATCTCAATTACTCATGCACCCATCCCTCTCTTTCTCTGCCTCTGTTTTCCAAAAAAAAGAAAAAGAAAAAAGAAGTCAGAAAAGACACATTCTTCATGGACACAAAGGAGCAATTCTGTGGAGCCGGCAGCCTTGAGTCATAGATGGAGCCATAGGGGGTCAGCTGCTGGGTGAAGAGCCAGGCCTGTTGTGTGCCGGGCAGGATCAGAGTGGAACAAACATAGAAATGAAACTTATAGACACTGGTGCCATTCAAGCGCAGTAATCTGTGTTGAGCAACCGCTGAATAGTTGTACATTAAGTTGTACTTAAATAAATTCAGACATCCGATTTAATCCTAAACTCAAAATTTTTGCATGTGATACTTATCTCCAGCACTCTGTCAACGTAAACTTGAGGTAAGAAACATGTTTCTTCCACAAAGTGCAGCAGTGATGGTTACCAGACACACCCTGTTCTCATTGCCTTGAAGCTAGAGCTGCTTGATCAAAGCTGTCCAAATAATTCAGCTGCATCTCTGTGGCCATGGTGGTTAACTGGGTTGTGTATCTATCTCATATCTATCATGTCTTGCCTTGTCTTTTCAAAAAGACACTGAAGCAACTTCAACTTATTTGTTGTCTGGAGAACAACAAAATGAACCTAAAGAATTAAAAATTAAAGCATGCCGCACCATGGATTCTGCACAGTCTATTTCTGTGTGACTGTCACGATATAACACATTCCAGCATGAGCAAACTGTGGGGTCCAGTGCCGTTGTCAATAGCTTCTCTGTGCCGCTGTCACCTCAGAAACAACAGGAATGCTCATCCACTGCAGCCCTCCCTCCCTCCTTCCCCAGACTAAGGCCCGGACGAACTGTTGGAGGATGGATTGGGCTGTCGGTGGCAGAGGCAGAGGGTAAATGACAAAAAGAGCACAGAGACAAAAACAGTGGGCAAGAGGGAGCTATGAAAGAATGAGAGAAAGACTGAGAGGAGGTGTGAGATTGTGAACTAAAACCAAAGATGATGCCAAAAAGAGATGATGCACAAGATAAAATAAGAACACAAGCAGAGTTATAAAGATAAATGTTGATCCATGCACACAGTTAAGATAAAACAATCAACACTGCTCAACTACTCTAATTTTGTAGGCCTTTGTGACTACAACTACAGCTCCTTCAGGGAGTGTATAAAATGAAATGATGTCATCAGTGCTATTTTAGACATGTTACGTGTGGCCAAGACCTGATGCAAAAGCTGTATTTATTTCTGAGAGAGAGAGAAAACTACCCAGCTTATTCAGAGGACTTTTTCAGAGAAGATGTCTTCACCTAAATACACTTCCTGTTGTGCATGCGGGTAGAATATAATAGCTCATTTACATCTTCTGTCTACATTAATCTGTCCTATCTCTAAGAAACTGTACAACTGAGACCCCAAACTGTAGGCCTGTTTATTCAGGCTCAGAGACGGAGGGCAGCCTGACATTTCCTGTCCACATGCCAAGAAAAAGACACATTCTTCTGCCAGGCACCCCATATTTCCTGTCTGTCTGCCTCCATACTGTAACTAAACGACATATTTCACACCACACCCTCCACCCAGTACCGTCCCACACACTCAAGAGTTTCCCCAGCTGCCTTGGAAGATGAGGAGGAGACGTTAGTCTCCCAAATAATATACAGTATCTATCCAACCATCTATCCATCTGTGTGTATATTTTAAAATATCTGACATACAAACACAAAATCACTTTTTTTACTCATTTAATTCTCATTTAGTCTTTCACCTGATGTTAAATAATTTTGAGTTTGACCTGTAATCATCACATTAATCTTCATAATGCTCTGGGCAAGATGCACATGCCTCTACTTGTTTCAACCCTTACATCACTTCCTGGTTTCATATCCAAGCTAAACCTGTCATTAAACAATGAAATATCTGGTTGTACCATAGTTCTGACACAATGAGTCAGCTATCCCACTTATTTAATACCCTATTAATTATTGTGTGTAGTGCCAGAGGCATCACAGCCATAGATCTAGAAACAATAAAAAAAGTGGGGTGAAACTGTGTGTCACTTTGTGTCAGACCACGCTGGTGACTAACCTGCTCTCTCCTCCAGGGCAGGAGGTCCTACAACACAAAGCTGTCTCCCCTGTAGTTTATTTTTGCTCTTCATTGCAGTGAAGCACCTGGAAAGTGACTCACAGTGTGAATGAGTCATAGTTCCATGACAACCCTTCGTAACAAAATTCACGATTTAAAGAACCAATCCTGTAAGAGCTGCACGGGGATATTGTTTTACTCACTTTTGAGAATATTTTGCAATATTAATAGTATTACTTGTTTATGGGCGACAGCTTTGAGAGTGGAAAATCGTTGGTTGAAAGCGCCATCTAGTGCTTAAATTATCCACATGGTTTTCTGTCGAACCCACCCTGCCAGTAAAAGGTGTTGATAGAGGAAATCCGCCGTAGTGTGTCGATAAGGGGGACTTTTATTCGCTCTTTTTGGCTGCTGATTGGCTGGTTTGGTTGACCGAGGGTGGAGGAGCTGAGTGCGCCAAGGTGTGCGTAAAAGGAGGACCTTTGAGCTCCGCTGCTTTTCAGTCAGGTGGCACCCACACACACTGACTTCACCGCTCAGTTTCACTCCTCCTGACTCGTCTCTGGAGCTGAATGGGATGTAGAGGACTCGATTACACTCCTTGGTCTCATCTTCAAAACAGATTCAAGCTGGTTCAAGATATGAGTGGTAAGCCAACATTTTCACAGTTCATTTTCACTCTTTTTCCATGTGTTTATGTTCGTTTGAAATGTATCTCTGGGTACAAATGATTGACAGACTTTACTAGATTTTCTATCCATATAGCGTTAGTGTTAGTGACAGGCTTCTGAGGTACCAGCGAAATGAAATAGACTACATCCAGTGACAGTCTGAATGTGGTACTGTGTAAAAAATGAAGTATAATTAGACTTGAACAAGCCTCAGGTTATTTTTCTGCATCAGCTGATGTGACACATTTCTCCAAAACTCTCAAAACAGTTAACACAATAATGAACTTCATATATATATATATATGAGAAGTATATATTTATATTTAGTGCAAAACTAAGTCTAAATCTGCTTCTCATATTTATGTTCCAAACTTTCACACATTAAACATAGATAAAAGATCTTATAACAACAACAGAAAGAAAGAAAGAAAGAAAGAAAGAAAGAAAGAAAGAAAGAAAGAAAGAAAATAAACTGATGATATATCTACATCTTAGATCTTCATTTGTTTTTTTGATCTTCATTTTGCGGTGCAGATGAACTATTTTATTGTTCTCACTGAACCTCTGTTTTAACTGGGTGCTGCTGATCATTTTATAAGAAAGTGGGATGACAGGTATGGGATAGTATTCCAATTTGAGTGAGTGTTTTCTACTACTTGTAAGGAGGAGGAGTTAAATGGTAATCACACGGGAACAATGTCTCAATAGACTGTTTATGGGTAATGACAGAGATTCCAGAGCATCCAGACCTGCCTCAGCCTGCCTGATAACTCAGATCAGCGGCACAGAGCAACAGACACTTCACTCTCATTATGAGTAAATAACTTGGATTGAGACGCAAATACTGAGGGGGTTATTTTCATGCTCAATCTATAAATTGTTTCTAATTTTTAATTCTATAAAGTGTATAAACCATGACAAAAAAAGTTATTCAATTTCTTTTTTAGGTAGATCAGCACAGCCTGGGAGGCCTGTGTTGTTATAGCACGCCTTGTTCAGCAATCTCTCACAGGATTTGGAAGGCTGCAAGCTTTCTCTCCCTTGCATCACCGATAACTGAATCAACTGTTCTATTATCATTACTATTCCATGCAGATAATTCAGTGAATAACTTGGTGGTGGCAGATTTATTCACTTTCTCTCCTTGTCTCCTCCACAGTGTGAGAGAAAGCTTTTGTCTGCAGTCCCCTGTGTGTGTTTTTAAAGTGTGCAATATGAGTCACACTGGTGTTTTCATTCCTGAGCTCTGAGCCACTGACCCACCATACATACAGCAGACCCTGGTGCTGTTATATTGACTCACACTGTGCATGAAATATAGGTTTATTGATGAGCATTTATTGGCTTTCACCTGATTAAGGATGTGTGAGACTTATCTTAGCACCATATCTGCTGTCCATGTGGACAATGTCTTCAAGTTAATTGTTCATCTGTCAGACTTTGTAGGGAGTAAATCCACCTCAGCCCTCCTTGAAAGATTTTCTGTAATCTCATATCTCATTCATTCGCTATGCATCAGATAAACCCAGAAATAATTTATGCATTCATAAGAATGACTTCTAAATCGTTTTCTTCTGACGTCTAAGCTTCTATTTAGACTGTGATTGATTAGATATCATAGTAGAAACATACTGTAATGATAGAATTCTGATGGCAGAGACTTGTAGAGACACAGATAACCGTATCCAGACAATAACAAAACATAGATAAAAGGAATTCTTCATGTTGAAAGATATTTTGTCTAGGAGTGAACATCACATCAGATAATGCTGTAAATCTGCCCTCAGGATAGAAGTGTGTTTGTGAAAAAGGCCAAAATACCAAAACATTTCTGGAGTCACGTGTAAGAATTTTCTTAGGACCAAAAACTTGCTCTTTGTCAGCTCACAGTCATTTTTACAGTACTCTAACTTCATGAACTGCTTGTAAATTTTTTAACGTCTTGCAGGTGTTTGGGCAGAGGAGGACGGCATAACTCAAGAGGAGGTGCAACCTTCTCCTCTCTGGTCAGAGGAGCGCTGTGAGGAGCTTTGGGATCGCGTAGAAGGGGTACGACACAAGCTCACGCGCATCCTCAACCCGGCTAAACTCACCCCATATCTGCGCCAGTGCAAAGTCATCGACGAACAGGATGAAGATGAGGTGCTCAACTCCACACAGTACCCACTGCGCATCAGCAAGGCCGGTGAGAGGATCAGTAACTCAACATAGTTACACACCTAAAGCAAAATCATTAGGTTTAATAATTTAATCAATCACTATTTGACATGACCTAGAGGTTACCCAGCTAGAAAGTGTATGTACAGATTTGTAAAGTCCCCCAGAGAAGAAAAATTGTGTGTGAATGACTGTGCAGCAGGTTGTCAGAGAGGAACAGGTGGGTGAAGATAAATGTTGCAATGAGAGAAACAGGCAGAATCTAAGGAGGGAGTAAGATGAAAGACAGTGCTAAGTAAAGAGGAGTGTAAGGCAGACACAGAAGAATGAGGAGTGAACGGAGATAAAGATGAAGGGGAGATGTCGCAAGTAAAGACGGGATGAAGACAAGCGCCTGAGAACCCGGTTCATATCATTGTTGTTTCATTGCCAGCGAGTTAGCTCATCTAGTCATTCATTATGGTCATGTTTGAAATACCTATGTAACTACAGAGGTAAATGACACTCACATCAAAGAGGTAGCATTTATGTGGTTAGACTGTTTCAGGTGTGATAGTTTACAGTACCAAATTACTTTGTAACCGTCTTGGATGATAAATAATTCCACACTGTTACAGCTTTACAGATTTTGCTTTTTCCCCTTTCATTGAACAGGTCGTTTGCTGGACATTCTGCACGGTCAAGGTCAGCGAGGTCTTCAAGCTTTCATGGAATCACTGGAGTTTTACCATCCAGACCAGTACACACAGCTGACCGGACAAGAGCCCACGCAGCGATGCTCCCTGATACTGGGTAAACAGGGATTTCTCTGCATGTTGAAGATGACAGAGCATCTTAAGAGCTCTTTGTTCAAACTGTTAGCCCACTTAAAGGATAGTCACACTCGTTTTAATATGCTTTTGAGTAAATAACCTACATTTTTAAGAAATTCTTATATAAATTCTTATATTCTTAAAAATGTGTTCATCAAATACTGGATTTAAAGAGAAGGATAGAGACAAAAGAGAGAATTTACATGGATACCATTTGAATGAAAAGACTCGGGACTCAGGACTGTTATAGAAGTTATGCAGTGAATACGTGTATAACTGTGCTTGTGGTTTCATTTTTAGACATTGTATTGAATTTGGTCACAAAGATTTCAGGCCCAGAAGTACTTAAATTACTCCAGACTTGAGTGTAGTGGAGACTTAAATCTGAGTGGTTCTGGCACATAGTAAACACATTAACAGCTAAGAGCTTAAAAAGTGGTTAACATTTTAGAGCCGGAAACTCAAGTCTTGAATGTTATCTAGTAGATAAGTGCTCTCTACAGAGCTAAGCACACAAATCTTTGTTATTATGATGCTCAAGAGTATTTAAAGGAATGAAGGGCAGGTTGAACAAGCAGAATATTATGAAAAGCTTTTGGACATAGGCCACTGATGCTGAAGTTGTAGAGCAACTTAAGAGAACTTAAGTTAAGGGAACTTAAGAGAAAATCTTATAACAAAAGTTGATTTCTCTTTGTAGATTTTGACCTTTGCAGCACCTCTATTTCACAATGTGTATGCACAAGGTTTCAGTGAGGTGTACAAAGCGATAAGTTCATGCTTATCTCTTGGAGTCTGACACATATTCATACACACTCTTTGACCTACGTGTCTGTTTACCCTCTCCATACATTAACCAGTAGTCTCCATGACCTATAACCTCCACCTGTCTTTACTCCCAAGATGAGGAGGGTCCAGAGGGTTTGACCCAGTTTCTGCTTCTGGAGGTGCGTAAACTGAGGGAGCAGCTTCGAAACAGCCGGATGTGTGAGCGCCGCCTGTCTCAGCGCTGCCGGATGGCGGAGGAGGAACGCAGCCGCGCTGAACGCAAAGCTCAGGACTTACGGCAAGATAGGCTGCAGCTAGAGAGGTTTGTATGATCTGGTCACAAAGCACTAACGCATACCTAATTCGCAGGTCTATGATTGTTTTGTACAAACTAATATTGAAGTGATAAGGGGGGCAAAACACAGTTGATTTTAGACATTTTAGATTCTCAATTCTTCACTTTAAGAAAAGCAGAGAGATTTAGGCAAAGATCTCCTCTAATTAAGAGACTAAATCTTCCATTTGAGAGAGGAAATCTGCTGTGTGAAGCTACTGCTTTATAATATTTCCTAATGAACCTTCAACAATTGCATTAAAACCACAATGAATGAATGAATTGGGAAACGTTCAAGCAGATCACAAAAAACGCTTTTGTGTCACAAAAATGGATCAGTAAGAAAACATTATTTCCAAACTCAAGGCTGCGTCAAGACTGGGAGTCGACCACTCGAGAGCTGGGCAAGCTGAAGGACAGGCACCTGGAGCAGGCAGTGAAGTACTCCAGGTCCCTGGAGGAACAAGGCAAGGCCTCCAACCGCGAGAGAGAGCTGCTCGGGCAGGTACGTCGGGTGCAAACAGCATGTTTTTTCACCACAAAGTTTTTAAACTCAGTGAACATGCAGATATTGATTTTTGATTGAAGTTGTTTAGCACAGTCTGAGAAACTCCACTGAAGCAGTTGGGGCCCTTCAGTGTTAAGAGAGGATGACTCATTCCCTTCCACATTCCTAAGCTAATCCTAACTCTAAAACCAGCTGTATACTTATTGAAGAAATGGTGAATTTGCTAAAGATAGTGATCATCTTGTCACAAGTCCCCCCTGTCCACTGTTGCTCTAAATTTTAAGGTGCTTTTTTAGGTGCTCTGTGAGAGCCAGAAATGTCTATTTAACACAAGACAACTGTTTGCCAGCTTGTCACAAAACCGTGTTGCAAATAGAGACATGGGGAGCTATATTTAGAGGTTTTGAGAGACGTTGCGGTGAGAAAGTCATAGATGTTTTGCTTGATAGAATGATAACACAGCAAATAACATATCCCAAAGCAGTTCAGGTGAAACTGGCATGCAGTTGCAACATAAGAACTGAACTGAGCAGTTCAAACCAACTGTGCAATCAGTGAGCAATCAGCTCACTTTTTTGACCGTACCACTGAGGTACAAGCCTGGAATCCCTGGAAATATTGTGTGGTAATATTTTTCCTTAAGATGTTTAATAACTAAAAGCATTATTTCCACTACGGTCTTGTTACCTATAACATGTACAGTGTGTTTGCTAATATAGGAATGTTACATGTAATTTGAATTGTGTTTAATAAACACTTTGGTTTACCTTTGATTTAACCTCAACTCTAAAATTTGGAAAGTTTGTACCACATATCTTGCATAACAGTCTTGCACTGACAAGTTAATGGTAGTTATAGTACATAAAGCCTACATGTCTTATTACAACATTTGGTTTTTATCATCAAAAGTAGAGTAGATAAACAGCCCATTAACCACGTCTTTGCATTTAAAACATGTTTTACAACAGCATAAGAAATACCCAGCCTACATTACAAAATGTTGGAGTATGTCTTTATGGCTGCTTTGCTTTGCTTGTTCTCCATACAGCTAGAGGAGCTAAGGTCCAGGTTGACGGAGACAGAGAAATTCAATACTTCAGGGAATACTACATCAGTGAAAAGAAACAGTTTGATCTCTAATGAAGCAAATGGATGTCCACCTGCTTCACCAGAAAAGCCGCCGCACTACACTGAGGTCAAGAAAGAGAATAAAGGAACTCAGAAGACAGACTCGGTTCCTGCCTCTGGAGTCATAGTATGTTTTTAAATCTAAATGTTATCACCTGAAAGGTGACTTCTAGGTTCACTGTCTCTTTTTGTGTCATAGTTTGTCCTTCAAGCCAAATATTTTGTAGTATTTTTCCAGTGATGTGACTAAATCACTGTGTTTTATGTCCTTAAAATGTTCTCTCTCTTGTTAAACCTGAGGCTCTGATGGATATCCTGCAGCAGGACCGCAGGGAGTCTGCAGAGCAGAGGCAGGAGCTCTGTGACATTATTACCAAACTACAGGGGGAGGTACAGAGCACCGAGGAGCAAAGGGACAAGGTGAGCAGTTGTCACAAATCATCTTTAAGACTAGATTTCTAAATTGAATCAGCCAGTGTTTTAATTTCTTTTCTGCCTTTCAGCAGAAGTTGTAATGCTAAACTATGTTTGTAGCTAGAGTCACAGTGTGAGCAGCTACGGCTGAAGGTGAGAACTCTCCAGCTGGACTGGGAGACTGAGCAGAAGAGAGGTGTGTCCTATTTCAACCAGATCATGGAACTGGAAAAGGAGAGAGACCAGGTCAGTATGAATGGATTGTCTGAATCAAGGGTGGACTCATGGCTCACATTTGTAAACCTGCCCAACGCTCACTCTCTAACCTCTACTGTGGTCTTTAACCATCTTACAGTGTCCAACAAGGAATATTTTTGTAGTTGTGTTGCAGTCTTACATGTGCATTTTTATGCACTACAGTACCATGCACCAGTTTTTTCACCGTGCAAACTTCTTTTGTTCTTTTTACCAGGCTCTACAAAGTCGAGACAGCCTGCAGTTGGAGTACACTGACTGTCTGCTGGATAAGAACCGTCTGCGTAAGCGCATTGCAGAGCTGCAGGCCAACCTGGAGCAGCAGCAGAGGGAGCTGGAGAGAGAGAGGGAAAGGAGCCGAGAGCAAATGGAGCAGAGCAGCCCCTGTCTGCACTGCGTGAGTAAACACAGCAGTACAGCAAGTTAAGAGTGCAGCACTGTCTTTCCTTTGCAACCACAGAGCATTTTATGCATGTATCATTCCTGTGTGCCCCCAGTCTCACCTGTCCCTGTGCAGTGAGGACCAATGCTACGGCCCCTGCTGTTCCCTCGGCCTGGACGTGAGACCGCAAGCCAATAGCACCCGTCTGCTGCTGCGAAAGGTTAAATTCACAATAACAGTGGAATCACCTTCTCCATAGCCATGATTTAAATCAGAATGAGGGGTCCTCATTGTAGGAATATGGTGCTGTTGTCAATCGTTGGAGTTGTAGCTGCTGTTAATGCAGTGTAACCTCTCCTTTGTGTACTGTAAGAGATCATTTTCATAGCACACAACTGTTCTGGAGACTGCAACATGTTTTCTCCCGTTGTTATTACACTATGCGAGGAATGTAGCGTCTCGTCTGCCAAGTCAATTTTTTCAGCTGGACTAGGATCTCATTACTGTCTAGAGTATGTGGCATTGTGGTAGATTCTTATGCAACTCTTAACATGTTAGTACCTGCACAATACCTCTTACCAGCTGTGACGTCATACTATATTTGTCTTTTCTGTGACACAGACGCCCTCTGGAGGCCATACCAATGACAACTCAGGGGGTAAGTTGTGCTCATTAACACCTGGTAAATACTTAATTTCACGTAGATGTACTTTATTTACTTAAACAATCAATCTGCTCCTTCACAGACTCCCGTTCCAACTCGGAGGAGAATCTCCTTTTGTCAGTGAGTATCGCAACGTTGCTCATTTACAAACACAAGAACAAAAGGAAGAGTCACTCAGTGTGTTTTCATTTACTTCTCCAACTCCAGACAGAAGACAATGAGAAAGAAATAAATCGGCTCTCCACATTCCCCTTTCCTCCATGTATGAACTCCATCAACCGACGACACAACACAGAGTGAGTTCAGTCAGCCTCACATAACCCTGCCACTGCATATTTCCATCCTGTCCCAACTGATTTCCTCACCTCATCCCTTTATTCTGCTCTGAAAAGGTTTGACTTGGAGTCCTGGGGCAGTGATGAGAATGATAACATCACAGGTATATTTGTTTCTGTCATTTGTTTTGCATGAACAACTGCCACGGTCTTCTTTGCAAACAAAATGAGACCTTCAGGTGCTTATTAATACACATTAACTTCGTCACAGTTTTATATGATCTGATATGATGATTAATTTGGCACCAGAGTACAAAAAAAAACAGAGAAGATGATGAGTCCAGTTGTGTTTTTGCTTTCTTTGCATTGTGAGCTTAACTTATGAGGCTCTCTGGTGTGTTCAGGTGAGCAGAGTGAACCTTCTTTGTGGGATTCCTGGAACTCCTTAAACTCTCATCTCTTCCCCCCCGACCTGATCAACCTGCCTGCTGTCTCTTCAAACCACCCCAATCCCAGTGTTCCCAGGTACAATCTCACGGTTTTGCTGCCACAGTTTTAACAGCTCCACACATAAAAATGATGATGCTATGGTCCAGACTTACAAACATAACACAACTACTTGATCTTAATTTGTTTGTGGAAGCCTCAATAAGCAACCAAACATTAATTTCTAGCAGATATAGTTTAATAGAACTTAGAAGTTATTAACATCTACTTAAACCAAATATTTGCCTATTGTACATGTCACAGCATCCTGTTGCTTCCCATTGTTGCCATCTCTCAGGAGACCCCTCCGCTCCCCGTCTTCAAGCCCTCCCATTTCACCGAAGCAGAGCAGAGCCAGTCTAGCTGATGATATTACGATAGTTGGAGGAAACCGAACAGGAATCTTTGTCAGCCATGTGAAACCTGGTTCACCAGCTGAACAATGTGGACTGAGGGAAGGCAGTGAGCTGCTGGAGGTGTGTGTGTCTGTGCAAATACATGTTTCATGTCACATGTTTTAGATTATATGTCTGTTTTGCAGAAAGTGTGAATGAAATGGAATATAAACACAAGAACATAAGGCTGGAACATAACATGCAGTTTTCTCTTCATGTTGTCCAGCTGGAGCGGGTTCTGTTTGGTGGAGGCAGTGTGTCGCTGGCCCAGTGCACTGCTGAGGTTGCCCACTTTTCTCTGCAATGGTGGACAGAGCCTTCAACGCTCAAACACCAGAGCAACCCAGAGGGTGAGTCTGTTTTTCCCAGGTACACATAAAGTAGAGAAAGGTGGTCAGAAAGGTGAGACTAAGCTGTCCCCTCTTTTGTTCCCTGTCTTCAGCATACTCCAAGCTGTGCACCGAGCTGTCGGCGCCTGCTTTTATGGGTGCTGACTCCTTCTATGTGCGTGTCAATCTCAACATGGAGCCTCACGGTGACCCACTGTCTCTGGGCGTGTCCTGTGATGATATTATACATGTTACAGACACAAGGTACAATGGAAAATATCAATGGCGCTGTTCTCTGGTGGACCCACGTACAGCTAAGCCCCTGCAGGCAGGAACCATGCCCAACTACAACAGGTACATTTTACTGCTATATTATCTTAGACCATAGTCTAGGCTGAAACTATTTTTTACACTAGCTCTTAAAGAAAAATGCTAGCCTGGTTTTGGTCATAGTGTGTAATATGTTAAACGTGTTATGAGAATGTAAATGTAAAATTATTTTACATCTCAGGGCCCAACAGTTGTTACTTATAAGGCTACGAAAAATGGCCCTGGAGCAAAAGGACTTCAAGAAGAAGGTAAGACTGCTCATGTTGAAATCACATGAACAGCAATTTGAGTCACCAGCCTGGTTAACACAAAAATTAAATGTTTATTTTTCTTCCTTGTCTTGTAGTTCTTGAAAAAATCACCTGGACGTGTGCGTCTGGTGAAGGCAGTGGATCCTGTCAGCCGTGGGATTGGTTCTACGCAGCATGTCCTTTACACACTCAGCAAACGTAAAAGAACCAGCCATAATGTTCCCAGAATACAAATCTGTGTGGATGTTTGTGTGCACTTTGTGTTGATGTGTGCGTACCTCCACGTGTGCCTATCCCCTCAGGTCACGAGGAGCACTTGATCCCATACAGTGTAGTGCAGCCGGTGCAAGTTCCGACTAAGCGGCCGATCATTTTCTCCCCCTCTCTTCTCTCTCGTGGCCTAATAGAGAGGCTCCTGCAACCAGCAGAGTCTGGTTTGAAGTTCAACACCTGCCCACCAGGTATGTGCACAGCAAATACACTTAATCATACACATAATGCTCCAAACACACATGAACAAAAAGGGGATTCTTCATTTGATTGATTCACACCACAGTCACACTCTTCTTTCCTCTTGTTTCCTGTGGTTTTGCAGAGCCTATCCAGGCTTCAGAGAGACGAGACAAGAGAGTGTTCTTGTTAGATTCCTGCAGTCCAGAGCAGGCTCTGGGCATACGGCTGCAGTCAATCCAGGATGTCATCAGCCAGGTGATAAAAAAGACACAGCATTTTCATTTCATTGAAAGAGCTCATGGTAATAATAATGAATGTACATTATTATTATACTATCTAAATCTCCCTTTTTTTCTCTTTGTCAGGACAAGCACTGTCTGCTGGAGCTGGGGCTGCCCAGTGTCGAGGGCTTATTAAGACAGGGGATTTACCCCATTGTCATCCACATCCACCCTAAGAACAAAAAGCGCAAGAAACTGAGGTATGTGCACATCCATCCACTTTGCATCCACTCTGCTACAGTAAATACACATCAGATCATAGCTGCTTAAGGTTCGCTGCACACTTGGTATATAAGCATTTTATTTCATGTTAACTACTTTCCAACACTTGAAATAGGAAGTTTTTTCCACGTTGTGGAGAGGACAGCATAATGGAGGAGGTGTGCCAGGCCGAGGAGCTGCAGCTGGAGACGCTGCCCCTGCTCTACTACACCCTGGAGCCCAGCACTTGGAGCTGCACTGATGAGCTGCTGGCAGCCATACGCAATGCCATCCATAGTCAGCAGAGGGCGGCAGCATGGGTCGAACTGGACAGGCTTCAGTAGAAGAAGGATAAAGAATGTGGATATTCACTGTCTTTGAATAAAAGAACTGGCAGCTGCCAGCAGGCACAAAACCATGTCCAGATTAGATCATCCTGCTACTCTAAGTGGACAAAGATCAACTTTTGACCTACCTAGAATCTCAAGGAAAGGCCAGATTAGGCCTATATACATGCATACAAACAGGAATTTAATAATTCTCATCTATATAGCCAAGCTGGACTGGCAGATTTGACCCCCACAGTACAGACCTACCTGTAGTATCAACAGGAATTATGCTATGTAACTTTTTTCCCATTCAGAAAGCTTACTACAATTACAGTTTTCTTATTGAACTGTAATTTCAAAATTATTCTTGGGGGATCACATAATGTTCACAATTTAATGGCAGTTGGGTCAGTTGTCATTCTGATGTTATGATGTGAGTGGAAAGTTAAGCTGTGACACAAAGAGGGTTGAAAGGTATAGGTGAAGGGGACTGAAGTATGTTGTAAGCGGTGATGTAGTGGATGGTACAGGTGCTCATCCACATTTTGTAATTGCATTAAAGACTATGTCTTTCTTGGGTAGACATCTTGAATCTTGAAGATGTAAACCAATTATACAGGTCATATTTAAAATATCAAACTGGTATAACTGCTATATGAATACACATTTTTTAAAAGAAGATATTTTAGGTGGGTTATGTATGACTCAAAGTCAGAAAGTGCGGGATTTTGAATTTACACTATGACTGAAAAGTTTCATTTTTTTACTGACATATTTTTCTTTGTAACCAAGTTAAAAAATAAATGAATTTAAACATATTGATTTCTAATTCACTTGTGTGCTCAAATATACAGCAGACTTTGTTTTTCAAACAGAAACATAACAGCAGCTGACATTTAGACATCAATGAAGTAGCTAGATTCAATGAGGAAACCATACTAATAATCTGAAACACAAATATAATATAGATGAAGTAGATCCACTCAACTAAGATAGATTAGATGTTTTTATTAATTCCCACTATAAGAAATAAGAATTTACTCTTAATAAAAGTGACAAAGATTCTGTGTTTCTCCTTGGCAAATTTTCAAAACTGCCTAGAATTGCATTATTCATGTTCACAGGAAGAAGATTCAGCATCCTGATAAATCAAATATTATAATAAATCAATAAATAAAGCTCTTCACAAGCTGTTTGATTTCTTGACTGAGTTTTAACTGTATTCTTTACAAATCAAAGTGAATACAGTGTGCACAACAATATATTTTCATACGTAAAATAAATAGCTTAAATCAGGGATGTCCAAAGCACGGGGCTTGGCCTGTGGTCAGATTTCATGCGGCCCGAAGCTTCATTTTTATAATATATTATTTATGGCCTGCTAGGATTGTCAGATTCTGTATGGCTGGAGGATTTGGCTTTTTTGGTTGATATAATGAAGCATTTGAACCTTTAAGGACATAACTGCTGGTGTTATATATCTGTAGATGTGACACAAAATATTACTTTCTAAATGATTTTGTTAAAGAGAAGAGCAAGAGTGACGTGTTTTAAACTTAAATGTTAACAGACTTTGCATTAGTCATAAGTCATGTTTAGAATAAACATGATCTTAAGATTTGTATCAACTCCATGCAAGTTTGACGTATTTTCAATAAAATGTATTCTTTGTTATCTGACTCCAGATGGGAAAGAAAGACAGAACTGGTTTTTAGATTTGTTCATGTCTGATTGGCTTAGATTTGGTTACACTGTCATTTTAAAAATAAAGAAAAAAAGATGATTGTGACAATGAAAACAAAATTGTTACAGAACAGTGCATTTGTGTATAACTTTCATTGGTAATTTTTACATTTTTAAAACGTTATTATTGGCTCCCCGGGCATCTTCACATTGTCAAATCTGTCCCTCTTTAAAAAAAAGTTTGGACGCCCCTGACTTAAATGTAAAGAATTGTGTTCACTGTGTAGTTTTAATATCGCAGCTCAGAGAAGCACTCAGTTGACTGTAAGGCCAGTTAGAGTCGTCTTGAGCAGGTAACATATTTACATATTTTTGACCCATTTGTTTACTTATTTATATTCCGCGTGTATGACGTCATGTTTCCAGTGATCAGACGCCCCCTGGTGGACGGTGTCGGTACGCGTCCTGCTCCTCCTCCCCTCTCTGATCAACAACCAGCCTGGTGATATCATATGCTGGCTAAACCTCCACACAGAAGCAAAATGGCCGATAGTAAACTAACCGATCATACAGCGTCTGACAGTCATCAAGGGGTTATGCATGTTTTGTTTACAGCTTGAGAACTACAGTCGCTCAAAAAGGATACTCGCCTTTCCTGAGTTTTTTCTACGATTAACATTTCGCCTTTCGGTGATGTCATTTCTTATTCAATTTAGCCTCGGAAGCCTCGAAGAACTAGCTCGCTAGGCTAGCTACCTTGCTAGCCTGCTAGCGGTAGGTCTGCAAGAATTTTTGCACAGAAGCACTTTATGTCCTATGTGATTCCCGAGGTGAGTACGCGACACGAACGTTGTGCGTTTTTTTGTTGTTTTTTTTTGTGGTAGCTTTCGTTGTTTGTGTGTTGATTAACAGCGTCGGTTATCTCCGCCTTTACACAGTCGACAACATTTGGGTTTCAGTTTAAGAGCAGCTCCGCTTGTTACGCGTTGAAATGCTGAAGAAACGTCACTGAAGTTCGTCGTTACATTTGGCCCTGTCGACCGTTAGTGCTGATGAACCAGCTCGCTAGCCGCCGCCTGTTCACTGACCTGATATTTTTGTGCCTACTTTTAAAGTTACCTATTTCAAACCGTCAATTGTGTAAATGAAATGTTTGAAAACAAGGGCCATGTCGTTTAGCTAGTTGTACGTGCTTGTTGTCTGCGGTCAACTGCGTAGAGGGTTAGATACGTCGCGCGGGGAGCGACACGAGCACCTTGCTCTGGGACAGTCTTAACTAATAACGTTACCGCCGCGAGCTCTTCAGGTCATGACACGGTGCTCACCAGCTGCTTTAGTCGACTAGCATTAGCTGGGTTTCTCATCCGAGTATTCTGGTGGTCTTAGTAGCTGGATAGCTATTCCCTTACTGGCCTGTTATTTACACGAAATCCAGTGTGTTGGCTCCTAATGCGCGTGTTAACAGACACCGCATGAACTGAGTATTGAAGTGAACGCCAGTTGGTGTATTTATATAAGGTACAGTGGAGGGGGGTCAAGCCATAAGTTGTCCAGTTAGCGCTCTGTGACATGGTGCTAATTATGTGCAGCTTAGCTAACAGAAACACTCGGCCCAGTCGTATTTACAGCTCTGTGGTGTATTTGAGATGTAAGCCCTGTTGTGTGTTTTGCCTTTCACTAAAACGGGCTTGAGTACGAGATTGTTTTTGGTTTTTTTTTGCATATCTCATAGGTTTACTTTGGGCATCGTGGGCGGCAGGTGAGAGGTCAGCGAGAGCCTTCATGACACTTGGCAGATCCCGTCGTGCACTCCACATTTAAAGCTAGTATTGCCGTCACAGTCTCTACTGCTGTGCAAGAGAACTTGACTTTTATAGATATGTCTCAAGAGTTTCAAGTCACTTGTTTGTTTGGCTGCTGTCTATGTTGTCTCTTGGTTGGGATTGCAATCGTTTGCTGGTTAATGAATTATGCAGTGAGAAACTAGGCTACCAAGGGCTGTTGTCAAGCTGTCTGCCTCTTAACGTTACAGTCCTCACAACGTCGGCTGTGTAGGAGAATACTTGGCAGTGATCTGATGAAATACATGTTATTGATTTTGAGTCGAAGTCAATACCTGTGTGTGTGTGTGTGTGTGTGTGTGTGTGTGTGTGTGTGTGTGTAGTTGTGTATGTGTGCGTTTATTTTGAAAATGGTATGCGTTTGTGAGCATTAAATTACTTTCAGTATGGCTCGGTGCAACATTAATAATTGAATGTGTACATTTCTCCTCACAGACAGGAGAATCAGGAAAGGGATCAGTAGTTCATGGAAGACAAGAAAAAGAAGAAAGAAGATAAAAAGAAAAGGGAAACCTCTCAGAAGGTAAACGGTGTCACCAAAAAATTCACAGCTGACTTGGTCTGTATATTTTGCAGAGGCTCAGAGTGATATTATTATTATTATTATTATTATTATTATTATTATTATTACCCTCTTCCATTCTCTCGGATTGTTTTTGCAGAATTGTAGCTGCTACATCTCAAAATTCATTTGCCATTTTCACTATTTAAGTAACTGAGGTTTAATGCTTTGGGATGGACTTTTCCATGTGTAGAAATTGTAAAATGAATATCCACTGTCATATTGTTGTGTTTTCTTAAAGAGTCTGCTGCTAGTATATTTTCCCAGTTGCAGTAGCAAGACTACAACTAGGATCACACTACATAGATTGTGATGTTAAAACATAAAAACATTTTCTGTTTGCCCTTTTTCTCTTCAGTTTGCCACAAGCAAATTCTCCTCTGCTTTGTATCTGACTCACTTATCCTTTCTATTTTAGGTGCCAGAACAGAAAATCAAAGGTATGTTTTTTTTTCCCCTTTGTTTTTGTGTCCTCCTTTATCACTCACTGTTGAATATGATAAAAATGTCAGTGGTATAGTGTCTATGGCCTAGAGAATTATTCTATAGGATCAAGAACATGTATACTTACTCTTTAGCCCTACTGATTTCTTAAACTTTAATCAAACTATAAGCTATAGAGTAGTTTAACCTACCTGCAGTTGAGTAACATACCCACACCCTTACATTTCTTCAGTGATTCACACACACCTTTGTTGTATTTCAGTGCCAGAATCAGCCAAGCCCTCCTGTTCCCAGCCGCTCGCCACCCCAGGCTCAGTGTCCCCCAGCCCTGGCCCTGTTGCCCCCTCGTCCCCCAGTCCTGGTGCAGCCGGGGCTTCTGCACAAGTTCCTCCTGGTGGCGGGAACAATGCAAAGCAGCGGACTGCTGTGGCCAACGGACAGCCCTCCTCCTCCCCCTCTGGAAGCCAGACCTCCCAACAGCAGCGCTACATGTCCAGAGAGGTTCCACCGAGATTTCGCTGCCAGCAGGACCATAAAGTGCTACTGAAGAGGGGCCAGCCACCGCTGTCCTCCATGCTGCTGGGGGGAGGAGGAGGAGGAGGAGGAGGAAGGGGTGCAGGAGGAGTTGGAGGGGGCAGTGGATGGGGAGCCACTCCACCTCTTTCCTCACAGGGAGCAGATAACCCCAATGCAAACGCAGCTGGAGGCACAGGTGAGTTTATGTCTCCAAAAGATGATCCAGTTTGAAATGTGGTATATGAATAATGGTTGCAAAGTTGTGTTCAAGACAATGTTAATATTTAAATTTTGTCCCTACAGATTCCAACCTGGGTTCATCCTCCCCTTCACTCCCCAACTCCTCCTCATCCTCATTATGTGTCGCTGCTCTGTCGTCGTCTTCTACTACTACTACTTCAACTTATGCAAATTCCACATGGGGGGCAGGCTCTGGCAGCCCGTCCTCTTCTCAGGGCTGCGGGAAGGTGATTGTGGATGGGACTGACCTGGGGGACTGGCCTAGCATCCTAGGCGGGGCCAAATTGAGTTCTGACGGGGCTGGAGGAGGGGTGCAGGAGCAAGATTGCCCCGGTAACAACAACAGTAGTGCCTCATGGAGTGAGAGAAACATCCAGCAGAAGGGAGGAGCGGGAGGAGGAGGAGGAGGAGCAGGGAACATGGACAATCCTTCTTCACCTCGTTCTTCTCCTCTATCCTCCTCTTCTTCGCTTAATGAATGTGTTCAGTCAAGTGGTGGTGTGTGGGGCTCTTCCACCTCCTCTCAGGTGGAGGCAGGGCTAGGATCAGCAGCATTTTACAATTCCAAAGTCTCCCATCTTCTTCCTGGGCCTCAGGAGAGCCCTGTGGGTGGCAGCAGTAGTGTCCATGGTGCCAATTTCAATCCCAACGTGAACCCCTCCGCCTGGCCTGCCCTGGTGCAGAGTGGGACATCAACTTCGGCTAGCGACGGCCTTCCACTACATTCGTCCATTACATCAGCTTCCTCGTTCTCTGCCAGCACCCCCCTCATCACCACTCACTCTCTTTCATCTGTGAATCAAACTGGTCTCCACCAGCAGCACACTGAGACAGCTGTGGGAACCAGGAGTGGAGAAGAGCAGCAGCACTTAGGAAGTCTAGGGCCGGAGTTGGGTTCAGGTGGTGGAGCACAGGGAGCCGGACCAAATCAAGAAGGTGGCGATGAAAGTGACTGTGGCATTGCTGGTGTTGAAGGAGAAGGAAGTGGTAATCTTTCTGGCTCTTCCACTTCCTCCTCTGCTGCCTCTTCTTCTTGGAGATCCATGCCTCCAGTGTCCTCCGACCTCAGTACAGGTGCCTCACAGGCAGATGGATGGGGTGGAGGAGGGACTGTAGCTCAAGGGCAGGAAGGGAATGTGTGGGGCTTTGGTAGCCAGGGTGACAAGGCAGGGTGGGCCAGGGGAAATGATGGTGGCTCAAATACCCCAGTGGTATCTCAGGGAGCGTGGGAAGGAGGCAGTTCAGAAGCAGAGTGGGGTGGCACAGTGGGAGGTGTAAGTTCCAGTAACTTAGCAATAGGAGGTGGAAGAGGAGGTGATGGGAGCAGCAGCAGCAACAGCAGCAGTAGTGGAGGCAGTGGAGGTATTGGTGGTAGTGTTTTGCAGGACTCTGCCTCACCAAAGTTTGCAACTATGACAAAAGCATGGGACAATCAGAAAGGGATGGAAAGTGGGGACAGTGCAGTTGGGGAGTGGGGTGGTCAAGGTGGAGGCACTGGAGGTGGAGGACCCTCGGGGTCTAGTGGAGGAGGGTCCATAGCTGGAAGTGGTGGAGGGAGTGATGGTGGACAAAAGCCGGAGGGAGCCTCGTCTGCACAGAATTCTCAGCAGACCTCCAATGCTGAAGTGGCCTTACTCAGCATGCTCAATCGATCTGACCTGGACCCCAGAGTTCTGTCTAACACAGGCTGGGGGCAGACCCAGATCCGACAGAATGTGGCCTGGGACCTGGACACCGCAAGAGGTGTAGGAAATAGAAATGAAAGAAACCCTTCATCTTCCTCTGCATTCTCATCAGCAACCATGAACACTACTACTAGTCGCGGTCCTGGGTACCCGTCTAACAACAGTTCAATAACTAATGATCTATCTGCTAGCAGTCACACGACCAACCTAAACTCTGGCCCTGCTACAGTTAGGGATGGCTGGGATGGGGCCACACAGTCCACCTCTGGTCCTCACATGCCTGGTAGCAATTTAAGGAAACCAGGAACGCCAGAAGAAGAACTGGAGGACAACCAGGGAAAGGCAGCTGGAGGCTGGGGTGATCTCCCACCCGAGAAACAGGGCAAAGGGTGGGGGACCGAAGAACAACAATGGGGAGATCGCAGAGGTAGAGGAGGGAACTGGAGAGACTTTGGAGAACAGGGTAGTGGGTGGGCAGATGGTCCAGAGGATAAACAGGGCAGAACAGGAGGATGGAAGGGGACTGGAAGAGGGGAGGCAGGTGGCTGGGGAGGAGACTGGGGACAGAGAGACTCTATACCTGGAGGTGGAAGTGGTGATGGGCGAAGTAGAGGTGGAAGCAACTCTGATGAGGGATCTTCCTGGGGTAATTTGGAAGAAGGGGGATCTCAGCGAGGAGGATGGGGAGGAGGAGGAGGAGGAGGAGGAGATGTGGGTGGAAGCAAATCCCACCAGGACTGGGGGAGTGCCAAGCCCCACACAGCAGCAGCAGCACAGATACCAAACAGCCAAGTGGCACCAATGAAAGCCCCAAATCAACAGCAGCACCAATCACAGGGCCAGCAGCCACAAGGAGGTCCCATGCAAGGAGGGTGGAACAGCCGGTCCAATGTTGGAGGTGGAGGTCCACCATCCAAGAATCAGAACCAAAGTTCGGGCTGGACCTCTGGCCCGATCCCCCGAATCTCTGCAGGTGGGGGTGACTCCCTGGAGCCCAGTGGCTGGGAAGAACCCTCCCCTCAGTCCATCAGTCGCAAAATGGAAATCGATGATGGCACTTCAGCCTGGGGAGACCCAACCCGCTACAACAGCAAGAATGTGAATTTGTGGGACAAAAAAAGTGCTACACCCGACCAAAGCCACAGTCAGCAGGCCCCACCACCACCCATGCAGCAGCAACAACCACCTAGAAGGCAGCAGGGGATGCAGCACAGTAGGGACACAAACCCTGGCAATGCTGCAGTTGGTAAGCAGAAGGTCTACCATTTATAAAAAGAGAAAAAAAGTGCAGTAGATTGAAGTGTTCTTAAATTAGTGCACATTTTCTTTACTTTGTCTAGTTTATATGAAAAAGAGCAATGCCACAATTCAGTTTTTTCATATGTCCTTGATTGCAAATATCAGGAACAGCTGAAGCAGAGGACTACAACATTTGCTAATGTCAGCCTCATTGACACCTCATTGACTCTTGCCATCAATTACAATTAATTTCATCAATCTCCAGGTCCAGGTATGTGGGGAGGAGGTGCACAATCTGTGGATAATGGTACGGCTGCTTGGGGTCAGACGACAGAAGCAGCAACAGGATGGGGTGAGCCAGATGAATCTGGAAAAGGTTCTGGCTGGGGGAACCCTTCACCCAACCCCAGTAAACCTAGTAAGAAAAAAATTAATAATAATAATTCAGAATGTCATGTTATCTGAGTTCTAAATTGTTAATGCTCACTATCATTCTGAAACCTGATGCTGAGTCTCAAATGTAGTAACATTACATATCTCTAAATGTGAATGCGGTTCAGCATTCTTCAACAAAGGGAATCTAGAGAAGTGACTGCCAACATTATCATAACCATCTGCTTTGGTTTTGCTGCAGGCCCTAAGTCGATGGAAAGCTGGGGTGGGAAGGGAGAGGGCTCTGTTGCAGCCTCTCGTCACCCCAGCTGGGATGAGGAAGACGATGGTGGTGGAGGGGTCTGGAACAGCACTGGTTCCCAGGGAAGCAGCTCCTCCTTCAACTCTGGAGGCTGGGGTCAGTCTCATGGAGGAAAGAGAGGCAACATCAAGGTAGGGAAAAGGAGGTTGTAGAACACAAACTAGTTTACGTGGTTTCTCATTTTTCATTGTATTAAGATGAAGAAGTTTTCATTTTGTATAGTAACTTTACTCAAAATTGACAATTGTTTTCATTTCTTTCCCAAAGAGTGGAGGAGGGGACAGCTGGATGAACCCAGTGTCACGGCAGTTTTCGAACATGGGTCTTCTGGTAAGATGTTCACTTTCTTTAAGTGGACCTATCATGCTCATTTTCTGCTCTCTAGTCTGAGTCTGAGAGTTAGCTGTGTTGCTACCTTAGCCATCATATTAACTGACTCTGCCCATACATATTGCTGTTTTTTCACCTATATTGATAATGTTATTGCATGGCTTGTGAGTGGGGCCTCTGTTACTGTCCTATGAATAATAAATTCACTAAATTACTGTGTTGTTTCTTAGGGTGATGACCCAAGTGTTGATAAAAAGATGGAAGGAGAGAAGAGAGGAATAACTGACTATAACGGAGAGATGCGTAGGGGAGGACGAGGTGGAGGAGGTTACCGCATACCTAGTTCCAAAGACATGGGTCCTGTTGATATGGGACCCTATGGTGAAAAGGTATGAGACTGTTTATAGTGCTAACGAAAATAAAGTCACTCGTCAGTTGTGCTAATTTAATGACCTCAAAAAAATGACTATGAAATGAGAACACAAATACAGTGCAATTGTTATATGCTTTTATGTACTCTAGATGGGTGGCCATGGAGTGTTTGTTGGCAGTGGTGGAGGGATGCCTCCACCTCGAGGGATGCACCAGCCTGGCATGCATCCAATGAACCCCTCCCAGGGGTTACGTGCTCAAGTGCCTCATCAGTTCCTGTCTGCTCAGGTCTGTTTCTTCTGTCTCTGATGTTATTAGTTATGATGAATGTTATATTCTGGAGAAATGTAGGGTCTCCTGAGTCCTTTCATTTCCAAACTTTTTGTTGGTTGAATGATTTTCAGCTCTAACTAAATATTGCTGACACTGTATGTCGTGAATGGTTATGGGCAAAGTCATGAGCAGTAAACACAGATTGATATGTTATTCCTGTTTAGTAAATTCAACAGTTTGTGTGGTTTGCTAGGTGTTGAGTGGAATTATTGATTTACTGATTGCCTTGTGGTCTGGCAATAAATAACAGCTATGGCTTTTAGGCTGGAGGGTAGTTTTTAAGAGGCCATTAACGCAATGTTTAGACATTATGAAATAATCAACCTCATCTTATTTATTCCATATTTATTGTACTGTATTTTCCCAGCATTCCTCGGTTCTCTGTTTATCCGTGTAACTTGTCAGCTTGTTAGTCGTCTAATTTATCTGGCCCTAGACAGTAATACAGCCTCACACTTGTCGCATCTTGAAGTGTCTTCACTTGATGTCATTTGTAAGAAGTGACTGCTCAATATTGGATTCTTCCCAATCAATATGTTTTGGTCCTGTGCACCTGTAGTCTTGATGGTGTGCAAGGATTTTTTTGTTTAATTATTCATAAATTTGGAATGTATCAATATATCAACAGCCATACATAAAGAAATTACTGTGACATGCAGGTGCGGGTCCTATGCTGAAGCAGATGCCTTCTCCTGGTGGCAGCGTGGGTGGAGTGGTGGGAGGAGTAGGAGGTGTCGGTGGCGTCGGAAGTGTTGGCGGGGTCGGTGGTGTTGGTGGAGGAGTGTTCCCTCCTCAGATTTCCCCACAGCAGCTAGCAATGCTCAGCAACATTTACCCCCACATGCAGCAGTTCCATCTGGTACGTGACTAAATGTTAGAATGTTAATTGATGGATTGATTCATCATTACGGAAATAAATATTGTTTGTTTCATCCGTCTTTGTACCTCACACACACATATTAACATATTGTCAGTGTTTGTTTAGTACTAGCCTATGCATTCTTCTTTGTTTACCTCTATCGCTGACCATTTCTGCCCGCCACCCACAGGCTTGTCAGCTCTTGCTGCAACAGCAGCAGCAGCAGCAACAGCAGCAACTTCTGCAGAATCAGAGGAAGTTTCCTCAGCCTCAGCCTCTCAGGCAGCAGCCTGACCCACAGCAGGTGAGCCTATAGCATACCACAAAATGTCATCAGGACATATAAAGATCCTTCGTATCCTATGATTCAGTTACTTAGCCCCTCTGATATGCTAGTTATGACTGCAGTCTACCCCTCAAACATGTTAACTAGAACCTGTAACTCTAAATACTTGTAAATACATTGTTAATTTATCACGACAATTTGTGATCATTTACAGTTATTCGGATAGTGATTTATTTTCTTGAATCTTATTCTTCTCAGCTGGCAAGGATTATGGCTATTCTGCAGCAGCAAAGACAGCATCAGCAGGGTGGAGTTGGAGGAGCAGCAACAGGAGGAGGGAGCTCCAAACTTTCCCCCTCTCACCTGGGAGGAGGCCTATCCAAACAGCCCATGGTAGACCCCCTTCCACATCCTGGAATGGGGGGACCCTTACCAGACCTTCATGCCAAAACGCAAGGGATGTACTCTGGTGAGTGCAACAGGGAAAATGTTTGTGGCTTAACACTCCAACGACTAGATGCGATGTAGTCAGCTGAATAGGTAACTATAAATAAAGGTGGTACAAGGTTTGACGTGTTATGTTTACTTTTAGCGCTGATTGTTAGGCTGCCAAAATAACACTGTAGAATGCTATCTTAGGGTGCATGGAGTCTGTTTGTTTAGGTGATCCAATAAGAACCATCCAGTTATATTTATCTAATTTGTGTAAACACAGACACGTTACATTTTGTAATTATCGTCACTATAACAACAGTTCTCCATTTTAAACAGCTCCTAGTCTTAGTGCAACCCCACTGAACACAAACTGGTTAAAAATACACTTGCCAGCTCAGCTGTATTGAACTGAATATTAGTCAAAGTATAATGTGCTCATGAGTGCTTGTTTTTTTTCTTTCTTGCCTGTTAGGGCTTGCTCCTGGTGGTAACCTGTCAGGCCTGGAGCTCAGTCCCATGATGGGAGGGATGAAGGACACAGGAGGACAGCAATCCCGCTTCAAATGGATGATGGAGGGACACTCCCCAGCTCCATCTCCCCCTGACACAGCCCTTCACAAGAATGGTAGGTTAACAGATGGTTTGTAACATGATTTTTGCAAAGGCAAAATTCACACTTTGGGAACGCACACCTCCCAGGCTGTTGTCAATCTGGCTTTAACCGTGTTGGTACACCTTCTTCACAATGTATCTGAATTAACCACTGTGAATCAAAGTGATCTGAGATGTATTCATGTCAATCTGTTTGACCCTATTTTTGTCTTTTGTGTGCTGTTCCCAAGGCCCTTTACCCAGTGCTATAAAGGTGAGAGGAGGATCTCCTTACTCCCAGTATGAAATGCTGGGTGGTGATGGTTTGGGGATTCCCCCTCAAGGCTCTACAGACAACTGGCACCGGACCCCTGGGAGTAAAATGGGGAACAAGCCTGCCACATCTAGCTGGCCTCCAGGTGAGGATGTAGTTCTCTGCTACATGCTACCAAAGGGCGAGGAATTAGAGGTAGAGGTGGAGTAGGTCAACCTGTCCATTGTGTGCACATGCATACTTACTCAGTATTTGTACATCTCAGAAGCTTTATTGCTGTTTTTATTTTAGTACCCAATCTAAAGCAAGAAAAAAGAAACTACTTACTTCCATTTGTTCTTTCCTAGTTTTATTGATATGTACAAATGGTAGGTAAAAAATAAGATCAGTCTCTGGCAAATTGTCTCTTTGTAATAGTAATATATACAACAATAAACATAGCCACAACTACAGAATTTTGCTTATGTTCTTTTGGTTGTTTTAAAAATAGCAATGTTGATATATCATTTCAATCGATCAATATGTTTTGTGTTCTCTGATGACAGAGTTCCAGCCCGGTGTGCCCTGGAAGGGAATCCAGAGTAGTGGAGACCCAGAATCTGACCCCTACATGACCCCTGGTAGTGTTCTTAGCTCCCCGGGACCCCCGAGCCTCAACGACTCAGACCACCAGTTACTGCGAGACAACATAGGTATTTTTGAATGTGCCAAATATTTTGATGAGCATAGCTATAGCGGTTTTGATAAAACAAACACTACGAATTCCAGTTTGGTCCCAAATAAAAGCAAAACGTAAATTATAGCGACTTAGAATTGTAATGGCATTAGTCACTCTAGCCCAGCAAGAACATGAAGGTAAAAGACTGAATAAAAGCATTAGATATTACTATCTAAAGGCAGGGTTAAGCTTAAGGTTGTGTGTTTTACTTTGAGCTGTCTTTTCATGCCTCAGCCCTTTTGACTTTTAGTATTAGAGCTAAAGAATAAATCAGTTTTATGGTATTTTTCACATTTAAAGCAGTCGCTCAGATTTCAGTCAGCAACTTGAAATACCAACTAAAAAATTCTAGCCAAATTTGTATTTAATGTTTGTTTTTGACAGAAATTTGAAGGGCAGAGGTTTACCAAACAGTATTCCTCACAGACTCTATCTGTAGTGGAGCTTTACTACTGTTCCCTTGTCTTGTTTATGACAGGATGTGTTGCTTTTATTTAATGTTTCAATGTTTTGCAGGGCCAAACCCCACCCTCAACACCTCGCTGCCTTCACCTGGTGCCTGGCCCTACAGTGCCTCAGACAGTCCCCTCAGCAATGCACACAGCACAGGTATATGTTTGTTTTTCTTTATTCTCTATATGTTTGTTTTGTGTTTGCATTTTGACTTTTTAATCTCCTTTATCTTATTAGCTCAGTTGTTGTTTGCTTTTCACTTTCTTTGTTTCTCTCAACATAGCTGTGTCTGCACTGTGTTTTACTGGTGTACAAATTAACCCTTTTCTATAAAGATGCCAAAGGAACTAGCTGTACTATGTCCTCACCACTCCCATTTCTGCGGTCTGTTTGTTAAAGCTTATTTTCCCCCTCTTTCTCCCACCTCCCCATTTCCTCTTCAGGAAAGTACTCGGAGTACAAGCCCAGCTGGCCCCCAGAGCCCATCGGACAAAACAAGTTGTGGAAGACCAATCGCAACAGCTCACAGCTGCCACGCCCTCCTCCTGGCTTAACTAATCAGAAACAGGCATCGTCCTCCCCTTGGGGTAGCGGAGGCCCACGGTTGGCCCGGAGCTGGGGAGGGGGCGGGATTAATCAAGAGTCAAGATTTGGGCCAGGTACTGTTTACAGGGAAAAGAGTGCAATTATTTTCCATTTCTCATTTTATGATGCTGTATAGCATGTAGAGGGAGGCCTTCTTGACAATGATATGATGACTCCGGTCTTACTGCAGTATCATGAACACTAGCATGAAAGTTATTTTTATGTAAATAAAAGATCATCTTTAGCCTAATCTTTGAGCTATGACATCCCCACTACATTTTACATCCTTATCTTCTTTTCTGTTTGTCTCTTCTCTCCTTTTCTTTTTTCTTTAAAGGCTCAGCTTGGAGCGATGGTGTTGCCTCCAGAGGCAGCTGCTGGTTGCTGCTGAGCAACCTGACCCCTCAGGTAAGAAGTGCGAAAAAGAGGGAAGGGACAGGATGAGAGATGGAAAGTCTGAGAAGCAAATTATAGATTACATGGACAATACTCAGGGGTTTTACTAGCAAAAGTGGCAAATTTTAAATATTATCAATGTCACTTGCAGTAATCCTATTGTCTGTAATAATGGGAGCATGCTATGCAATCAATGCATAATTAAAATTTTCTTATAACCCTTCATCGCAGCAGTATTGAACATGGCTATACAGAAACAGATGCCTAGGCAGATTGGTCAGTTTAAATTCAAAAGCATTAAATCTCTGTGCTCATTCATCTGTATTCCCCTTCAGTCTGTCTTATGCAAATTAGATGGAATGATGCATGACCCAGCTGTAATTGGATTGTGAAGTTGGATGATCCATTTAATCAATTAGGGTTTGCACAAATGACACTTGCATGACACTGCTCTGGGAAAAGCATAGAATTTAAAGTGTTATAAGCTTTTGTTTTAGTAATATAGCTTTTTACAGTAATCCATCTTTGCTCATGTGCACAGGTTTGCAGCAAGTGTGACAATTAGAATGATGAGGCCACTATATACAGTCTCATAACATTACTTATTAATACATGGTTCTATAAGCTCCTAGATTTCCTGACCTTTTTCTGCGCCTATAATTGGTGACTCAAGATTGTGGACAATTAATTGTGATTGTCTCTCTCACTCACTCACACACACACACACACACACACACACACACACACACACACAATCTTGTACACTTAGCCTTTATGCTTCTTTGACTGTAGATTGATGGCTCCACACTGAGGACTATCTGCATGCAGCATGGCCCCCTGCTGACCTTCCACCTTGGTCTGACCCAGGGCAGCGCTCTGATTCGCTACAACAGCCGGCAGGAAGCAGCCAAGGCCCAGGGTGCACTGCACATGTAGGTTAACCTGTAACCTCGCTAATGCACATATACTTATCATTGAGCATGCTGCTGTTGATCTAAAGAGCCTCGTCTTGTATCTACTTTAAACAGGTGCGTTCTGGGCAACACCACAATCCTGGCGGAGTTTGTGAGTGAGGATGAAGTTGCTCGCTATTTTGCACATTCCCAGGCCGGAGGGGCAGAGGGGCCCGGTTCAGGAGGGGCAGCAGCCGGCGGAACGCAGGGTTCATCTGGAACAGGCACAACTGTGGCCAGCAGTGGAGGAAGCTCCCCGGGGAATGAGCGAGCACCAGCAGGCACAACAGGTGGAAATGGAAGTGGTGGTGGAGGAGGGGAAAGTGGAGCAGCGGTTCTAGGTAGCGTGAGGTCTTCTGGCTCTGCCTGGCAGAGTCTTGATGGTACAGGTAGTTCTTCAGAAACTTCTTCAGCCCAAGGACCTGGGCTGGGAATATTTTCCCAATGGAGCACCAATGGGGCAGGGGAAGGAGGAGGTGTTGGCGGGGTAGAGTCTGGGAGGTCTGGGCTCTGGGGGGGCATGACTGCAGGATACCCCAGCAGCAGCCTGTGGGGGGCACCGCAAATGGAGGAAAGGCACCAAATGGACAGCCCCGCAGCATTGTTGCCTGGCGACCTGCTGGGGGGAGGAGCTGATTCTATCTGATGAGCCCCCTCTATTTGTACGTGTAGGTTTGGACACACTGATACAACATACACTGGGATACATATGTACTTACTATAGCACACACACACACACACACACACAAACACATTTACATTTACATGGTATGCATTATTAATGTAATACACATATACACACATGCATACATATACATGGTATGCATATTATTGTGCACACACAAAGCAGAAATGTGAGACATGCTTACACACATTCTTGTGGCCAGACTTAAGCTATTATATAAACAAATGCAGGGACTGTTAGATGTGTATACAGCCTTTTTCCACAGATGAAGATTTCAACTGCTTAGACTTGAAACCTGAAAAAGAATGAAAAGTCAGTTGGTCTGAAAGACTTGACTGGATTGCAATGTGCTTAGTAAATAGGGGACTTTTCAACAGATTTACATACACATGCACACACCAAATACAGACAAGCCTTCAGACAGATGGGCACTGTAAACAGCATTACCTTCATCGTATAAGAACTTAAAACTACTACATGATGTGAGGTTAAAGTGCAGTTTGTATTCACGTCCCCTTAAAAACGGAGACCGAATCCAAACACATGCAAACAGCTCTGATTGAAAACAGAACTGTATCTTACTGTGTATGTTAAGTTAGTTTTTTTTTCTGTTTGTTTGTATGTATGGTTTTAATTTTTGAACAGTGAAAATATTGAAAAATGTCATTGTTCTGTTTTCAAAATGCTGACCTCCTACTGTTGTATCTCACGCACTCTTTCTCTGTTATTCTCTCTTGAACATGTTTGTTACTGTTGCAGTGATAAATGTTAAATTGCTGGCAGTTTGAGGCTATGTTGCATTTCTCCATGTGTCAATACTGTGCGCAGTATCATACACACTATATGGACATGAGTATGAGTGAGACTGAGACCAAGTAAGTGGATTAAACCACCACAGTTGTTGTGCGCGTGTGTGAATGTGAGGATAATGTGTGTGTGCATGTTACTGCCTGTCATAATGTGGGCAAGGCTGCTTACTATACAGAAGGTCTATACAAAAATGTTTTGAGTGCATTCGGTATACTGCTGACTGTGTGTTTAAGAATTATTGGCACTAATGCTTTTTTTTTCTCTCATTTGAAGTTGTTTGGTTTTTTATTAGCAGACTTGTCTTTTTTATTGTCCGACCTGCAATAATAAAAAAGAACATTTTAATGACACAAAGAGCTGAAGGCATAAGCGTTGAGAAAATGGACATGCCAAATCTTATCAAACTGTGTGGATCGGGAGGGAGGGGTGGGACGGGTTGTTTACAGATGCAGAGTAAGAGTTACCGTACGTTTTTAATGTTCTGTTGTTGTGTATTCGTTTTAAATTAAGACAGGCTTTAACACTCCTGTTCAGTGTTTTCGTTATGAGATTTTACAAAGGAAAAATTTATTTAAACAAATGAGAACAAGATTAATAAAGATGAAAGTATTGGCTTCTAAATGTGTCCTCGTGGTCATTTTTTTAAAAAATGTATTTAGGTTTCTGGATGTTGTTTTTCAATGTTAAACTAATCTGAGAGATCACATAGCAGTGCTTAGTATGAAAAGTCATGCTTTTGTACATGTTGCAGTCATGAGTACAGCAAAGAAATTACATCAAGAGAAAGGCCTGTGAGCTGTTCAATGACACGGCCACAGAAAAACAAGCCTGCATGTCCATCTGTCACCCTCTCATTACCATCCACACACCAATCCTATTTAACTCCCACGTCATTCTACAGTAAGCCACTGCTTACTGTATGAAATAATTTAACTTCTCTGATGTAGCTATGGTGCAAAGTCGGTATATTGTTATTACAGACCACAGATTTAAAGGCAGGTAATTAAATGATTTCCTAACATTTTGTGACATAACTACAATTTGTACAACACCAGAAACTCACAATTGTAATTGGTCTCAAACACAGGTGTGATACAGGTGTGTAGTTGTAGCAACTGAGATTTGATCATCATCTGGAAGATGCTTGGTAACTTTATTGATGATAGGAAAAATACAATTATTAATAATTACTAACATAACAAGAAATGCACCAACATGACTGGATTCTTCACTGTAACTCAAAATGAGTAACATAAAAAATGGGATTACAACTAACTAAATGTTCATATTTATGGAGGTGGGAGTAGTTAGGTGTGACGTTTTTCCTTTAATGACTGTGCCCTGACATCCAGAGAATGACATCATCGACGTTGTGAACGGGCGCGTTGTTAAGTAACGAGAGGGGGAGACAGACTCGAGTGGAGAACGAACGGCCGCTCGTGCTGCTGGAGCTTTAGGGACTATCAACAGGGAGTGCAACCGACGACAGATCTAAGAGCTGGGGGAATGAGAGCCACCAGAATCCGCTCCAATCCTCTTCTGCCCAGGCTCCTATCCGACTGACAACCATCGGATCAGAACCTCCACCGAACCAGCTCTCGGAAGAACACAATATCGGGTGAGTAGCGGGTCGGGGAACCAGAGAAACCAAGGGGGAAAAGGGGCCTGATTCGGCCGAATCAGAGTCTAGTATTCACGGCTTACAGGAGAGGGGGAGGGGGCGCGTAGTAGGGATGGCTATCAGGCTAGTCCAGCACATAAATGGGTGCGGTTATAAGTATGATACACAGTTTGGTGAAGTGTTATATAATAATTTGCAGTTTATTTTAATGTCGAGATGTATCATGGTGCAGTACGTATCACGGTTCCGTTCATGTATTTCTTACTAACGTTAGCTTAACAGCAGCTAACAGTGAACTCACGTAAATATCTTCGGCTGTTTTTTTTTTTTTGTTGTTGTTGTTTTAACTGAAAGCGTCTGTAACACACACACAAACACACAAACGAGTGTTTTAAAACAACATGGCGCTATGTGGCTGTTTGTAAAACGTTATATTATTTAACGTTACAGCAAAATATGTTGCCCTTGTAGCGTAAATCACAACTGACTCGCTTCCCATCACAGCCAGGAAAGAACACCGTAGCCTGACATGTGACATTACCGTTAAAAAATAAACGTTTAAGCTGTTTTTGTTTCATATCGTGTGAGTTTATGTTATATTAATGCTATAATGCGTTTAGCGTCGAGGCTGAAACACAGGAGCTGATTGTGAAATGACAGCTGCCGTTAGTGAGAGAGGCGTTTTTCATGTGACTGAAATCTCTCTGACACTTGTTTTCTCTCTTAAATCTGACTTATTTAGCCACTTTCATAAAGCTGGAGCACTTTATACATAAGAAATGTATATTTAATAAATATAAAGAATTTATTGCACACTTTAATTTAACGTGATTGCAATGTATAGGTGGTTTAACATCCTCAGGACATCCCACAACTACCACAAAAACACTCCTAACCAGCGGATGTGTACTGTACCATTTTAACCAACCCACTCTTCTGTGGACAGTTACTACCATAACAGCACATGTGCGTTTCAAGTGCAGTGTGATAGGCTAATTCCTCTTGCTACACGTCACAGAAGCCTGTCTTTGCAATTTGCATTCTTCACATTGCTTTCATTATACATGTCTCTGCCATACCAAGTCCTCTTTTGCAAGCTTACATATACGAATGGAAACTGTGCAATTTTAAAATTGTGTGCCACCGTTCCTGTACCAAGTAATTAATCAATGGCACTTAGTGTGTAGCCTTGTGATTAATGTTGCTCCCTAAACCGGGTCCCTGGCTACAGCACGTGAGACACCCTCTTGGTGTAATGAAACCTAACCCTTTATTAACCCAAATCCATCTGCCTCCATCACATCCACTATGGCAGGCTGTCTCTCATCAGCTAGAGTTGACAAGGCCATTTTTTTTTTTTAGTGCGTTGGTTCAGTTCACATTTTTCACTTTGAAATTGGGACACAGAGCAATGCAAGTTGTTTTGAATTCTTTAACAAAGCTCAGATGCCAAAGTAGCTTTAGAAACAGAGCCTGGTGTCTGCAGCTCCCTCTTTTTAATCCCTCTGCTCACAATCGAGCAAAGTCACTTCTGGGGTGATTTATGTTGCGATAAAGGAGGTTCTGGATCGAAGCTGACTGATCTGACAGAATTGATGACTGTTCTGCTTGCTTGAGTTGGCATGTCCACAAAAACTGAAGTTGTCTTTGTTTTGCAATTTGTCTGAGTTGTCATGAGACTTATTTCATGTTTTCAATAAGGGGGATGTGGTTTGAGGGAGGAATTGCCTTGTTGGGTGGTCAATAGGGCACATTTGGAACGAGGGTTCACTGTTCCCATAAAAGCAACCATTTGTTTACATTGTGTTCCCAAATTGGAGGTGAGGAAACAAATTGCTCTCATAAGCGATGAGCTGTGCTGATACATTCTCTGCAGCAATTTGCTTTCTGAAGTTCATTGGACAGAATTGTCTCAGGGTCTTGACACAGATAAAAACCAGCCAGCGCTCCATGGCTGCTCATGCCTTCACTCTCTTGGCTGTGCGAGTACAGAACAGTGTAGAGCTTAGTCTTGTTTTTGCAGTGGCTGCACAATGTGGCGTGGTAGAGAGAGTACTAAATAAATGATGATCCTGCTCCGGCATCACGTGCAGCTCAGCTCAGAAGATTCACTTCATTTCACTTCATGTGTGTGGCTCAAGTCTTGGTACTCATGCGGCCGTTGATTCAGGTCTCCAAGTGGAAACTTGCGTTTCTGTGTAGCCCTTATTTTGCTGTGTTTTTTTTTTTTTTTTTTTCTCCTCCCTTCCCTGCTTTTGCTGATCTCACTTCAACCTTCTCCCCCCTCCCAAACCTAATCGTGTATCTCTTGAGGCCAGACAGCTGTTTGCTGATCAACTAGCCCTGCTCAGGCAACATTCTCACACAAACACGTGGTCAGTGTGTCTGGGACTGACGGATCATCATGTGATCAGCTGACTGGCTCTTAAGGATACCATTCCTCATTCTACCACTTGGGGAAAGTCTAGAAAATAGTGTATTAAGTTAGGTGGCAGTAATCCTACAATGTTTCAGATTTAGTGGTGGCAGAAAAGAGATGCAGCACAGATGAGCTAGCGTGGTGTCCTGCGTCCTTTGCATTATTATAATAATCTGTATTTGTCTGTTGGTGACAGTGACAACTTGCAAACATGGAGCTGAGAGTGGGGAACAAGTACCGGCTCGGGCGAAAGATAGGGAGTGGTTCCTTTGGCGACATTTACCTTGGTAAGTGTAAACACACTTTATTTTCCTTTTTTTGTTTTTTCATGTCTTACACAACTTTCCATGTGTTCCCTCTGTTATGGTTCTTTCCACGTTAGTTTCTCGACAGTCTCTCTTTTCATACTGTACCATTAATTTCTTCACTTATCTGGGCACCGAACTGGATTTTCCTTCATCTTCATCCATCACAGTACTGGTGAACTGTTATTTGTCTTACAGCTGTGGTTGTATTTTTGTGCGTCTCCTCAGGTGCCAACATTGCCACCGGTGAGGAGGTCGCCATTAAGCTGGAATGTGTGAAGACCAAACACCCACAGCTGCACATTGAAAGCAAGTTCTACAAGATGATGCAAGGAGGAGGTAAGGAGTGAATATATCTTTGACACGCTTGGCAAGATGTATATCAATATACAATATTATATGCAATATTATAGATGGAAAATAGTCTATTAAGTCTATTAAGCCTGCTGGAAAGATTTCAAGAATTTGACTCGAATTGTTGTGATCGAATTCATCTTTGTATCTACGTAGATGAGTAATGGAATTTTCAAGATTTACTAAGTTAAGATTTGTATTTGACGCAAAATTTGTTACACGGCGAATAATATGAATTATATGTGTGTATTCTAGTGGGTATACCATCAATAAAGTGGTGCGGTGCAGAGGGAGACTACAACGTGATGGTAATGGAGCTGCTTGGTCCCAGTCTGGAGGATCTTTTCAACTTTTGCTCCCGGAAGTTCAGCCTAAAGACTGTCCTGCTTTTGGCAGACCAGATGGTATGACACACACACCCTCATGTTAAGTCAGGGGCATTAGGGCATTTTCACTGTGCCCTTCATGGTAGGACCCCCACTGCGAAACAGTTCTGTTTACAAATGGAATACAGAGACATAATATTTATGATCCCACTAGATGTGCATGACCTACTTGACTTTTATTTGTTGGTGCATGCTCTATATATAAACATTGCACATGATTCCCCCAAGGCTTCTTTAAAGATTCTAGCTTGTTTTGGTCTCCACTACTCTTGTGCATCCAGTGCACTTAATAATTCTGGCCTCCTCTTAAACCGTGCTGGCCTAGATATTTCATTTCATCCATAGCTCTCTCAAGCACAACACATCTCACCTTTTGTTCTCACTGCAGCCAAGTTGCTGTGTCAGATCTCTATAGCGATGTTTGACTCTCCACTTATAGCCTGGAGTTATCACCTTTCCATGTCCTGTCTTCATATATCCTGTTGTCCTCCCTTGTTCTCCTTTTTGCTTTAGTTCACTCAAGGTATTGATGTATTGAGTGCACCTACTACTGCTCAGTGACTGAAACTTTATTAGAAAACAGCACAAGGAAAGTACTGGCTTGACAGTATGTAGCAAGTCATAATGTAACCTTGTGGCCTTGAATTTATGTCTCCATTACACTCAAAAATATATCCTGTCTGTGTACCAAAGTATTTTGTTTCATGCTGCAAAACCTGATAATTTCCTCACTCTCTGTCTCAAATATCTTCTCTAGATCAGTCGCATCGAGTACATCCACTCGAAGAATTTCATCCATCGGGATGTCAAGCCTGACAACTTCCTAATGGGGCTTGGCAAGAAGGGTAACCTGGTGTACATCATCGACTTTGGCCTGGCCAAAAAGTACCGTGACGCCCGCACACACCAGCACATCCCGTACAGGGAGAACAAGAACCTGACTGGCACAGCCCGCTACGCCTCCATCAACACACATCTTGGAATTGGTAAGGCATACACACACACACACACACACACACACACACACACACACACACCTGGTTTGCCTACTAGATTAGTTATTTGTTATTCACAACATTTGATTACATCCTCATAAGAATACCGTTGCTGGTTTTCAACCCCGTTACTTGTTTATTCACACATGTGGCTCACGTGCCAGACATTTCTGTTCTCGCCGCACGTGATGGCGTTTTCTATAAAGCCTCTATTAGAGCTGTTGTGATTGATGTTTATTTATATTCTATGTATTACTAACATGGCCGAAAGGTTAAAGTATCTAAAAATGTGGTGTGGATAATGCTGACTGCAGACCGAAGATCAGCAAGTTACAATGTGTTCATTCAGTCCAGGGCTTTTATTATGCAACAGGGCCATATGTCCTATTTTCCCAATTAAGCTGTCTGAAAGAAAATATGAAATTTGTATCAATTTTCTGTCAGTAATAAAATTGAGAGTTGAACAGATAGTTTGCCACGTCACTATTGATAGAGCCACATATCGTAATGGTGTGGTAACAGTGATAGGTAGTCGTGAGGCTAGTCAAAATTCTGCTTCATTTCTTTTAAATGAGTCACATCCCTTCTCACCATGTGTCTGCGTCAGAACGTAATAACGGCCTCTGAATATTTTCGTGGTTATGAATCTGCACGTCTTACTAGTGCTTAACTTTTTCTCATTCAGGAAGCTTTTCAATTCTAGCTCTACATTGCATAAACAAATTTTTCCTCATTGTCACCCCCATCCCCTCTCCTCTTGGACGTGCATCCTCTCTGCATCGTGTTTTTGTTTATACACACACCCTACAAGATCAGATCATACAGAGGATGTGAGGAAAGAGGGCTCAAGAGAGAGAAAAAGAAGGAAATGCCATCTGGGATGGAAAACAGTCCTGTTGTGGTGTTGTCATTTCAGTGTAATGCACTCTAAGAACATTTTTTATATGACTAACCATTTAAACACATTCCCCATTTTATTTCAGTGTACTAGCTGAACAGTTTCAGCCCCAATAAGTTTTCTTTCTGTATTTATGTTGGATATCATTTACTTCTTGTATATTAAATGAAAGTGATGGGACACGGTATTTCTGTTGGAGTATTTAACCTTACTCTGTGACTAAAATCAGCATTACTGATTAACAAGCTACACAAGCGCCACATGAGCATCTTATTTTGTTGGGTTATCAGGTCAGGGAAATCAGTTTAGGGGGCTGACATGGCTCTCATACATTACCATAATTTTTCACACAGATATTAGCAACCCACAGACTGAATAAAACAGATGAGCTACACATATGATACAACTCCGTTACCTCCACAATTGAGTTTTTTAACTATAGTTATGAGGGGTAAAATAATAGTTTGGCCATGTTGTGTAGTATTCCCAGCTCAATTATGACTTTCATTGGCCTGTTATTGACCTGTTATTGACTGGTCAAAGGCGTTAGTTTATTTTGACCTAACCTGTAAATAGAGCCTGGGTAAATTAGTTGTTTTTGTAGTGCTAAGTGGACTTAATATTCTCACTGTCTCTCTCTTTCTGTCAACAGAGCAGTCCAGACGTGATGACTTGGAGTCTCTTGGCTATGTCCTCATGTACTTCAACCTGGGCTCCCTCCTGGCAGGGCCTCAAGGCTGCTACCAAGAGACAGAAGTATGAACGAATCAGTGAGAAGAAAATGTCCACGCCCATCGAGGTTCTTTGCAAAGGATACCCTTGTAAGTGATGTAGTGCCTCTGTGTAATGGAGCAGCAACATGCCTGCAGTTCTGAAATTCTCTGCAGCTGCAGTATTGAGTTTCCTCACTGTGGAATGAAGCACTAACACTGCAAATGTTGTTTAATTACTGTAGTTGAAGTTTCCCACAAAGTCAGTGATTTTGTGTTTTGCTTGCTGTTAGTGTTGTGTGTATTGACTTTCTCCTCATTAATGTTTTGCTTGTTATTTATTCTCCTACAGCTGAGTTCTCCACATACCTGAATTTTTGCCGTTCACTCCGTTTTGATGACAAGCCGGACTATTCGTACCTACGACAGCTCTTCAGGAATCTTTTCCACCGCCAGGGTTTCTCCTATGATTATGTCTTTGACTGGAACATGCTCAAATTTGTGAGTGTTTTATCTGTTTTTGGTGCTTAGCTGCCATTTAACTTTTTTATCACAGTGCTCAAAAATCTCACTTTAAACAGCTTACAATATAATACAGCTACTTTATGTTCATGGAAAGGCTTTAATGTGGCTGATCTCATCTATCAGGGTGCCAGTCGGACAGCTGAGGATGGAGATCGGGAGAGGAGGACAGGAGATGAGAGGGATGACAGAATCGGAGGAGGCCCCAGGGGGTCTGCATCGCGGGGCCTCCCCCCAGGTCCTAACCCTGCAGCTGCCAACAGAGTCAGGAACGGGCCAGAGCAGGCCATCTCTAACCCTGCCTCGCGGGTCCAGCAGTCTGGTGAGCGTTTAGCTAAATTGCTTAAGTCTATGCCAACACTACCATATTCTTTTTTTTTTTTCTCTTGAATATCTGCATCAAATGTGGTTTTTCAAAAACAAATATGAATCCATAATTTCAGGGAACACATCACCTCGTGCGATTTCTCGCGCAGAGAGGGAGAGGAAGGTGAGCATGCGTCTCCACCGCGGGGCTCCTGCCAACGTATCGTCCTCTGACCTCACAGCCCGTCATGACCAATCCAGAATTTCCACATCACAGGTGAGAAAACACTCACAGCGGTGCTAAAATAATGAACAAATGTTCTATTTGTAATACTGGATATATTGTAGTACATAAGTATTGTTAAACATTTTGTTGCACACAGCTTTTGAAAGCAGAATCTACTTCGCAACTTTTAAGTGGGATAACACTGTCAGAACAGTTTTGTTATTGGACAGTGGTCCATATCATGACTAGAGGTGTCCTGGAAATTTGGCATTTGTATGTATCGCTCTGTGTGATGTTGCCTCTGATAGGAGATGGACCTGGTTCAGCTGTAATAATTGTGCATGCTAAATGTATGTGTGAGTGAGTAAACGATGCTAATCCCTCTCCTTGATTCTGTTTCCTTTGTAGGTCAGCGTGCCGTTTGAGCACATGGGGAAGTAGAATTCTTTGGCTCTGCATGCACACGAAACTGACAGGTGAGGTTTAATTTCACTCATTTATTCACATGCCGACTGCTGAAATAAACCTCTCACCAATATGTCGCTCTCCCTAACGACCATCACTTCATTTGTTGTTGCAGGGCTGCAAAGTATATTCATCGCTCCGGATTATTTTCATTTGTTTTTACCTTGTCTTATGAAAAGATGATTGCCAATGGACACATGGACCTTTTGGAACAGGACAGTAAATTTTTAAAGGATCCAGGGATGTACATGACAGTATCCAACATGCACTCTTTCATGAACCCTTCTTGCTGAACTGTGGACCACCAACACCACAATACAAATGAAAAGCAAATTAATGATGGTCCTTACACCATTGTTACTCCATGGTTGCTCATACCTGCTCCAATCCTCAAAACATTTCCTTCAGTACCTTCTGTCTGACAAATGTGAAGAACTGTTGGCATCAAAGAAGCAAAGAGGTATCAGGGACACGCATGTTTCTTGTCAAAGGTCAACTTCGTGACTGATGTAGGCTTAGTAAAGATTTCTTTTTCAGTTTTAACACAACAAAAAACATCTTTTCAGTGAACGTCGCCTCTTTTATCTTTTCATGAGGACATCTTAAATTGGAGCTTGTTATGAGTTATCTTTCTTTGTTTTTTTTTGAGAGAAATAACAGCTGAAAGACGAAGAAATGGAGAGAGTAGGTCAGAGGGTAGTGGACAAAAAAGAAAGGTAGCTTTGAAAAGGATAAGTAAGTGATGTTTTAGCTGTTGTTAAGTAATGTTTCTGGTGAAGTAGCAATTGGTGCTTGCTTGCCCTTCATCCATGTTGTGATGATTTACTCTCCCTCAAAACTCGACCACCAAAACCTCCACCCCCCACCCCACCCTTTTTTCTTTTTTTGCCTGTTTTGACTTGGCGTGTTTTCTTTGGTTTTTAAATGTGAGTGGGTAAGGTGAAGAATGACCCATAGATATTGCAAAGACACACTCCCAAGTCTTGAGGGAAAGCTCCTCAGGAAATTCTGTATTTGACCAGAGACCATAGCTGCCCATTTTGGCTAACAAATAGTGGCTGCAATTTTTATGATAGTTCTTAATGTTACCTTTTTTATTCTTTTTGTTATTGGAGGTCATAGGGGAGTGGGCAGGCTCTGTTTGGGATGACTCTTAGGGGGATGGGACATCCAATATTTCTTTTTTCTTTTTTTAATGTTTACTTCACTGTAAATATTTTTTTATTTTGATGTAAAGCCAAAATGTGGTTATTTGTTTTAAGGTGTAAAGTAGAAAAATGCATACTAATAACAAATTGGGGCTGGGTTCAGAATTCTAGGTATTTAAAGTACTAAATTGTGGGATTGGTTATTATTACTCTGCCAGCTGGGTCATCCAACATTGTGTGTGTGTGTGTGTGTGTGTGTGTGTGAGAGTGTGTGAGAGTGAGATGTAGTGACTCCCTGCTAATACAAGATTCATTTTGTCTGTTTGTTTTTATCTCTATTCTCTACTATTTATGTCAAACTATATTTTATTTGTCTGAAATAACTTTCATTTCATCTTCCTGTAACTTATTAGAAGTATTTTTTTCTTGTTCATGTTCTTTCGGCTTGTCCTGTATGTTCTTCTGTTTCTCGTGCTTCAAAGGTTGTCCACTCGTATCATACATAGGGCTTTCAATATTCCTTCTGCAAAAATTATATGCTAATAGGATGTCACCTTTTTTGGATTTTAACCTCCAGCAATCTTGATGATGTCATTCAAAAGAAAACAACTGATGCAATTGCAGGGATGTGTAAATAACAGTGTACTGTGTGTATGTGTGTGTAATTACCTTTGTACAGGCCACCATGACCCAGTGGTATTGTAACTGTTGGGTTGGAAATGGTATAGAAGAGGTTGAGGTGATGGGGATTTCACTTTATGTATTGTGTACTGATATCTTGTACAGTTCTTTAACACACTTTATTTACAACAGTATTTGTGTATATTTTATGAAGTAATAAAAATGAATAACGTTGCTCACAACTTTTTTTTTGATGCTCTTTCCTCCCTTATTGCTGCACGTAGAAGTTTTTTTTAAGGTGGTGTGTACATGAAGTCACATCATGTTCAATGGGAGAAGTGAAAAGCCGGACTGCGCATGCGTCCAGAGCGAGAGTTTTTGTTGGCAGCTGCCGTTGGTACCGTGAACTGTCGATGGTGATGTGGATGAAATAACGGGTGTCCAGCTCTTCAGCTTTGGATAGGAAATGGCAAGACAAGACCAGATGTCTTTCATAGACGTTGTGATATTGTAATTGAGTGTGTCGCTCCATAAAAGCGTGTTTATATTTCTTTGTTTTGACTTTACGGGAGGGAGAAGCAACAGCGAGCTAGCGCCAGGCTAGGAAAGGCTGGCTAACGGTAGCTCGGCGTTAACGCTCAGCTGCGGACACGAGAAGAGGCAAGTTTTCGGGGTTTAAACCGTGATGCAGTGATGAGATAACCTGGCTGACTGTCGTCTGAATGTTAGCGCTTGGCCAATTAACTTTTTGTGCTCCTCCAAAAAGGTTTGAAATCGACTTGAGACGATGAGCTGAATTGATGCTTTGATTCAAACCAGCGCAGATCAAACAACTGCAGAGGAGGTAAGTGAAGCAGCAGGATGGAGTCATGCGCACTGAGCAGCAGCTACCATTTTCACTTAACTCGCTTCAATATATCATCAAAATCACAACCACTGAGCTGGATTTCTATTAAATATTATGTCAGACTTTCTAATATGAAACATGTATGTGCTCCCTCGTTCTTTGTACAGCTGTGGTCACTGCTAAGTAGCTGCTGTGGTCTTCAGTGCCTCTTGTGTGACCGGATGTTTTACAATGTGTTTCATGCAGCTCTCCACAGCCTTAGTTCTTATGATGGCCTGTCACAAAGACTGCTGATTCAATTGAGGTCAAAGTACAATGCATGTTTTGAAACCTACCCACGGGGGCAGAGGCAGTCAGCAGGATTGATGAGTTGCCTCTATCTCTTGTCTGTGGCCCACTGGGAAGCATCCAGCTCTGTTGTTGTAGGTGCAAGCTGGTGCTTGTGTTGTGTTTGTACATGCTGAACACAGACCTCACCCAATATTCATTTTTCTCATATTATTTATTATTAATGACACCCTGTTTTGACTGATACACATGCACCCAACCATTGTTGGTTAGATTACAAGCTACTATGGCAAGCAGATACTATTATTAATGGGCAGACCTTCTCCTGTTATCAGTACTTAGTAAATCACATCAGTTGGGACACTGAAATTAAGGTGTTAAATAGTCTACTTGATCACATTGAAATGCATGTTTATTATCGGAGAACAGTCAGCTGCATCAGAAATCATTGATTTGTAATAAATAAGACAATGATACAGACTGATATTGCCAAGCCCTATACATTTTTTAATAATGTCAGCCTGATGAAGCACAATAAATTCATGTCTTTTCAGTGCTGTCCTAAATTGCTTTCCTCGCAGTTTTCTTTGCTTAAATACTCAAATGTATTCTTGCCTGTGTATGTGACGCGCTGATGTGTTCCTTGTTACTGCACTTCCACAAGCTGATTGAGGCTTTGGCAAGCAGCGTGAGTCATCCATGGCCAACGCTGAGCACCAACCTATATTTAGCCGGTGAAGAGAGGGGTTTGAAAGCCATTGTGAAATTAGTTTTCACTGTGAATGATTAGATTATCACCTTTCCTGGAATCCACGCCAAGACGCTGACGTGAATGGAGAAATGACACTAGTCAAGAGACCTGCGATGATTTGATCATGACGGTGGTGGTGTCACATGGAGCGTCTTTCTGGGTCCTTTTTTGATGTTGCAAACTCCGTTTTGTTTTTTTTTTATTATTATTATTTGTCCAAATCCGTGTTGTGTATTTATGTGACACACACACAACATTTATCTTTTTTCCACTATCTATCAGTCAGTTTTGAGTTATGAGGATTTTCCATTGGATGTGACATGCGTATTCCCATTCTGTTGGCACAAATGCAGTGTAAGCATTAGGGTTAATACAAACCTAACAAAGACTATTCAGTTGGTTTTGGACTGTGCCTGCTGCACAGTTGACTTAGTTTTTTTTTGGCATTTTCCCATCAATCCCAGCTGCGGTGATATAACGGCTACCCCATGATGAAACAGATTTGTGGAGTAGAACAAAAAACTGAAGAACATCGAGATTCTATTTTATTTTAGTTTAATGTCAGATTTCTATCTTTCTAGCAGCACCTAGCTGAGGACACAAGCCTCTGTCTCTTCAGCCTGAACTTCGGTGCTGATTTATGTAAAGGTGTTTCGTAACTCTGAAGGAATATGTTCATTTTTAACGCCATTTCTTGCCACACTACACTTTTGTTCTGCTCTCAGCAAAGCACAGAGAAAACCAAAGGGAGAAATTGGGTCAGCAGCCCTCAGCTCATTGCTGTCACATTGATTCGCTGTGTTTTGAGTGATTCAGCCCCCCTTCCCCAATGTGTTGGCGTGTGTGTGTGTGTGTGTGTGTGTGTGTGTGTGTGTTTTTTTCTTACTCCTTTTTATCAGCCTCTCCTCACCCACTTACCTTATGCCTCCTCTTTTCACTTCCTCTGTTTTGATCTCGCTTTATCTGTCCATCCACACAGTCTCATTTGCACTGTAGATCTGTGCAGTGTCCTATTTTGCCTTCCTCTGTATCCTTTTTGGTTTCCTTATTCTAACATCAGCAGATGTTGTCTTCAGATTTATGTTTTAGGCTGTGCAGGCCCGTTGTAATGCTTTTACACATTACAGTGCTTCATTCAGGCTTTTATATGTGGAGCACAAGGTTGTGAAGCTGTCTGTTACTACTTATTTAAAATGTATAGGCTAAATCAGTTTGCATTACTTAAACAATCTTTGCCGATGAAGTCTTATCTGTGCCCTTTCCTCATACAGATGAGTCAACTTTGGCGGCGAGACTTAACCATGTCAGAGAGGTTGGGGAATGACTCTCCCGTCGGCATTGCCCCAGGGCCCCCAGCCACTGCGGCCCCACAGGGATCCAACTCCTCCTGGATACCAGAAGCCCCAGTGGTCACACCAGGAGAGCCGTTTTTCCTCATGACTTCCCTTGCCCAAACTATATCGGGGTTCTTTGTTTGGACAGCTCTTCTGATCACATGTCACCAGGTAAGGAGAGCCCGACATTTTTTTTTTTTTTGCTCTAGCCATGGCACTGTGTTGCTGATTCTACGATCTTATTGAAACAGATGAGGATGTTGTTATGTTTTATTTACACGGCACTGTTATTATTTTTAATGCAGCCTAAGTAGCTCTACCTGCTTACTCATTGTGTGTAACACAGCAGCTTAATACAAAGTGCAAATAAGTGGTTGCATCTGTTTCTTGCCTTTGCCCACAGCCTCTGAGCATTTTTCCACGAGCTCCTGTTGATCAAAGGCTCCATATGTGCTCATTTACACACTATAAAACACATGCGTGCACTCACTTAGAAACTTTCACGTCCTTGGAGGAGAGGAGAGGCCTTCCTTCAAATTCTGACTGATTTTTTTTTTTTTTTTTTTACGTAGTTTATCCACACTACTTGTACACACTGAGCATTTACACTGAGATATTTATGTTTCATATACATGTACCATCATGTGAATGTAATGAGATAAAAAATAATAATTAACCCATTTCTTATGGGTGACAAAGAGTAACCCCAGAGTAACCCAGCGTCCAAGCCTAAGCTAAAGCCATCATCATGTAACAAATGTCCCCTGGCTGGGGGCGAGCCGGGATGTTGTAATTTTATGTTTGGCACCGAAACTTTAAGGCCTCCAGGGAGCCTCCAAGTGCCAAGATTGACTGACAAACACTGACAAAGAAAGATGTACATTATGTTTCACCTTGGCTTTGATTATGTGAGTGAAAAGCTACGAAAAATAAAGCTACAAGTGGTGAATGGACTTATTTTAGTTTCCCATGTTTTGACATTTCAGAGTAGAGTTTAAAATCTGGAGGTGTTTAATGTTAGTGATGCGTAAGTGCTGTTTGCCTTGTTTGTGTCTGTTCATCAGCCCTCATGTTACACCGGAGTATTCAGTAAGCGTCCTCTATATGTAAGCGAGATCTATTGTACCTCGAGGCTTAGGTTAATGATTTGTCCTTCATTGTTTGCTGCTGCTCTTCAAATAAAGGTTTAAAGAAGAGCTCTCTGTCACTCTGGCAACAGGTGCTCCTGGCTCGACTGGAAGATCAAAGAGCAGGGGACGGTTGTAGGAAAGACAGTGTGTGTGAGTGTCTGTGTCTGTGTGTGTGTGCAGAGTGGGGAGGAGGGTCACCTAGCAACAAGCCCTGTGAGCGGAGTGCACAGTCTCGCTTGGCACGTTGTCGCCCACTGTTTGTTATTTTACCAAAGGTGTGTGTCTGTTTACACGCCAGGAAAGGTGATAGGTGGGACATTGTGTAAGTGGAAAGGATCCGGACGGAGCTGACAGAGGTGCCGGTGACAAAGGCCCACCCCGTCCTTCCTGCTGTCTGCTGCACTCAATAAGAGTGATAAAAGCCCAGGATCAATTACCCAAAACAACCCCTTGTGTCACGCACACACCTTTCAGACACACAGCACTCCAATCTAGGCAAACATACTGGCTGTATTCTGACCTGTTCAGACAGACTAGAGCCTGATGAGAACACAAATGGAGGCAGCAATTAGAAAGCTAACCCATTTATTCGCCGCATTCTGAGCTGTGGTTTCACAAGGAGGAGGCTGATGAAGGTTCCCCTCACAGTAGCTTACTTATTCTTTTATATGACAAAGATGTCTTGCTGTTTCAAATACAGCTGTTAAATGTTTTGCATCCTTCCAATCTGCTGCTTTCAATGTGAACTTATCGATGTTCTCAAGTGCATATGCACCTATGCCAGTGTTCCAGTGTATTGTATCATTTTTCTCTCCCTCCTTTGTATTATATAATTTCACTTTTAGCTCATGCGTGTGTTTCCAGCATGAGCGGCTCTCTTACAAAGTCAAAAGTCCAAATGATTCAATATGATACCATCAAGAAAAAATGTTCCAGCTGCTCCCTTAGCAACTTATGAAAGGCTGATGTTGTGGACAAGTTAAAACCTGCTGTTTTTGTAGCGCTGATCCAAAAAATATGGTTGTACTCCTCGAGCATTCAGTCACCGTTCACACATATGGATATGATTATTCCCAACTTGGACAGTGTGTGACATGTTGGTGTGAGTTTCAGGCTTTGGGACTGACTTGTTTTTGTACCAAACTTAGGAATAATATAAATAATATAAATTTTCACCTCTCTTTTTTTTAGATCTACATGCACCTACGTTATTACAGCTCTCCAAATGAACAGAGGCACATAGTCAGGATCCTCTTCATAGTCCCCATCTATGCCTTCGACTCCTGGCTCAGCCTTCTTTTCTTCACCAACGAGGAGTATTATGTGTATTTCGACACAGTCCGAGACTGCTACGAAGGTGAGTGGATGGCAAACCATCATTTCATGCTGCAGGCTAGATGATATGCTGCCATATTTGGCATGCAAACGGCAAGCCAGTATTCACCGCAGCGGTGGGAGTGAGTGTTTTGTGTTTCAGTGTGTCTTTTGACTCCCAGTAGAAATAAGGGTGTGAGAATTTATGTGTTTTGATACCTCAGTGGCAGATGGCCTTTGCAGTGTCTTCATTTACAAAGGTTGCCATCTTTGTTCTCATGTCTCCATGGCCTCATGGGATTGCAGGGAGGAATCCTGTTTCCTAGCAACTGTATGAAAACGAGCAAATCCTCGTGAATACTTTTTTAAAGGCATCTCGCTTGTGAGCAGATAAATCATAAGCTTGTTCTTTATATTACCAGCCTATAATGCATCTGCTGCATCCAATTTCTCAGAGTGTTGGTGCAGAATTTCAAAATAAAATAAGCAATTACATAACATTGGATTGAACGTTGGATTAACAACTCGTGATGGGCATTTGTCACTAATCTTATACACTAAACAATGAATTCATCAAAAACAGAACTGACTGATTAATTTATCCTTAAAACAATAGTTAGTTTCACACTAACAACATCATGTTATGTGAAAGGCTTCTGTTAGCAGTGGAAGCTAACCGTCAGTCCGCTGTACTCTGTAGTGTCGTCTTGCCTTGGCGTGTTAGGGCAGCACCTGTGGACTGAGGACAATGTATTGTTAATGTAGCGACAGATATAAAGTGTATTACTGCTGCTGTGCATATAGACACAGTGCTTTTTACTACAGGTCAAATATATACACCAGTTAGTGAGCAGTATTTCAACAAATAGGCGTTTTGACTGAAAATAAGACGTCGTCCCCACAGTTAAGGATCTATATGAATGTCTGTGTTACTCGTATTATTAACCCTCTTGGATATTTTTGCTCTCAAAATGCTTATTTCCATCTTTCACACTGCCAATCCTTTCAAGCTGAAAGCCGTTAAAGTTCATTTTAGAATGAGAAACTAGTGTATGTGTTTAGTACACTACAACACTCTGATCTGGCGGTTGGCGTGCTACGATCCCAGGCTTGCTTCTAAACTCTGCCACTTTAAGCCGTGAAGCGAGCGGAGGCAGTAGGGAGCTGGTGTCTGTGGGTTACCCTTAAATTAGCCTGAGAACACCTGGAGCAGCGGATGAAAAACAGTGCTCACTCAGGGACACCAATTGCTGGGATCAGTATGCAGTCCAGTCAGGTTTATTTAAATGATATGTTACTTGTCAGCAAAGTGGCCGATTTTAAATTGGTGTTTTCAGAATAGCCAGTACATTGTTGACCAGCACACAGGATATGGTGTAACTATCCTGTGTGCTTTTTTTGGACTATGTGTCTAAATGTATGTAAGAAGGACAGATTTTAAAGGCAAGAGTCGCTATGTCCGTGTCATTCGTCAGCGATTTAATCTATAGCAGCGGTCTCAAGACACAAATGTGCTCATTTTTATTCCAAACACCTCAGGAGGTGACTTCACTGATGAGCTACGAGGACCTTTAGACAGATAGATAGAACAAGATTAGAGAGGCACCTGGTGCTTCCACCATTCTGTGGAAAAATACTGCTAATAAAGGTCGGAATCATATTCTGACATGTGATGTTTCGTGCTAGTTATGTAACACATTACATGAGTGAACATCATCGCGTTGAATGCGTGTATGTCACTTGTGTAAGATCTTTATTGTTTCTCAAAACCGTTCGTATGACTTACACGACACTATTGTGTCGCAGTGAGACACGGCCATGAGCTTTTTTTTTTTCCACTGTTTGCTTTCTTTAACAATCTTTCTGCAGGCGTCCCATTATCACACTGATCCTCTCGTGCTCCCGGCACTAGAGCACTACACCTTACAATTATGCTCAGGCTTTATACCTCGCCCACAACATTGTCCAATCATCTCTAAGCCTACTGGCGTGACTCACCTTTCTGCCTCGAAATGGCAACTTCAGCAGTTCTGAAACCAAATCAGCAAAAACGGCTGTAATTATGACAGTTGAGTGTTGATAGCACAGACTGCTGCTGTAGCTATCATGCATCAATAGTTGTGCTGTATAATAATGGTAATATATTTGCAGGCAGGTTGGAGGTTTCTGCTCAGTTACTTCTGACCCATTCTGAAGCCGAAATCAGCCTCTGATAGGGAGTGATTTTTACTGACGTCAATGGTCACCCTGAAAAACCAGTAACGTTTTTGATGTGTGTGACACTCCGCAGCCTTTGTCATCTACAACTTCCTGAGTCTTTGTTATGAGTACTTGGGAGGAGAGAGCGCCATCATGGCCGAGATCAGAGGGAAACCCATCGAGTAAGTCTTGTTTGCTCTCATCTTCCCTTTATTGTCCTCTGTTCTTTTTCTTTCTAGTATGAACATGAGCATTAGTACTTCATGCAGTCCCGCTTGAAGAAAACCCCCCAAAATATCCCTTTAAATTATTTCATATTATTAGCCTGCATACTTTTCCAATAATTCTGTCCTCTATAAACCTGTACTTCCTTTTAGGTCAAGCTGTATGTATGGGACCTGTTGTCTGTGGGGAAAGACGTACTCCATTGGTTTCCTCAGGTTTTGCAAACAGGTACCGATCAATATTGAATACAAATTCAATATTATACTCATATCAATATTTATTTCCATACAGTAATTTAAGCTTGTAGGAAACTGCTGTATGTATCGTGTCTTATTAATGTGCTAGTCAAGCTTCATACCAAGAAATTTTGATACATTGGACTTATGTCTACTTCCCCTCCTGTCTCGCTCTCGCTCTCACCTCCTCAGGCAACTCTCCAGTTCTGTGTGGTGAAACCGCTGATGGCAGTGATCACGGTCATTCTTCAGGCCTTTAAGAAGTACAAGGACGGAGACTTTAAGTATGTTTCCACAACTTGGACATGGAAATACACGTCGTGGTCATCCCCCTTAGCAGTGATTTCTTGCCCACTGACTTGCTTTGTTGTTTCACACTCCTGTAGACTCTGACCAACTTCAGCAAAAGGCCTTTTCACATTATGTCTGAGAAGTATTGGTCATGTTCTCTATGCAGAGAATTCATATCTGTAATAAGGAATCATTAGTTAATCAATCAAAAGTTATAAATTGAAGTCTCTAGTTATCTCCACTGTGCGATGTATTATGAAGGCCTGTATTGAAACATCAGGAGTGCTGCTCTACAGTTCTGTTCATGAACTTACAAAATTAATGACCTAACGCTGCATATTTCTGAAAAATTTTTGTTTCCTCTCTGAAGACATTTGCAGTGTGTATCATGGCTAAAGCACGTTCTTTGTTTCTGTATCTCTCTCCTCCAGTGTGGCTAGTGGCTACCTGTATGTGACTATCATCTACAACATCTCCGTCAGTCTGTCGCTCTACGCTCTCTTCCTCTTTTACTTTGCCACACGTGAACTTCTTGTCCCGTACAACCCCGTGCTCAAGTTCTTCATGGTCAAGTCAGTCATCTTTCTCTCCTTCTGGCAAGGTAAGAAAGAAGAAGTTTAACACTCACACATACACATTTATTCTGACATATTTTTTGTTTAGCGGTCTGTAGATCCAAGGACCATCCATGGAGCTACAACTCTTTTTTTCTCATTTTCTGTCTCTCTTTGTGCTTTTCAGGGATGCTGCTAGCCATTCTGGAGAAGTGCGGAGCCATCCCTCGGATCAGCTCGACTAACTTCACGGTGGGCGAGGGAACGGTTGCTGCTGGTTACCAAAACTTCATCATCTGCATTGAGATGTTCTTTGCTGCTGTCGCTTTGCGCCATGCCTTTACTTATAAGGTCTACATGGATAAAAGACTTGACTCATATGGTAAGGGAAGTGTGCGGACCATGAAGATCATGAAATTGTGTCGATAACAAAAAAGAGAGTCTGTATGTTACAGTGTGGATTACACTCCAAAAGTTTTGAAATGGAAGTCTGCAGTTTTCTGTCCTCACTCTTTGTGTCCAAGCCTTTTTACTAGACTGATTCCTATCTTTGACACTCTCTTAAATATTTCTCCTTCATTTTCATCTTGACTTCTCGTGTCTCTTCCTTGTCTCTCCTTTCCCCTTTTTTCTCTCTTCCTCACCTTGCTGCACTGAAAGGCTCATTTCCTATCTATGGACAGTACGGTAGGTCTGACGTTAGCTGTGTTTTGTCACCCCCATTACAGCGTTGTTTTTGTGTTTGATTATTAAGTGTCTATAAGTTTAACAGTTTTCAGTTCAGCATGAATTATGTTTATACATTTAAAATCATGGTGTACGGCTGTCTTGTTGTCTTCTTTCTTTTGCAGTCACTGAACATTTTGTCTTTTGTTTCTCCACAATTTTTGTTCAGTGTGTGTCCTCACCCGGCAGAAAAACAGATTTATTTATTCCATCCTGCTGATTAAATTTAGCAAAACTATAGTTTTTGGCAACAGTTCAGAGATTAATTTGGAAAAACTAACTTAACAGTTGGATGGAAACATGGTTTCTGTATTTTTCTCACTCATCCCTTTGACACTCAAAATATCCTCCTCCCTGTCCACTCTGCTCTGTCTCTTTATAATATTCCAACCTTCCTACCCCACGTCCAGGTCGCTGTGCCCCGATGAAGAGCATCTCCAGCAGCCTGAAAGAGACCATGAATCCAGGGGACATGGTCCAGGATGCCATCCACAACTTCTCCCCAGCTTATCAGCAGTACACCCAGCAGTCCACACTGGAGCGAAGCGGGGGGCCACCGCTCTCCCGCAGCCACAGTAACCTCAGCACCCGTGGGGACAACGAAAAGACCCTGCTGCTAAGCTCTGACGACGAGTTCTAAGACTGAAACGTGCACTCAGAGGCTCACTTTGCTCCTGTAGCCCATATCGAAGTTTTTATCAGTTATGCGAGATAAGTCAGATCTTTTGTTGCTACTTAAACATGGAAGATCAGATTCTGTTTTTCTTCTTTCTTTTTTTTCACATTTAGACAACAGTGAAAAGATTTATGAAACTATGGTGAACAGACCATAGGAAGGAATCGAGAGTTTTTACAAGGAGAAAGAGGAAATAACTGGTACAGTAGGAAAAGAGGGAGCATGGAGAGGATGGAGGGATTGTTATGAATATAGTTGGGAGAGAAATCAAGATGTTTAAACATTAGGTTTATTAACTGTTGATGTCATAGAGGCCATTACTGACAGAAATACCATATCTATATTCATCTATTGAATATGGATTGATACAAATAACTGTGCCTGCATACAGCATCCTTATGCTGCACTTTAAACACTACAGCAAAAAAAAAAATAGATAGGACAGATATAAAGTTTACGCTAGAGCAAATAAGTGCCATCTTCATCTGAAACACATGGCCTCCTTCATCTCTTACTCTGCATATCGATTCTCAGTCCATACTCCTCTGCCAATTCTGCCTCATACCGAAACATTGCCAAATAGAGGGAGCGTCACCCTGTGCTCCAGTTAATGAGACACGCTGTCTTAAGATTGAGAATTGATTTATAGTGAAGCGAAACTACAGAGCTTTTGAATTACCACGCTTCATTTTAATATATTATAATTAAAACACACTTTTTTTTTTATTTAAATGTTGTATGACCTTGAAGGTGTAACTCATTTAAACACTAGTTTGTTGGAAAAATGCTATTCCGGAAATATATTCTGTGTTTGTTTTCATTTTGTCGTGGGTTCCTTTGAACAAGTGATTTAAAAGATTAACTGTTTGACTGCAGCTTGTTTGCCCGACTTGGGCTCCTCACACAGCTCAGTTGGAGCGCTGAGGAAACAGCTGTAGAGATTTCAGTGTGGGCAGAGAGACTGATGGAAGGACAACACCCACACAGATTACAGATTACCGAAGAAGCAACACTTCCCCGCAGAGCCGGCCCAGCTGTGATGTGCTGTGGATTGTAATCCCATAATTAAGGGCATTACATGTAGCACGGATCAGGCCTGCCTCTGCCGGTATTATTTATAATGGCCTCCCTCACTGCTGTTGTAGCGAGGACGTTGGTCATTGCAGACAGATAAGGCCATGTAAAGACGTGTCGGTGCAAACTAGGAAAAGGAATATATGTATGGGCATTAAAAGTTATGCAAGATGCATACAATGTTGAGAAAAATATTTATGTACAGGGGCACAGTACATCAAAAGATGGTGATGCTTGTTAGATAAAAACCAAGTCCAAACCTTCAAGTCTGCCTATTATCTTTTTACAAGAGATAATAAAACTGTTTGAGTTAATTGTTCATACATTATCAACTGACGTGTATATGCGTTTTAGCAGAGGCCAGTATAGAAGCTGCTTGCAGTCGTGATGTAAATGTTTGATGGCGGAGCACAGCGGTATAAAAGCTGAGCAGATCCTTGTGACAGGTGACATTGAGCCCAAATGCTGCCTCCTAAATGTGTGATGATCGTTTTCCCTCGTTATGTTGAGTGCAGAGTGCAAACAGATTTCACGCATGGGCTCAGTCCTACTGACTGCAGGTTAACGAACAGTACAGTTCTTGTGGCTAATGAATGTATCAGCCAAACTGACGTGCGTCTTCAGAAGAGCACAGTCAACTTCCTAATGTGAAAATCTTATTCATTTAGCAGAATAATGAAAGTGTTTGTTGAATTGTTAAGAAGTTGGTTTCCAGCCATGACCGCTAACCCACACCCCTGCCAGCCACCTCCTACACTCAATGATTAATGCATTACTTTGTAATGCGTCTTTCCACTGAAGCTGCAGTGCTTCACTTAAAGGCAAGGTTGATTAAATTTGTCCTGTTAACGTAACATTAACTTAGTGGTAATTAAAAAAAAAAGTGAAATTCACTGCCTTATGCTCTGCCCCTATACAACAGCATATCACACTGAGGCATATTGATTGAAAACACAGTAAAATGATTTGTTTTGATACAAAGCTGAATATATTAAAGAAATATTATACCAGAAAGGAAAGAGCGTTGTAAATAGAGTAAAACTAGGCAATGACAATGACTGTAATGGCATTGCTTGGTATAGTGCTTTAGTTTAATATTTTAATTTTCATATATTCTCTGGTTTTATTTCTGTTGTATACTTTTTAATTTGTATATTGGTAATATTATCTCATGTTTTTGATGCTATATTGGTTTCTATTGTTGAAAAGGAAATAAAAGGCAAACGCAAACAGGACATTTCTGCCAGGTTTTTTTATTCATTCAGATTGTAGATGCCATCATCACATCATATTTTGCAATATTGTACAATGATTCTACTTTTATGAAATACACTGTCCACAGAAATAGAAACCCCTGTAGCCAGCAGTGGTTGATAGTAACTAACTGCATTTACTAGTACTAGTACTGCACTTATATTTTACAGTTACAGCTACCCATTATTTTGCAGGCTAAGATTTTGCAAACTTATATAATCCTAAACAATATACATTATAATAATTTGCATGTAACATATGATGCACATGTCAATTAAACTAGCCAACAGTATATAAAATACTACAGTTCAGCTCCATCTTCTCTTGCTGCATTAAAGTGGTGCTTATATATTAACAGATCTATTATTGCAGTAATCTTGTCATGTATAACAGGGAATTAGCCTAATGAGTACTTCTGTAGATTTAAGTACAGTTTTCTGCTAATACTACAATTTGATTAACAGTCTGAAAGCTACACTGTTGTAATTTTTTTTTACATTATGATATTGTCACACGCCCTGTAATGAACTGCCGACTTGTCAGGGGGGTTCATTGGAAAGGTTCTGCTGCACTAAATGGAACTGAGCCTTAATTAGTATCATTGGAAACACCTGTGTTGACCCTGAAAAAGGTCTGTTGAATACTCGTAACAGCACTGGCGGAAGGTAATCTAACAGAACACTGTAATCTTACCTTTGTTAAAATCATGTTACATTTTCATTGCAATTGTGTAACAGGGTGTTGAATATCGGAAGCTCATTTATAAGTAGTTAGTAATAGTTTTTTCATCTCCTGAAAGTGGCAAGCAGCAAATATTTGTAGAAATACAAGTAATGAATATTTGTAGCTGTATTTTACTAAAACATAACATAAAAGTGTTTTTTTTTTTTATGTATGGCTAAAGTAAGTCAGTATCAAGGTCTTTGGAGAAATATCATAAAGTTTTGTCCCAGTCAGCTGGAGGGTTTGTCCCTGTTTGTGTTTGATTGACAGCAGCAAGTATCTAATAAAATGTGGGGAGACAAAATAAACAGAGCTGTGCTGTAACCTACATGATATGTGTAGACAGCACGTTGATAGTGGAAATAAAGAGTAAACCAAATTGACATGTGTGTCAATGCATTTATGATCACATGCTGATTGAGCAGCTAATTATCTGTCTGGTTGGAAACTGTTTGCAGTGCACAGTCCCATGTTGAATGTTTGTTTGGTTGCTCGTGCAGCAGACGTGTGTCCACGTTTGTAAGATAAGAAGGAGACTTTAGCCGGAGAGCTGATGCGGATTTATTGTTGACAGTCTGCAGCTTTTGTGTTGTGTAACAAGCACTGACAGTATAAAGAACATCTGGTAACAGGTTGCTGCTGTCTAGCTGAGTGTGACCGATGACGTTACTACTTTATGTAAGATTTAATTGTCTGTCTTGCATTAATTTATGTAGACGTCATCATGAAAACAAAAATATATGAATTTCTTCTTTTTGGTTTTTGATTAACACATTAAAAGTGATTTACAAAGAGCATTTCATTGTATAACAGAAAAAAAAAAAATTTAATTTCAAGATTTAGATTTCTACAGATATATAACAGCAGCAGTTATGTCCTTAAAGGTTCAAATGCTTCGTTATGTCAACCAAAAAAGCCAAATCTTCCAGTCATACAGTATCTGACAATCCTAGCAGGCCATAAATAATATATTACAAAAATGAAGCTTCGGGCCGCATGAATTCTGACAGCGGGCCGTGATTGGCCCCCGTGCCGTATTTTGGACATCCCTGATTTTAGACCATGAGGATGTCAATCATATTTGGAGGGGCGGGACTTTCGAAGCAGCAGCCAATCACAGTAACTTCCGCTCGCCAGCTATAAGCGCTATGCTAACAACAACAACATAGCGGTACAGCTTGGCTGTGGCTTGTTTTTGTGACAATTTAACTTCAGTTTAAAGCCGTCACAATTAAAAGTAGTTGACTTTTCAACAAGTCTACAAGTAAGAGACAGTTTATCGTTCCAGTTAGCTCCCCCAAAGTTAACATTAACGTTAGCATTTGGCTGAAATAGGAGGCGCGTTGGTGGTTTTCAAGCAAGGCCTGCAGCGAAAAAGCTTGATAGCCTCTCCGGGAGAAGGGCCCACTTGTCCTAAAAAGGCGACATAAAATAACTGCGAGTGCCTTCAAGATGAGAGGTTCGTACGGAGACAGAGATCGAGACCGCGGCCGTGACAGAGGGTAAGTAGCTAGAGAAGTCAACACAGTCCATTTGCCTGCATGTAAGCTAATACTAACCCAAACCGTCGGTCAACCGTTGGTTGTAGTAATGCAGCCCAGAAAACTGTCATATACCTGGTAACATGTTGTGTGTCTCGTCATGTTGTACGGTAGAAGCCCTCGTTTCGGGTCCAGCAGAGGCGGCCCACCACCGGGTAGAAAGTTTGGCAACCCCGGGGACCGTTTACGAAAGAAGAGATGGGACCTGGATGAGCTCCCCAAATTTGAGAAGAACTTTTATACTGAACATTCAGAAGTGCAACGAATGAGCCAGGTATCAATGAAATATCATAGACAGATTGTTTAGTGCGTGTGTCTCTGTGTAGCTGGTGTTTAGTCTTGTGTGTGTTTCACACACCCTGTCGTGTCTTTCAGTATGATGTCGATGAGTATCGCAGGAAGAAAGAAATCACTGTTCGAGGCTCAGGCTGCCCAAAGCCCATCACCAACTTCCATCAGGCACAGTATCCCCGTAAGAAAAACTATGAAACGACACAACAACTACAACCATTAAACTAAATCTACTGTTACAAAAAAAACTATGTTTTTGTGCCTAGAATATGTAATGGATGTACTGATGCAGCAGAATTTCAAGGAGCCCACAGCCATTCAGGCACAAGGTTTCCCTCTGGCCCTCAGCGGTAGAGACATGGTGGGCATTGCTCAGACTGGCTCTGGGAAAACCTTATCGGTGAGGCACTTAAATTCCTCTACCCTTGTACTTTTAAAGATTAATACATAACATACTAGTGAATTACAAAGCAGCGTAATCTCCTGAACTCTCCCTCTTTTTCTTTCTTCAGTATCTCCTGCCTGCCATTGTGCACATCAATCATCAGCCCTACTTGGAGCGAGGAGATGGACCCATTGTACGTGAAGTGAAGGAATACATTAATCACTAAGTAGTCCGCTTTAGGATGTCAGAGTTTACAAGGCTACAGATATTAAACATCGTTTAAAACACCAATGAGATGTTTATAATTGATTGTTATGATGTTATATATGTGTTCTGTAGTGCTTGGTTCTGGCCCCCACAAGAGAACTGGCGCAGCAGGTCCAGCAGGTGGCGTACGACTACGGAAAGTCCTCCCGCATCAAAAGCACTTGTGTGTATGGTGGTGCTCCCAAGGGACCTCAAATCCGAGACTTGGAGAGGGGTAAGGGGATTTTACTGTTTGGATTAATGCTGATTAATACTGTCGGATTGAGTTAAATCAATTATTTAACATGCTGAAACTCTCCTAGGTGTTGAGATCTGCATTGCCACTCCGGGTCGTCTGATTGACTTCCTTGAGGCTGGAAAGACCAATCTGCGACGTTGCACATACTTGGTTTTGGATGAAGCAGACCGCATGCTGGACATGGGTTTTGAACCACAGATTCGCAAGATTGTGGACCAGATCAGGGTAAAGCTAATACAGTTATATTTGTTTTTGTATAAAGTTTATTTCTATAGGACGTTAGTGTTTGTCCTTTAGCAGCAGGTTCCTGCTTTAATAGCTTATGCATTGTGTTTTTGTTAAACAAAGTAGTCATTTAAGATTCTGACATGACTTGTCTTTATTTATTTTGTGTGCTCCTTACCCAGCCCGACAGACAGACCCTGATGTGGAGCGCTACCTGGCCTAAAGAGGTTCGCCAGCTGGCAGAAGACTTTCTAAAAGACTATGTCCAAATCAATGTTGGAGCGCTGGAACTCAGCGCCAATCACAACATCCTTCAGATAGTCGATGTTTGTATGGAGAGTGAGAAGGACCACAAGTAAGTGACTTGTCACATAGCAGATGATTCTTTTGCTGCTTAGCTTGGTTGTTTTGTATTATACAGGGCCCTGCTGCTTTGTAATCTTCTTTCTTTTAGCAGATATACAGTATATACTGTACATTTATGTATCTGTTAATGTCTTTTTATTTCCTCAGGTTGATCCAGCTGATGGAGGAGATTATGGCTGAGAAAGAGAACAAAACCATCATCTTTGTGGAGACCAAGAAACGATGTGACGATCTCACACGCAGGATGAGACGTGATGGGTGAGTACACATGTAGCCGGACTATTACACAAGATAAACATACCCCGGCACCAGTGACTATTAAGAATTTAAGAATGGATCATTTTAAAACCTGGTTAAAGTTCATTTAGGTTCAAGTCGCTTGTCCCTCTTTTAGGTGGCCAGCGATGTGTATCCATGGTGACAAGAGCCAGCCAGAGAGAGACTGGGTGTTATCAGGTACAACAAAAACACGAACATTTGAACAACAGTGATTTATATACTTCAGCGTCATTTCTACGAAGATGATGTTCAGCTTCTTATCGTCTTTTCTTTGTCTCGTGTCGCAGAGTTTCGTAGCGGCAAAGCTCCCATCCTTATCGCTACCGATGTGGCCTCACGTGGTTTGGGTATGTCCTGTGTGCTCGAGTGCAAAGCAATTCATTTCCTCAGTAGAATTACACACAGACACAAGATTTAATGTAGAATGATATCAGTGGTATAATAACAACAATGGTCATTATATAATGATCACTGCATGTTTATTTACAGTAGATTTATGATCAAAAGTCAACTACAAACACATACAGATTTGCTTTTTTTTTTTTTCAAAGAGTATATGATGCTTCTCAGATAAAATGTGTATCTAAGAAGTATGTCATATTTGAAGCAGGGTTTCCTGTCAAGATTTAAGCCACTGCTGCTCTCTTGAATAACACAGAAAAACACTGAACATAGGAATGATGTTGAATAAAGTGTGAAGATGTAAGGGGTGAGGCTAGTGAAGCAGCCCCTTACAGGACTGCAATCAACCTTTAACCTAATTCTATGTTCATTTGTTTTCTTTTCATTTTGTTTTTGTTTGTTGTTTCCAAGTCTCTCCTCCGGCAACTAGAAGCACACAGGCCCTCGGGAGCCTGCAGCCGGACCTAGGCATGACAAATCGAAAGCTGACTTGGGGAGAGAGACGGCCTGATTAATCAGTCCCACACAGCCATCTCTACTGAAAACCTAGAACAGAGCCCACAAACAAAACTCTCCCCCCTTCCAGGACACTGGCTACCTGGGCGACTGGGGGGCAAGCGCGGGGTGCTGCTGGGCTTCCAAATTTGATCGTAGGGTCGGGGGCGGCTGTCAGGTGAGAGGGCGAAGAGGGGGGTATGGAGGAGGGTGGGCTCCTCAGCCATGCCATCATCACAGTGACGCACCACAACATTTGCTGATTAAATTAACTCAGAGACCCAGAGAGTTTTTAACAAAGTTTTTGATGTTTGCGTATTTATTCTGATGGGATATGGATTAAGAAAACTTTCCTGCACAGTCCTTGAAGAGATAGATTTCCATTCCCAATAGCAAACTTTGGAGGACAAATTTTTTTTTTTTTAACCTAAATTGGTCACGATAGACGATAGAAAACACTTAAGTTTCATGAAGCTGAGATACAGTGGTGCGTCACAAGAAGACAGAGAAAAGAGACAACTGCCAGGAAGTGAGGGTGGAAAGCAGCCAAAGCCGGGCATGGACGGCTATGCTGGAGGCTCCCCTCTGACCGCCCCCTGATGCCAGCCCCTGACACCCCCCACCACTGGCTGTGCCGGCCGGCCTCTCCCTCTGCGGACGTCATGTCTGGTCCTGGCTGGCAGGAGTCCTGGCCTGGAGGAGCCACCTCTCTATAATCGACCCCCACCCCCTTTCTGTCCTTTCTTTCGCTCAATTTCTCCACCTCTCTCACACATCTCTCATCTCTCTTCTACCTGCAGTCACTTTCTGTACTGCTCATCACTTCTCACCCTGTTTTTGCTTGTTTCTTAAAAATCTCCCTTTTCTCATTCACCTACTTTCTTTTCCCTCTTTCCTCCACCCTTCGACCTCCTGTCTCCTGTTATCTTTGTTGTTTTTTGTTTAAACCATTTGGGATCCTTGTCCTTTTTGTCCCCTTGCCCTCTATCCCTAAATCTATTGTGTGTCCTGCTTTCAACCCTTCTTTGTTTTTAACACTGGCCATTTTTTTTCTTTGTATACATCATACCCGACCACCAGTCCGGTTTGTAAATATCTCACCAGCTCCATAAGGACTAGCAGTGTCTGTCAGGACTCAAATTCCCTTACAGAGCCCACTCTCAGATCCGTCCACATGTCTTCTCTTTAGTGTCTGTTTCTTGTTACTAAACTTGAAAAGTTGGGCTCGTTGATATCACTGCCTTTGGAAGCGACCTGGGAGGCATTTGGAACAAGCCACAGCAATCAAAGACCATCAAAGCCCTTAAGAAAATCTACCACTTCCACTGCTCTCCATCACGATAAGCAGCTACTTGTCACTGCCACCCACCCTAATGTAGAGATGGCAGAGTAAGTCGTACTTAAAAGGATTTGAGATCCTTGACTTTTACACGAAAGAATCCAGCAAAGACCTCTCCACCCACCACTTTGTGCTGGAAAACAGCATAGTTCACCAGGTCCAAAAAAAAAAAAAAAAAAAGGCTGGATGACACGAAGAGGCACATTTAAGTCTAGAGTAGGACCGCAATCCAGCACTGTCCAGCTGGAGCTCTGGCCCAGACAGTTTCCAGCTTTGGGAGTGTTGTGGAGGAGTGGCGAGGTGGGAGAAGGGACTGCTTTTTGTCCTGTGTGCTCTCCTCCTACCCCTGCAGACCTCCCAGCACTGGTGATGGGTAGAGGGGACACAGGGGTAACTTTGTAAGACATCACTAAATCTCTGATACAGGGTAAGTACTGTACCTCCACCCCTCCCTACCCCCTTCCCCCATTTTCTCCTCCACCGGCCTTCATTATTTTGCTTCCAAAACAAGACTTGTTTTTCCTCTAATCAGCAGTGTTTTCTGAGCCCTTTGTCAACCGTAATGAGAAACAGACCTGATTTGTTTTGAACAGAATTTCCTTTCCCAAATAAATAACTTTATCTCATATTAAGAATAAACTGAGGCAGTTAAACCATTAATCAGCCCTCTAGCCTGCTGAATCTCTCTTTTACACAAGGATAACCAGCTTGGTTTAAATTTTCCCCTTTTTAAATTTCACAAAATAATGTCCGACTTACTCAGCAAACTAACTTTTTCCATCACTTAATTCAAATCTGTAGCTCTGGCTGCATGTAACTTATTTGCATGTGTCCAAGTACATAATTACCACACCTGATTATTGAGCCCTGTTTTGTAATTGGCATGGTAAGTAGATTCATTTCTTATTTGTGTACAAATAGAATAATTTAACAGGTAAGTGATGCTTTCAGAGGATGGGTGTCTTGCAGGTATTGTCTGTCTGGATGTTTGCACAAAACTTAAAATTCATAAATGGAGCAGACTTGATTAATTTCTCAACCACTCTTAGTTTTGATCTGACTTCTGTCTTTGTCTTTTCCATCCCTCCAACTGATCCCATTACACCACCCTCCTCCTCATTCCTGCCGCTGCCTCGAATGTCAAGATGTGGAGGATGTAAAGTTTGTCATCAATTACGACTATCCCAACTCATCCGAGGACTACATCCATCGCATCGGTCGCACAGCCCGCAGCACCAACAAAGGTACCGCCTACACCTTCTTCACTCCGGGGAACCTCCGCCAGGCCCGTGAGCTGATCCGGGTGCTGGAGGAGGCCCGACAGGCCATCAATCCTAAACTACTACAGCTGGTTGATACTGGACGTGGAGGAGGCGGAGGAGGTGAGGGACACTTCCTGCTGGATTAGATCACTATATACTCAGCACACACTCATTCAGCACCAAAGAGGATAGAAAGATGAAGCAGCCTCATACACTCTCACCTCCTTTATCCTTTGTCCTCTATTCCTAGGTGGGCGTCCCCGTTTCCGTGGCAACTCAAATTCTAACAACCCCAACCTGATGTACCAGGACGAGTGTGACAGGCGAATGCGCTCCGTGGGTGGGGGCGGCAGCACCACCACCAAGGACAGCCGTGGCAGCAGCAGCAGCAGCTATGGCCGCGACGGCCGAGATAGCCGCGGAGGAAGCAGCCGGGACGGGGATCGCTCGTCCTCATCTTCCTCCTCTTACAGAGACCGCAGCAGTAGGGATGGAGGACGCAGCTACGGCTCCAGCGCCACCTCCAACTCGTCGACCAGTACCAGAATACCAACGGCAGCAGCAGCAGTCAGTACAGCAGTTCCCGGGCCAGCTCGGGGACAGGTGGCAGCGGAGTGGGGCAGAACCCACCTACTTCATCGGGTCCCCAGCCTCTAATGGCCCAGCAGTTCAACCCTCCCCAGCCCATGATGGGCCTGATGGGGCACTCACCATTCCAGTTTGCTTCTCCACCTCCCAGAAAGTAATGTGATCTATGTATCAGTCACACACAACACAACACAACACACAGTTCAACCAGTCTCAGAATTAGTAAGAAATCTTGATTTTTGGGTTCAGTCCCCGGTCGTTCACCACTGTAACATCAAGACACCAGTTATGAGCGTGGATGAGTTGCAACACATCGTGTAGAGAATTTTCATTTCAGCAAGACATCAAAACATTTATCAAGTGTTCAATCCTTTTATGTTTTTGACTTTTTCTTTGAACACAAATGAATCAGCATCATTTGTTGTTAAACTTGTCTGTATCATCTGACCAAGTTTGTCAGTCTTTTTGTACAAACATGCTGTTTTTGTATTGTGAGCCGCTAGAGAGGATTTATGTAGTATCTGCTTTTCCCTCTAGGTGTGTCAAAGGTAGGTGCTGAAGTTTATTCTTATAACATGAATATAAGTTTCTGTTTGAAAGTCTCTAAGTTACAAGATCAGTTTGAATTGAGTAAAGATTTTTTTTTTTTTCAGTATTTTCTTTGAAATGTATCTCGATTACATTAGATATAATTTTAGGCCTTATGGCAGCAACTCTGCGGGGGCTTTGTGTAGCCATGGCAGCAGTTAAAAGTCAAGCATGTAAATGAGCTGCTTTCACATTTACGAGTTTGTGTACTGACAAATTTAAGACTCACCATAGATTATGGCATTCAGTTAATCAGCAGTGTGGTCTTTGCAGAGGTGACTGTTGAGTTTTTCCGTACAAATAGTAACTTCTCTTTTTACAGTTTGTTTAATAAAGCTCTTCGATGTATCGCTGTGTACTGTTGTGTCATTAACACTGAAATCATGGATGTGCGTGGCAGCTTTAGGTGTTTTCATGTGGTGGGACAACACAAATGAACGTGCCTTCAGGTCACCAAGAAAAAAAAAACCTTTATTACCCATTAGGAATATTTTACCAGTGTTATGCTCTTGCACACTGCACAAGTCAAATGTACATAACAGAACTGCCATCATTGGTATTTACAAAGCAGTCATCAGAGTTTTAGTGCAGTGGAATGTGACTGAGAGCCTGTGGGGAAGGAGGAAGTGTTCAGCATGGCTGACATGCATTGCAGACTGTAGAAAGAAGTTGAACATGTTTGAGACAGACACTGTGCACGGAGCACGTGGGTGCAGCTCAGTTTTGCATGTGCTCAAGTTTTTTTCCAATAAATGCTGAAATATTAACAAAAAAAAACGAGCTAAAGAAAAGATTTTTCAAAATGTAATTTATACCCTACTTAAAACGCTTTGAATATATTAATTTAAGGTTAGAATGTAGCTGATCTGTGTCTCGGACAAACTGGAGACCTAATATGACGGACGTGTAACAGATATGACCAAAAAAAAACAAAAACATTCAAACGCACTAGAATTTAAATGTTAGAACTGCAAAATAGGCACATACGGCAGATACACAACTGTTACAGTAAGATTTTGTTCTTTACACAAGATGAGGAAAGGACAGAAAAACAGCACTATCGAAAGAAACCTCGTCTGTGCAAATCAAAACGTGGACTCAGTTGTTGCAAAAGAAAGAAGTGATATTCACTCCATCACAAACTAGACACCAGAAAACAATTGATTAAGTACAGCGTTGTTCTGCAAACTAAGATGAGCCGTGTCTATGTAATGCTTATGTTCTTTCTCTACTGGTGCGCTGGATTTTGCAAGCAGTGTAGCATGTTAGCAGAGCATGTTAGCAGAGCATGCAGAGTGAAGTTAAACTGATAATTTATTCAAACTGACCTTGTGCCTCAAGTGTTAAAGAAAAAGAAAAGATTCGAGCACACCAAGTGAGCAAATATGCACGCATTTGATGTCGTTTTCTTCCTTCGTAGCACTGTCTGTTAAAAACAAGATGACAGGACTCGCAACAGCAGTTGCAGGTTTGTTTTGAAGCAGCCACATAGAAGCAGACTAGACCTAAACACACGACTCGTTTAAAGCAAAGCATACACACGTTCACTGACTGAGCATGAGCGTAATCCCAGGAAAAAACAATCAATACCAATCAAAAAAAAAAAAAGAGTACAGTGTGATTACAAAAGAAAAAGGAAAAAAAAAAAAAAAAAAAACAGGCTTATGTGGAGTTGGAGAGTTTGTTTAGGAAGGAAGCCGGTCTGAAAGCTGAGAGTCTGTCATGTGTTGGTTGTGTTTAAATGCTATAGGTTCCCCCACGTCTCTGGAGGAGGAAACTGTTCTAGATCGCCACTCTCGTTGTGCTCCTGCTCTCCCATGGTGAAGGTTAATCTGTACTGCAGCTGTACTTTGTCCTGAAACACACAAACACAGGATGGGAGAGGTAGGTTGATATATAGGTAAACCTCCAGAGAGCCTGAGCTGGACAGACTAATCTCATTACCATGAGTCAGAAGAACTACTCAGTGAGATACAAGAGGGATAAATAGACTTATGACAGCCGTGTATGTGACTTAACCAGTGGGGGGAAAAAAAAAGTGTCTTTTTTTTAAATTTGTAATTCAAAGTAACTAACTTGATTTCTTGTTCTCGTCGTTCTGTTTGCACACTCGTAGCTGTAGCTTGCAACCACAGTAAGACTTTGTGGTGAAGTGGTGGTTTAGACACGAGGCAGCCAGTGATGCATAGATACAGTTAAAAATCTTTGCTTACCTTGTTTGGGTTTGCCAGCAGCAGGATCTGTGTGACTGCAGCAGGAGGAAGAATGGGGTTGAAAGCTGGGAGCTCTGTTCCTGATGGAGGCTGCAGCTTCACTGCCATAGACTGCAGTTGATAAAGAAAAAAAAAAACGTTCTTTACTGTAACAGCATCAGACACTGCATCGGATCAGACGCAGTAGTTTAGGGTCTTTACAAGATGAACAACTTTTATCGAGTGATTCACGGCTGACCTTTGGAGCCGTGGTCTGGAAGTCGATGTTGGTGACGGGGACAGGAGCGGACGACAGCATGGAGATGATCACCACCAGCACATCAGGACGAGACGGAGGCGAGTCGCGAGCAAAGTGAAAGAGAACCCGCAGACTGTGTCCATCAAACACAGTCACAGGCAACAGACTACCTGGAGAGAGAAAGGACAAAATGATGGAGAGAGAGGAGAGCGTATCATAAATCTGTACTTCCAGGTGGGCAGAAGCATAAAAGACGTCACGTTAACTTACTGGGCTTAATGGATTCTAGCGGTACAAAAACATCGGTCAGGGTGACTTCTGCAGGAGGAGACTCTGTGTGAGTTGGGGACATGTCCAGCAACGTTGCTCCGAGGCTGGGCTGAGAGTTGAGGAGAGGTGCAGGAGGTTCAGCGGAGAATGCTGGGATGGGGTGTGGAGCAACACCGGACCCGGACTTGCTCTGGAGATCTCTTAGAGTTGGTTTGGTTTGCTGCTTGTCCCTAAAAGCAGAAAAAAATGACCAAGTCACCCCTGTGTGCTCGATTCTACTCTTAAATCCTTTTTGACAAGTTTCAGGAACATGCAGACAACCAAGCAGACAAGCCTATCAAATTAAAACTTACAAAATATGACATGACAGTTCTGACAGTAATGTGGCAGCAGTAGAATATTGTTAGTTAAATACCATTTGACCTGCAGGCCCTCTGGAGGCAGGGACTGCTGCAGCAGTGTCTTTCCTAGCAGGTCCAGCTCGTCCAGGGCAGAGTTCCCGGGCGTGGAGCCAGATGAGACAGGCTGAGAGTGGGAGGGAGGGTCTGGACTCAAGAGGAGACTGGGTGCTGCTGGGATGTCTGCATCTATGCTGTCAGAAGACTAGAAGCAGACGGTGAGAGTGTGTGAGCGTACACAGATGGCTGCATCGGAGCAGCATTGAAAGCAGTGATGTCCATTAACATGAATTACAGAAAGAAGTTGTCACTGAAGATCACAATTATAATAATAAATGAATCCTCCCTCCGCTCACCTGGAAGGAGTCCCAGGCTGTGGAGTCTTCAGGCTGGGAGGCAGGGTTGGAAGTGTGTGTTCCTTCACTCAATCCTGTGGGATAGAGTGGCAGTGCTGTTTATAAAGTTACACACTTTCAAGCTGTTGCCAAATTTTGATTTCAGTTTATTTTACAACCCACATGCCACACAATCCCAATCAGTATCCTGCATACAACTTATTGGTGTGCGGTGTTTTACCGAGTGACATGAGCTCGTCGTCGAGGAGACTGATGCCCATCTCTTGTGAGGGGGCGTTGAGGCTGTCTGTCGGAGTGGGAAACTCTGGGAAGGATGGAGGCGACTGTGGTGATGTGTCCAATCCTGACAGATCTAGCAGTGCCGTCCCTCCTGTGAGAAATGGAGTCAAGCTAGTTCATTTCAAACCGACTAAAACAAAAACCGAATCTACGTTCAGCATGACGAGCAATTCTAAATCTGATCTTCATGCATCTCTGTGCTTCACCCACCTGTTTGTTTCTGTGTGTTCAATGTGTTGTTGCCGTTTACTATCTCCCCCTTCACCTGCTGTTTGTACAGGTTGATGACGTGAGTCAGGCTGTCGTTGGCCTGCAGGATCTCCGCTGTGAAAAGACATAAGAAAATGTTCCTAAATAGTTTCCACAGTGTTGATCATTTAGAAATGATGTCTCTCCCGCTGCGCAGCAGAGTGGACTGCAGCTTAGAAAGACTGTTTATAAGCTGCTGGAGAGCACAGTTGGCAAGCATCTTTCCAGCTCAAAAATATTTGAGATTTAGTGTGGGAACTCTGCTCCACGGGCTTGAAGTCTTTGACATTTAATGACGGATGAATAAAAATAATGCTCACCCAAAGCCTCATCGTTGTCCTCTGTATCGCTTGCCAGTCTGAACAGTGTAGGTCTCATTTTCTCACAGCGCTGATACAGGTCCTGAAACAAACAAACAAAAAAAAAACCCACAAGTCGTAACCAAGTGTCTGTCTAGTATACCACGATGCGATACTCAAAGTCAAAGCGTCTTTATTTCAGTTAACCTGTATGAGTTCAGCGTTGCTCTGGTTGCTGCCAGTGCTGTCGTAGTCCTGCAGAAGCTGAGTTAGCAGAGTGACGCTCTCTTTGACCTCCTGAATGGCGTTCACCCGCTTTGACACTTTCTCTGCTCGCTTCTGATCCTACAACAGAGACGAGACGAGTTGACAGACGGCATACAGAACAGGGCGTGACCACAAACGCGTGTATGAAATGAAAACATAGCTGAAGGCAAGAATTTGTTAAGTACAGCAAGGTAAGGGAGAGGGCACCAATGATCCTTGAAATCAAGGCAGATTTACTCAGAAGAGTCCTGCTGAATCATTCTGCCAGTGACACAAAACCCCTCCAGGGCATTTCCTCATTCATTTAATGTTACTGCTGTGAGTGCAGCACTCTGGTATTTTTACTCCATTTTGTAATAATCGCACACACAAGACGATATCTGCAGCGCTGAAGAGTGGTGGTGCAGTTAACGTAGGACAGAAAGATTAATAAAAAAGGTAACAGAGAGAGTTTACCTCTTGGACCATTTCCTTGATGAGTTTGTTGGCGGCTTTAAGGTCCTCGGGGTGCGAGCTATTCAACAGGCGAGACAACATCTGACAAAGACAGCCAGAGGACACACAGGGGAAAACAAAGAGGGTTCATAAATCCCACAGGAGAGACGAGCACAGTCACGTTGCATGCACAGTGGGTGAGAAACTGGCTCCGGTCACAAAAGCATCTTTTACAAATAACTGATTATTTTATATTTTCTTACTTTTGACTTCTCTTCGTCCTCAAAAATGGCATTCTTGGGTCTGGGTGGTGGAAGGTTCAATAGTTTGTCAGGTGGCAGCTCTGGGTCTTGTTTAATAATACCTGATTTACAAACACAGAATATGAACAAGTCAAGGCGTTAAATGCATCACATCATTACTTATCACTGAAGTTGGAAATATTCAAATGGACTGCAAACTCTAGAAGTTATATTTTCCATTAATCTGATGACAGAGAGCCTCTTACCTTGTTTCTTCAGCATCTGATAGGCATCTGAGATCTTGGCCTCATCAGGCAACCCCAAAGTCCAGCTATAGATCAACTCCAAAACCTTCTTTTTTACTGGCTCTGGAGACCTTGAGCCCAGGTACTGAGTCGGAAAAGGATTGAGGACAAGACACATTTAGACACAACACAAACCACGTCCGGAAAAACAGACGCACTCAGAAAATCTTACCTTTGGAGAAACTACTTTGATGAGTTCATTGAGAAAACGGAACTTGCCCACTTCATTGTGAAACCTTTTACCGCAGTTTTTCATACATGTCTCCAGAACCTAGGAGAGAAACACAAAGTGGCAAAAATAAAACTAAATCTGAAAACAGCAGCGCCATGCTCTAAAACTCATTCGAACACTTCAACATCTACTACATCTTTCTGAATTGCATAGAGGTTTTTGGAAGGCCACAGGATGAGATCTACCAAAAGTTCTAATTTTTAGCAGTCAAACATGTATATGCGAAAGTATAAACAAATGTATATATCCCATACAAAGAAAACTGCACTAAAAAAAAAAAAAAAAACAGGGTCATCAGTATTGACAACAGATCCTGGTTCAGATCTACACTCACCAGCAGAGCCTGCATGGCCTCCCACTCCTGTGGAGACTGGATCTTGTGGGCCAGGAGTCTGGTGGCCAGCTGAGGCCTGAAACAGAAGTCACAAACCATGGCTCAAGGTCCGAAAGCAAAAGAGAAAATGTAATCCCTAAAACAGGCCTTCTTTGGGAGAAAGGATGACCACACTACCACAGTTAAGGCTTCTGAGATGTATAAACTTGAACCAGCATTAAATAGATCATAACAGAAGCCATGCAGCACAAAACATCATCCACTTACCCCTCCAAGTCATTGTTGAGCTGGTCACAGAAGGCATGGATGCTGCTCCAGTCTGTGTCTCTGTTTAGCGGGTTTGTGGCTCTGTCTGAAATGACAACAAATGGGAGGTCACATCGACTACACTGCATTACACCAATATCAGTATTCGGATTGTTAGAATGCATGTGTCTGAGGGGCGTTACGTGATGTGTGCATGTTCTCCCTGCGTCTGCGTGGGTTCTCTCCGCCTTCCTCTCACAATCCAAAAGACATGCACTTAATTGGTTAATTTAATACTTTAAATTGTGAATGTGAGCATGAATGGTGGTTGTGCCCTGTGATGAGCTGGCAACTTGCCCTCTTGTCCTCTCGGCCAGAGTCAAGATAAGCAGTTACTGATAATGGATGGATGAGATGGTTACAGCAAAGATAATATGACTATAAGATTATTTACATTTCTGGATTTAATGTTTTCATCTAATATATATATATATATAACATAACTGTTAAGATATGTATCTTTATAAGGTGTTAAGTGCATTATTTTAGGTAGGAGTTAATAAACTTGCAACTGAATGCATGTTGTTCATTTTTAGATTAGAAATTGAACGTGTTGTCAATATTTACATCCAGAACATCTTCACATTATAGAGATGTTGAGCCTGCTGTTTATATTTTTTCCTAATATAAAACTTTAACAAAGCACCTGAGAAAGCCCAAGAAGGCCTTAAGTCTTCCCATGTGACTCCACGATTAAAATTAATTAAGTCTGAGCCACATAACGTCAGCAGAGAAATACACAGGGAAGGTGCTAAGTGAGTGTCACGTTAGCTAGCTCGCTGTCGGCAGTCGCACTGTGTCACTGTGTCGTCTAGAACTTTCTTACGAGGCCGGAGCTTTGCCTCAATCACAATCTAAACCCTGGGACTAAAAAAACGGGTCGCTCACTAGCGTTTCCTAGCTGAACTATCGTGTCGTAAAGCTAACGCTACGCCTGGTGTTGTGTGTGTGTGTGTGTGTGTGTTGACAGCTGGCAAGCACAACAGCTCCGGAGCTAAGGGTTAGCATCCTGGATGTGACGGCAAGGTTCGAGTCCCCCCTCTCTCTCTCTCTCTCTCTCTGCCTGCTGGGACACGCGATGCTGCTGTGGTGAGCTGTCATCTCGTCGACGACAGCTCACGGATAAATATGTGTGAGTGTCCGGGCGTTCAGGCGACGCTGGCTCGGTAGAATAAGTTTAAAATACTCACTGATACGAGACTCCAAACTCTCTGCATCGGGCGGCGCAGCCATCACTGCGAGATTTATGTGATGTGTCGGTCTCGCGAGGGAAGCTCACGAGCACGTAGAGGCAGAAGAGGCATAGAACTAGAGCGGATAGAAAGTACTAATTTTAAATATGATGATACGATTTTATTGTGTTTTTATTATATTTATGTACAGTATGTAAACGCTATGCCTCGTTCATTTAAAAAGAAAAAATCATAAATCGTTGTAATACGCATGTGTTATTGAAATTGAGAAATTACTCACTGGTGTACAATAAATAATTGTTATTTTTTAATCTAACGGCTTCACCACGTTTGCTTAATTAATCCTAATTATTTTATGAGTTTTATAAACAAAGTCAACTAAAATGTTCATTAAAAAAATAAAATAAATAAAAATCGACAAATATTACATATAGAAAAGTGTGAATTTGAACGCGGATAACTATTCTAGCACACCTGTTTCTATCATCAAAGCGCGAGACGGGAGAACCACACCGGAAGTAAAACTCCTTCAAAATAAAAGCAGACCGTTTAGTTGCTATGGCCACCAATACTGTATCTGTAAAGAAAATTAGAGACGAAGCACATATTCGGCATAGTTTTATCACTGAACAGGTCGAATTTCGTCTCTTAATCTATTTTTTTAAGCATTTAAATATTAGTGCTGCTATGTTTTAGTTTAACCGGAAGTAGCGACTTTTTAAACTATTTTTAACGACTTAAAACTCACGAGAACTGAAATAACAAGTGGATTTTTTTTCCCAAAATATTACATTAAAAATAATATTGTTGGATGACACTAAATACGTTCACATAAAAAGTCCTATTTTTACTCCAGGAGAGCTGTTTTATGGATGAAATTTTGCAATAACTGGTCGTAGTTGATTTAATGGTCTGTTTTAATAATAAAAAAAATCATATATTATCTTTATTATCTTTTTCTGTCGTGCAGTGAAGAGAAAACAGTCTGTCAAGACTGCATCTGAGAAATAAACCTGTAATCAGAAACCTCCCTTTCCTAATTATAGCGTAGCAGCAGCTCTGTGTCTCCCTCCAGCGGCAGCTATTGTGCATTTCACTCAAAGTGGAGCACAACAAGGTGGACCACGCCAAGTAACGGGATTTTACTCAGATTTGCACCTCTTCTATCAAACCGGTCATCTGGAGTGCTGCAGATGTTTGGACGCCTCTTCACTATATTCGGGAGCTCGTTGCTGGTTTGTGGTGGTTGTAGCTGTGAGTGAGGGAAACTGTGTGAGACTTATTTTAACTTGCGGCTGAGGCAACGTAAACAAAAATCGCTCTACGCGTGCAGACACCTTCTTTACTTCTTCACAAAGTGGCATAACAGGAACGAATAACTTCCTTCTTCCTGCTGCTCACCAAACCGATACACAAGTTTGGCCGCAGCTTTTCTGCACACACACACACACACACGGTTGCTGCATAGGTTGTAGATGCTCGCTTCCTGTTTCCTCCGCAGTGCCAAACCTGCCCAGCTTTATTTTGATCTTCTCTGACATCTAAAGTGTCACGTTCAACCAGCACACGTGTCAAAGCTCCAAACAGACATGGCATCGCCGAAGACTTTACGAGAGTGGTGCCTCCTCACATGCGCCTGTTACCCCAACGTGGAGATAAAGAACATGTCAACCTCATTCAGGGATGGACTTGCCTTTTGTGCCATCATCCACAAGCACCGACCTGACTTGATGTAAGTACACCAGTAGTATAGAGCTGTGCAAAGCCACGCTTAACCAGATGGACAGCCTAATCTGATGCTGCATGAGTAAGACATTTCTAACATTATGAGCACATTGTCTGTTTTGGGGGCCTGCACAGATTGACTGTCTAATCTGGAGCAGAGCAGGACTTGCACATTGTGTCTGGTACTATCTGCTCTCCCTCTGTCCCTATGCATAACATTTTCTTGTCCAGTTTAATTGGATTAGTTAGTTTGTCTTTGCCTCTTTCGCACAGCGATTGAATTGGAATCATGTCATCTAATCTCTGATCTTGAACTGCTTTTTTACTCATGCACTGCTTTATATCTGTGCAGTCTCTCTGTAGCTGTTTTATTTGTTTGTGATTGTAATTTTTCATCATCGGTTAATCAATCTCTCCATTTTCTTCACCTTCCTCCAGAGATTTCATCTCCCTGTCCAAAGATAATGTCTATCAAAATAACAAACTGGTAAGTCATCTCCCGCCTCTCTTTGTCTGAGGTTTATTTGCCATTAACGCAGAAGACTGTGGGTAATCTGTATCAACCCTGTTTACCTCCATGCTCTGTCTATCCTTCCTCATCTGTAGGCATTTGATACCGCAGAGATAAAGTTGGGCATCCCTGCACTGCTGGACCCAAAGGACATGGTTTCCACCAAGGTGCCTGATAGTTTGAGCGTCATCACCTACCTTTCCCAGTACTACCACTTTTTCAACAGGAAATCTTATGGTGTGTTGAGTAGAGCCTCTCTTTTCTGTTTTATAGCTCTTTATTAGATGATTTATTGCCAGTTATGTACAGCAAATTAGGAGGCAGAGGTTTCTTGACTCGCTCAGAGGTATGAGGGACAATAACAGGTTACGGGGATTATATCTCTTTACAAGATATACAAATTTATGACCCTCAAGCCATTTGCTTACTTTTTTTCCTGCTTCATCACCAGTATTTTAGGTGCACTATTATCCTTTACTCATTTTGTTATTAAAATTTTCAGCCACACCTCATTCTGTTTTGCCAAACCATTCGCATGTCTTCTCTTGACTTTGCAGCTGGTCTTGCCAGTTTGAGGTCATCACATGTCACGGTGTTAAACAACAACACAAAGGCTAAAGCTCCTGATGGTCTGAAATTCCGTAAGGTAATTCCTCGCAGTCATTTTAATGCATATCTACTCCCAAAGTGGGCACGCCTGTTTTCTAATACTTTGTGTCATCTCAGCTGCTGGGCTAACAGTCTGTTTGTTTCTCTTCTATTTTTCAGAGCTTGACTGATCTCGAAACCAGCAAAGATCTCATATCCAACACGAAGCCACGGACGGTGTGTAATTTGTGTTTTAAGCCTGTCCACCTCATACAGAGACATTTGATTGACGGAAAAGTCTACCATCGCAGCTGTTTCAGGTAACAGCGCTGTTCACAAGGTAACAGCAGCTTTTTATTTCATTTTATTTATTGCTTCTGTTAGGATCCAGATCCAGAAATTTCTGGACAGTGTGTAGATCTGTTTGAGACGGACTGCAGGAATGCATCTCAAATGTGTTTCAAGTGACTACTATGATCATATCTGACATGCCTACTCACTCACATAAGATTATATGATCGTAGCCAAAGGAATCTGTATCTGCGCTTGACCTACAACTTGTGAAGAGAACTGTTTTTTAGTTATTTAGACATAAGTGCAGGTCAGTTATGGGATTACTCTTTTTTTTCTCTTATTATATGTTAAGGATGCTTTAACAGCAACAAATTTCATGTTTGTCTTTCAGGTGCAAAGTGTGCCACAACACTCTTTTACCAGGGTCTTACACAAAGGGAAGTGATACTGGCTCCTTGATCTGCAGTCACCATGTAACAGACAGTAAAAACACTCCTGCTGACTTCAATCAGCAAATTAGATCGACTGCGAATCAGCCCAGACGTACATCTCAGACAGGTTATTTTTCTCTTGGTGGATTGGCTATCACCAGCATCCCTCATTACACTAAGCAAACAGAGTCACAGGACAGACTGGTTTGTAAAATAGCAGATATGGAGGGGGATGAAAAGGAGGAGTGCAACAGAGAAAACAGAGACTGCACTGTTAAACAGGAGAGCAAGGTAAAGAACCCAGAGCCTCCCCACCCAGTGTTGCAGACAGGACTGTCGAAGGAGCTGAAAACGCTGGACAAGCAGCCAGTCTGGCAGACGGCGAGGTACAGCAGGAAGTGGCAAAGACTCAAGAGCTTGCCAAGCTCTCTTCATCTTGTGCACAAGTGACAGAAGGAAGTAGTCAGCCAGTTTCAGCACCCAGGCGGATGTCAGACTCTTCTGCAGTCCCTCGTCCTGCAAGCAGGAACAAAACTCCCCAGACAACATCCAGCTCCCCTGCTGCAGGTAAACAGGCACTATATTATCCTACTGTTATTTACTTATTGTGTGTATGTTTATTATGTGAAGCCGTTTTTCTCTCTCTTTCCCTGCGCAGGCAATTCATACAGCCAAAACAAGCGTTCACCCAGTACGACTCACATGTAAGTAAACAGAGAGAGTCTGTTCTCTGCTTACCTTTGGCACAGACTCAAACTCTCTCCTGTATTTCTCTTGAATATGTTGTGTGTGAGTGCGTGCATGTATAATATTTTCTTTGACTCATTTCCTCTGTAAATTATATTTCATAATCAGAATTGAAGAAGAAAAGAAAAAGAAAATGAAAGTACAACAAATAACATACTAAATGTGGGGAAATATCTTAAACATCACATAAAAGAATCTTTATAAATTTGATTTACCATCATTTAATTTCATGTATTTATTAAGAAGGATGGTTCTCATTTATTTTCTCATTTATATTTTGTAAATTTGCCAGTGTCAGCCCTTTGGCGAAATGTTTAAATTGACAGACAGAAGACAACAAGATGCCAACAAAGACATTCTCAGTACACAAGCTATGCAGAGCAACAGGAAACAGTAAAAACAATACATAGCTGTACGTATAATGCATCTATTCACTACATGTAGCCAAGCAGGCAACATGAAGTAACAAAACACAACCAGCGATACTGATTATAACTACTTTTGACACATGCAGAGCAGACCTAAGCAATAAGATATAAATAAAATTTGACAGTCATAATGTTGATCTTGATAAGAATAAAGAACGATTTTCTCTGTTGTTCTTCCTCAGTTGTAGAGTCACTTCCTTATGCACCTTTTTTCTTTCCCCTGTTGCACCAGACCAACCAGAGAAAGCCTGCAAGTGAAAACCAAACATCCATGGCTGACCATCATCCATCCTGGACCCTGGACACAGCTGCCTCCCGCCGCAGCTCCAGTACCCATTGCTCGATCCAAATCTGTCTCTAACCTGCAGACGTCATGGTGCAGACCCAAAGTGCCTGGTCCCAATCCATTTGCAGAGGATGTGGATGAAGAAACACACGAAGAGGACACTAAACCTGAGCCTGCAGACCAAACTGACCCCTCAGTGGCGCTTATCCTTTTAGGGAACGTAAGCAATCTGGGTGGAGTTACTAACACAGTGTGCACTTCAAGCGATCCAGTCGGAGATACTAGTCAAAGTAGTTTATCAGGTTTGGGTGGAAAGACTGGAGGTTTACTAACAGATGTGACTGGAACAGCGGCAGGACTGCATGCCACTTCAGATGAAACACGGAGTGCCAGTTTAACCAGGAGTCTCTCTGTGCCAGCTCTCAAATCTGCTAACGGTCAAAGTTCCTTCACGGCTGTTGCCATGACAGAGGCAAATGACTCAGGTCAGGCTGTTCAGGTCACATCATGCCAAAGTAAGGTATGAATAACATAATCCAAAGAGGTTGTTTTTATGGGATGTTAATGCTGTTTAAACATATCACAAGGTGTTAAGCAGGTTTTACAGTGTCTGTCATGATTTTAACTCAACATCATATATAATATAACTTGCCCCACAGTGTTCCATTTTCTTCTCATTTATAGCTGGCCTGCAAAGAGAACCCTTTTGATCGAAAGCCTGGAATGTCCAAATCAAAGGCCGCCTCATCTGAACAGGCTCCTGCCCCTGGACATGGCTTCCCACTCATCAAGAGGAAGGTACAATGGCTGGATTTAGAACTCAAACAATAAAAACAATAAAACAATACAAAATAAATAAATAAATCAAACACACTTTTATTTTCACCATTACAAATAGCCCTCATGCATAGAAATTTAGGGTTTTGCAGAAATTATGCATCATTTTAGTCTTAAATGTTGCTTGGCAGGTACGGACAGATCAGGATATTTCCACAGAAGACCTACAGGCGCAGATGAACGAGTTGGATAAACATCTGGAAGCACTGGAACAAAGAGGAGTTGAACTGGAGAGGAATCTGAGAGACTTAAAGAATGGTTGACCGAATTGTTCCTACTGTTTCTAGAAGAAATGTTTTTTTTACTGGGACAAAATCATTGTTTCTGTGACTCCAGTGTGCATAAATACTAACCTTGTCATGGGCATATTTATATCTCTGGCCTCTTTCAGATAAAGAGCAGGAACAAATGCTAATGGAGTGGTTCTCTCTTGTCCATGAGAGGCATGTTCTGCTGCGCAGGGATACAGAGCTTGTCTATCTGTAAGTAGTACTCTAGTAACGAGTTGCATGTGCCATCTGTGAGTGTTATGTTATGATTTTGTGTTGTGCCTTTCCCCAGGACAAAGCAGCAGACGTTCGACGAGAGACAGGCAGATGTGGAATATGAGCTCAGATGTCTCCTTAATAAACCAGGTGAGTATGTAGTTCTGTAATCGTTGTTTCAGCTAACGTATCAGACAATAATTACAAATATTTATCTCAATAACAGGGATCAATAATCCTTATGATGGGGCCTATATGATCATATAAAGAAAGCCCCCACATTTCTAGGTTCACCCCTAACCATAGCACCTCACTGGTTACGTAAATGTTAAACACTGTCGTATTCAAATTCAGAGAGTGACTGGAGTCAGGACGATCGAGGTCGAGAGCAGCAGCTGATGGATGAGCTTGTCGCTATCATTGAGCAGAGGAACGAGATCATCAGCAACCTGGATCAGGACAGGCAGAGGTGCACAGAACAACACAACACATTGTGCTTTCACATTCATAGATTTTTGTGTTGAAAAGTATGAATGCAACTTTGGTTTTCTGATCAGGGAAAGAGAAGAAGATCTGCTTTTGGAAGACATGATGAAGAACAAAGGTGAGAAATGAAAGTCCACCTTAAAAATAGCCTTTTTCATACTGTGATGTGTCCTCTCCTGTCCATGTCTTACTCTCCTCTCTGCTTGTGAAGACGGCAGAGCAACTTTAGCATTAAGCACATAAATTCTCTATAAGAAGACTCATGCTTGCTGCACATAACTGTGACATCTCTCCTCCAGAGTTCCAGAAAGAAGAACTAAAAGAGATAAAGAAGTCAAAAGGAAAGTTCCGGGCCTCCAAAGTTTTTAAGATGCTGAATCATAAAGCAGAGAGAACCAAAGACTCCACGGACAAAAAAGCTGAAGTACTATCTTGAGTGCAGAAACTCTCAACAACAAACTTGTTTATATGTGATAAAAGTGTTTATTGTGTTCAAAAGCAGCTTGGTACCATAAACAAAGTAAATGCCTGGTTAAATGAGGTTATTAATACGTTTTCTCTCCCATTCATTTATTACTTTTTTAAATTTTATTACATATCTGTATTAGTTGAATAATACAATAAATATTTATTTGGCTACGTTTTGTGTCTTATCTATAGAGAAGAATTTTATTTTATTTTTTAAAATGCTAGTTATCTACTATACTGATAAAAAAGTCCAATTAAATTCAGGTAATCAGGTAAAACAAACAAGTCACAAGCTGTTTGATGACTAAAAATATTCACCCACCCAGTGTACATGTTATTTCCAACATCAGTTTCAATATTTTTGCACTAATGTTATGGTTTGAAGTTAGAAACACTGAAGAGAAGAACGTGGAAATCCTTGAAGAGCTGAATCCCATTTTTGTTTGTTCAATGCACAGATACTGCAGCATTTATGAAAAGACAGTTCACATAGGGTCAAGGTTGAATCATTGTCTGTACTGTATCCTGACAAGCTCTTCTTGGAGTCCTGGTTTGTTTTTATAGTATAGATAAACTATAGGCATTAAATGAGTCAGCTATTTAAAAAAAAATAAAGATGGCTGTGCTCTTTGGTTAAACATTTTAAAGTCATGGATAAATAAATTAAAGCTTAAAAATCGGCACATTTAACAACTCTAAGTTAGTCCCTGTGTTTGTAGGTCAAATTAACTAAAAGCAGTTAGGAAGGTGGTCCAAGACGCTTCCCACTAATTCACTGAACAGTGAAACAGACAAATAAACGCTGACACACACCACAATCATTTTATTTTGTTACATCATGGCAAAATTTTGTTTTGTTGTTGTCAAGTTACAAGCGGAACTTATAACGAACGTTCCCTTTTGGAGCATCCGGAATATTTCCAAACGCACCAAACCACCGGAAGTTGAAAGCTCTCACCGCTCATGTGGGTCCATGTTGACAACAAGAAGTGTGACTGAAATTTGTCTGAATACTACATATTCACATACACGAGCTTCAAAATAAAACATGTCCGACAACGAGGATAAGTAAGTGACCACACAGAGCGTTAACGTGTTATATTAAACGTTGTATTTACGTTTGTATCACGTTAACGTAACAAAACGCGGGCTAACGTTGTTAGCGCTGCAGCTAACTAACGGTTAGCCGGTCAGCCATCAAAGCTGTCTGTTACAGATGTTCTCTGCCTCTGTTTGCTGTCTTATAACTGTCTTATTGTTACATTTAAAGCTTCGACGACGGAGATTTTGATGATGCCGAAGAGGACGAGGGGTTAGATGACCTGGAAAACGCGGAAGATGTAAGTCCGTCCTTTAATTGTTACATTATTGGCTTTTAATTGGATAAAACAGACATGATCTTATTTGATAGCAGCATCCTGTGATCATTTAATTCAGTGTGTGTTGTGCTCTTGTGTTCAGGAGGACCAGGAGAATGTGCAGATCCTGCCGGCAGGAGAGGGACAGCAGGCCAACCAGAAGAGGATCACAACTCCGTACATGACCAAATACGAGAGGGCCAGAGTGCTGGGCACGCGAGCTCTACAGATAGCGTGAGTGTTGTCATATATGTGAGCCTACACTGAGGTTCTCAGGCTAGTCTGTAGGGATTTAGCCTGAGAACCAGAGGGTGGCCGGTTCAAGTCCAGGGTGGACTGCTCGCTGGAGAGGTGCCAGTTCACCATGAGCTCCCAGGGCACCGCTGTGTGTGAGCCACTGGAAAGAGTAAACGTCAGAGTGAAAATGATTAATGCTCCTTCCCGTTTGATCATATTCACTTAACTATTATCCAGAAAGGTCTTATGTGATCTCTGATTTTTGAGTGTATCAATATCATCCAGATTGAACTGCAAGGAAAGATAAGACTCAAAAGCCATGACAAGGGTAGCAGATGAGGAACAAAGAGGTTCCCCTCTCTTAGCAGAACCACCAGAATCAGTTCCCTTCTCATCAATCAATTAATAAAACGTAACTGTAGACTTTTGCCTTCATGATTTGTTACTAGTCAGTACTCTAATCGAGCCCTACATGTATCGTAAGAGGGTTTGGATGTTAACATGTTCAACATTTGCTTGACCTGTCTGTCTGCTGCTTGTTTCCTACAGGATGTGTGCCCCTGTCATGGTGGAGCTGGAGGGAGAAACAGACCCCTTACAGATAGCAATGAAAGAGTTAAAGTAAGTGATAGCTGTACAGTGTGAATGATGAGCACTGCTTTATAAAATGATATCACGACTGCATATCTAGTTTCTTTTTGTCATTGTTGTGATTTTAGCACTTCTCTGTACTTCCCAGTGTCTCACCGTGAACTTTGTTTGTTCCCTCCGACAGGAGCAGAAAGATCCCCATCATCATCCGCAGGTACCTTCCTGATGGGAGTTACGAGGACTGGGGCTGTGACGAGCTCATCATAACCGATTAACTGACTTATCCAGCCTGCACTGACACAACAATATACGCTGATTCAGACCCACCATTGTCTCAGGTCAGTCAGCTACACAAACCCAAAGGATTCCTAAGACGACTGCGTTTCTCACCCACCTGTTCGTACCTCAAACATCAGGCGACTCTGTGAGTCGGTGACAACATAAAATGTACTAAACAGACACATTAAAACCACAAGAGTGTGTCGCTTGTTACTCAGTCCTGTGTCATTGCACGGCACACAGCTAAAGTTCAGAGTTAGCATCTACAGTACTTCTTGTTTTAGCAGCTGCATTATAACGTAGAGCCACAAGGGGGAAATGTAACTTAAGTCAAACATTTACTTTCTCTTACGAAATCATCCTGTGTTGTAATTATTCCATTTGTTGTTTTTGAAGGAGAGAGGAGGTTAGTGTGAAAGAACTGTTTTATTGTTATAAATAAACTCTTTTGTATAAATGACCGTGCCTCATTCATAACACCCATAATAACACTTTGAAGCATGTCAAACACTCACACAGCTTTCTTTTGTGTGCCAAGAGTTATCATGATTATTAGACAGCTACATGAAATTACCTTAGTTTAGCTATAGACAGCTGTAAACCACAGATACAATGGCAGCTACACAAATAACCCCAAGAATGTCAGTATCAGTATAGCAGCATGTGTCTGCTTGAAAATCACCATTTCTTACAGCTGAGATTTCTGGCACATCAAACATTGAAAAATGTTGTGATTAGCATTAGATGACAATGTCAAATTTCTGTTATCTGTTATTTCTCGTATAACTAGTATAGAAGCCTGACATGTCCTCATCTGCTTTAATGTTCAGGAGCTGTATTAAAGAGGTGAAGCACGTATACTCCTGCAGGCAGCTGTGTGTAACCATGTTGTAACCGTCACGATGCTCTCTGTATCCCCCCCCCTCTTCCCCCATACACACACACACACACTCACACACACACAAGCGGCCAAACAGTCACTGTATTGTTTCATGAAAATGGGTTGTTGCTCAGGCAGAAAGAGGGTCAGTGCATGCTGGAAGACGGTGGGGGCTGTAAGTTTGTGAGAATGAGAGGATTAAGAGCTTTGTTGTGGAAGAAGAAGCCGTATGATGATACTCCAGCCACTGGTGGATGGATGGTTGGATTATATGTTCAGCGTGTACGTAGATATACAGTATGCATCACGTGCATAATAAATACATCCTGCTCTACTCACAAACATACAAACTGATGAAGTATCGTGTTTTCCCGTAATGAAAGCAAAGCCAGGTGTGTGTGTGCGCGCGTCGTCGTATTGTCATCCATCTAACGTCACCAGGGTGAAGCCAGTTTGTGCCGCTATCTATAATTTAGCGTTGCCGCAGTCATGTTATTCATTTTTGAAAAACTGCTTTCATCTGTGAGCCTTTTGAATGGAGGAGACAGCGCCTCGGGGTGATGCTGCACTCTTTTCACGGGGCGGATGGAGCAGCCCATGTGACGCTCAGCAGCAGAAGCCGCAGTGAGGCCGCCATCAGGTCGTCCTCGGCCCGGCTACGGGCACGACTAATATCTTTTGACTTTTGCTCACTACTTTGTACTCATTACGTTTCACTTTCTGTTACCTGTTGTGCTTCTCTGTGATGACACGGCACCTTGACTAAACAGTACATCATTCCCAGCATTTGTTGATTGGATTATTTGATCAAGGGATGATGAATTACACTAAATTTTGGGGGGTGTTGTTTACACAGCCACACTTTTGTTCCACTTTCCACCAGATGACGTCAGCTGACTGTTGTGCAGTACCAGAGTTAGATTTTACCCTCAGTGTAACAGCATATCTGGTAGAAACCAACCCCGATACTTCTGATTCATTCTTGCCCTGCGGTGTACAGTGGCAGGGTGAGCTGATGACCTCATTGACAGCGTATCAGCTGTACGTGCCCCTCTCATCTGTTCCTGTGTCTGCTGCTCCTGGCGTTGACAGTTCGGCGCTCCTGAATCACCTAAACAGATAAATAACTCTACCTAGGTCTTGTTTCTGGTTAATTCTCTTTAACTTTTGGAATGTTTTAATCCCATTACAGCTTCAACCTGAGTTTTTGCAGTGGATGGTGTGAGTGTGGGGGGATGAGAGGAGGAGGAAGAGGAGGAGGAGGTTAGGTAGCGGGGGTGGCAGGGTCTATGTGCGGAGAGAGTATGAGAGTCCCTTTGTATCCCGGTGAAGCTACAGGCCAGGCAGTTATGGGCAAGGCTCCCTCGTTGCCCTGTTTCCCTCCTCCCCAGGCTCCCCCTTCAATGGCCCTCTTTGTCTTTCCAAAGTATCACACAGCCGATTAAAGAGAGGGAATTAGGAGTCAGGCTTAACCCACAACACACAGAGAAACACACACACACACACACACACATACATGCACACTATAACAAACTTGAAATATGCATATAGGCGTGCATAACCAGTCGTATCCACCCCCCCCATCTGTGGCTGGATTAGTTCAAATTCAAGGAAAGTTTCAGTCGCAGTAATCAGCTACAAACTTCATTAAGTGAACGTGGATCTGATGACACTTCTGCTGCTCTTGTAACACATTGTCCCCACGGTCTCATACGCTGCCTGCACATGTGAGGCCCCATCACTCATGTTCAGCTTACCTCTAATGGTTGAAGTGAAAGTGAATTATCTATTATAGCTGAGCAGATTATGCCGAGAATGTGAGCAGTGATTGAAAATTAGGCTGTCTGATTTGTTTCTCTTGTTACTGTACTGTAGTTGTTATTCAGTCTGAGATGTTAACTCATAGATTATTATTTATTATTTCCGTTATTCGTTCCATTGGAGAATTGTTTCAAGAGGCGGACTTTTATTAAAGCAGAAATAATAGAGCTTTATTTCAAGTGAGAGTAAAAGATCATTAGTCATCATCACATGTTAAGGCTTTCGCTCCTGCTGTTATTTCAAAAGTTGTGTTGCTGTGTTGTGCTGGCAACAGTTATACAAGAGTGGAAAATATGAAATACTAAAATGGCAACAAACAGTTTTCTTCATAATGGAGAGAAATCAACAACAGCGCCCCAAAACATAAAGCAGATATAAATAAGAAATGTAAAATTCATAGCAACATCAACAGATATTTCACACACATAGCAACACAGATGTAAAATGAACTTATGCTGGAGGTAAATGGTTAAATAAAAATTGGGTTTAAGCTTAGATGGACCAAAAATGAAGAAGAAGAAGCAGTGCGGCATGTATATGGTTTGGATCTGTGTCCAGTAGTGATAAAGAATATTTAAATGATATACATGAGAGCAAAGCAAATTAAATCATCACTTAAGCAGATGCAGAATAACACATTTAAATAAAATACAATTCGGTTTATGAGACAGGGAACAGAAATGACATGTGAAAACACGATAAAAGACCAAAGAGAGATGTGAAAGGTAACATAAAATACAGGGTGTTGCTTCTCTGTTTCATGTGTGAGTAGCAGTTATTATTAAGGACAAGGCACATTTTTATATTTAATATTAGGCTGTGTTAAAACATATTCTCCTGGAAGCTTTACTTGCTCAATCTCTGGCAACTGTCTCTCGGTATTGGCATCTCCCGCACTGAAACTGTCGGAGAAATTTTAAAGTTACAGAACTACAATCAAAAGATCTGACGTTTCACATTGAACACTGTTCTATGTACACATTTTGAATTACACGTTAAGGAAAAGAAAAGGCAGTGGTGCAGACTTTAAGTGGAGATAATAATGGCAGAAAGCATTAAACAGAATTATTACAGTCAACTGTTAAAACAATGGAAAAGCTTCTAGCATGTATTCTATGACAAATTGCAATTGGTCAATGAAAATCGATTATCCAAGTATAAATATGTCTTTTTATCATGAATGTCCTCCATGAATAGATCAAATATTATAATGAACATCATCACACTCATCAGTGCCATTGTGAAAAAGGCAAAAGTAGCTTTAGACACCAACACATTTTTAAGTAATTTACAATTAATCGCACTGGAAAATAGTTGACAGCTAAAGAAAAAAGCTAATTAGCGACAAAATGCAAGGTAGTTTTGAGTGTCACGTTGGGAGAAACATCTGTACAATCTGTTTCTTCTTTACAAGTTTTGGTCTCAAAACTTTGGTCGTCTCACAAATATCTGTATGCATCAATATACGCACATTTGTTATTTCAAGTACATCGTATAAACTATCCTGATAATCAGTCAGTCATCATGAAAATTGTTTTTTTTTGACTAAAATATACATTTCACGTACCAAAATATCAACATGGTTTTATGGCGTTTGTCTTCCACGCATGTTGTGTGTACAAAAGGCATTTTTAAGTGAACACAGCATAATAATTTGAATTAAATAGGCGCAAATGTGCCTCAGAAACCAACAGGATGTTATCAGTATTTGTTGCATTGTTTTCCAAAAGCAATACAAATCTTAACATCTGTTTGATAAAAGGTCAGTCTTGCCTGAGAAGTAAATGGGCCGCAGCCAAATATTAGGCACTTCATTCTTCTGGTACACACACACAAAAAAAAGGCATTTGATATTGAATGAATTTGGCTCCCTCTCAGTCACGCCCTTCACAATACAGATCAAAGTCTGCGAATTCTCAATGTGTACCATGGTCCCTGTTGCTACCGCCGCCTTGTGGCTTGTAGGAGAGCGGTGTAGTGTACAGTATGCCTCCTCTGATACACATGGAGGCACCAAACGGACAGGGACTTGATCCGACCGCTTCTGAACACTGCCACCGGAGGTTCTGCTTGTAAATCTAACCAGAACTCTACAATGGTGGGAGTTGTAGGTTGGTGTTTTTCCTCTGTGCTACCAAAGTAATACATTCTCTCCTCTCAGTACTACACTGCGTGCCTCAAATGATCAGCCACGCTTCAAAAGCACCACTCTCCAAGCTCATCCTTGAGCTCTGACAGCATTTCTGCCACCGGGCGAGAGCAGAACGAGGTTTCTCCCCTCCTGTCTCCCCAGCCGATTCCCCCAGTGCCTGCCCACTCCCCCTGGCCCAGACCGCTTTCACCATTGCCACCACCAACACTGCTATCGTTACTGCTGCTGCTGCTTCTGCTCCTCCTTGGGTCTGACATGGGGGCTGAACCTGCACCAGTGCCCTCTGGTCTCGTTGTCTGTCATGGCCGCGACAGGGTTGTGTAGACGGGCTGTTCCCAGTGCGTGGGGCTGTGTGACTGCGGTACGTTGGCTGAGTCAGTGATGGCGGTGTACAGGGGCCTCTGGGAGGGCCCCATGTAAGAGAAGGCAGAGTACAACCCCGAGGCTTGGCTGGAGTGGGTGTAGTATGACCCTGAGGCCTGGTGGTCGGCGTATTCAGCAAACTGAGCCCTGGAGGCCAATGAGGGGAAGGCAGAACTGTAGTGAGGAAGGCTGAGGGGAGTGTAGGTGACATGGGAACTGGGTGAGGCTGCCTCTGCGAAGTGACCACCAGCACCTCGGCCTCGCTCTTGATCTGGGCCTTGGAGGGATCTGAGCCCAGAGGGGTGCCATGATGTTGCTGCGGCTGTTGCTGCTGCTTGGAGAGCCAGGCTGCTGAGTGTCCACTGGCCGCTGCCAGAGCTGAGGAGATGCCATAAGTGTACGGAGAGGATGGAGCAGCTGTTGAAGCCACTACTCCCCCTGTGCTCTGCCCAACCCCCGGGTGCCCATTGGGGGGAAGGTACTGGTCAAACTCATTCACATCAAAAGGTTCCATGTTGACCATCACCTCATGGCTCATCTCACCAATGTCCACGTTACCAAAGTCAATGTGAGGTTTCCCAGATCCCGGAGCACCTGAGCTTCCCTCTGCTCCCATTGTGCCACGGGAGCCCCCATTCCCAACACCCTCCCGTTTTCCATCCCCTGCCTTACCAGACTGAGGCTCAGTCTTGGGAGTGGTGGGAGGTGTGGGAGGACTGTGACTCTGACCTGTGGAGACACAAGAAAACATATAGTTAGTGCAATTTTACTTGGCAGATTCAAACATTTATCTCCCTGTGGGCCACACTGTCCAATTGTACCCAGACTTAAGTTAACAGTGTGATAGGGGGTCAGTGGAAGGGAGGCTGCAGCCCACCTGCAGCATGCGGGTGGTGCACATCAGCCAGAGGGGACCGAGCTCCCCCATTGTGGACCACTTCCAGGTGGAGGCCCTTGTAGTGAGACTGGCTGTGGCTGACCTCACCCTCCGAATGGCCATCGGCCTCACTTCCTGAACCGGAACCGGGCTTTCCGTTCTTGCGACGTCGCGGCTGGTATTTGTAGTCAGGATAGTCCTTCTTGTGCTGCTTCCTCAGCCTCTCCGCCTCTTCGATAAATGGTCGTTTGTCGCTCTCGTTAAGAAGCCTTGGGCAGAAAGAAAAGATGTTGGTAGATAAGTAACGTGAAGTCCTCAGTCCCGCGTTTAGATGACTTTTTTAAGGGTTGCTATTCTGGGTGAAGTCAACAACAACACAGTGTGTGGAACATAATTATCTTTGCTTGGCAACAGACTTTTAAAAATCATTTTAGTGGATATTAAAACATTATTCATTCACAACATCTGTGCAGCTGCATCTAATGTCATGCCTGCGAGGGGCTTTTGACTGCTGGGCAAAGCCAAAGACGCATCCTGTCTGCAAACGTGAAACTGAGCTCCTTATTACTACTGCTGGCAGGAATGGCATGAGAAACCCCTGACCTTCCTCAGCCTCGCTGTTCATCGTGTTTCTGAGCCAATTAACCAATCATGCCCGAGCCCCAAGGTCAAGTCTTCATCTAATTAATGTTCAATCCCCACAAGGTTAATGAATTTAACCTTTCTGACCTTCTTGTTAGCAAATAGTGAGTGTTCACTGTGAGAAAGGAGAAACTGGATGGATGGTCTGATGGGCCTTTAAATGTAAAGAGCTGCAGGGGTTCTGTGATCAAGAGGCAGCAATGTTGGCAACATCAGAGACAGTGAGAAGATTTTTAGGAGGCTAACCTGATATACTTGATCAGTGGAATACTAGCAATCTCAAAACATTTTTACAACGTGTAAACAAGCAACATCTTTTAAGTAAGAGAAGTAGAAGCTGAAGGTTGAAAACGGCATTTTAGAGCTGTGAGGTTGTGAAAACGCCGTCTGATTCTCACAGGAGTCATTTATTTCATCTACATCACCAGTAATTAAACAGTGTATGAAATTAGCCGTGATTCAGGAACATGTGACCATGACACACCCACAGCAACTACATACAAATACCTCTCAAATGGTGAACTGTGTGCACGATAATTTACAGTGTGTTTTAACAGTTTTATGTGTAAAGTCCATCTACAAGTAGCCGACATGACATCCTTGCTTCTTAATATCAGCATTTATGTGCTCTTTGCCAGAAGGAAAATCCATGGAAGAGTGATGATTCAAAAGTACAGTATGTTATACATGTCGATATACAGTATTGAGTACAGGATGCAAAAAATCAGCTGACTGGGGGAGCTTTACAACTCAGATCTTTTATCATTTGGGAACTACTGCAGTTTATTCTTGAAACTCTCAGGCTGAGCCATGACTCTGACCTTTGTCCTTCCCTAATTTGTAGCCATTTCCCCTTAACCCCCACACTAAAAATAAACATTTATCTATAGCAGTGATGTGTTTCTTGAAAGCTGAAGAGTCATCCTGAATATTTACTGTGTTGTCCTATAAAATTAAGTGAGTGGGCTGCCCACTAAGTGCCCTGAAATCAATAACCACCCCTGCTGTCTACACGTTTCACAGCTCCACTGTGGGTGTGAGCATAATCAGAACATTGCAATAATTTGCCATCCCTGGACTATAATCGGCCTCCTCACCTCCAGAGCTTCCCCAGGGTCTTGCTGAGCTCCGCGTTGTGCAGGTGCGGATGTTGGTCTGCCAGTTTCCTGCGCGCCGCCTGCGCCCACACCATGAAGGCGTTCATGGGCCTCTTCACGTGCGGCTTGTTCTTGCTTCCGGAGTTCACGCGCACCGGCATTGGCACGAGGGTCCAGTCGTAGCAGTTGAGCACCTGACTCACAGCCTCGCGGATTCCCGCGGGGAAGCGTTCGTCCTCATCGTCGGATTTGACGGACGAGCACCCCGCCCCGTCGTCCAGACCCGCCAGCTGCGGCTGCTGCTGCCCGTGGAGAGGCGAGTCCCCCCCGCCAGGCGCACCGGAGGAATGACCCGGTGACAGGGAGCGACTGTCGTCCGACATCCCGGGACTGAGCTCTACCTCCGATAAGCTCTGCTCCTCTCTAGACATCTTCCTACACACACAAGTCTCCAGGTGCGTAGATGATGTAAGACCTGTTCCTAAATGCTAATCTCTACCTGTTGGTTCCTTGTTCCTGTTTATCCCTACAATTACGCACGGAGTGTCGGCTGACTGCTGTCTGATCTGTCCCTCTGGCCCTCCTCTAAGTTATAATATAAACTGCCAGTCTGTCTCTACTCTCAGCCTCCGTTGCAAAACTCTGTGAGGGTTCCACATTAAAGTTCTTTCCATCCGCGTTGTTGGTATCATAGGCGGCTCAGCGCGCACCTTGGACCCCAGTTTCCCTGCTAATGCACAACTCTCTGCGCCAAACTCACCAGGTCTCACTTCTCTCCTGACTTTCCCTTCTCTCTCTCTCTCTCTCTCTCCTCCGTTTGTCCCACGATTGAAATCCAACGGCGAGGACCTGAAACAGCAGAGTGATGAGGAGCGTCAGTTCAACAAGCCAGAGGTGGAGTAACAGCTCCTGATTCATGAGGCAACAAAAACTTCAACACCTGTTGGACCATTGACTGTATTTCCAGGGAGAAGGGGGGGCTGTTATCTGATTAGTGTTTTTTATTACATGTTGGCCAAAACAAGACCTCATTATTTCTGCTTGATTCGGCACAATTTCTTTCTCTCCATCACAATAACAAAACCTAAAAGTCTGATCCTGAAAGGACTGCCCCGCCCTATTTTTTCCTCAATAAAATAATCCTTTTTGTGGGCCCTCTCCAGCCATGTCCCCATATTGTCTCCACCTTTGACTCCACTATCAGTAACACCTCAATGATTTCTTCAGATATCTATATTTATATGAATATGTGGTTCGTTTTCATGGAAGATTTCGTTTTCTTAAAGTGGAATTATTAGTCTTTTATCCTTAAAGTGGGTCTGCATGAAGTTCACTCATGTGATACATGAAAATAAGTATATACAGGCTTATATACACCTCTGTCCAGCTCATTGCGCAGTGCCTCTCTCTCTCTCTGCAGGCCTGAGCCTCGCCCCCCCCCCAAAACAAGCTACTGTTTAAGGTTTTGCAGTTATTCCAAGCTCCCCGGAGAGAAAGTGTTGGCATGATATGAGGCCGCAGCAGCACAGACCTTGGATTTATACTCCGCAGTTCTTGGATAAACATGGCCTGGCGCTGGAAATATAAACCCTCCGTGTGCGTGCGTGTCATTACGCGTGTGTGAATTAGACACTGTCTGTTTGTTGAACAGGGCCAGGTCTATCGGCGGCAGCAAAAAAAAAAAAAGTGTCCTTGTTTTGTCCATTAAATCAACACCCCTGCCTCGAACTTTACGTCCTAAATCAGCGAACTTCCTGTGAACCAACAACCCACAGTCCGCTGGTTTGTTTTCTACCTCGGTATCACATTGCAGGAAAATTAGTGATCTCGCTCACATCTAGTGACGGTTTGAAATAGCTTGTCAATTTAACAGACTGTGTGTTCATAGGTTAAGTGTGTGTGTGTGTGTGTGTGGGGGGTATACCCACTTAACACTCAGGTTGCCTCACCTTTTATATTTGAGAAAAGGTGTTAAAGGTTTATCCTGATATTTCAGACACACTGATCACGTATTAGTGAATTTATGTCCTGAGAATATTTATTAATTTGTGGGTGGTACTTTTGCTGACCATCATTTACTTTTTCACAAGTTAATCTTTCTAAAATGGCTTTTGCTCTGCTGGCTGATTGCGGAGTCAAAATTACAGATTATGTTTCATGTGGCTCTTAATTAAAAGTAAAAAAAAAAACAAAAAAAAACGGCTTTTAATTAACATCAGAGTGGATGTCAGGAATCGTATCCATTTCCAACAGAAGGGTCCGTATAAAGCTTCACCATCTGTCCGAGGCGCATTAATAATGATATTCGCCTGCCACCTGGTCTGAAAGGTCCACTTCACAGACTGTCATCAAGTCCCCGCTGCAGGGACACAATGCGTAAACATCGTGCGTAAAGGCACCAAATGCCACATTGCGCACGTGTTGTCTGTGTTTGCACGACACAGTGTTTCTTATATAGAGTCACTCTAATGAAATATAGCAAAGGGCAATGATTGAGAATCATTTGGCTAAGTGCTGATAATTTCCTTTAGTCAGTGGGTTGTTTCTTTAAGCAGATGGCGCCTCAAATTAGGAACAAACAAGCGAATGATGAACTCGACAGAGAGTCCTCTATCCATCATCAGTCTGCAGCAACAAATGTCATTTGATTTATTATCTGATAATATATAATATATAAATTGTTTCCGACACACCCTTCAAATTATGCTTGTTATTAATTTACATTACTGAGCACATTTATTGTGCGTAATGAATTTCGGCTATGTGAGCTCATTATCGCCGCTTGGCTTGGCAGTAAGTTGGCCTTAATTTGCTTGTTTGGAATTGGAAATTTTTTTCAATTAGTTTCACAATAGATCAGATTTACAGTGCTAGTCCACACAGCTCCGAAACAACAGTCATATATAGGACAACCAACACAATAACTTAAAGTTCAGCAATAATTTAACAAAGTAAAATATAAAATAAATTGTTTAAAAACATTTTTTCCTATATACACACAAAAAAAAACATTGTCAGTGATGTGCGTGGACTTTAAATTAAAGAATGTCCAAACAAATGATCTATAAAAATCAACCAGGAAATCAGTTTAAAACAGGAACACTTGTTGCACTGATACAAAAACGGAGCTATCATTGAAAGATTCGGCATGGCAGTGATTATTATGTTTGCCATCATCACCCTTGTCAGAAATTGTCCTATTTTTGATGCTAAATAAATACTGTAAGAGAGTTTTCTCAGGATGTAGACCTGAAATGTGCCAAAAGTCATTTAAAAGTTTCAGATTGAACATTTTGGACTAGTATAGAACCACAGTCCTATAGCTCACGATTACTAAAAGAGTTGTTAATAATTATCGTGCATCTCTTATAGGTAAGAGGTAAGATTACATCTCTAAATCTGAGCCGGGTTTCTTCTCTGAATGAATCCGACGAGAAGAAACAACCAAATCGCAGAGACAGAGCAGCCATCAGCGGCAGAGAGAGGAAAGAGTTGGAAATGCTAAGCGCCTTACTTCAGTAATGAGAAAAGGAGGTCGCCGGTTTAGCACGAGAATCCGTGAGTTCCCGAGTTTCCAAAGTGACGCTCGCTCCCCAGCCCCCTCGCTCGCGCTGCCCGAGTATGAATGCCTGCTCTGTGTGTCGGTACCGGGGGTTAAAGAGCTCCTTGTATGAGGCTGAGAGGAAAAAAATAAAAAGATACCGGGGGGGACAAGTCTTAAAGGAGCAGCAGGACTGCACAGATGCTGGCTCGGAGAGCTCTGATTGGTTGAAGTAATAGGTTGCTCTCTCTCCTCTCATCTATCTATCTATCTATCTATCTATCTATCTATCTATCTATCTATCTATCTATCTATCTATCTATCTATCTATCTATCTATCTGAAGTCAGGATTTTTAACAAAACCGGACAGAAAAGAAAAAGTTGCATGCAGTCTGGTACGAGCATGCGTAAATTACGCACGAAGTTTTACGCAAGGTGTTTTGTACATTACTGTCACTGTGCAAGTGTATTCTTCGTGTTATACTTCCACATCTAATTATACAGGCCTTGTTTTTGCGTTAACAAGTCAGACAAAACAAAATGATAGTTTCATTTACAGAGTCCCTCCAGCAACTAAACGAGGAACAGTAGGCCTGTTGAAATTACACGATTCCAACACAAAAATACAAATTGGATTTTCACTCCAAAATTCAATCAAGTGTGCCGCTTTGACTTTCGTGGCTAATTATCCACGAGTTTGGTGAATGTGGCGCAGTTTAATTTCAGATTTCAGAACTTTGTTTTCTGTCGCTGACAGATCCACAAATTATGAGGAGTCTGAAAAATCTCTGAAAAACTGACACTAAACAATCTTTTATTTTCACATTTTATAGATCTATGATGCTGAATTTGCACCAGGACCTGGTTGTTTCTTATCATATTGCATTCATGCAGCGCTGAAGGTGATTTTTATATTCACCACCACACCACACCACACCACACCACATCACAGGTGTAGACCTCATTCAGAGGCCCTTAAAAAGATTGTGTGGCGCGGACAGTGAGCCTCTTCATGTCCATGTGTGACTTTTATAATTGCATCAGCGCCTCTAACTGAGAGCCACAGAGCGCGTGTTTCAAACCAAACAGTATTGATAGAAATGCAGAAAGGAGAGACGAGAGGGGACACTATGGGCCGCACGGATACAAACACAAGCGCTGTTCTTCCCAACAATGACCCCTTGTATCCCCGCCATGCGACGCACTGGCACCCGATCCAGAAATCACCACTTTTTTTTTTTCATTATCCATTAATGTTGACTGTGATAAGGGAATCCTAACCATGAGTGCATCTCTCTGTCTGATTCTCAGCCTCTTTCATTCCTCCTCTGCCCTCCTTTTCTTTGCGTCCTTTGTTTTTATCTCAGGTGAATTGTAATCATGTGATCAAAACGAGCACCCCCTTCCCCCTTAAATGAAAAAAAAAAAATTGGGAACAAAAAGCAGTTCTGTGCATATGAAAAAAGAAAAGAAAAGAAGGGAAAAGCTTGTGTCTTCCCTTCTTCTGCCACTCTTTGTCCGCCTCGCAACAAACTCTGACATGTAGGGAAAAATGCTCCAGGAGCGCCGGTGACTCAGCCCGGGGAGCTGTGGTGCGACTGTCCGGCTCCTGGAGCTTTATAACCGGGGACTTTCAGAGAGCCACTCCGGGGATTTCTGTCCCGCTGTTGGAGCGGAGGATTTGCGGCCCGGCCTCGGTTTTGACGTGAGTGTTTGTTTTGGCGTGTGTGTGTGTATGTGTGTGTGTGTGTGTGTGTGTGTGTTTGTTTGTTCGTGCGCAAATAACGAAGGGAAACTAACAGGCCCAACAAAGTAACATTACTACATGAACCGATGGCGTTTAGATGAGAGCAAAAATGTCAATTAATGTCACACACGTTTATACAACCACGAGATGTTTGAGAGGGAAGTGATGAAATGAGGCAGAAATTGGGTCGAATTTTATCTTCTGGTCATAATTTAGGAAATATGGCGCTGTGACAAAATGCTTCGAAAAGATATTTTCTAGTAAAAAAAAAGTGATTTGTTTGAGCTCAGAAACCTTGTCTGTCTCGAGAAAAGAGAAAACACAATTTATTCTTGTTTTATAATTTCCTAAAATGTCCGAAAAAATGATTTAAGTGAAGAGAAATGTTCAAAATTCTTCTTGTAATGTTGTGTATAAGATAATGCTGCTGCTATATAAAAAGGCTGCCAGAGAGAAGAAGATGAGGAAATTCTCATGAGTCAACAACACGTTAAGATTTTTTTTTTCTATTACACTTAATATATATATTACTTTATATAATGGAGAAAAATTGTATTCAGTATGAAAACCCTTGTCTTTTTTTAAATTATTATTATAATTGTATAATTGTGTTTAAATAAATTAAATTTTACTGGAGCAGCTTTACATTTAAAGCAACTTTTAAAATACTACAACTACAAAAAAAAAAAAAAGCTAAAATAAATTGGTCTCAGTGATAAAAGAAATAATCAGTGATTTCCTGTGTGACCTGCTTCCTGTGAACAACAATCAATCTTTGATGGATATCATTTTATTTTACTTTATTTTAAGAGTGATACTTTGTGATGTTCTGTGATTGATGAGAAATCATAATCACAGTGAATAAAAGTAATAAAACAACCCCAAAAAATCTGGAAAACTCATAACAATAAAGAATAATAGAATGAGTGGTTTTGGTGGCACTGCAAATATTCAAGCTCACTCTGTAAATTACATTTTTTTGTCTCCAAATAAATCCTTTAATCATACTTCTAAACTGCGCTGAGGAAATTAGAAAAAGATACTTATGATGGACACAAACAGGCAATCCAAATGATTCAGACTAGTCCTGTCATGTGACAGAGACAGGATTGTTGTGAAGCACACATGGACAGTGACAGTTAAAGGTCAGCTGGCTGTATGGGTGGCTGTGTCAAAGCAGAAGCCTGACACAGGCCACGCGATCCTGTGACCATTATAGGCCGACGAGGTCCACCCCCCATCAGCACGGGACCAGACCAGAATCACCTCAGAGCTGTACACACATCATCCCTGCTATTTAACATGACTTTATACATTTCTAATTTTGTGTTTCTTAGGATCAGGACCCAAATTTGTGCCAACTGGAGACTCACGACGCTGTTTTACAGCAAGTAAATTCATTCAGAATGGAGCTTTAAATTGTAACAAAGTCCAATCCAAACCAGTCATCTACTGGTGAAAAACAGATACAGAGCTATCTAATCTTTGGTGCCACTTGATGTCAACAAGTAGTAATCAATACTCAATAAATGTACAAATTTGCAATGATTTAACTAACAACTGGGAATGTGAGTTACACTGGATCTAAAGGAAATAATACCAGAGGAATTCCAGTTATACGTTACTAAGGTTCAGTCAGATAAAAACATAAAACATATTGTTTGTTAATTTTCTGTGATTGATTAACATCAAAATGCAATCACAACCTAATCAAAAAGATAAATTCTTATATGTTTAAACAGCCCTGCTCTATTTAAGAAGCAAAACAAGAGATAAAAAATAATCTAGAATCCAGATTTAATGTGTGTTTTATGGACAGGAGTCTTAAACAAAGTTGCCAAGATGAGTGTATCGCCCTTTTTTCCACTGTTTTCTGTCTCGGACAAACGCATTCCTTCTGTCTCACAAGAATCTGTTCAGCTGACCTGGTAGTGATGTCGGTGTGGATGTTGTCAAAGCAGAGATGTAGAATCTCTAACGTACGTCTCTGTATCATTTGAAAGCTGTTCGTGTCCCTCTCTCACTCTCAGACACACTCTACCTCTCATTCGCTCTCTCTCCTGCATGCACCTGTGCAGGACAGAGCAGGTGTTTCAGCATTCGCCCCACTGAAGTGGATCAGTCGACCATGCAGATGGATCCGGTGGGCGACTGCTATTGCAGTTATTAAGTTATTACAAATGTAATCAACTCTTTCTTATATTCTGCGATAAAAGCAGCAGTCAGGCTTGAGTTCCTCTGGAATAATGTCGGTAATAATGAGATATTGAGGGATTCCCTGATTATTTTTCCTGCCCTACAGAGAGGTCAGAGGTCAGAGTCAGCTATAGAGCTGTCTCACAGTCTTGCTCAAGAACATTACAGCAGCTTGAATATGTTCTTCTTAAGCTTCAGACCACCCCGTGCATTTTAAAAGTAATGTAGTCCAACATGAAAGAAAGTACTGAGCATCTATAATTTATAGATTATTCCATAATGGTGATAAATATCAGTTACGTCGCCAATTAAAATGTCAGCGAATCTTCAAACGCGTAATAAAAATAATTCAACCCTTCACAAGACCTTCCTGATCTTTTCTATCCATCCATCTTTTCCTAATAAATTCATGCAGCTGTGTTACATTTAAATAAGTCCCCCCTCTTGAGCGTCTCTGTGAATCCTGCCTTTGTGCTCATACCACCAAAGTTCCTATTCTTTTGTGTGCGTCTTGTCTTTTTCTGAGTTACTGGTCAGGGAGGAGGTGTGTGTGTGTGTGTGTGTGTGTGTGTGTGTGTGTGTGTGTGTGTGTGTGTGTGTGTGTGTGTGTGTGTGTGTGTCTGTGTCTGTGTCAGGGTTTGGCAAGAACTTGGACGGGCTTTCACTGCAGCTGGAGAGTGAGGTGGCATGTTGTTTGAGTATGAGTGTGCTATATGTGGATATGTAAATGTATTTTCATGTGTTTCTGTGTGCCCTTGTGTGTGTGTGTGTGTGTGTGTGTGTGTGTGTGTGTGTGTGTGTGTGTGTGTGTGTGTTTGCGTGTTTGCATGGCTATGTATGCATGCATTTATGTTACAGAAGGGTATGGTTGGTAAATATGTGAATGTGGGCTTTAAGAAATGGACGGTGCTGCTTCTGGTGTTGGACGGGTGGAGATGAATGGGGGTGAGACTTGGTGTGTGCGTGTGTGACTCTGTGTGTGTTGCTACCTTAATGAATAGCCCATTGTGTGCTCTGCTTCATATCTCCACTGGCCAGCCAAAGGAAAGAATCTAGTTACTTCAATTGTGTGAGGGGGAACATCTAAAGGAAACTGATATATGGGGGTTGAGGTGGGGTGTGTGTGGGGACGGATGGTGGTGGGGTGGGTGCGGGGTATTGGGGTAAGGGTCCCAGGTGAGACAGAGAGAGAGAGAGAGAGAGAGAGTTTGGTTACCTGTGGCTGATCTGTGCTGGTATTCTGTAATCATCCTTTAACTTGGTTCATATTTCCTGTTTTCACTCTCAGAAACCAGCTGTACTGATAACTGTGCTTACTTATTGTTCGTCATACTGCGTTTAGAGTCTCAGAGTTTTGTTGGAAATGCATCTTTATGTTACTTATGTAAGTTTACAGACAGCTACATGGATATGAATTGATTTGTAGACTGTTATGATGCTTTTTTTGTGTGAGAGATGATGACCCTGAAATCTATCATCCTTCTCTGCGATCCTTCTCTCAATGGATGGCAATGTTAGTCTGTCTCTCTGCTAGTCATTCCACCATTTTGGTCCAGGCTGAAATACTTAAACAACTGATTGAATCCTACTAACTCTGGTGATCCTCTGACTTTCCTTACACCAACATCGGGTCACATTTTCAGTTTGAGTTTCAGTCTTCATGACTGAATACCTTGAAAACAGCTCTGCTGTGCCTGTCAATACAGCTTCACAGAGCTGCTAGCAATGCCGTAGACTGCTAAATCTTATGCTGATGCTAGCACAAGCGATGAACAACATTTTGCAGTCACGTGACTTTCAGATAGGGGCTACTACACATTTTATTCAGTGTAAACAACAAAGGCATGCACAGCAAAAAGTATGTCACATGATAGAACAGAGTATTGTTAAGATTTGTGGATTAACGTCGGAGAATATATAAATTTTGCTCTATGTTTCATTAGCTTAATTGATTACAATAATTGCTAAAAATAATTATAAAAAAAGTATAGCTTAGTTCCAATATCAGTACTATGCTGGGTGTGAATACTCAGCTACACATGACTTTTGACCTTTGGAGCCATCAGTTTCACTTTTATTACTTTTTTTTTTTGCATATATACATAAACTTAACTGTAGGCACAGATGCACTGAGCAGCCAACAACACATTGATGAGCATCACACCCTTTTACATCAATCTAAACTGGCCCTTAAAGCTGTGGGGTTGCTGAGCGCTGCTGCAGCTGTGACGGCAACAAAGGCTAAAGGAAAAAATGGGGTGGGGGGGGGCGATTCAGGAAGAAACAAGAGAAAGAGAATCCTCAATGCTGCCTTGTGTCCCTCGCAACTTTCTCTCGTCTCTCGGAGTAAAATCATCTTTTAGGTTCTCCTTTCTTCATCCAGCAAGCAGTTTGAACGTGTGTGTAGCATGTGTGTTCTTTAGCATGAAAACACTTCACACCCCCTCACATATAAGCAGATTTCATGGTAAGATTTGGAAATTCCCAAATAACCCATCTCTGTAGGACGAGGGGACATGCTTGAAAAATGATAATTGGGCGGAATGAGAGGCGAGGGACGTGGAGATTGAGTCATTTGCAGGAAAATGCAGAAAATGATGTTCAAGAATTCAGCCGGGGACAAGGGTGTCCTTTGTTCTGATGTTTCTGCTGCATGTCTGGCTGGTTGCTGTTTAGGACATCATCACACAGCGATGATGTGCCTCTCTAAAAATGTTCGATTTTTAATGATTCTCTCACAGGCTGTTTTTCCCCGTGGACACAAAACAAAATTCTCATTAAATATCTAATTTAGCTTGACATCCTGGCAGCTGAGAACAACAATATGCATTTCAGATTCCTACCTTATGTTTCTTTATGTTATTCCTCATTAACTGCGTTTGAGAGGTGAATGTTGGTACTTTTAACTCCACGATTTTTGATGCAAACATATAATCAGTTTATAAAATACGATGCATTGTTATAAAGAAATGCACAAGTAATAAAAAAAACAATACAATATACCACTCACATGGGTCTCTTTGGCCTGATACCTAATAATTATATTCAATACAGATGTTATTTACAAAATAATGTATATAAAATTGATATTAGAATTAGCTCAACAGTGACCTAAATTAAATGCTGCTTAAATCGTGCAGAATTTGTACTTTTACTTCTGACACCTTATCCACATTTTGTCGATAATACTTGTACTCGAATGCAGGACTTGAGCACATGTATAGTGTGGTATTTACTTTGTCATCTGATTTCTTCTTGAGCCACTGCTTTCAGCTGCATCTTAAAAATGCATATCTAGCTGTACACGATGTCTCACAAAATCTTAAATGTTGTAAATGCCAGTTTCGGTCATTGCTTTGTTGCTTTTGAACTTGTAATGTTTCCTTTTCTGCTTGTATCTTTTTTTAGGGTGGAAAAAAAAGTGCTTGAGTGTGAAGTTGCTCTTAGATACGCTGGCCCTCAGCTGATAGACTTCTTAATTATTTCTTCTATCAGTATCAGTGAATGCTGGTCCTGCTAGAGGACATCGTGATTGTATCAATGAATAAATGCACATTGGAAGTGTTGACCTGGGTTTTACTTCCTCTGTGTTTACAGGACAGAAGCTGTTTTGATGTGAGGAGGAGGAAAAACAGAGTTAGGGAGAACAGGAAGAGGGGTGATGCTTCTCAGGGGGAGATATGGAAAAGGACGAGGATAAAAAAAGTCACTTTCCAATCATGAGTTTTTCTCGGAACATTGAATTAAGCAGCGTGAACGGGTGGGGGCCTCGAGGGTCTGGGGGCGGCTGGCCGCAAAGATGCCTGAATGAAAGAGTTTGTTGTTTGATGCTGGGAGAGGGAGATGAAAGGGGAGAGGGAGATGGCGAGTTTGTCGGGCATCAGTCCCCTCTCCCATCGCCTCCTCACCCTGCGGCCCTCCCTCGCTCTGCCCATGTGAGCTAGAGTTCAAACACAGGGCCCACAGCTGCTCGCATAGACTCAGACACACACAAACACACACACACACACACACCCACACATATGTATAAGTACATACGTGGATGAAAACAAGGACGTCCACATGCATGCAAACACAAACAGTGGACGAAAACATACAGAGATGCAGAAACTACATGGAGAAATGTGAATGTGCATGCGTGTGCTGCCTACTCAACTATTTACAGGCACACACACACACACACACACACACAGCTACACAAACACACAGATGGTCACATGTGCGTTCGGCCTATTTCCCATTAAAGTTGTTAATAATGAATATCCATCTCTGGCTCTGGGTGCATATTCAAAGGCCAATATCTGTTCGCAAAGGTCTAGAAGGAATACACACACTCAAGCGTGAAACTGAGTGTACAAATGTTAAATTTAAAGAAGTTAAAAGAAAGTATTTGTATTAAATATGACAAATTATCTTGTGCAGCACCACAGGATCATTTAGATTTGATAAGTTTGTTGCGGTTAAGCTGAAGAAAGTTAAGTTAAGTCAGGGACACATACTACATTTTCATGGATAGACACAACAAATATAAATACATCAATATATCCTAACATGAAAATACAGCAGCAGAAGTTGAACATGTCGTGATGCAGAGAGGCTGCAGACATCGACACTGTTACATTGGTTGTCAATTATGTCAGCTCGAGTGATGGACATTTTATATTTTCAACGTCTGTAACCGTATTACTCGTGTTCAGTCCAGAGCATCCAGATCAGAAATAACATCAGTGTAGGGGTTCAAGTTATCAGGCACCAACACACAAAGCCACCCCTTGTTGTTGTCTGCGAGAGACGTTTGGTTGTATTTCCTCTTGATCGGTCGAGATAATTCTATTTAACAGACATCAAGTTACATTCGAGCTGTTGATTTGTTTGGTCAACGTAATGCAGCAAGTGTGACTTAACATTCATCTGAATGGGATGTGGATATGAATGAGAGATAATAATAACTAATCACTTTATTCATATACTGTAGCACCATATAGTGGACACAAAAGAAGTCCACACAAGTTTAAGAAAAGTAAAACGTAACAGAAAGAGGCAGTGCAATGAAAAGAGAAATTAAAAACCAGTTATTCATCGATGGTCTAAAAGAATAGAAGAAAAAGGTAAAAGCTGACATTAAAAATGTAAGACTGGTTAAGAGTACAGGGATAAAAAGATGATAAAAGAAATGATTAAAGAAAAGACAAATAATAGAAATAAAAGATGAATATAAAAAAAGAATAAGGATAATAAATAGAGGACATCACAAAAAGGCAAAAGAGTTATCTCCTTGGGCAGGTCGTTCCAAAGTCGAGGGGCTCTGATGGAAAAGGTGCGATCACCCGCCTGAGGATCTAAGGTTATGCTCATATAGAGTTAACATGCTGGCTATGTAGTTAGGGGCCAGACAGGCTTAAAAAGTGATCAGTAAAATCTTAAAATCAATCTTAAAATGCACAGAAAGCCAGTGGAGGGTCGCTAAAATCATCAGTCGTCTGTTAAAACTGGACATGCAGAGCTTGTGTCTCAGGTAGTGGAATGATATTGCCTCAGGTGAGTTTTTTAAAGCAGTAAATTAACCATTCACAACACAACACGCTTTGTTGACTTTGAAGCTCATGAGAGTTAAACTGTTAAAGGCTTAGCTTGGCATTAATTCATCCATACATGTTTTAGCTCAGCTTTTATTGCAAGTTTTGAAGCACAAATGCGAACTAAACTATTTAGAATGGAGAAATACAGAGAGTGGACACAATAAAACACACACCTGTGATATTTAATTCATTCCAATGCAGTGGTGGACAAAATAATTCATTTGGAATGGATTGTAAAGCTGTTTGACAGGTTTGCATGTGTCCAGCTCTTGAAAAAACAGGTCACCAGCCTCATTCCCTTCTAGGATGACTCTCTTTGGCCAAAAATATTTTGGGAATCTGTAATTGTACACCTCTAATCCAGCAACAAGGAGACAGGAAAAAAAAAAAATGGAGCGTGGGCTCGAGATGGCTGCAGAGTTTGTCACTGATGAAAGAGGGGCATGTCTGAAATGAGATTTTCCGTTGCTAAATGTGAGGATAATGTCCTAACAGTGACTGTGCGAGAGGCTTGATGTTAATAAATGCATGGCAGAATCAGGAGCAGCTGATTAATAAACAGAAGAGAGCAGAAGGAGATACGACGGGCACACAGATTTGGGAATAAAAACAGAAGTGATGGACACAACAGGAACATGTTTGAAAAGAGGTCACGGCAGTAGCACAGAGATCAGTGATGCATTAGTGCCTTGGGGAGAGACACAGGAAGAGTGGAGGGGTGTAAATCCCAGGAGAGAGACAGAGGAATGGAGAAGACGAGAAGATGATGGACACACACTGGCACACACAGACACGCACACACACACACATCCCATAATTAGCATGCTAACAGGCATTTAAATGTCCCACACAAAGGCTCACTGTTGAGCCTCGCTCGCTCACTCTGGAGACAATGCACAATAAGAGTCAGTGGGAGCCCCCAAATCACCCTAATAGCCAATGTGGCCCAGCACGGCTGGGTATTTTACCATTCTACTGGTCACACTCATTCCCTCACTCACTGACTAGCTAATGAAAAGCTGATGGCCTCGAGGCCTGCAGTTACTGAGTAGTTTGCCCCTTTCCTCCTCATTTCCCTCTTTTCATCTTTTTTACTCTGACAGAAATGCCTCTCCGGTCCTCCTGAGGTTCAGAGGTCCAACGGGTGGGCTGTTTTCACTGTCGGGGTTCACAAGGGAACAACGAGTGACTGACAGACAGAGATGGAGAATACATAATTAAAGGAAGCTCAAGACAGGACAACCATGAAGGCTGAAAGGGGAAGTGTCTTATTAGCCTGACACAGGATGATTTTAACTTAATTAAAATGTGAACAGAAATGATTTAATTGTGGGACAGGAACATGTAATGACTGAAAAATGGAGATACTTTACATATTGATGTAAGGAAAGTACCCTCGAGCAAACAGCTGTGGGTGCTTTCTGTCAAAATGTAGACCTGATATCCGCACTACGGTATGTCCGAGACTGTGACACGCAGTGAGCTGCTTTCTAATAAGCTGCATGTTCTTCAAAGCGCATTTTGTAGAGCCTGATGGTGTGTCAACCCTGCAATGAGCCGAGGCCTGTCTGCAGGGACGTTTAGCTTCACTGAACCTCATTTCAAATTCCTCAGCAGTGCAACCAGTGTACTTTAAGGCCCCTATATTTCAAGAAGCACCCTAGATTTGCAATGTAATGACACCATAAGAGAGATAGATAGATCCACCTGTCAGTAAGTCTAATGTCAGGAGGTTTGAGGTCCCTTCAGTCTTCTTCCTCTTCTCTCAAAAAAAAAGAGAGAGAACAGTAAGACTGCAACACCGTAACCCTGCAGATACGGCTAAAATCTCAGCTGCCTATCATGAAACAAACTTTTCACCAATCAGAGAGACAGTAGCAGTGTAACAAAAACTTCTTTTATGTAGTTTACTTATCTGAAAAGTTCATTTTTACTCACTCCTCTAGGACTGTTGACTGAATCTTGCTGACTGAAACTGGACACGCCTGGCTATATGGTGTCAAAAGACTGTTGGTGCTTCATGGCATTTGGCTCTCATCAACTCTTCATCAACAGACCAAAGCGACTGTACTGCAGCTCACACATTTTCTAGAAATTCAAATCAAACCTGAGTGAGTGCTGTGTGTTGGACAACGTTGTGTGGACTGTTTGCAACAGTGTTTATGGACAAATGTCTGATGATTGACCAGCAGAGGGCACTGGTCTCCAATGCATGTATGCTACTTTGCAGAAAAAATATTTTTGCCCCATAAGTAGGAAAAAATTTGCACATGTGTGAAGGTCACAAACAAACAAACTCCCTTGAATACTTTCTATCCAGATCGGACTGTTGTTTCTTGCTCTTGGCCAACATCCATGTAAGCACTTGTTAAGGAACTGAGTTGAATTAAGTAAAGGTGTCTGAAGTGTGTAACTGTGGCCCATTCATTTAGTTTGGATAGGAAAGTGATGTGACAATGAGGCACCCAAACCTTTGGTACTTACACAAACTTCAAAATCAAATCATATATATATATATATATATATATATATATATATATATATATATATATATATATATATATAAATACTGTTTTTCTGACATGTGTATATATGTTCTTCAACTTATACATGATTATCTCACCTTAGTTTTAGATTACAAACTCTGCAACAGCATAAAGACTTAAAGATAGACATTGGAGACATTGGACAGATAGCATAAAATGCTTAGATTACATATAAAGGTCAGGCTAATCTGACACTCTGGATAATTTCATGAACATCTCAAGTGCGTCTATTCACCGTTCATCTGCTGATACTCCTCTTGTACGGGCGATCCATCACAGCGACAAACCAGAAGAGACACTTGACTGTGAATCATTGCGCACTTTAGAGCACTTTGAACATTCATCAGTCACTGACACTGAAGGCCTTGAAAAATGTGATAAGCATACTAACCGTTACCTCCGTAATCGCTGTAATCTTCTGTAATGCATTTCTCCTGCCTGTTTCTACTGTTGTTTGAGTGTTTTTTTGCCAAAATTATTTGATGCAACTGGAAAAATCTTAGAGATATTACTACAAATCTAGTAGACTCACATTCTTCATTCATCATCAACTAGTTTGACATAAAGAGAGGAACTTCTCATGATGTCCATGACTTGACCTGGCATCAGATCATGAGGGCTGGGAATCCACAGGACTTGTGAGGGTGTCTTGAGTTTTTGGCACAATTATATTGTCCTTTGTGAGCTGCCACACCCGCTGCAATGCCCCCCAGTGTAATAAGTCAGTGCTTCCACCTCACGCTGCCGCCCTTTCTGGAAAATGCACAATGTTTTTAGCTGTCCTTCCAACACACAACTAGTGGAGGCCAATGTTTATTTGACTTTTCTTGTATGGGATATTAATTATTATCCAACTGGTCCTATCATCTCAAAACATTCCCGAATGCCCTCAATGATTCTGTTTGACTTTCTCTGCTGCACCACTAGAGGGAACACATGCTTCATTGTTTTCTGCTGAAACCCTGACAGAAATGGCTTCAGAGGCCTCTAGTGGCTCTGGAGACGAAGACACAGGCAGTCTCCCTCAGAGGCTCAGGCTGGCTCTTTATGCACGTTTTAACAAAGTGCATTCTGTCTTTTGAAAAGCAGAAACATTTTTTTTTTAAAATTGTGTAGATATTTATTTGCAACATCAAAAGATACAAGGAAGAATAAAGTGCTTTGTACTTGAGATTTCTTTTTCTTTTCAGCTTATTTCAGTTAGTTCAACAGTTCGCTGAGTGCAGGTGTGTTTTCAAGCAGGGGTTAGAAAATCATTGGATTTATACAAAGCAGGAAGCAAAGGAAACAAAATGCTTGTCTATTATACAAAGTGGCATCATCAGCTTAAAATCTAAAAGCAGTATATTTTTCTTTTGGCAGGCAATGTGCGTTTGTTAATAAAATGTTTAAACATGTTGCTGAAGTTTTGCAAATACATTTTAGACAAAATTTGAAATCTAATTCTATTGAATGCTTGTTGCTCAGATGCACACGCTCTCTCACACACATACAGTCATATTAATACAAAACGCCTGCTTAAGCAATACAACCAGCAGAAACAAACAAAAAAACAATATTTCAAGAATGACAGTTGTAGTATCATCAGGTGACCTAAAAGGAAAAACTTCTTATGTTTCGCTTGAAGTACCAGATGGGAGAAATTAGCTACATTTGATAATACAATCATTAAAATTAATTTTAATTACAAGTACTTCGATGTTAGTTAGAAATATTTTCAGTTAAATGGATGTTTTCTGCAAATGATTTCAAATATTTTTATTTGTATCATATACCACCTGCTTCTTTCAGTATTCTGAACCTGCTTTTAAATGTCATTATTTAACCTGATATACACTTTCACTTACACTTTATCCTCACCGTTGCAGTCCAGTGAACTTATTGCACATTTCCAGACACTCCTCACCCTCCATCCCTTTGTTTCCTGCTGTGCTTTACAGTGGCTTCACACCTTTCTCTATCAAAGACAATGAGTACACTTTGTGCTGTGTGTGCACCCCAGTGTCCAAATCATAAATCAGACGCGCTCTGTTTCAACTCCAGACCTTTGGCGAACAACAGCACGAACAGGAATTAAAGCCACTTCTCAGTATTGTTTCTCGTATCACTGGCTGTAGCCTCCACAAGAAACAAGCCAAGAAAGAAGTTATGAAACAATGCATAAAGTAAACAAATGTCTACTTTGCTCCATATTGATACATTTATAAATAATAATAGACTCTTCTTAGTATCTATAAGCTATAATCTGTGTTAAATATTTCATTTTGTTTCCAATATATTCTCTTAAAACTCAACTTTGTTTTCAGAATCAAAAATATGTTTTTAACATAAGATTTAAAATGCAATGATGTCTTCCTAAATTGTAATAAATCAATATATTTGTCAAAAGTTATTGTCTCAAGAAATCAAATTCAGAAAAAAATGCCCCTTCTGCTACACTTAGTGATTGCACTTTGAAAGTTTTGTAGGTAGACTACACAGCAAAATCAACAACAGTAGACTCTTACTAACTAGCTGAATAAAGAGAGGTTCTTTATGTTTTACAGTAAAAGATTTGAAAAATAGGCAGTCTCACATAAGTGCAAATAGCAGACTTTGAAGGGAACTATTGCAGGCATGATGACCATTGAAATCCACAAACAACACGGAGATTATCAAGCATAAACCCACCACACTTTGATAAAACAGAACCTCTTTAACATGAACTATCCTGACCTCAGTCCTCTTCGAAAAGGAAGAGAGTTTCATTAAAACTGATATTGCTTTCATAAAATCTCTTGTTTACAGTCAAGTTATTAGATAAAGGTCATTTTTAACTACAAAAAATATACATACTGTCTAAAACATGACTCAAGTTTCTGGATTTTTCTGCTATTGTGCATCCTTTGGTTATGAAATCCTGTCAGCGTTTCGTCAAAGATGCTTTATATTCCTCTGGTTGACCGTAATGGCTCTTCAAGAAATGCAGTTGCATGTGCCAAAAGATACTGAGGAAAACAGCTTCTTCTTTTTCTTAATTAATAATCTCAATGAGAAGAAAATCAAACAGATATAAATATAAAACAACACTGGCAAGGCAAAGGGGGTTTACATTTCTGTACATGCAATCCAAAGTTGAAACAAAGACCACTGTGCCGGCGCTCTTTAGAGCTCTTGCTCACTCTTGCTCACTCTTATAGGTCACTGGATCAAGAGGCATGGCAGGCTGAAGGATGTCAAACTCCATCTGGTTATTGTCCATGTCCAAAACACACATGACATTGTGGCTGCCTGATGACATAGTCGCAGTGTCCTGGAACATGTTTTGGAAGTCTACAGAAACTGAAGTTCTCCTCTCCTCCGCCCTCTCCTTCAATACAATCTGAGAAGAGTCAAAGATGTCCTCTTCTTCCTCTCCACAGCTCAATGCTACCTCATTCTCGTAACAAAATGCGCTCAGCGACCTGGGAATCAAGTCTTGTGCGGTTCTACATGCAGAGATGGGAGAAGCAGGAGATGAGGCCCGGCTCGTGGCTTCGTCGAGCTCTTTGGCGCTGAGGTGGGGCGTTGATGGCACCTCATAGGTGTTGTGGAAGCGACTGTAGTCTACCTTGTAGCGGTCCCCGTCCTCATAGATCACAGGCTCAAACCTGTGACCCCAGAAGACCTCTCTGGCAAGGTAGGAGCTACGGAACTGAGTGGTCATGGCCGTGGCCTCCACCATCCCCTCCAAGATCACAACGATCTCAAAGTCATCTGTCTCCAGATCAGCTCGGCTTAAAGTATACAAGGGGCTATCTTTATCTATCTCATGGACTATAACCAGCGGGGATACTAGAAACAGCCTGTCTGTGCCCTCATCATAACCCACATTCAGGTCCATCTGCTCCAAAGGGATATACTCACCCTCAGTTGTGACATATGAACGTATAAGCTGGGCACGGACATGAGCCTCCACAATGTGGCTCTTCCGCAGGTTGCCCACCCTCCACATGAGGCACAGCTTGCCATCACGCTGGGCGATGACAGCATTTTTAGAGAACACAAGGGTCTGGTTCCTCTTCTTTGGTCGTGCCATCTTGGCCATGATAGTGCCAATCATGAAAGAGTCAATGATGCAGCCCACAATGGACTGGATAACCACTGTTATCACAGCGACAGGGCACTCCTCAGTAACACAACGCCAGCCATAACCAATGGTGGTCTGGGTCTCCATTGAGAACAGGAGCGCCCCAACAAAGCCCTGGACATGAAGTATGCAGGGCATCCTTTGTGCCGGCCCTCCAGCCGTGTGCGAGGTGGGTCCATACATTCCCCCTACCGCCAGAACATCCCCCTTCACAAGGTGCTCCTCAAAGTCCCCATGTGCCCGGGAGACACCGTAAAAGATAATGCCAAAGAAAAGCCACGAGACCATGAAGCTCATGCAGAATATAAGCAGCAGGTATCTCCAGCGGATGTCCACGCAGGTGGTGAAGATGTCAGCCAGGTAGCGCTGCCTCTTGTCCTCCATGTTAGTGAATAAAACGTTACATTGTCCATTTTTCTTCACAAACCGGCTCCGTATTTGGTTGGAGCCCCTTGTCAAAATCTTCCCGTTGTAGTTGTTCATCACTCCTTGTCCCCTTGTGCTGGGCACGGCAGCAGAGGCCCCCGACCTCCTTCTGTCTTCTGTCTCTGTGTCGCAGGCCGACTCGAGTTGGAATTTGGGAGAACTGTGGCCGTTATGGAGTCTTAAGCTGGAGATCTTCTGGCGTTCCTCCTCTGGTAAAATGTCTGACACAATGCTGTACCTGGGCCAACAGAGAGAGGAAGATTAGGATCCAAAAATTTGGTGATATTAGATTGACACAAATGCATTTACATTCATTTAGACTCTTTTTGCCAAGTTTAGAAATGAATGTGGTTATGTAAAGTGTGTATTGCATGGGTCAAAGCTGATTTACACAAGTAATATTGGCCTTTTATAAGACATCTGCCAGTCTTGACATTGCCAACATGACGGAGGTTCCCCTATAAATATATATAAACAGTGAAAAAATCAAATCAAACTGAATAAAATGGGGATTTTTTTTATATTTCATACATTTTTATTCAACAAATCTGGTGCTGGAACTGACAAAAATCTATATAATTCAAACTTTAGTTTGCACAATATGGAAAACAGGAACAGGGAGCAGGAAGAGAGCTTACAGAGCTTGAACTGTTATTGATCCTTGTGTTCTTTCCGGTGTACCATTTACAGCACAAAGACATTATGCACCGTCTTATAGATATAGAGATAGGAAGATAATATGTGAGTCATTAGGAACACAAGGGATGCAAGCAGTGCTAGATAAGAAACAGTCAACAAAGTTTAAGGGGAAACTCATTGATGAGCACAGTAATAAAAGATATATTACAAAACACAAACAATCAACCCAAATTGACCAAAGTCCCGGTCACCTGTGTGTTATCAATCATCTCAACCTGTCTCTCTCCTTTACATAAAGGATTACCAGCTGGGAAGGTGAGTTCAGTTTAGCTATGTGAGAAGGATTGCTGTCATCACAGATTATTGGATTATACTGTATCTGAGCCAGCGTCAGTCAGACAACCCATTTTCAGATGGATCGTATATGTTGCTGATTATATATGATGAGTTTCAACGCTGTCTTGTAATCATTCATCGGAGAGATCAGATATTTGAGGGATGACAAATCAATCTGTTGTTCTGTTTTTGAGGGGAGGGCTGGTTTGCCTACATTTTGTCCATGAAGTCATTTTTTTTAAAACACCACACTAAGAAGGAAGACAGGTGGGACAACTGCACTAAACTGACACGATTAAACTCTAATAATCAGTTAAAAAAGGCTATACTAAAGACCAGAAATGAAGTGGTATGAAATAAAAATACCATGTTGATGGCACAGGCTATTAATGTACACATTGACACACTAAGACAACCTGTAATATTCTTGTTCTCATAGCAGACGATCCGCCTGAGGGGACGAGCTCTTTGTGCTGGTCAGGATAGTGTAGGATGGCCTTGGCCTTTTCAAGGATCTGCTTGCTGTAAATATCCCTGAGCTGGGTCTGACTCACCCTGACTCGTTCACCAAATTAACAAGCCCATTCTTACCACCAGTAAGCCGGTGCTAAGCCTTCCGGACAAGGCAATGTTAGAAAGGGATGAAATAGTTTCTGTGGTTCTGAGTTATGAGCAGCTTGTTGTGATGCCACACTGTGCAAAGTTAAATGGATTAATAGACAGGTTTGGTACTCTTATTTCTCATTTCTTTGTTATTAGGGACTGAATCAGATCTTACAACAAGTTCAGAGATACAAAACGATCTACCTGTTGGACCTACGTGTTCCCATGGCAACAATGCTCACTGGTATAGGACCTGAGTGGAGGACCGAACATTGTCCTGCTCCCAAAGATCAGATCTCCACCATGCAGGTGGTGCTTGGATGACTAGAGAAGACCCCTGCAGAGGAGAGAGTAACAGAAACATCCAGCGTCAGTTCAAGTCAAATCACTGTAATCAAACAAGAGTTGCTGATTTGTTGTGAGTCAGAAAGAGGAGGCGCACGCATGCAAAACATGACCTTTCTTTTCATGTGTTCATGTATGTTCACAACATACTGGTGGCTTGCTTTTAGATTTGCACTGAGACTTAATCCTGATTTGATTCTGCAAATTTTTTCTTGAGAAAGAGCAACCTTGGCTGTTTGACCTGGCTCTAGACAATAGAGTCATAATGTTGCATGTGGGTGTAAGTGGCATTATTATAGGTAATGCAAAGTGTTTACTTTTGTTGTACAGTTAAGCACCATGTTTTCAATAAGCCTGTCTATCACGCTCAAACCAAAAGTGCTCCCCACTTCTCCAGCACTCTCACACAATACACTCCGACGGTTGACAGCTTTGTTTCTGTCTCTACGCCTCACAAAATCTAGCAAGGAAAATGTTAAAGGTTCAGAATCAAAATCAGCATCACATCCAGACTCATTTGGATGATTTACACCTGAGCAGCTCCTCTTAAACACTTGAGGTTTTAAGACAAGCAAAATCACACAATTATCCCCCAAAAAATCTCAGGCAACAAAAACCTCCCATTTTTCTATCCCCCACTCTTGCTTGTTAATTTTATTTTGCTAATCAGGGTGCTTTATCTCACAAATATTTTAAAAAGGCTCCAGCACACTGTCAGCTTACAGTTATTTTATTAGATGGTTTCAGTGCCAACAGCCTTTTAGGCAATTATCTTACAAATGTAGGCTGGTGTTTCCCATAAATCTGAGATTTTAGTACTACAATTTTACTGCATTTCTTTTTTTTTTTTTTTAATCTTTCTTTAAAATTACTGGACCTGGATACTGATTAAGTTCTAAAGCACAGTCTGTAAATCAATTTGACTTCAAAGGCCTAAAAGCCTAGAAAGTGTGTTCTGTCTATAGCTTCCTCACTATATAACAGCAAAAAAAAATGCTTTTCTGTGACAAAGTGGAAACTCAGCTCAACTTTTCTCCAGGATATGAGATGTGACTCAAGTTTTTTTTTTTTTCTGATTACATAAAACAGTTTGTCCAGAAATACCGAGAAAATCCTGTCACATAATCTTTCATTATACCTGTGATGCAGAACAGATAGTCCGTCAGTTTGGAGTTGTAGCTGCTGTGTTTTTGACATTTCCGTACTAGAATTGCACAGTTGCTTTTACTTGATTAGAGCAGGTTTTCTCATAAATCACCAGATGTTGGTGTCAGCCAAACCAGCTCCCAGCTCGACATTAGAATTAGGTGTAACTTTTTCTGCTCCGGAACATTTCATGTAATACGTCTCACAGTAACAGAAAGTCTCAAGAACAAAATATTACCTGTTAGAAAGGTCATGTTGCCATGCCACTGATGTTGCATTCATTATCATTTTAGGGAAATTAAACTACTTAAACAATTGTACATAATCAAGCAATGACACTCACACAGGTATATCTATATCGATATGCATATATACTGTGTTTAAGGGTTATATTTTGACGTCTTGTCCGTCTCCATACAGGTGTGCGTCGCTTCTACAACACAACTGTAAATAAAGTCCTACCACCTCCAAGCTGCATCTATAAAAGGGAAAATGCAACCAGCCAACAATCCACCATCAATGGCGTCCCTCTGTTGGTGCAAAGATTTTATAACCTGAAGTGGACCAGCAGGCCGAGAAAGGTAGAGCACAGGTACCAACAGAAATGAAACACACACAATACAATACAGTTCATGGTCACCGGGTAAAACCGGGGACTTTCACTTGAAGCCAGTTACCATAGGAACACATCTCCTGTGGCATTTGGGGGACGGAGAGAAGTGTAGAGACACAGCGGTGTAGGGGTGCTAGTATACAGTATTAAGTGCTCTCATAACATGAGTCAGAGAGGAAAGGATGAATTGGATGAGAGAATGGGCATAAGGGCAGCAATAAAACATCTACATTTGATTTTAAGTAGATTCTAAATACGGTGTAAGAGGTGACTCTGAGTGAAGACTTTTATGATCTGTATTAGTGAGTAAAAAGGCTTTTATGTTTTTGCTTTAGCCCATTTATTTTCCTCTGTGAAAAAAAGGATTTACAAAACATATATTACATAATATCAGAACCATTATTGGGATATAATAGAGATATACAGATTTTATTAGGGTTGTTGATTTAGAGAAAAGTAGAAAATAATAGAAGAAGAAACATTCATGCTTACAGAATCGTGTCTCTTAAGATTAGTACTGAATTGATTAGTCAATTAATCCATGGACAAATTAATCAACAACTATTTTGAGACAATCAAAGTCAGTTAAGCACTTAAGTTATTTTTTAAAAATGCCAAATATTTATTAGTTTTAGCTTTGTCTGTTTTTTTTTTTGTTTGTTTTTTTATGAAGGCAAATTGATTTTTTTAATTTTATTTAGGATTGTTGGTCTGTTACTTTTCAGTGTCAGTGTTTGTATTGATTGAAAAAGTAATCATCGAGAATCCGATAAGAGAATAATTGTTAGCTGCAGCCCTGTATTTGTGTCTATGCATGTACTACTGTATACTTGCCCAGTCTTTGCTACCATATTGTATATGTTATTAATACTGAATGTACTTCATGTAGGAATTTGCAGTGTTGTGGAAGTCTTTTACTGTATCTCTGCATCACTAACTCTTTCTGAATCTCATAAACAGAAAAAAAAATAGCCAGTCATAATTTCTCACACTGAAATGTAAATGAACGACTGCCTGGAGATTTCCTGATTGTTAATTCCAAAAGAGGCACAGAGACAAAGACACTGACGAGTTGGTTGGTTGGTTGGTGGAGTAGGATTAAGATGCAGAAGTGTCCACTTCCCCGAAAGCCTTTGGTAATCACCCCATGAGGAGACGCACTGTTGCGTCTACCGCAAAAAGAGATTGAGTAAATACCAGAGCTTTATGCCCAGATATGGCCTGACAGACATGCCATCTAGTGGGACAATTATACAAAGTGGTCTGAGTCATTTTCCATTATATGCTGCTCATAACTGGTCGTTGAAAAGAGGATATTAGCCTCATGTCTGTGAAAGGTTTGTATGAAATTATCAGATGCGTTCAAAGGCAAATTATGTATCTTAAACGTATGTTTTCTTGCTTGATTGTCAAAATGATTGTTTAAAACTACTGGCATGAAAAGCTTATTACATAAATGTAGTCTATTAAAGGAGGCACATATTTGCTAGACATTTGTGATGTAATTTACTCAAGTTAAAGACCTGTTGAGTCGTCTCACTGAAATGATTCATGCTACAGTGCTACTATACTGGAAAGTCGGTCATTCCACTGAGCAGGCTGACTTGTACTATGTGAAAATTAACAATACGTACCCTGGTTTCACCTCTGCTTGTCACGAGCCAACCCACAGAGACGCAGTCAGCCAGCGCAAAGAATTATTCCCACGCTACCATCACGTCCCAGACAACCTCCATATTGGCTTCAATTCAGAATTTCTATTCCCATGTTTTTTTTCTGTAACTTTGCAAGACATAATGCATATAGCATTTATGTGATAGATCAGTTAGTAAGACAAATTGACCACACGATCATTTTGTGCAGCACAACTGCACAACTGCAGTGGACATATTTATTTATCTTAATAGTCCTGGTTGATGCAATTTTTTTTTAATGCAAAAGCTCCTGAAATTCAGTCATGGGCTGTGACATAATCAATCCAAGATAGATCCTCTCAATAATGAACTTAAAAGATCACTTTATACAAATGTTCCCCTGTGATGGTGACCTGAGGCCTTTTCCTTCCCCTTCTAACAGCTGCAGAAAACAAAAAGAAGATCCAAAAGTTGAAATCAAAGGAGAGCTCTCAGGTTAAAATTAGTTTGAGGTAAGGTGCATAACAACGTCATTGCCCTGAGATATAATGTATACATGCTGGATGTTTTCCAGGTGATGCTTTTGAGCGTCAACCAGAGATTTACAGTATATGACGGAGAAGTGTGACTGTTCACTTGATTAAATACGACACAGCAGTTTCCATGATGCCCGAGCTTTAGTCTGTGTGATGCAGTGTTTATTTCCTATGATAACTGTGACTGAGTGTACTGCCCGAAGGTAAAACTAGAACTGCTTTTAATGTCTCGTCATCTGGAGTGTAAAGTTGTGAAATTCATGTATTCAACAAATAAAAAACTTAATCCATCAAGTTATGATTGTGTGCATATTCTGATACTGAAATATTATTTGTAAATTCAACATAAATGATACTCACCCTGCAAGTTACTTGTTGTTTTCTGCCTCTTTGTTGTAATTTGAAATCCTTATCTACCACCACTTCACTTCTCAAACTCCCACTTTCACTGTCCACAGCAATGGTCCCACATCCTTAGATTTATGTGGTCCCCTTTTTTTATTCTTCCTCTCTTTTAGTTTCTTCTTTTAGTTTCTTCTTCATCCCTTCTTCATTCTTTTATCCTTGTTGTTTCTCTCTTTTAATCCGTTATTGTCCTCCGCTGCCTCCTTCACTGACTATAATCCTGTCTGTGTGCGCTCTCTTGTGCGTACTCATACACCCCGGGCTGAAAATGCTGTGTCAATCTCCCTTTGCAGAGCATGGGTTTGGGAGGAAGGGAGGGAGGGATGGAGGAGAGGAGAGGAGAGGAGGAGAGGAGAGGAGAGGAGAGGAGAGGAGAGGAGAGGAGAGGAGAGGAGAGGAGAGGAGAGGAGAGAAATAAAGAAAAGAAAGGCAAAAAGACAAAAGAAGAGGAGATGAGACTGCTGGGGGGCTGCCACTCTTTTCTGTGCTCTCTAAGCATGTGTAGGTGTTGAATAATGCCTGATGTGCCCATGTAAGCGAGCAAAAACTCGCTTGAGTCATGATTTCTAGACTAACTCTCTTTGAGAAACAACACAGAAAATACAGCAACAGGAGGCAGATATAGGAAATCTAGGGGCTTGGAAAGAAAGTGGTTGAGTTGCCATCATAGTTCAAAACTGTGCATCAACGTGATAATTACAATAACATAAGGCTATTACTGTAAATAGGCCTGTAAACATAATCCCTTTACATTTCCTCCCTCACAGCTGTTCTGTGGATGGTTTCCAGCCTCTTATCGCTGGTGGCGCAGTGAGCTGACTGTCAAAGCATGTTAGATGTTCAGCACAGTCAAAACTCCATGACCCTGCAGTTCGGTTAACATGTGTCAAATGCCACATCAACAGAGAGTTACACAACAAAACAAAATGCCCGGTTTGAGGCAGCAGCAGTTTTTTCGGCCCTGCGTCATTCTATGCTGAATTGCACTTTAACATGAAGTGCTGTGATGCTGCAGTGAGCTACCTCTCCTCACCAGCGACATATTATAGTCGCTGGTGAATGGTAATGGTTGCAAAGTGGGAAGGTCATTGGTTACCCTTTGATTGCACCGTGTCAGTGTAACTTTGGAACTTAGCTGCAACGTTTGTGCAGTGAACAATGTTTGAGGATTTTTATGAAGTTTTCTTTTGATCAAAACTGTGTAAGAACACAGATTTGGAACACACTAAACATATAAGTGGATACAAGAGGTTTAGATTACGCTGCATGAGTATTGTATGAGTATTTAGTTGAAGTGTCTTTGAGCCAACCTCTAGTTGTTCTAATTCATTCAACATAATGGTGGAGAATGACTGAGCCTGAAGACTACTGATAACTGCATTTGCTGCTGTTGGGATGAATGGTTGTTGAACACTTTATTCCTTTTAGTAACAGTCCAGACATAAAAATGAGGGGACAGAGAGAGAGGTACCCGGTCATATACAAGCTGGGAGCATTGTGGTTAAGGGTCCGTCCATAAACATCGCATCGTCTGTAAATTTACCTATGTATGAGCGTGCAGGGTCAGTGGTCTGGTCAGTAATTTGTGATGTCACCCCCAGGGTAATATAAGTGTGTAAATAAAAGTAAACAACAACAATGCTATCAAAATTTGAACTACAGTTTTGAATGAACGTCCCTGTTAGTCTGGCACACGTTTGATGTGATGTGCAGTGTTTTAATGTCGTAATGTTGTGGCAGGCACCTTTAAGTCTATTTTATCATAGTGTTGGGTAGTTTAAACTCAGTTGTAGCTAAAATATGAATTTGCAAAAGGTATTACAGCTGTAAATGAATAAATGTGGTGCAGTAAGCCTTTCAAAATGGAAAGAAACATACCTCGTACCTCAAAACTATACATTAGTTACAGAAAGGAAAGAAATGTGCTTCCCAACCCTGTTTATTTTAAAGTTTAGAAAATTCTCTTTATCACCAGCTTAATATATAATATCAGTGTTGACTTTGAAACTAAACCTTTGAAGTAACCATCAGAAGCTCATATATAGTGTCTGAAAAACAGGATGAGTACAGGAGCAGACTTCAGAACTACGTCAGCCTAACTTTGCATGCTCTCGCAGTCATTCTTCCAGCTAATGAAGATTGACACAGTCTCATTATGCTCAATAAACGGAGACCCCATGAGACATCTTCTAGTTTAATTTAGAATTCCCTCATCCAGCATCCACATAACTATATGAAATATGAAGTGAGCAAAATAGTTTCTATGGAAACCGACCCTCTCCCCTCCTGCCCTCACCCACAGCTCCCCTTTAGCCCCCTCATCGCTCCCTCCCTCTCCCTACCTCTTGCTCTCCATCCGTCCCTCTTCTTTTCTAAATTATAGAGCAGTGGGGTACCTCTTTTCAAAAATCTCTTCTCTCTGAATAGGGATGTGGGTGTGCATCTGTCCATATGACAAATTCACAGAGGAGGAACGTGGGGGTGGATGGAGACACAGCACTGTAAGTAACAGTGAGGTAGAAAACAGAAAACAGAAACTTAAGAGGACAGGCGGAGGGAGCTTCTGAGGGTAACATGAACATAGGAAGGAAACCAGGCTTGTGAAAGATGTCTGTTCAAGTTCTGCTGTCAAGGATGGCATGAGAAAAACTATGCAAGGGGTTAATTAACCATGACAAAGACCATGTGAGAAATAATTGGAAATACCGGTGCCTAATTCAGCACAGTTTTAATAGTACACATGCATAAAGAGAGAGAATAAAGCTAGATCAGGTCAGACCATTAAAAAAGATCTAAATGTGAATGATGGCTACAGTTGTTTAGTACTGGTCAGCCAATCTAAACAGTACACCCAGAACAGAGAAATATGGTAACTTTATTTACTATTTCTCTGAATGATTTCTTGAGTTATTCAATGTGGAAAAGCTGTGTTAAGAGATTTGTCTTTGTCCTGACTTTGGTGACTGTTTCAGGTCCAATTCTGGTAAAATGTAAAAATAGCAATAAATATAATACAAATGTATAAAAGTCATAGAGATCGTTTAAGGCATGGAGAGAATATATAAGCTTGGAAAACTGTGATAATGCACATGCTTTAAAAAGAAGCTCCAGGTGGTTAATTTGTCCCTACGCGACTGTCAAAATGATTATAACTATTAATTAAACCTCATTTTAAAGATAATCACAGCCTTTACCAGCTATAGTGTCAGTGCTCACAGCTGAGGGGAGCCTTCAGCATGTGAGCGTTGGTGGTTTTGAACAGAGTCAGACACTAAATCACCGGGTACCATTACAGTAAAAAAAAAAAAAAAGAAAAAGAAAAAAGATGAGCTGCGTACGCTGGGAGAAAAAAGAGATCAGACAGTCACACAGTCCATCATCTGAGGAGGAGATGACCAAGCAGATAGCCTCCTCAGGGCAGACCGGACTGTGCATGTGTATGTATAAATAGCTACTAATCAGTTCTGGGTGTCAGATTAGTTCCCATAACCTTTTGCTCAGCACACGCTCATTATAGGTGTCTACGTATGGGTCAGCTCTGATGTCCTCTAAAGTACATTTGTCTGGAATAAATCACCCACAAGAGACTTAGAAAGCATAATTCTGTTTTATATTTTGTATATAACTGTCTGGTTCTCCTTCTTTCCTCTCTCTTCGTTGTTCATTTATCACTCTTACTGTCAGATGTATCAGATTTCATGAAACATGAACACTTGTGCTCGAGACTGATGCTCAACTTGAACAATCTAGTGGCAGAAAAGGGGACTAGGCTCTGTGCTTGATGCTTCAGGGCTGCATAAGCCGTGTGTTCTTTGTTGGTGTGCGGTGCCCCCTCACTTCTCTGCACCACCACTGATGCTCTCCAAGTAGGCTGAAAGCATTTCCTCTGTAATCTCAGATGCCCTGTGCTGACTCTACTGCATCAAACATGAAAGTAGGATGCAGGGGGTGAAGGATGTGTGTGATGCCCGTGTTCAGCAGCAATTTGTGGATTAAGGAGGAGGATGAATGAGGAGGTGAAGTCAAGATAGGAAGGGAGTTTGATGAGAAATGGAGGGCGAATGGTTTTAGGTTTGGGCAGTGAAGAAGGAGAGGGTGGAGAGTATTTTAAAACACTAAAAAGCATGTGTGCAACGCTACAAGCCCACACTGGATGAAAGGATTTTGGGATAAGATTCAGTTAAGCTTTACAAAGTGGCGGAGGCAAATGTGCGACATCTGACTGTTGCATTTACCTAAAGAGATATTACTCCATCTGCATTCATCAAAAACTTTTCTGTTCACTCATTTAAATGAGAGCATTACGAAGAGAAACAGCTCGTCACACAGATGGAGAAGACTTAAAACAAAGATGAGAGTGCAAGGCGGATAAGGTTCAGGCAAAGCGCAGAGGAGAACTCTTTAATTTGAATTTAAAAATACATAAATCTTTAGTCTATGAAACACCAACTATGTGGCTTGGGGATGCTGACTGTGAACTGCAGTGTCCCCTGTTCTGTTTGAATCTGGTGTGGAGCCTTTGTTGCACACCTCAGAGGAAGGTATGAAATAAACCTACAAAAATGATAACTTTTATAACACATAAAATCAGTACTTCTCCCATGAGTTTAATTCCTAACAGTGTGCAAAAGGCTTTGGAACAGCCTTTAGACCTTAAGGCTGGGAAATAAAATAGTAAAGCTTCAACTTACTTGTAATTTTTCTTATAATCTCCTAATAAATCTATTTGATGCATGAAAACAGACAAAGTTTGTCCTCTCTTTTGAAAGAATGGTGCTCTACTTACTTATTGCCTGCAGCATGTCGCCATCTGCTGTTTACTCATGTCTGCACTGATTGGGAATCTGCAAACACACAGCCAAGATTCTCGTTTGCAGTCAAGTTAGCCAACGACAGGAAATGTGGGCTTTTACCTTCAAAATAAAACATTGAAAATGAAGATTGAACTATTGAATCGCCTGATAATGTTCGCCAGTGTGAAATATTTAGCGAAGACAATCATGAGAGAAGTCGACTTTATATATGGTCGTGGTAAATTCTCAACAGAACACGTAGTGTTGACTAGTGCGAGTTTTATTTTGAAAAGTGAGAACCGGAACAGGATACAGTCGTTACTTTAGTTCGCTTCATGCTGCTGCGCTCGCTGTCAGCCACGTCACCTCCTCTGCCCCTCAGCTGAGATTACTGAGCAGACATCATATTTGTTCACCTATTGGCCTTTAGATAACGAACCAGCGAGCATCCGGACGGACTCAGAGTTCACCGTTTAGCCGCCAACTTCTTCTTCTTTTTCGGCCGCCACACGGAGCGAGTTCGCCTTTTTTTTTGTGGTTGAGCAACTCTTCCCTGTCTGCTGCGGACGTGTCAGGCCCTGCAAGAAGTTGTGTTACGTATATATATATATATTTTTTGTTGTTGTTGTTACCAAAGCGGAAAATAAACAACATGAACGTATTTCGTCTGGCGGGTGACGTGTCACATCTGGTGGCTATCATTATCCTGTTATTGAAGATATGGAGGTCCAAATCCTGCGCTGGTAAGGCTGACACTTTACATCACTGCACTTTAACTCACTCATTAGCCAACATGCAATGACTCAAAAAGTGTAATAAGCATGAATACAGGGTGAAACGTGCTTGTACATGTCAGTATAAGTGTGTTGTGGAGGTGGTTTTTGCATTGTGGCGACGTGGCAATGTTAACAATGCAATCTGCTGCCTGCTCCACCTTTTATACAGCAGCCTGCATCCTTAAAGCAAACACAATCTGCAGCACAGTATTCCTCCTCTGCTGTTAAATCATACAGCAGGGCAAAACATGATTTCTTCTCCTATCTGTGAGCTGCACGTTGATTAACTTTTTTTTTTTTTGTCCTTGTAGGCATCTCTGGGAAGTCTCAAGTGCTGTTTGCACTTGTCTTCACCACCAGATACCTTGACTTGTTCACGGTCTACATATCAGCTTACAACACGGTCATGAAGGTAAGAGTGTGTCTCACACACACACACACAAACCAAAGGTCGTGCTAGGAAACTTATTTAGAAAAGTTATTAAGTTAATTTTGCCTTGCACACTGAACTAGTTTTCCAAATGTTTCCCGTAAATGCACACGTCAGCTCAGTCACATATACGGTAACTATGTGAAGCAGTCACCTGCAAATCAACCACTGACAGGTCGCATGCCAAACAGCATTTCACAGTGTTCACCTGAACTTCAATGGCCAATCATCGATATTCAACTCTCCTGCTTTCAGGTGGTGTTCCTGGCTCTGTCCTATGCCACCGTGTACCTCATCTACATGCGCTTCAGGAAAATGTACGACTCAGACAACGACACCTTTCGCATTGAATTCCTGTTGGTGCCAGTCATTGGGCTGTCATTCCTGGAAAACTACGCTTTCACTCCAATGGAGGTAAATGAGCACTCAAGACAGACTCAGGGGAATTTGCTGTCAGTCAGTTCAGTTCAGTTTAAGAACTCGTGTGTCTCCCTCCCATCCAGATCCTGTGGACCTTCTCCATCTTCCTGGAGGCGGTGGCCATAATGCCGCAGCTCTTTATGATCACAAAGACCGGCGAGGCGGAGTCCATCACCACCCACTACCTGTTCTTCCTTGGCCTCTACCGAGCTCTCTACATAGCCAACTGGGTGTGGCGTTACCACACGGAGGGCTTCTTCGACCAGATCGCCGTGGTGTCCGGCGTCGTGCAGACCATTTTCTACTGCGATTTCTTCTACCTTTACGCCACAAGGGGTGAGTAAAGACTAGATCAGCAGGAGAAATTATGATATAAAAACAAACTAAGTGCAGCTACATTTTAGCATATATGTAAATGAAGTTGTGTTTAATTGTTACATTTCTGGTTTATGGTCAGTCCTGCTCTTCCAGTTAAGGAGGATGTCCTTCTTGGCACGGTTTAAGCAAAGAGTGTGAATTGGGTTGGGTTGACAGTTGATAGTGGTGTTAGCTCAGATGGTAAACAGAGGAGTGGGAGAAGATCAGTTTTGTGGTTTTAAAAAACAAATTCACTCACCACGTCTGCCTTGCCTCTCTTCCTTTCATCCTGTGTGCAGTGCTCCGAGGAAAAGGAAACATGACCCTGCCGATGCCTGTTTAAAATCACACGCCTGTGCCATTCAGCCACCCCATCGGTGCCTGCTACAGTTCAGCATCTGAACACAGACCTTGCCCTTCAACTGTACATGTATTTAGCAATGGGACTAATGGTCGGACATCATTCTGTAGGCCAAAATGAGTGTACCTCCAGATATGATTTTCTGTCTGATGGGTACTTTGAGTATGTGTGAGTCTGTGTGTGTGTGTGTGTGTGTGTGTGTGTGTGTGTGTGTGTGCGCGCATGTCTGGGTTTTTCTTCATAAGATGCAAATGTGACACTGGAAAAGTGTCCCTGATGTGTGTCACATGGAACTTCAATTCAAGCTAGTGAGTAACACTATGGAAACTGCGTATTTGTATTCGCATTCCCTTTTCGGCTCTGAGACAGACGTTGGCTCTGAAGATTGTTAGAAAATCAAATCTGCAAAAGTGTACATGAGTCTGGCTGTAGCTGTTATGCACAGCACTCAGGTAGATGTACGTAGTTTCAGTTTCCACCTTTTCCTCTGTAATCCTTCACAAATGGTCTTTCTTTTTAGTTCTGTCACGTTAGACACTCCCCGAATAGCTCAGCGGCTTTCCTTCATGCCAAGTATGTCCATGTATGTATGTTTTTGTATTTCATCTTTATCGTCGTCTTTTATATTTCAACGTATTTCTTCATGGGAGGGGGGAAAAAAAAAAAAAGAGCTAAACATTTTGTCTTGTCTCAAATGAAGCCAAAGAATGAAAGACAAATCTGCTGCAATGTTTTAGTTAAACAAATATGTTTTGTTTTTTTCCTTGGTTGCTTCCTTGACCAAACTTGTCTTGTTGTGTCAGAGATAAAAATGGGAAAATGGCGATGGAGTCTGTGTTGTAAAATGATTTGACACTTTGTTGAATTGCACCCCATTTTTTTTCTGGCACGACGTTTTATTACAACATGTGGATTCTCTCAACTCAAAGGTGTGGCTGTCTTCTTTGTTACAGATACACATGGGCTGCAACACACCAGGATGTTTACCTTTCACACACACACACGCCCACACACACACACATTCCTACTTTGCAGTATGGTCTGAAAGTGCTGGTGCACAGTGCTGACATTTAAACAGAGGTTGATAGCGTCAGATGTATGATGATGCTAAGTGAACACTGTGAAGTGACTTTCTTTAACCACTTTAATCCACTACACCTCGTTGAACACAGTCAGAGTCACGTGTCCCTCAATGCAGGAAGGTTTTTCTGTGTTTATAGAACACCTTACTTCCTTCTCTCACAGCTCCCTCCACCATTCTTGCAGCCGAACGCACGGAGAGCGGCAATGCCACCAGAGCTGCTGCCTTCTCCACCACCTTCACCTTCTTCACAACTTTCCCTTTCCCTTCCTCTTTGTCTTTGCCCATGATCCCTGCCCCCTCTGCTGCACCTCTCCCCATTGCCGTCACCAATTCGGACCAGAAAAGCCTCTCTGCCCTTTTCCTTGCCTCTTCTTCCTCCCTCCTCTGTCTCTCCTCGTCTTCCCTCCTCCCCTTCTCTAACTCTCCTCCCTGCTCCTGTTTGTCTTCAGCCGGTTTCTGAAGGAACTCCACCTTGTGTCCTCTTTCTACCAGAATCCTCTCTTGTGCGTCTCTGATGGCCCTCTCAGCCTCCTTGAACATCTCGTTGCTATAGCAGCCGCCTCCGTTGTCCGCCACAATCTTGTCTATCTTCTTCAGAAGCTGCGTGACCTGTTGTAGGCACTCAGTTGTCCTGTTCTGTTCACTGTTATCAAAGACGTGATACCCCCCAAGGCAGCTGCTGACAAACTCCGACAGCTCATCGCTCTCTTTCAAGAAGTCCTCGATTCTTTTGCCCTGCAGTTGGTCTCCCCAGGTGAACAGCACCATAGTAAACCTTGTGGCTCGGGCCCAAACATAGCCTTGATCCACTCTAAGGTTTCCTTCTCCTCTTGGGTGAACCTGCCAGGCTGCAGGGTCACCAAGAAGGCGTGGGGTCCCGGAGAAGACAGGACAACACAACGTCCCACCTCTGCCAGGACCTCCTCAGGGGACAGGTGCGTGTGGAAGAAACCTGGAGTGTCGATCACAGAGATACTCCGCCCGTCTACTGTCAGAGTCTTTCTCTGGCACTGTTTGGTGACGGAAGATGGGGAGACGTCGACCCAGAAGGCGGACCTGCCCAGGATGGTGTTGCCTGAGGAGCTTCTGCCTGTCCCAGTCCTCCCCAACATGACAATCCTCAGTGGTTCATCAGCCTCTGCTGTAGGAGGTGATGCTTCAGAGGCTGTGGCAGAAATGACAGTACATTTATATCATTCATTATCATTTATTATGATTTCATAATTATTTCCCACAAGTAATGTCTAACATATTTAAGAGATTAGGCGATTTAAGGTCAGATTTAAGTATTATGGACTAGGTAGTCTGATTTTATACATGTATGCATGCATGATATTTTAATATTATTATATTATCACAAGGACACTTGCAATGATCACTTGGTTTAATAACAATAATCGGCATACCTTCATGTGACGCAGCATTTTCAGATGACGACATCCTAACAGAGAAACTCTAACGAAGTCTTCGACCTGCCGGTTTTTCGGGTCACCGAAAGAACACGAGGCGGATGTTTGCGTTGTCAACGAGAAGTCCAGTTTCTGCTTTTGATTGTCATTAGCACCAAACCGCAGAGAGCATCAGTGCAGCTGCAGCCCGTGGAGGAGCAGAAAGGAGCTCCACAGTGCCACCACGATGCTACAAACCCTGATAGTAAAGTTCATATGCAGTGAGGACCACCATACCATATAACTGTTAATAAAACGGCTCTTTACTAATACAGTAACCACCAAGACATATATTACCGCTGTTAGTTGTGATAATCACAAGAATAATGAGTTATTCATAAATATGAGTGATGTAATTCCTCGTTGTGACCACTTGGGGGCAGTGAACACAGGTCCACACTGACTGTAACTACACTGTGCAGTCGTAAATCATACTTTATTTACTTTTATTGAAATAAAACTATTAAAAACAATAGATTTGTATCTAATATTGATGTATCTTACAGTCTGTGGTGTTTTGACTGTATCATGAGGATTTATAGCCACTTTTACTGTGAAGGGATCAGTGCTAATGGAGGGGAGCCCCCTAGTGGCCGCGGGGAAGAACTGCAGCACGCAAGTCAAACTAGCATCAACGTAGAGATCAAGTATTTTAAGTTTCCGGTGGATACTTAAATACTTAAAATGAAGTGACCAAGCCGACACAGTCAGAAATTAATTTAGGTTAGCAAAACAAAAAAAACAATGAGCTTTATTGTTAACAAGTTCATTGTATGTCCTCCCACTATCAGCAAACCAGTGTGTGTATCTGTTGAGATTGACCAGCAATAGTTAAACTTTATATATGATCAAAGTAACTCCACTGAACTATGCAGATTGTTCTATCAGAAAACTTTTTATTTCACCATAAGAAAACATCGGCACACTTATCAGTGGCGCTAGTAATAATAAAATGGAAATGGTACAATTTCCTTATCAATTTATTCTTAAATTAACAGGAATTAATGAGTAATGTTCTACTTTGATCTCCTAATCAGTGACTATTTGATGTTGGGCAGAGTTGGCTCTAAGTTAATTAGAAATTATTTCTCATTAGTACCCCTTTAATCACACAAATGCTTTAACAAAGTACATCCACTCTGGGGAGAGTGGAGAAAACTCTCATAGATAGATGCCCCCATGTTGTTTGCTTTATCATAAGGATGAGATGTAATTGATGTGACAATTCTAGTGATCTCCAGTGAACTTCTGTTGTGTGTATACTTCATTAACAACCAGTGTAATTACATGTCTTAAAAGCCTTGCACGCTACACTGGTGTTTTCAGTCATTGTGCTTGATTGGACTCTACTTTAAATTACACTGAGCTATGGTGGATTCACATGAGGTCAAGTAGCAATAAGAATGAAAAATGTGTAAGTTGTCTTTAACAACTGCATCTAGAGAGTGAGAGGATGTCAATTAAGCGCTGTCTGTCCACACCCACGCGGCCCTGAGAAGAGGTTTAATTAGATACAATAAGTGCAAAGACTCGTTAGAGTGTGCGTGGGTGTTATGCTTATTTTTACACAACAAGCAGAAGAAATGCATGAAATGCAAACCACCTCAGAAAAGGAAACACAGAATGTGAAAGCCTTACAGGCAACATGTAATGGGATTTTTAATAACATTAGTTGGGGGCAGTTTCAGCCCACTTAACAGTTAAATACATAATGGCCTTCTCAAAATGTTGTTATCCACATGTTCATGCTGAAACGTTATAAGTTAACCCACTTGTGTGTTTATTTTACCAGATATAAAACTAGAGATAATACTTCCCTTATAATATGAACGATGGCAACATGAAATCCAAAGTTAATTAAAAAACAGTCATGTATTGTCTGTAGCTGAAAGGCACTGAGCTGCAAGAAAAAAAGCTTTTCTCTTCTATTCAACAATTCAACATATTTTCAGTCTGTCTGGAGTACATCACTTCATTTCGCAGCTCTTTTGTAAAGAAACTATACAGTAGCAGATGTTCAGCCAGGAAAACCACCTCACCCTGCTTCTCATCAGACGCTTCAAATTTCTCCACAGTCTGTGGTAAATCTTTCTCCCACAATTCCTCTTCTCCTTCTCCGGTTAGTCACAAAACATTTACCAAGTCTGCATGTTTCTTTAGCTGTAGCTCAATCTCTGGTTGCTGTGCAAGATGAGGTAAAGACACAGTAAATACAGAAGCAACAATGCAAGAGTTCTCCAAAGCAAAAAAAATTACATGATGTATGTTCTTTAACAAACTGAAACCCAGAAAACATTTTTCTACTGCGTCTGCCGCTGAACAGAGAATAGCAAGGCGAATAACTGCAGCCTTTTCTGCAAAGCTGCTTTTGAATAGGTCTTTTGTGGAAATAACTGAAGGACTTGAATAACAAAGAACTGTTGACATAAGTTTCTTGCAGCACCAACATTATGTCTTTAGTCCATTGTCGTGAGGGTTTCTTCTCTCTTAGATATCCGACTGAGGTGGAGCTTTGATACCAGAATTATCAGCAAACTGGTCGGAGTGACAGTAAATACAGTCAACAGGATTATAAATCTTACTACTGTTTTGTTATGGGATGCTAAAAGTGCACATGGGTAAACCAAAAGAACCACAACTATTCAATTACACATACAGTATATAACAGCTTCTCATAGACTGCAAAGCAAACACTTGTATTTTACTCAGCTGTCTGCATTTAATGAGTTTGTTTGTCACCTCCAACAGGTAGCAATGTTTCTTTGTGCTGTAGTGAGTGATGAGTTTTCAAGTCATAAGAACTACTACTATATCTTAGTTTTTCTACATGAAGCTCTAACAGACTTAAGGGGAGAGTTCAAGTATTTAGTCAGCGCATCATTTAGAAAAGCAGACTGCGATGCACTGCGTACGGGATCAGCAGAAAAATGTATTTTAGCCACATAAAGGAGGCCCACCTAAAAAAAATCAATATCTCTTTAAGTGTACGCTATAGTGAACATATATTTTGCTTTCTGCGCCGAACACTGTATTACACCAAAGATCAGTTGAACAGTTACAGCGGCAAAGCCAGACAAAAACTTTAGCAAAGTGGGGGTGTCAATTAGCTCAGTTGGTAGAGCATCCGCCCCATGTACGAAGGCTCAGCATCTCGTAACTTTCTGACCCAAACAGCTGATCTGCAGTATAACATAGTGCATGGTTTATGCTTAAGAATACAGAAGTTCTATGGTTAGTGCCAAAGAATGAGGCTAGGTAAAATGCTGAAAATATTTTTATTATAGCGTACGCTTAATTGGATATTGATTTCTTTGAGGTGCACCTTCTTTATGTGGCTAAAATCCGTGTTTCTGCTGACCCAGTCCGACGCAGTGCATAGCTCTGCTTCTGTGTCGGGATCCCCGTCTGCTTTTCTAACCTGGGGGCACACTGACCTCATACAACCCCACTTCAAAATACCTGAATTATCCCTTTAATGTTAAAAAAAAAGATAAACTACAGGCCAATAAATGTGCAAATGACATAAATCAGTCTAGTTACGGTGTCTTCTTTTCATATCCCGCATCCATCATTAGACTAGATGTAACGATTATCCTCCATAACAGCTAATATTAACTACGCAGGTGGACACTGATAGACAGACAGAGATTTTAGGAAATGTGATTTTCAAGACAAAAAAGTCTAACTTGAGTTTTCTGTCTGTGCTGCAGCCTGCTGTCTGGTTTTAAATTGGTACAAGTTCAAAGTAGGCTGGTGCTTGAGTCAATATCAGGATGAACTGTTAGAGGGTCTGTCCCACTCCACTTGGTTTCTCACTGGAAATAACGCTCCCTGGCTGGAGACCTGCTGAGCCTCTGTATCCTCTGGGGAAAAGTCCCAGAAAACAGGCACATCACCACCGGTGGCGTTCACCGTGGCATGAGAGGCAGACATGTCTGGTTCTTGTAACGCAGCATTATCACAGTGCGCCTCTCTCACACTGCTGCTGCTGTTATAGTGCGGGCTGGGCTCTGACATAACCCCGGCTCCATTGGTCAAGTTTGAATTCCCCAGGTGGAAGAAGGTGGTGTTTTCACCAATCCCCAGTCCAAAGCTCTCTAACATATCCATTACTGATGGTGTGGACGGGCCGCTGGGGGTCTCCTCTTCAATAAGACTCAGTGTGGGAAGGATGTCCACCAACTCTGCCATCTCCATTGGCCTGATTACCTCAGTGATGCTGGAAGGAAAGTCCTGTTCCTCGCTGTAGGACTCCTGGGTGTCCAAAACTGTGTAACCAATTTCCATTTGTGCAACAGCAGCAGGCTCTAGACCAGATTCAATTAAAGCGGTTGCACATCCTAATTCTGACTGGCCGATGCTTGTCAAGTCTACGGTCGACTGAGAGGCAATGTCTACAGGGTATCCTCCCTTTGCGACACCCTCCGCCAACACCAGTACGGCCTCTTCGGGGACAGTCATGATTCCTCCTTGAGTGGAGACCTCGGCGGTGACGACATTTGGTGGAGTCGAGCTAATTAAACAGTCTGTAAGAGAAATAAGGTCAAATGTTATTAAAACGGCATTGAAGTTATTGTAATTTAGACTAAAATCAGATGGTGAACATGGTGAATATTATCATAGAAGAAGAATTTTATTAACTTGACTTGACAACCATCCTGTAAATGGTACAAGAATATAATTTATGTTCACATCATTGTTCTACCTGTGATGGCTTGTCTCTGCGCTTGTATCCGATGAGGCCATGTCAGTCTGGCAGTCAAACTCTCCTCCTCCTCCTCACCATCAGGATGTGCCGGCGGGTCTCCTCCCATCACCAGGCCCAGAGGCACTGCCCCCACCCACTGTTTGGACCGAACGCACTGCAGACAGTCCATAATCCAGCGGGCATCCCTCCACACCACGTCCAGACGCTGAAGGAACGGGGAAATAAATGTCAAACTGTAAATGAGTAAAACCGAAATCACATTTAGTCATCTCTTTTCTACACTTAATCATACACACTGATGCGTGACTCCGAGTAAAAGCCTTTATTTCTTATTCATTTCTCTCATTAAAGGCGTATGAATCACAGAAGAAGAGATGTTTAAAAAGAAAAGCTAACAACATTTTTAAGCTTTGAGACAACTTGGATGTAGATTTTGCTGCAGCAGCAGCATCGACTGTCACACTTTAAAGTATTCAGCTTTCTTTTGTCTCTTATGATCTTACATGGGAAAGCTCAGTGATGTGATTCAGGCGCTCTTTGGCTTCCTGCACCTCCTTGGTGTCCAACGCCTCCCGCAGAGCCTGCTGGGCCAGATGAGTGTCCAGCTCCAGCCTCACCCAGGCCTGGCAGTACTGGGACAGGAAGTCCCGTTCATATGTCCAGAAGTGAACTGGTGATGAGCCAGAGTTAAGAGGAAAGACAAATCCATCAAAACAGAGAGAAAAAGCCTCAGAACTCATTGTATTATCACACTCTATCAAACCTTTAGTGTGGGAATTACTTAAGAGGGTTCAACAGGAAAGATGATTTAAATTAGAGTCGAAACAAGTGCGGATTAAGAGGAGGACCAAAGGACTAATTAGATAAGAAAAAAACAATAAAAGTGAGCCATCTTTAAAAGACCAAAAGATCAGATACTGCACCTCAGGGTGTTTTACACATATTATTATACTTTCCAACCAAAGCGGAGAGGGTTGAAGTGCATTTTTTGATGGTTATTTAAAATTCTGTCCTTCACTTCCTTTTGAAGATAAGACACATTTATTGATCTTAATGAGATGTACGCCACATAAAACGATTTCTGTCACTTTGTTCTTATGTGATGATGCTGTTTTTCTTAACTTAAAAGGGTCTCCGGGAGACCTTGGTAAAAGTTTACCCCACCAGGTATTTTATCTTAACCTCAAGGTTCACAGCAGTCCCAGTTTGATGAACTTGTCCACCTACCCAGTTCAAAGATCTGCAGTGGCATGGTGAGCCCAGGCTCCTTGGTCCCCACCAGAGGCCAGTAGCTGGAGCTGAAGTCCTCGCTGGGAGGCAGCAGCAGCAGTATGGACAGCTTGTCTCCAAACTGCAGCAGCTCGTGGGTGTACACACCATACTGGTACGCCTGTCACAGACACAAAATGTCCCAAAAATCTGTTAAAGGCTACATGTTGAAGTGACTTCCATCATGCCTGCTCCTTTCTCGGAAACAATTCTCGTGGCTGTTTGGAAACAGTTTTACCCTGTAGAGGGGGATGTTGAGCTTTGTCAGGAGATGCGTGATTGCTGCTCTCAGAGACGTCACCAGCTCCACCAGTCCGCTGCTCTCCATCAAGCTCTCGTCCTCGCTCAACAGGTTCTGAGCACTGCCGGCGGTTGCACTGTAAACGTGACTCTGAAGCCATGCCCATTCCTCTCTGCCGCACAACAACAATGCAGTTAACAAAATAATGCTGTAAAATGAATAATGAGTAGAGAGTACAGTAATGGCACAAAAACCTTTCTGTATTGTGGCCCATTAACTAGTAATTGCATATACTTTATGTTCATCCAGAGCGTGTTGTGTTTTTTGATTAATGTGAGTTGAAAGCAGGCACTGCCACCTTGTCGGTGGAGAAAAAGTCCAACATCCAAGAGCTGAGATTTGGCTGCCGAACAGCATCCTTTCTAATGCCAGGAACCACCACATTTGAAAGATCCTTTTTTTTTAAACATTTGTGTTTTTTCTACACCACCAGAAAGTGGCAGGTGTGGTATGACATGCTTTGGAAAATTCTCAGAGACAACATAGTATGAATTCGTTGTTGAGCTACGTTACCTGGAAACGTGGGGATTGTGTCGAACCCGTGTGTGGCACAGCAGATTGGGCAGCCTCTGGGGGACCAGGACTCTAATCTGTTCTACTGAGCTGCACAGTTTCAGGATGCCCACGTACAAACCCGGCTGGGCCCACTGAATGCTGTGCCTGTGGAAGGATAGTTTCTCCTGGGGGACAGAGAGAGACAGCGATGTTGGGGATTTTAAAATATGTTAATAGGATGTAATGTTTAGATGCCTTTTATTCGCTGTGTATAATTTATTATCTTTATTTGGTTAGCTAATTTGGTTAAGGCATGCTAAATTAATTCCATTGCGTTTTCAGGGTTATTTGAGTTGCACAGAAGAGAAAAACAAGCCTCAATAATCAAGTCAGGAAAGTCAATACACTCAATCATGCACTCAATGCTAAATACATTCTGCCGCACGTTGCTGCTGCTGCTGCTGCTCACAGACTTTTCGTTTTTACACAAACACAAACCCAGGCTCACCTTGAGCTGCTCATAGAGCATGTCCATGGCAGTGGGCTCAGGAAGCAGAGGAGTTCTGCTACGGTTCTTTTCCAGGCGGGCCAGGGGCATCCAATGAAGCGGCGGGTCGGGAGGGCTTGAAGCAGTGCAGAGAAATTAGGGTACCAATGAAATATTCAGTTTGAATACAATTTATTAGTATAACACAGACAGAATAAGTGCAACAACAAACAGACAGCCTGAACATACCGAAACATCATTTAGCATTTGTGCTAAATAAGCCCAGCTTAAAGCCTGATTAGGCTATTATCTCCCTTGTGCTCAATTCTGATTTGGACGTTTGATAAAATCTAGCAGATGGATTGAAAATTCAATCTGGTAGACTCTGACAAATGTTTGTTTCAGTGAGAATGTCTGTGACATGACTGTGAGCAGCTGAGTGTCCTTCAAATGGAAGACAGAGGTTAAACCTCCTTTTGATGCTGTGCGCTCTTCACGGGAGTGAAAGAAAATATGTCTGACAAGGATTACAAGATTTTAACAAAAGACTCTTTATCACCTGGGCGTTTTGGGGAACTCCTTCAGAGTCACGAGTAATACGTTGCCCTGCCGGTCTTTCAGAGGCTCGTAGTACACCTGGCCCAGGTCCACTGTTCCCAGAGAAGACTGAAGGCAGACGAAGGTGGAGAGGTTGAATAAATATGAGGATATTTGGGATTAATGCAGTGAAATCAGGTTCTGGGGGAACAGGTATGTTGCCTGAGATAGGAAAGCGAGGTTCCAGTAAGGAAAGTAGGAGGAGTAAGAGGTAATTAAAATAGCAATTAACCCATTTTGATGCTTCTTATCGTGCAGGGTAAGCAGCTTAACTTCCTACCTGCAGCTGGGAGACAGCTCTTAAAATGTTGTGCCTGTTCTGAAGGAGGGAGGAGGAGGATGAATGAGCAGAGGAAAGGGCCTGCTGCAGCCAGGGCACTTGCTGCCATGCACAGGACAACTAGAAGAAAAATAAATACAATCAGTTTTCCAGTCCCAAAGTCATTCACAACAGTGTTTATGTCAGTGTATGTTGAACTGCATGCATTCGACTGACCTTGGCAAACCAAAGGAAGTCGTGGGTGATGGAGGTGGAGCAGCACTGGATCTCCACCAGTGGGATTTGATCTTCAGCCGTCACCAGGATGTTTTCCTTGTGGTAGAACACAGTAGCCAAGTACACGCCCCTAACGAGATCAGTATGAGACAGATGAAATGAAGAGAAAGTGCTGAAATCATATGAAAAGATTATTTCAGCTCCGCGTCGCTGTCAGACTACTTTCACTTTCAGTCTTGACCTTAAAACTTGTGGTTTTGATCGCAATTAATATTTGATATGAAACTGTCCCATCAGACAGAGATCAGAGAATTTACTCAACCTCGAAAACAGCCTAAAATCCTTCAAGTGAAGTAAAAGCAAGGAGATTTTTTACAGACCAGTAGAAAATTTTTTAAAAATAAATTCATTTTCTGGTCGTGCTGTTAATAATGTTTAACGTTATTATTGCAGGTTATGCAAATGATGTTTGTGTGTACATTCAAACATTTTCCTCCAATGCCTATGCAGTGTGCAACCACTTTTTTAAAGCAATGCTGCGTCTGCGTGCGGTTACACTCTTTCCTAGTTGGGAGCTGCCTCGTTTATCCATCAGTGGTAAGTGTGAGCATGAGGCGTTGGGCAGTCACATGCTGCTTGTCACAGTTCAGTGATTCCAAATATCATCCCATTCAAAAAAAAACCTCCTCACTAATCTTGAGGCTACAGCAGCTTTAATGTGATCACTGTTCTTTTTCAATAAGCGTGACAGATACAAGTTTGGACTTGGGCTTTGTAGGCTACACCGCTGTAATCCCATCACATTTAATCTCTTATTGCCCATACCCTTCAGGCACGGTGGGACAGGTAAGACAGATGGAGCTCTACCTCTGTAGGAGACGAACAAACTTGGTGGCGGACTGGAACAGTTGTTTGATGCCTCGAGACACAGAGAGACGCTTGCTGGGACTCTGGGGCTTAGAGCTCTCTGCGGAGTGGAGGAGAGGAGGATCAGACAGGATAGGAATCACTTTACTGCCAAAGTACATTCAATGTGCACGCACGAGAAACGTTTTTCTCTGTAGCGAATACAAGTAAAGCAGAAGTAAAATACTGTAAATTGAGCACATTAAGTGCTGAATTCATTATGTTTCGTAACACTGCAGAACATCTCTTAATTAAGTACAACAGAAAACAAGGTCAAAACTGCGCGTCTATGGCACTTGAAAAATAAAAGCAATTTTAATAACAGATCTGAGGCTGCAAAAGAAAAAATATAAAATACTTATGCATGTTTTAGTACACCACAGATACAGTGTTTTCCAGCAGTAAACAAGAGAATTCAAAATGACAAACAAGGTTAATGTCTTTTCATATTACCTATGCAGTATCCTCTGTAATGTGGTTCTCTGGCATCTTCCAGCAGTTTCCTCACGAGACCCTCGTGATTTCTGAACTGTGACTTCACGCCGATGCACTCTCTCCAACCTGCGGAGAAAGCAAGAGACAAACGAATCGCCGCTTTCATTTTTATGTAATTAGGGAAAATCATTGAAGTCATCAAGAACTCATTTGCAGGCGAGTCCTGAGTGTTGCTTTTCCCCTGTCTTGGTGATTAGGAGGCGAGAGCGACTGCATGAGAGATCATCTGTGTGCAAGTTTCAACGTTGACATTAACTCTGAGCTTATGAAACTGTGCATCCTTTTAAGTTAGATTCAAATGGATTTACAAACTAAATTAAGTTACCTAACTGAGATTGCACCATGCTGAATATGACTCATATCACTCCTTGGGTTGTATTCTGACTTATATTTGGATTAATATGAATATTTTTTGCCTTTGTTCTCCATTTCAAAAACACCGTGTGGCAACTTTGTCGTCATTGCACAGCATAAATCGGAAGTTAATAGCAAGTTTCGCAGCGAGAGAGAGCGAGAGAGGATGGCATGCAAGAAAGATTATAAGCCGAATTCAAACTTAAAGCAGTTACGGGTCCAAGACCCAATGACATCTTTAATTCTCCGCGTTTTAATAATCTTAATAATGTACCACTTGTGAGTGGATTACACTTCTTTTACATCAAGCTTGATGTCAGCCGAGTAATTTCATTACTCAGGGACAGAGAGAAAGAAGAATGGAGCTCTTTCAAAGATGCAAGTCCACATTCATCAAAGGCTGCAGTTCAGTATACTCACTGGAGGGGGCAGCACTGGTTGGAGTGGAGCACTGAGGCGGACCCCATCCTTTCACATTGAAGGCACTCGCTCTTACAAAGTAATGCACTCCCTGCATTTGGAGAAGCACCAGACCGCCAAATTATCACCATGCATTAACCTTATGAATCATCCATTATGGGACAAAGAAATTACATACCGCTCTCATTATTAATTCATCTGGTTAAGTAAGGCAGTTGAGCGGTATAACTGGTCTCTTATAGGAAGTGGTTCCTCACTGTAGATGATGATTAGGGAGCAATAAATACAGCCTGTGAGCAGATTTAGAGCTAATGTGTGTGTATTGCATGTGTGTGCGTTATTGCATTCCCTTGCACCATTTAAATTTATACCTATGTGTGTGTTTGCAGTTAGAATCTGATGGGTTCTTGCCTGTGTGTGTGTGTGTGTGTGTGTGCCTGTAGGAGTGTACAAAGGTACTGCATGACTTACTGTTGTGAGTCCATTGATGCTATGGGATGGGTTCTTGGTCTCTGTAACTTGGGCTGAGCCAAGGATGCGTTTGAAGCTGGCTGAGGTGCTCCATTCCACTGTGAACACGAAACAATCTCACTGACAGATGATTCTCTGGCTTTAATCAAAGCCTCCATAGGGGAGAACCAAGGATTTGAGTGTTTACAGTTTCGGGGGAACTTGCTGTACCTGGGCTTAATCTACCCTTGGCTGCAAAGTATGACATTTATGCAGCTGTAAAACTAAGTAGCATAAATAGAGAGGCCAAACCAGATGCATAAATATAAGGCTTTTATACCTGTCAGCCTAACTGTGTGAGACCTTGATTATATTATTCCTTTATTCATTCATCATGTCCGTGTTTTGATCATACCTCCTACTTTATTAATTCCCCCCGTCTACTGATCTATCCATCCCTCCATCCTTCCATTTATAATATATTAAAGTCTCATTATGCACCACCTACCTCTGTAGCGGGTAATGAGCCCCATGGTGTCACCTTCTGGCTCTTTGATCGCCACAAACAGAGAGGATGTGCTTGTTACCAGTATGGACACATGACTGGGAGGCCCTGGGAGCTCTGGATGAAACATTTAGACAGAGTAATGATCAAAATGAGCTCTACTTAGTTCTGACATTAAAAGATATAGAATGCAACTACAAATGAATAGAGCGAATAAAAGTGTGTCCTGTATATCATCTCATCAAAACTCTGTTTTATCGAAATATATGCTAATATAGATTTTTTTTTATTTCGGGATTATAAAACTAATAGCCCTGGCCATTTCATGTGTGTAGTGAATGTTAAATAGCTTTTATGCTGATCCAACTCTCAGTGGACAACCACAGATCAATAAGTTGGTTTTGTTTTTCCACAAGAATCTCGTTTCCTAGCCCTCAACCCAATGAACCAGTGTTGCTAGTAAAATTTAGAGCTCCCCTTGGAGCTCAGCGTTGCCCTGTGACACTGAGTCTTGACCAGCTCTGTGGGATCTTGGACTTAAGCCATTAAAAAGTTTCCCTGCAAACTATAACAATATCACTATTACAACAGTAACCTTATCAACCTTACATTTCAAGCATTTAGCTAAAACTCGTAACCGAGAAAGATTTGTAACAACAGCGAGCTTAAATTCGCTGCCTTTTTTGCCCTTGCAATAACACGATGATTATGAAACAGTGAGGCAACAGAACTAGAAGTGCTTGAAAGTGAAATGAAATGAGAGATTAAGAGAGACATTTATACAGAGCAATTAAAGTAAGGACAGAGAGTACATCAGCACATAATTCTAAAAAGGAAAAAAAAAAAATCACAAGAGTTTGATACAATGAAGGTTGGTGCAGGGAGAGGAAAGCTAAGAGCACAACAGAACACTGTATTCTGGGTGTGTTTTTGTACGCATATATCAACCAGCATCAAGGTTTCGAATTTGATACAAGGAGCCACTGGCAGCCGGTGAAGGGAGTGGAGGGCATTTGGAAAGGTTGATGACAAGGTAGTCTGTTGAATTTTGGATGAGTTGAAAGGGGCTGGAGGGAGACTTTCAAGAGGCCAGCTAGGTCCAGACAGGAAATCAGTAAAACTTAAGCAAGGAGTTGGACTGAATATCTGATCACTGTGGTTTTGCCACAAGTGATGGAGAGGCTTCGTGGAGTAAAGTTGGAAAAAAGTAGTTCTACCTTTGAGGTTTGAGGTTGAGGTTTAAAAAAAAACCAATATTTCTAGCAGGTGAGGACTGAAAAGAAACAGACATGTGACCTAGTTTGTGTTCCCGTGCTGTGGTTCCAGAAATGCCACAAGATGACCCCAGACCACTGACCTGTGTTTAGGAAGTTCTCTCTCATCCGGCAGTACAGTTGCAGCCTGAGGCTCCAGAGGCGGATGTGTCGGTGGACATCAGCCTGTGCCTGCGGCCCTACCCCTGTCTTCTTCAATAACTCCTTCTTCCTCTCCTCCACCCGTTTACCTGCCAGTGCCACCAGAGCGTCCAGCTTAAGTGTCCACTCTGCTGGTCGGCACACTGAGAGAAAAAACAGTTAAGAGAAATGGAGAAAGGTTTCTGAATTTGGATTGAATTATAATAGCATTTTAAAATCCATCCACTCCAGACAGAATTTTAATGTTATTTGTGATATTCTAAAACATGAGACTCACAAACAGGGTTATGTCTGGCTCCTGCTTTTGTCAACACATGGAGGAGAGGGGAATTGTGAGTAAGGGCAGCCACATCCAGGGGGACCAGGCCCTGTTCGCTGACCCTGTTCACCCCCTTCTCCCTGTCTCTCTCCCAGTCCTTCTCTTTCTTCTCTCCTCTCTCCCACATGCTTCCTCCTCCTCCTCCTCCTCCTCCTCCACCGTTGTTGTGGTCTCTGGACAGCAGGCTTTGTACCGCCAAAGTGTCCTCATTTTCCACAGCCTCCCACAGGGTTTGGTACTAATGGGGAGCAGGGGAGAGGGTGCAGGGCCAATAGGGGGTGGGCGGATGAAAATAGAAGACAGAAGGAGAGAGTTCATCAGAGGAAAGATTTATTTTATGAGATAGAGGGAAGGGAAGCTGAGAAAGAGGCAGTGGACGAGGCAGTAATACAGGAAGCATAAATCAAATCATAAATCAGAGCAGCGGTCTCGTCTGAGATAATAAATTCATAGTGACATAGAGTCAGCATGTAATGTCAAAATATGATCTCATAATTTAGAAAAAGAACCTCAGCCAGTGACCAGACCCCCCCTCTCACCCTCTGACCCACTTCAAATCAGACTGAAATATCTTACAGCATCTGCAGACTTGCTGAGGTGTCTGGGTGTGTCTATTTCCCCGGCAACAGATGACTCTCCACCTCTCAGTCTGACGGACAGGTTTCTGTAGATGCGTTTGGGCGAGACGGGACCCAGAGAACGCCGGCGCTGGGGTGGGTTCCTCATGGATACAGACATGACAGGATAGGATAGGAGAAGAGAAGGATAAAAGGAAGACAGAGAACAGCTGAAGGGAATGAAGGAACTGTAAGCGGTGTGACGGATTGGTTAGTTCATGGAGAGAAAGATTAGGACCCACAACCTTAGGGCCGCAGAGAGGGAAGACAGGATGAGAAAAGTGACATTTGAAACAGAAAAACAAGAACTTGGGGGGAATGAAGAGAGAGTTAGAAAAGGTGAAACTCATTAGAAACCTGGAGAGGTGTATAGCGGAGAATGAGGTGAGAAAATAAAAAGAGATGAGGGGAGGGGGGAAACAGAATAAAGAGTCACACGGCTTCTTCTACAGTAAAGGCAATTTTCTACAGACTTGAAGGGCGAGTCTAGGCTGAACTGAGTGCTGCTGTTGTGTGGGTGGATAAATGAATAAAAGTTACAATGCCTGTAAACAGTAGATGAAAAATGCCTTGAAGCATTTATTCTTGTGCCTCTTACTATATTCTCCCTTTTGTTCTTTTACCCGCCATTATGTGACACGTTTTTATTCTCTCTTTCTATCTAATTAACCAAAGAGAAGCAATCTCATGTAGAAGAGCCAAAATTCTTCCTACATAATAAATCAATCTTTTCATATCATCAGCTTGAAGATAAGGATTCATCATCACCACCGCCGTAATGATACCTCATTATCAATTCCATTGCCTTTTCATCATTACAATCAGTCACTTTGGTGCCTGAAAATCTGTCTCATGTTTTTTTGGAGGGGGGACAAAAATGTGTTCTGGCATAAATTTTCTCCCGCTTCCTCTTCAGTCAGCAAGTCCTCTGTTTCATTTGTCTGTCTTTCTTCTCATCCCCTGTTCCTCTCCTCTCTCTTTTCACATTTTGGACTGACTCTCACGTCGTCACGTCGCTTCAGTTTACATCATGCCCCAAGCAGTCAGATCTGAAATTCATCTTTGAAAAAGGGGGATACTCAAAGTCTATCATCTCTCTCACTCATCACTACTTTCCCATCTATAGGAAAGCCTCAAATTTCAGTGTTGTTCAATCTAATCTTTATCAAGTCAGGTCCTCATGAGCTGAGTAGTCCACTGTCCTCGTATGAAAGTGAATACTCCCCTAGTTGGTGCCAGCTGAGGACAGGGTATGAGAGCTCTGGTCAAAGTGACACTACATCTCTCATTGTACCTGCTACCTCCTTGCGTGCACAGTACCTGCACTGTCTATATGTTGAGAGGCAGGGGTTGTGTAGGGGTATAGGGGTAATACCAACCATTGTTATTGGTACCGTTTTCTCCTGTTTGTTTATTATGTCTTACATCAGTTGTGGAAAGTGCTGATGGAACAGTTGAGAGAGGAGATTAGCTTTAGTGTTTGCCTTTTTCGGAGAAAAAAGTGTGTGCAAACTCTACTAGCTGCAGATGCGAGCAGCGTCATCTTAGTTACTTAAAAAAACCCCACTATGTTGACTCATGAACTATGTTTTGTGGTTTGGTTGCATGTCAGTATCTCACTTTGTGGTGATGTCTTTTTTTTTTATCTCACTACTGCGCACAACAGACTATGTTTCATGCAAATAAGCTTTCTGTTTTTGTCATTCCACTGAATGCCATGGCTCAAAAGTTCAGCTATGCATGGAAACATCTCATGACAAATATTTCTAATCCCCCCAGGAAGTAATGCAGTACATCTGTTTGTGTGAATTAACAGCAAAAGCACACATTTCAGGCATCACACTGTAGTTGTGTGTGTCTTGTTAGATCATTTATGGACAGTAATCACAAAAGTCACAATAAATTCAACATAAAAAGTCATGTACAGATTATGATAGAGGAACAACATACAATGAATGTTTCAGAATGCCAGATTAAGGAGAGACTACAGCTTAACTCAAAAGGTATAACTTTTAGTTAAGTTTCTACAAGCTATAAAACATCAAGAACCATTCACATAACCTATAAAACAGATGTTTTTTTTAAAATTTGGAATACTTGTAACACTTTCAAAAGAGTGACAGACAAATACTTCAGTGACTACTAGACTCTATGACAAAAAATCTGTATACCAGAAAATAGCCACTGTAGACAAACAACACGTGGAAAAGTACTATAAACTATCAAGTCTAAGTTAATATTAGTCCATAGCAGCATGCATTGTGTACAACAGGTTTAAAAGAAACCTACAAACATTATGCAACATCGAGAAAAAGTTTTTAGTTTCTTACCGCAAGTCGACACTTTCACTTTAATCGGCCTTTTACTCCAGCTCTGCACCGGCGCTTCGACATCTTTTATTTTCACATAAGTGGTTGCCCGTTGGTCAGACATTATCCATCGTACCGACCTCAGAAGTGTGCACCTCTGAGGGTGAAGCGCACCTGAACGTTGCACCCAGACAGAGAGGCTGGCTGCAGCTTCTCCCGCGTGCACGCGCACACACACGCGCGCGACGCTCCTTCCTCGTTCCGCCCTCTCAGCACTTTATGTCATGTAATTTCTCAGAAGCAAACTTCTATTTTTAACTAAAAGCAGCGTTTCCTAATATGATATGTAATGATATGCTAAGAGTTGCATTAACAGTGATAGACTGCATGTCACCGAGCAGTGAAACACACTACTGTAATATGTTTTTCAGTCTCCATTGCAGTTATGTATATATACAGGCTTGCTATAGTGGTGGGCATATTTGTCATGATTCCCACTACCTAATAATGCTGTTGTTCCTACATACAATGTAAATGTCATCGTCACTGGAAACAGTTTGTTACAATAAGCAGAGTGATGTTGTGACAGTGTGGGCTGGTGACTGGAAAAAGGTATAGAGCTATATTTAGGGTAGCTTAACGCCCCCAGTGATGGCTGCCTGTATGGAACAAAGTGATGGAATAAAAGCACAGAATGTTAATCTATCACAGTTTGATCTGATCTTTTTATGTGGGTGTACATGGGTGAGTGTGTGTAGGTAGAGTGTGTAGTGGTTATACACAGGAAGTATTTTGAGCCAAATGGGAGAAAAGTAAAGGCCCTGCAGTGATGTGAAAAATTCTTGCATGTTAAGTCTCCACTTATGCTTGGACAGAAACTTAATCCATTTGTTTCTACGCTTTATTGGCCCCTGAAGAATTGTGAAATAATTGTCAAAAAAAGCTGACAGATAATGCATTGACTGTTACCTGAATGGTGAGAGGGGCTCTCTGTCTCTCACTCTGTCTCTGGGGCCAATAAACCTCAGAGGCTGATGGATTTAGCTCCTGTACAAGCACAAATGGGGACATTTAGAAACAAATATTTTCCACCTTCTCGTCAGAGGCCTGCTACTCTTTTCAGTCAGCCAAACAAGGCTTTGACCACTTCCTGCACACACAGTCCTTACACAGTACACTTTGCCTCCAATATGTTGTCTGGAGCACAGCAGATCTGTCAGAGGCATTGCACAATGAGAAACTATGAGAGATTAGCCTGCTGTGCACACACTTGTGCACATATCATCACAGAAACACACACATACACACTGAAGCTACACTTTATGTCACGCACTACTTTGATGTGCAGTGAACTCTGTTTCAGGAGAAGTAGCAAGAGATTCTAAATTGACACATCGGTAGTGGCTGATACTCACCCCCACACTCCTATCACCAGATAGTTGCTCAGTTGCAGAGAGGCTTTTGTTGTCATGGCGATAACCAAATTGTGGCCTTCACTGCTAAATGATACTGCAAAACAAACTCATGCATCCCACCATACACTCACAGCATATTATTCAGCAATGACATTCTTTGGAGGATAAATAGACGCTGATAGTATAATTTTGAAGATAATCGTGTACGCCTTTTGCTCAAGTATGATATCAGCATACCCTTGAACTTTAGAGACTTTTAATACACTTAGACGTGTGATGAATGCGGTTACCATTTGAGTAAGTATAAGAAGAAATCTAACACCAGTAGCTGTTCTGGCCATAAAGAAATGTATAAAAAAATGTGATATGTAAGGCAAATTTTTAAGAGCAAAAGGTGCTATCTTTGCCTACATACATACATACATAAAACGTACTGCACTCAAGATATGTGGATGTTCTCTTGCTCTTTTGTGGTAATGCCAATAAACATCTATTTGTTTATTTTTGTCTTACACAAACAAACAAAAAAAATGGAAATGTAGGTGGATTATTGTGATGTAAATCCTGTTGTTGTCAGTGCTTGAAATGTTGCCCCCATTAGGATTGTATTTGCTCCTATGAATAATGAATAATTGAAAATATGCCTTCATTTTCTTATTTTACCAATCCCCTTTATCTTTTTTGACTGAGTTGAGCTCACTTCCTGCTTTACAAACAACAATAAATAAATGCAGCACATAAAAATATTCTTAGAAATGCATTTGAGGACATCTCAGGACAAATTGTCCTTCTTATATAGCTATATAATTATTTACTTTTTCTTTTTTTTTACTGAATATACATGACTTTTATTTTTATATATACTTAAACTATTTATTACTTATATCTTTTTCTTTCATAAGAAAATGTTGAAATGTTTTTAGCACTCGTGTATTATTTGCCATTATGCTTGTTTTTGTATTAACTATACTGTTTAATAAAGTTTGGATTAAAAAAACGAGGGAAAGAATCGCACTTTCTAGCTCTCATTAAAAACGACCGTCTGCTATCTATCTATTTTTTAGCATAATTGTTTAACTGGATTCAATAAACGTATTTTATGTGACAGTCCATGTCAATACGTGAGTATATTTACAGGAAACTTTAAAAAGTAAACGTAAACTTAAGTTAAGTTTGTTTTTGAGGAGCACGACGAGCAAGTTGCTAACTAGCGAGCTAGGCTAATAGGCTAGGTTAGGCTAGGCTAGGCTAGCATAAATGTTATGTTTACGTTAGTCAAGCTGTGCTACAGCTAGCTCTTTTACACACCTGTTTGACATGCTAAACTATTTGATAAGTAATTGGTACGTATTTGTTTCACGTATGTACTGTATGTTATTTGTTTCAACAGGTGTAAAACGACCAAAATGACAAGCGTGGATATCGTTTGTGACAAGTTCCACTCCAGACATGACCCAAAATGGAGCGGCCGCCTGGGGCCTGCTGAGGGGGGCGGACTGCTGCTCTGTGTGGCCTGCGTCATTGAAATGATTGAGAGTGACGACATTGCGGTGAGAAATACACGATAAATCTGCATTGTTCTGTTAATTTCCCTCGATGCACAGGCTTTATGTACCATCTCATATCTCCCCACCTCCCCTCTGTCTCTGTGTACAGTCAGTGAGGAAGTCATTTGCCTTGTCTGGTATCAGCCGGGTGCTGAAATGTTCCCCGGGCGCCCTGAGAGAGCTGCTCCGGCAGGACCACAGAGTCTCTCTGCATTTTACAGCCTCTCTACTGGGTGAGAAAAAGTGGCACAGCACAGCACGAGATTAGGATGTGATGGATGGACTTGCAAGAACAATTAGGAAGCTCTGGACTTAATCTCTCACCTGTTCTCTCTTCGGTGGCACAGATAGTTTTTCACTTATTAACAGGAAAACAAGAAGCATCAATAGAAAGTGTGACAAAGCAGTGCACATATCCTCCATTTGATAGTGACCATCACACAACAACCAGCACACACATTTCTTGCTGGCTTGTGTTTGCTTGTATGATCTTCGCTCTCCTTGAAACTAATCTCCGCTGGGTGAGTTCACAGTCGTGCTAGTTGCTGCAGTCACATCGCTGCTTTTCTGCAAGGTCAGACCGAACAACGGAGACAAAAGATCTTATTGCATTGCCCGAGCAGTAAGGCACAGAAATATTCACAATGTTCAACATTATACGGTTATATTAAATAATAAAAAAAGATTCACATAGGTAATAGAGTTCACCTGCTTCGTTAAGTCATGGGTGTAACATTTTGTTCCTGTTGATGTAATTGACTGACGTAACGTGTTTCTTAAAGTCTGTGTGTTCTTTCAGATGATTTCCATCTGATTAAATATAATTTTCTGGGGCAATACTTACTGTGTGAAAGAGATAAGACAAGGTCATAGAACATTGGCAAAAAGATTTCAGCCACTGGTGTCTGAAAAATGTAAGAATTCTTTGTCCTTGTTTGGTATCCGGTTTTATACCACGCTGATAACTTAGTCAAACAAAGTCTCCATGTATAAGTCAGAACGGTCAACAACATTTTATGCAGCGATTGATGAGAATGAAGCCAGTGACCCTGTGAGATCACACTCATCTACAAGCAGAGTAGCTTTATTAGCCTTCTCTTGTGTTCAGTACATTATCTGCAGCATGATGAATTACTTTAGTCCTCTATAGGAGATGTCATGAGGATGGCAGGTGAAAGCACTGGTGAGTTAGTATATAAAAGTCTTATATGCTACCACTACTATAATTATACCACCGGGTATTTTTATGTTATCACATCATCAGAGGATATTACTGATATCTTCTCCCTACTGTGTGAATTTCACCTGGTTATTACAGCATTTAGTATTAGGCCTACACCATTTGTGCTCTTAGTGCAACAAGAGGATGTGTGGCGAAAATAGTAAGCTGGTAAAAGCTTTGACCAGTATGACGAGACATTAAAAGAGCCGTTACTGTGCTTGTGGATCGGTGGTCAGCTGAACTGAGCTTCACTAGAACATATCTCTCCCACATTATGTTCTTTTTTGTATGCTTGTAGGGAAATATTTACAGGTGCAGCCATAGAAAACTGTTTTGTTTTTACACACTTGCTTCATGATGTGGCTTTTTTTTTTTTTTTGCTGCTGCATGTTTTGGAAATTCAGCAAAACTACTCCAAGGTACCGTTGATACTACATTTGTGACTGTCACACTGGTTCCATTTGGGAACAAACAGTGCAGTATGATCAATTAGACCTTGATGTTCAGCAACATAAATACTCGTATAATATCTTTGTACCTTCTTTGTGTCGTCTATTTTGTCAAGTTACCATACACCTTGACCCAGTTTGTTCCTTTTGCATGTATGAGAATTGATTTTCTAACTTCCTTTTACTTATTGTGCTACTGTGAGACCTGTGAGAGTTTGTGAAGTATGTCTTTTTTTAAATCTAGCCTGTCATTACTGTTCTGTCCTCAGGGATGCTTCACACTGTGGAGGACCCAGACACTCTGGAAAAGGTTGTCCAAGGTGAAGAGATCTCTCTTTGTGGTTTGGGTAATACCAAACCACAAAGACACACACACACACACGCACACACTATGAGTCAGTCTTTTTATCAGACACTTACACAGAAAGTCTGTTTGTGTAATAATGTTTACTGCTGGTTACTAAGGTGACTGATATGGACTCCACATACTTGTTTCTAAATTTAAAATTTTTGACCTGATTTCCCATGTTGATATTCTTTCACTGCAGCACTGTGCAGTAACTCTTCACTCTGTACTTGGTGATCAGTTTAGGCTGCTATATGCAGATATCTCTGTCGCCTTCTTTGCGGTTTGTCTCACTGCAGCTAAGTCTGTCTCTGTTTTGCTAAGTGCAAATGACAGAATCATTTTATGGTAGCTGTCTTAAAGTGCCTTAGGGACCACTTTGCTGTAATAGTTAGCAGAGTGCTTAAAATTTGACACTGCTTGTGCTCGTCGCACAGAGGATGTGTGATGAACACATTTTGAGACTCATTTGAGCCCTATAAAATATGCAGTCATAATATCTGTGTATGTGCGAAGAGAAACAACGGAGAAAGAATCTTTCACAACTGTTCTAACACCAGCTAAGCAGCGATGTAAAGCAGCCAATTTAATGTAAGCTTTGGCTTTAGCCCAGAGGTATGCTGCATGTTGTTCTTATGGCGATGACATCAGATGTTATGTTAATAAGCAATATGGACTGCTGGTAGCATATAACACTAGAAGTAGTCAGAGAATTAATAAGGTACAACACATATTATCACAGCTGTTCATTGATGCAGAATAAATAAATACATCATACTGTTAGTGTGTTTTCCTCTTTCTCACAATTGCCAATATTTTCTTAGAAGAGTAGGAACTATACTTGGCTGTAATGTTTATTTAATGAATGCTTCTCTGTTTGATTTTTTACGTGTGTGTGTGTGTGTGTGTCAGTACTGGTTCAGCTGCTGCTCGAGCTCCAGAGTGAGCCGTCACTTCGCTTTGTTTTGGATGAGGTACACAAACAGGTGAGACACACGTTAACAGACATATAGAAAAAAAACAAAAAACACCTGCTCATCGACACACGCAGACACGGGAACATGCTCAACATCTTAAAATATTTAACAGCACTTTTATAACCAAGAACATGCCCCCCCAGGGTTGTTTAGTAAACAGACAGTGTACTTGTCTACTTCTTGCTGCTGTTGTGTCGCCTCTGGGGGAGGCAGGAGCGGAAAAGGTTTGTTCTGTAGCCGACACTGCAGGTAGAAAATAATAAAGCTGTGTATACTGATGATGACAGAAAGGTATAACACCAGGTAGAGGTGTAGACAGGTCTTATTTATGTTTCTAGAATGGAGCCTGATTAGAATTTTTTAAAGGAAATGTATTTAAGGAGCGCTCTGTTGAGAATACAGATTTTTTGATGCGATCTGAGTGAGTAGTGAAAGAAGAAGAAAAAAAGCTTTTCTGAGTTCTGAAAAGAATAAATTGCAGGTATTGTGTCTCAAATTAACATTTAAGAAGATCTAAGTTGGAGTATTGTAGCTGGATTTGTTTTCAATAAAATTAAAACCATAAATGTTATTGTGGAAGTCGCATATTTCCATGCCTGCTGTGCTGCTATAAAAGGTGATTTTGAAAATCCTACATAACATATCATAAACTAAAGTGCTATTGGCTTATGAATATGTGCCTGTGCCACGTTACTTACATTGTTTTATATCTATTATTGATTTTTATTTTGTGCTTTCCCTAAGCAGCTGAGTAACCAGCACAGCCTGAAGGGTTTCCTGCCCACCTTCAGCTTCTTGGGGAACTTAGTGGAAGCAGTCCCTGACGTGGCCCATAGTCTGGTGACTCAGTACGGTGAGACACTGCAACAGACAACCCACAGTTATGTAGGCAGTAGTGTCCAAAGGGAAACAGTGTGTTTGTGTGTATGTGTATTTTCATTTTTTCATGGTCATTACCAGAACTTATAGTCCATATCGATAAGGATTCAACAAAAGCTGCTGGTAGACATTAGTCTTCGTCTTTCAACCGTCTGCAGTCGTCTCATCGAATTCTTCATTCGGCTTGAACTTGATCGTGTCGTGTTGAAATTGTCAGCCGTTCATCTTAGTCTGCTGAGTAATACTGGACAAAAAGGCAGTGTATTCACTTATTTAGTCAATGAGAGATTGTCCTTGAACTCTAGCTACTATTACCCTGCCAGTGAGTCAAATGAGCGAAATGTCAAGTCTTTATAAAGTTTATTTATATAGCCCAAAATCAGAGGTCACAAATTTGTCTCAAGGGGCTATACAACGTGACGATGAATCCTTTTTGACTGTAAGCTTGCTGCTCTGTAGCAGACCCTGACCTCAGGCCTCCTCGTGCAGTGGGAAAGAAAAGAGACTACAGAGGAGAGAATATAGAAAACTTTGACACAGGTTGGTTTTTAGAAATTCAAGTGAGTTAGGTCCAGGTCAAATCGGCTACCTTCACTGTGCCATCCACCAAAAAAAAAAAAAAGCAACTCAGGGACAGTGAAGCTGATATATATATATATATATATATATATATATATATATATATATATATATATATATATATATATATATATATACTAATAGTTGTACTGTGTGCATTTTTGAATTAGTCTTCCCCGTACTGAACCATGTTCTACTCCGTCTGCTTCTGAGAAATGGGGCTAAAAAAAGTCCCAAAACATATCCTTTCCCTGAACTTTCTCAATTCAACCTCTCTAGCTGTTATGACCTTTTCAATTACGCTCCAGCTGCATTGAGATAACTGTGCTGTGCCCATACTAAAAATTCCATCTACATAGCCAATCCCATACCAGCTCTTGCTGAAAATAAAAAAAGCTACGAAAGTTCCAAATGCATGTTCATCCAACCTTTCCCCTGAAATTCCCCATATAGATATATATATATATTTATACATGTACAGTTCTGCAGTGTAGTGAGGCAGAAAGATAATAATACAACCCACCAACCCGCCCACGCACAACTGTGCCGATTTAATCTCTGCTACAACCACCTGTATGATGTCTCTCTACTCACTGAACCATTACACCACTCGGTTTAATGGGCATTGTTAATCAACATCAAGTGCGTGTGTGTGTGTCGTAGTATGTTTGTGTCATGCCTGAGTGCTTGTCTTCACAGGCGAGAGTGAATGTGATCCTCATGCCAAATAAGCAGGCGTCATAGTTAGTGTGCTGTGCTACGTCTGTCCACCTCTCATGTATTTTCATGAGTCTTACAAGCCTCTCCTGAGCGGTCGCAGGTAGTGGTGGGTTGTTGCGATGCTGATGCAAGATGCGGGCTGCCTCTATTGACTGTGTGTGCCTGTCTGTGGCCTGTCACTCAACGAGTCTCTGTGGGGTTGTTTGGACTAACGACAACAGCACGGCAACGACAACACGAGCCCAGAGCACCTGACACATTTTTCTCTCTCTCTCTCTCTCCATCTCCATCTATGACCTGCTGCTGTCTATCTAACTGATTAACCCCCGTGTTTCAATCACCCATTTGCTTTTCTCTGCCTGAATCTGTCTTTTATCCCCCCCACCTCCACACACCACCTGTCTCATCCCTCAATTGCAGGTGTCCTACTCCCTTTTGTCCTAGATTGAGTAGTGGATACTGACCAAATGAGGTAGCAGGGAGGGTAGACGAAGCATTAATGAGATACGGAATAAGGAAGGCAGACAATGATAACAAGGAGGATAAGAGACGGAAAGATCAATGGTACAAACTGCAGTGTTTCTCACAGGTAGAGATGATCAGAGCTCTAAAATCTAACAGTTAAAATATTGTATGTAATATTTAGGGGACCCTAATTACAGAATATGGCAGTAATACAATATAACATGCATAGCCATGTTTTCATTAGTGTATAATCACCTGAAAATAAGAATTATGTTTAAGTTATTGTTAATGATTTACTGCTGCTGTGCATCTGTGTCTCTCTGTCTCTGTCACAGGTTCCACTGCTACTGTAATCATGTTATCATTCATTGTAATTGTACAATATGTTTGTGTTGATTTGTTCTGTACACGTGACATCTACTGCACGTCTGTCCGTCCTGGGAGAGGGATCCCTCCTCTGTGGCTCTTCCTGAGGTTTCACACTACTGTAGTTTCTCCTACATCCTTTGAAAGGGAGGGTGAGGAGAAGGGATTGCAATCACTACACTGCTAGGTGCCACTAAACCCGTCTCACTGCTTTTAGTGGTTGAGGACATAATTTCACTGATAAGATTACACATTAATTCAGCGTTTGGCAGATGAGTCTGCACTCTCGACAACAGAAATGTGAAACAAAGACATATGAAAGACAAATATAGAGTTTGTTATATGTGGGAAACGCTGGGAAATGGAGGAGTACGAAGCCAGAGAGCAAGCTAAAGAAGGGTTTAGTTAAAGCAGGGTGAAGCAGCGAGTGCAAGACAACAGAGAAATACTGTAGAAAGCAGATCACAAAGCGAACAGACCGGCAGTTCAGAGTGCACCGCGTCACAATGGGGCAGCAAAACAGTAAACAAGGCATATGGGGATTAACCTTTGGTTTTCCCCATCAAAGTAAGCAAAAGAAAAAAATGTTCTGAATCTTTTTTTGTTTCACTTCTTTATACGTCTGCCTCTGTGTTCATATGCATGCCTCAAAAAAAAATGTGTTGTTAAGCAGTGGTATGTCTTTTATTTTTCACCCTTCCTTTTGCCAGACTTATATTTTGTCCCCTCAATTTCCATCCTCTCTGGAGGTCTTATCTCCCTCCTCCTCCCCCTTCTCCCTTCTTCACTCTCTCCTTCTCTCTTTATGCCTGGCTCTCATCTTAGCCGCCTCATATATTTTGGTTTAATCAAACATGTCTGGGATCCTCTCCTGGCGCACATGGGTTTTGATCTGCTTCACAGAGCAGCTGGGCTTGGGCTTGGCTATCCTACTTTGTCATCTCTCTCTCTCTCTGTCTCTCTCACATACACACACACACTTGCTGACTCTCTCCTTCCACCTCCAGCACGACTCTGCACTTAAACACTATCCATTCTTCTTTTCTCTAAATTCTTGCTCCAGCCACTTTTATCTTTCCCTGTCTGTGTCTCATCTTCCATCATGTGTAGTCTTATTTTGCAAAATTTGATTATATCCACATTAATGCAGTAGTTTAGTCATCATTGCTGTCATATCACTGTACAAGCTGTCTAGGTCTGTACTTTGACTTCTTCCACTGTTGTCGGTCGATTATCTGACCTGATCTGTATTTTGTGGATGTGGTCATGGGCGGAAAGTTGCCATTTACTCAGTGAGCTATGGTAGATGTCTGGTGTATGAAAATCAGCCTGCAGTCGACACCGCGTCCTGCTGTCATTCTTTCAGTACACACTGAACTACTGCTCCGGCTTTCAATCAGTCATTTATAATATATTCTTGATCATTTTTGAGATGCAGACTCATATAGCAGCGCTTTTAATGCTTTTTCATGTTTTTATTTGGTCATTTGTTTATGTGTATGCATAGATGACAAAGTTTTATGTTATAATTAATTCTGCAAGTAGCAGAACTTGCATTTAGATCCTCTGTAAATGAATCCAATCTCCATGTCTCCCTTTTCCTTTTGTGACTTTCAGTCTCTGTATGGCTCTCCCTTCACACATACTCTCTCACCCTCTCTCTTTCACAAACTCAGCATTTCGACTTCTTAGCTGTCTCTTCTTAACTTTTTCTTTTGCACCATTATTCTCTCCATCAGTGTCTCTGTCTCTGTCTTTCTCTTTTTTCCCTTCGTGTGAATCTGAATCGTGCTTTCTCTGTCAGACAGCGTACCTGGGAGTCTCTGCTGTAGCTGAAGAGACTACCCTGCCATTCCACTGCACTCTCTCCCCAACAGCCAATCTACAATACTTTTATCTTCATGGAAACTTTCCCTCCAGTGTTGCTTTATCATTGTCTGTAAAATATAGATTTTCTCTGGTTGCCCCACATGATCATTTACGTATTCTTTTATTCAGTCCAAATCTTCTGTTTGTTTACCTGTTTACTCATCTGTCTCCTACCTCTGTCCACCAGTGCCCATGCTGGACCACCTGTGCTCGGCCTTGCTTTACCCAGATGAAGCTCTGAAGGCTTCGGCCCTGTACGTGTGGCTCAAAGTGTTCGGGACAGCTGGGGGTTTGGCGGCCCAGTCCTTGCCCATTGCCATCAGAGACAGAGTGTGCATCCTGCTGCTGCGGACCTTGGCCAATGCCAGCTCCCCCCAGCTCATCAACAACTGTGTTGGTGAGGGGAAAAAAACACCAGTCACTTGTAGACAACATCCAAACTTCGTCATGGATGACTAAAAATAAACCGTGCTGACAGAAAAGGAGTTTGCGATGACCTCGGAATGTTTTAGAATAGTTTTGTATTTACAAAAGATAAATATTACTAATATTAACAATCAATCATTTCAGTAGCTTGCATGAGCTGTCTGGTGCAAAGCCAGGATAAATTCTAAATATCATATATTCTCCTTCAACTGAACTGAGCCTGATTTTTACTCAAAATTACTTCATAGAATTATACTTGAGAGCAACATTAGTTGCCTGGATGAAATATTGCCATTATTATTGGCCTCATTTAGATTTATTTAGAACTAGAGTGTTAGACTGTTAGAGTGGCTTTCACCATAAGGCTTGACGTTGTTATGATCAGTACAGTACGCTTACTGTAGCTTAGGCAAGCATGAAAAATACAATTGTTGGAGTGCAGATAAGGGGAGGATGTTATTAAATATGGATGAAAATTTGAGCTGAGCACAACAACAACTAGTTTGCTGACAGTCTGAGGGAAAAGCTATTACAAATTTGTTGTCATGTATGAAACAGAGCCTCGCTCCCAGCTGCCTGAGAGCGAATACTGATGAGGACTATTAAGGTGTGGATTTAAAAGAGGACTAAAACACTAAAGCACGGGTGACAGGTATGTTGTTTGATGTCACTTTTTAATGCAAAAATAGTCCCTTTTAAAAAATGTGTGTGAAGTGAATTCACCAAATACTGCCTTGTCATTAGAGGTCTCCACTAGTTGGTAGGGGTTATAAATAATGAGACAGAGCTGTTTGTTTGTTTGTTTTTAGAAAAGCTAACAGGACATAAAATAACACATCCATCATCTTTCTCAGTGAAGATCGCAAATCTACTTAAGAGTGAGGCAACATGGAGAAAGAGGAGGGATTACACTGAGATGAAAGAGCGCTGCTATCAAAGGCTAATAAGCCTGGAGGTCTGCAGCACGTGCAGTTGTTGAAAAGGAAACAGAGTCATTACCTTTGGAGATCTGACGTTGTTTTATCACTGTATTAACTTGGCAGAGAGTTTGGATGCATTGTGGGCTTCGAATTGAAGCGCAAGGTTGGTTTACTCCAGTTTCTGGAGTAGCTGCGGTAGCTGGTTGAGCTTTCGCTGTTGTTGTTTGTGTAATTTTGAATTGATTTGATCTTAATGCGCTTACCTCCACCAGGCCCGGTGAGAACAGCATGATGGAGGAATTAAATAGGATTATTATAGTTTTTCTCCACCGCTGTGTTCGAGACATTTCCATGAAATGAAAATGCACTTTCTCTAATGTTTAAGAGTGATTACTCTGTCTCCACATGGCTGGAATAGAAAAAAAAAATCCATACAGCATGGCAGCATTTAATCGCTAGTTACATAACTGTTCATTGCTTTGTGTGTTTGAGTCATTTGTGAAACTTTTGAATCTGTCTTGCACTATTAGAAGGGTATAATTCAGGCCCTCTGTGGACTCATGTACCTCTGTGCTCATCTGTAATCGTCAGGCCTTATTGGTGATGTTTAAATGTTTAAAGTTGCATTAGTATAGCATGTTACCTATATATGAATATATGTGTATGACAATGAATGTGTCTATCCCCATGTCTTGTCTAAAACATGTTAGGATTTATAATTATGTTTGTGTATATATGGAGAATGTTGTACTTTGTCATCAGTGTCTGTTTTAACGCGTCGTCTTTCATCTGTTAGGTCTGTTGTGGCTGCTGGTGCAGCTGGGCGAGGCAGTGTCAGTTCTGATGAACAGCCCCAGTAATTTGACGATGTGCAGTGAGAACCAGAACAGCCACACCAACAACAGCCAGTCCCTCAGCCAAAACGAAGAGCAACAGTCCCCTGACCATTGCCCTCTTCCTCTCATACTGAAAAAGGTCTCTGTCCAAACATCCTGCTCCAGCCCCCCAAGACCCGCATTCTGGCGCACTGACGATAATCATAACAAGACGTTCTAATCCTGGATTAATCTGCCTTTGAATAGGGATCCAGGGAGGGTTTAGCCTGGACAAATATTTGTGCTACATGTCTGGGAAATCAATGCGTCATTACAGCGCAGCTAGCAGTTTTTTTTTGATGATCGCTATTGTGGTTTGAGTTTTTAGAAAATCTAATTACCAAAACAACACACAAACAAATAATCTTCCAAATCCATTTTTAATCACACGCAGCTGTGTGAGAAAGAGAGAACCTGGAAGACTCGACATGGTCAAACGGTTAGAAAGACAAACAGCAGCAATAATGCTAAACCAGAGTAATTAGTTTAATAATTGGTTTTCTTAGATAAGCCAAATTGTGGATTGTTTGGTGGTTGTACTAAATGACGTCATATACGGCACACTGTGCCCCTCTCAGCTTTTATGGAAAGTGTAACTGATTCATCACAGGGGTCACTCTGGCTTCAGTGTACCTTTAGTAATCTGTTATTTATAGATCACATTAACCTCACTTATAAAGGCATTAAGGTAATGTGCCTGCCTCACCCAGTGCTGATCGAATGACTGCACGAATGAACCATGAATTAATTTTCACTTCGAATTAAACAAAAAAATTAGAGTTAACCGACCTTGCAACAAGTGCACTCGTACTTTTAATGTGTTTCGGGGTTTTGGTGTGAGGTCTCACTCTCACACCAAATCACCACACCTCCACCACTCCACCTATACCATTTATTTGTGGCTTAGACGTTTCTGTTTGGAGTTATAAGATCATAGAAATCTGACATATTTACAAAAACAGGTTCATTCAAATCATTTCTAATCCTCTTAATTGCTTGTACCAACTGCCCTGATATGCTGTACATGCAGGCTGATGGTGCTGCTATCTGACATCCCTTAACACATTTATAAATGAACCGTGTCGCATAGAGCATAGACAGTGTACTGAAGATGAGAGCCAGACTGTTGGCAAATATTGCCGCATCTCTTATGTCATTAGCAACCTGGCAGTGTTGAAAGAAGCTATACTTTATGTATGTCAAACACCGGGAGCCCTGCACACTATTTGAACGCTGCGTGTCTTCCGTGAGTGGTGGATTCTAATTAAGCCCATAAAATGTGTTTTCCAGTTGCTGCTGAGTGGCGATGAGACGTTGCAGACGACCAGCGCAAAGTGTATTGCATCCGTCCTGGTTCATTCTCCCAGTCAGTGTAGCGCTCCTTTCATCAAGGCCGACGTACCTGGTGATATGCACACTGAGGCACACAAACACAGTGGCTGGGATATGCTTGCTGTACAAGTTATTGCCTCTACAAATATTTTCCTCTGCTGTCTTCTGCGTTTCCTTTTGACTCCCTCGCTTTGTCTTCATTTTTGTTATTCCTCTCGCTAGCTCTCTGTGTATCTCTATTTTTTTGTCTTTGTTGCTTTCTCCTCTGTTTCTCTCTTTCCCCTGAATTTCAGAATATAATGAGGCTTTTAAAAAAAAAAATATTACCATCCTTTGTTGTGTATCATGCTAAATTTGCAAACAAACATTACACCCTGTTTTGAAAGCAGTGTTACGATGCTGGACTGTTTAGTATTGTTCACAGCTCTCTCTTTCTCGATTAATATTATTGCTCTAGCCTTCACTCAAGTCCTCTTTTTCCCTCCGTCTCTCTTTCCCCTCATAGAGTTTCTGTTTGACCGTCTGGCCAGTAGCAGCAGCGAGGTGCTGCTGTGGTCTGTCTACAGCTGTTTGGTGTTACTGACTGAGGACCCACTCTTCTTCTCCCAGTGTCACTCCGTCTATGGTGAGAGAGGGCACTTTCCCAGATCGAAAACAGTCCTGAGGCATGATTATCTCATCCTTGTTTGTGTGTGTTAGGTCTGTTTGTGATGGTGTCCCTGTAGGTTTTGGACATTTGATGAAAAGACAGGTCATGGACAGTGTATAAAAACATGTGCGCATTATGTAATTTTTCTGTGACAAGTGATGAGAGATTTTAATAATCCCTCCAAAGTGGAGCAGTTTGTCTGTGCCTGTGTGAGTTTTTAGGCCGTACACAGCTCAAAATGTTGTCAGTTGAATCATTTTTGGCTGTTCAATTCAAAGATTTAACTATTCTTTCATTCTTTCTTTTTGTTTTTGCTTCTTTCACTTCAGTGCCACACTAAACTTCTATATCAGCCTACACGTGTCTCATGATTGAGCCAGCCTCATGTTTTAGTGCCTTTATTTGTCATCTGTGATGTGAAAGCACACAGTCAGTGCGAGTAAAAGCCTAAAATTGCCTAGCCTAAAATCCTAGTGTTCTGACGGAGTGTCTCTCCTGCTGGGCCGCTGACAGCTCTGTCAGCTAAAGAGTCAAACACAGCGGACGGCAGCAGCAGTGGAGGTTGTACCACCGCCTGGTTTAAAAGTGGTTTAGCCGATTTCACTGACAGTCATCACTGCAGCTGAGAGTGCTGGAGCTGTCACTGCCCTGCCTCGCTGTCCTGGGTCATGCTCCCCTCTGTCTCTATCACCCTTTCCTGCCTAGTTAGTTTTGTGGTCATTTTGAGACTTGGCTTGTAAAGTTTATAGCCTGCCATGCTGTCCCTCCTGCATTCCTCTATGTACAACGGTGCAGCTTGAAAAACCCAAAGTGCAGACATTCGACTGATAAGACGCGAGTCGACTTGGCTTCTTCTGAACTGATGACTTTTTCATTTTCACACCCTCCAAGCATCACATTACTGTACATTACTGCACAGGGATCAACTAGACACATGTTGCCATTATAACCTCAGACTATCAGACTAAAATATTGGCAGACATGTCCATATTTTGCATCCCTAATGAGGTGTACAGTATGCGTTTGAGTGCCTTTAGTGTCTGCCATTAAAGTAGAATAATGAGGTACCACCACTGTCTTTGGCTTTTTTTTTTCAATTGTTTGAAAAGCACTTGCAGTACAAACTTAATTTACCAGTACACAGGATATCTGGTGTAACCCTCCTTGTGCTATTAAGTTCCTGCTCAAGTTCACTATAAACATGAGATCAGTGCAGCAGATTCTGTGTAGCAGTAAATTAGAAAGATGTACCACTGCCACTGTTTGTCTGACATGTGATGGTGTGTGTGTGCGTGCTTTGGGCGCGTATTACATTTATAAGCGTGCCAGTCATTTTAATGCATGCAGTCGCTGTAGCCTGTAATGTAGTAAAACATGAGTCAAAGCGCTGTCATAACTTTGCCATTGAGCAAGATTAGACAAATGTGTGTGTGTGTGTTGTGGGGTTCCTGTCCGCCTGCTCATGTGCAAAGTTGAGTCATGTATTGCTGTGACACAATGAGCTGTGTGTTTGTGTTTGTTAGGTATTGAGTCCCTGGTGCGCAGTCTGAAGGAAGCTCTGCGGCTGACCAACCTGGAAGTGCCGAAACAAGGTCTGCTGCTCCTTACAGAGATACTGGAAAGGTGAGACTGCTCTGTAATGTTTTTTTTGTTTGTTTTGTTTTTTTTAGTTGTCCCACTGCCAGAGTGATTCCACTGCACTGGATGTGCAGCTCCCTTGAAAATTCCTGCACTGAGCATCTTTGCTTACTGACTAAAAATGATGTCTCTACGCCACAGCTCCTCTACACTTCAAACAGAGCACAGCTGCAGCAGATAAGAATCATTATGGTTTAATTACGGCACCCTATGTATGAATGTTAAAGGGTCAGTTCAGCTAAACCACAAAAGACTAAAAACAATTGAGAGTTTATGTATTGATGTTTTGGGATATCTGCTGCTGAATAACATTTAAAAGTTTCTTAGCAGCCACATGTCTGTTAAAAACGAATGTCCTGGTTATTCTGGATGATTCAGTAAATAACTTTATACATCATAACTGCAACATATAATTCTCAGTGCAAGTTGTAATTGTGAGGCTTAGCGTGCATTCAGACAGAATCAGGCGCTGCGTTGAAACGCAACGGGGTTGTGCAGCAGTGGAGAGGGTGAGGAGGGCTGGGGTGGGTTGCTGGGGTTGTGTCTATATGTGCTGAATGTAACCACCGTGAAACAATCAGGAAATAACTTTTTATTACGCTGATTAACCGGCTATGTCGTGGCTGGGGCTCGCTCGCTCTCAATCACTGTCTGTGTTTCTCAACAGGTAGAGTATCAGAGTTTAGTCCATGAATCCACCTGGATAGTCTCAGTTTCAGAGACATTTCAGGCTGACTGTGGAGGGTTTGCCCGATCTGGGTGTCTGATTAACGTCGGACTCTTTCTAAAAGTTCGATCTGGCTCAACTTCTCCGCCGCAGGATGCTACGTTCTTTGTCAGACACCCCTGCAGCGTGGACCGTCGCAGCCAAAACGGATGACCCTCACTCAAATGAATGGAAAAACCTGCGTTTTCGCCACAGCTCCGGATCCTGTCTGAATGCAGCATGTTAACCAAAACCACACACACAATAACGCTAATGATTTTTACACCACTGTATTTGTGTACACAAACTCAATAGCATGTACGACCTGAGCTACACCTACACGAGGAAGCGACCTCCAGTCAGAAATGTTAAATACAGTGCACAAGGAAGCTTAATTATATTTGAATTAACTGTCTGCCGGCTCGCGGATGAAAATATATCACGAGCTAGTAAAACACTGTCATGATATTTCTGCAAGGCTCACATAATTTTAATTGAATGTTCCACCCGTCACGTAGCAATGATACAGAGGATACGAGATTTCAAATGACGAGGGAAATTTGTCCTTTACGCTGTTCAGTGGAACAGTGAAAAAAGAGTTAGACCAGAGCAGTGCTGAGCAAGCAAAAGTGTGTGTGTGAGTGAGAGAGAGAGAGAGAGAGAGAGAGAGAGAGTGTTACCCAGTTTGGGTTGTAACATGCCTCATTACAGAACATATATGGGAGTTAGTGCCTTTTGTGTTTGTGTGCGCGCACCTGCTTTCATGTGTGTTGGCGTCAATAGTTAACCCTCTGGAGTCCGAGCGATCGCACATGATTGATACGGCCATTGATAGGACCACAGAGGGTTAAACATCACTGTGTGTGCACCTTTATGTGCATGCATGTGTTATTTAGGATGTCGATGTGACTACTGTTGTGGCAACAGGGGAGTCAGTCTACAGCTGTTGTGGCGCTGGCTGCGTCATGGACAAGATACTCTGGTGATCTTTGTAACGCCAATAGGTCAGCACTATTTGTTTATTATGTGTACCTGCCATAAAAGAGAGAAAATAAGCGTCTGTGAGTGAGACCGAGGGAGGACGGGTTCATCGCGACTCAGCAACAACAGTCACTGCTGGTATTGGCACAGCGAGCCAAAGAATGATAGATAGATCAGGCAAAAGAGCAGACTGTCAGCTTTTTGATCAGCCTCTATTGACATCCATGTCAAAAACACACATCAGCAAAAATACCTGAAAGGCCACTCCCTTTCTTTGTACTTATTTCTGTCCTGTTCCTTAAGCTTTCAAGGCTGCGAATTTGTCTGTGAAAGCTTGCACTGTAATTTTTCATGCTGTACCGTATGTGTGTACGTGTACAGGCAGCCCCCTACTGCACGTCTCTTCCCCAGTGGTCCGGGCTTTGTGGCAGTCTCAGAGGCCGTAGTAGCTGGAGTCTCTTCCACCTGCCTGCTGGTAGCCACGCAGGCTGCCAATGCTGCCTCCGCCCTATTCAGGTATACACAAACACACATACTGTAGATACATAAATAAGTTGCATATCGTCAAGGACACTCGTGCAGCCACGTACTGGGGATTCCTAACTCATCTACTGGGAAGTCTATTCCTCAGTAGAGGAATGAAGCAGTATATATTAATCACATGTCAGTGGTGCACAAAATCACTTACATTCATCCGCGAATAAACTCTTATACATACAGAGGCAGCCTGCATTTATATGCTTCTACACTGCACAGTGTCACGGGGAAATAAACACACACTCTCACTCAGAGACGCATATATTTACTTGTAGATAAATTGAGCTAGGTGCTTTTTTAAGGACACTTTAGCTTTATACCCTCTGGCAAACCCATACTATGAGCTGCACTCATTCACACACACACAAACTCTTCCCTTCACCATCCTCCCTCCCTCCCCACCTACTTAAAACCATCCTACAGTGTTGTGTAATTTAATGTCGGGTGTTTCAATAAACTGCTGCCACTCTCTCAATTCTGCAGACTGAACCACCAGTCCAGACCAGTACAGTACAGGGAGATTGAGCGATTGATAGAGGCCATCACTAACAAATTCCCTGAGCTGCCGCTACCCTCTTCTGCTCACAGTCGAGGCTCCGTGAGTTTGTTTTGCTTTATGTATGAAATAAAGTTATAAACATATACACAACTCAAGAACTGGGTGAAGAGATCTGTCTTCTATGCTGACTTCCTCTTGTCATGAGTCTCCACAGGCTGTTTTCCGTGAGTTATCAGTGCCATTAAAAACAACGCTGACATATGTCACTGACGCTGTCTAGCAACATGTCACCCAGTACGTGATTGACATGTTCGATCAAGGGTAACTCATCGTTCCATGAAGGAATGATGGTCTTTTTCTGTGTTTTTTTTTTTTTTCATAGCTGTCCCTCATTTCTGCCTTCAGTTTCAGACAGGAATCCTGATTCCAGACAGGAATCCTGATTCCTGTCTGAAAACTGGAGCATCGCGTCTGTGACAAGCACAGTGATGCGACTGTCAGCAGGATATGACTGGTTGGCATGTTTTCGTGCTCCTATGTCAACAATGAATGTATTTCTCTTTAATCACACCGAGGCACCATATAGATACAAGATTTGTCTTTATACAAGGTGTCAGTGCGACCTGTGATTTTTTACTGAGGAAGCACGGAAGATTTTAGCGTTTTCTCGCTCTGTTTTATATAAACTGTTTGGATGACGTGTAAGATGATCGTTTTCTTTGTGATGTTTGGGCTTCTTCTCTTTCCTCTCACCCTGTTTCTTTTATTTTTCTCTCTCTCTCTGTCTCTCATCCTCCAGGGAAGGAAGAGGTCAGACTCCAGCAGCCAGACTTCCAGGTCCGAAGGATTTCTCCTCCAGGCTCTGGTCTGTTTTCAGGCTGCCTGCAGGTCAGTGCACTGTCCAGTCACATGTTCAAAGAGTTTAATGGGATCACTGAGACAAGAGTGAAGAAACAGACTCACTAATGAACAGACAAAGTGTTCAGTCTTTGGTTGTTTTCTTAAAAATATCCATCTTAGCAAGTTCGACCTCAAATCTTAAGTTTTTGTTTCTCATATCAATTAGAAATTTATATTTGATCAAGTGTAAATTGGTGATATGGCAGATGTGAGTATTGTAATTAATATTTTTAGCCCTTCAGCAGAGTTTTTCAGCTGTAATGTATATGAGGGCGTTCTCCCTGGTATGCGTGTGTACTTGTATTCGTGAGTGGGTGTGCTTGCCTTTATTCTCTTCATTTACATATGTGTGTGTCCAAGGTTGGCTGAGGAGTGTGCATCAGATCCTCTTCTGAAGGAGAACGCGTTCACAGCTCCGTCTAAACACGGCGATGCACAGGACTCGCTGGAGTCGCTGTGTCAGTGTCTGCTACGCTGCTGTGACTCTGTCTGGATACCGACCGTCATTGTGAGAGCACACAGATGCACGCGTCTGATTCATTATCAAGCTCATCGTAAACTTCTACCTTTTCTGTCACACACACGCTTTGCAACCGAGCACTTGAGAAAATGATCCTGCAATTCGCCACATCTCTTTTCTGAGAAATATGTTACAATGATTACTGTGCGCTGTGTGGCAGTTCCTCTAAATTACTGTATTAATATCACAGCCACAAAGCCTTTGTCTTCACTACTTTTGTATTCATCTAGACATTCGTGCCTATCGATCGATATCTGTGTTAAGTATTTCTTCATCCAGTTCATCCATCAGACAGAAACAGTCATTTGTCTGTGATTTCCTCTTTTGTGTGTGTGCGTGTAGAGGATGTGCGGGCGTGCACACAATGCTCAGATGCTGCAGTACTTCTACTCGACCCTATCTTACCAGTTCACCCTCCTTCCATCTCTCATGCCTGCCTTTGCAAATAAGCTAGGTGAGTTGGATAACACCGTATAACTTCAAAGCAACAGCAAGTTTCTCCATTGTTTCATTTGACTGCAGAATCAGATATTCTGTCTTCTAGTTTTATGGCAGCGTGCTGGCGCTGTGTGGTTTCTCCCCTTTGCACACGCAAATTTGCAGGTTGGGTTGTTGTTGGTATCTGATGAACATTTGCCTAAGCTGGTCAACACTGACTGGTGTAGTAGCAGACAAGATTCTTCTGTGTTATCTGAAAGGCTTCTAAACAAGACAGGCTGACAGTCCCTGTAATATTATAGCGGTGGCTTATGAATTAAAAAGTCATGAAATACAATACTGATAACAAAGAGCCCTCATGAAATATATTTGGCAGAATCAATGACAAATGTCTGGTGTGGATTTTGGTAAATAAGCTGCTTAATGAAACAATAAAAGACTTTACAGTGGACTTATTTTAATGTTTCTGATGGATGTCAGCAGTGAACTGAATTCAAATCTGTGATGCGATTTGTGCGATCACTATGTGTGATGAGCTGGCACAGGCCACAGAGTTCATGTTTTTATATTAGACCCACCTTTGAAGTCTTGTTACTGCCGGATTTGCACAGAGTGCTGCTGGTCCTGCTGGCAACAGACAGCACCAGCCCCATACTGCCATGACACTGGAGGCCTCTCTGTGTTTAGCCGACGTGGGAATACAAAATAAAACCATACTAACCAAATTTATTTTTAAAGAGGTCTGCTGTTTCATTGCTGATCTTGCCCACAGCAGATTTTGGAGTTTAAATGTCTAACTAAATTAAATAAGCACAAACAGAAGGAATTTCACTACAATCCTCAGTTCCCCAGCAAAACAGCAATAAACTTAATTTAATTTCATTATCACGTAACAGATTGTGTTCTCCTCTGCACCACTGAACATTTCTGTTTCTGTACGGTAATGTTTTCAAAATAAAATCCATATTGTGTGCACTTTAAGATTATGCCAGAAACATCAATGCCAACGGTTGATTCAGCTCTAATCAAAGATAGAGCCGAACACCTGAATGTCGACTTGATGAAATTTCATATCTGTAGGGTATAAAGTAAACACCCGACGACGAGCCTCAATTATTGACAGCAAACTTGTTGGCATCTATCCACAGCCAGCTTGGTGGCATTGAAAAGAAAGGTAAGCTTTATATTTATGCTGCAAGCAGTTAAGAGAACAGATACGGCTGTGCAGTACCTTGGCGTAGATCCACGACAGAGGAGTTGGTCGCTTTATGGAATTAATACTTCCCTCTAATAAGTGAGGACTGTTCTGTCTCGCTGCAGCACTGAACTAGCCAATACATTAAATACAGCTTTACGATTTCGCTTTTTTCTCTCTCATAGAATTAAAACAGGACCACTCTCCCATTATCTCCAGTGAAGCCAAATGATGAGCTGAAGGATCGGAGAGGGAAACGTAGCTTGAAAACTAATGTGGGAATAAAAGATGACGGTTTGGGGATCATGAACTCAGACTGAATCATGTGGCTGGCATAATGATGACAGGGCTCTCTCCCTCTCTGCACTGTCTCCCCCTACCTTTACCTCCCTCTCTCTTTTTCTTTGTCCTTTGTTCTTAACCATTGAATTTTTATCCTATAATTATGTTTTTGTTTCTCTTCTGCCTGTGATGTACTGTATAATTTTTGTTGTTCTATTGAAAGGTGTTATATAAATCGTGTTTTTATTAGATTCCCTCTTCTCTTCCTTATTTTTTAAGTCTCGTCCTTCCTTTTATTCTGCTCTCCACCTTCCCTGCAGCATCCTCTGGTTTCTACAGGCTGGCTCTGGAACACAAAGGGCTCTTCTGTGCGAGAAACAGGTACTGTACAGCGTAACAGGATAACCTGAGGACACACACACACACACGCACACACACACACACACACACACACACACACACACACACACATTAACAAAGCACTGCTGTCTGCAAAGTTTAGCAGTGTGTTAGTGTGTGTGTGGTAACCATGGTGCCTCAGAAAGTTGAGTTCTTATTATTGGAGCACATTGAACAATGAGACAGATAACACGACTGAGGCGTCTGTCATTTCTGAGTCACCCTGTCTGCTTTTTTTTTTTTTTTTTTTTCCAATAAGCCAGTCTTCTCAGCAGTGTGTCTGTCTCAGAGCAACGGATCTGCAGCTTCAAAGTCTACTGTGTGTGTGTGTGTGTTAAGAGTTTTGTTTTGTGTATGTAAGCGTGTGTGCTTTTGTGGGTGTATGTGTTAGTGTGGTCATAAATGTGGGTTTAGGCCCTCCTGCACTGAGCTGTAATGAAACTGAACCATGCCGTGCTTGTGTTTCATATTTGAAAGGATGAAGTCAAGGCACATCCTGCCCTGTCTCTGACAGTTCACTGTTTTGACCGTACGTTGTGGAGGAAGTATGCTCTGTTTGTCTCAGGAGCCTTTGTTCTTTCTTCATTTCTTTTCCTGCTTTGTCTTTTTTCCTTGTATTCAGATTTATTTTCTCTCTGTGTGTGTCTGTGTGTGTGTGTTTCTCCCCTCTTACCAATTCTTTCAGGAACCCAAATCTGAATGCATCTAGCTGTGGTTTTCTGCACAAACTCAGTATGTGTCTGCTCTCCCAGTCAGACCCCGCTTTTGGCGCTTACCAGCATGGTAGGCAAATACACACACACTTGCACCACACATTACGCTATATGTAGTACCGGTAAAATCCTGTTGTTCCTGTCAGCTTCCAAGCAATGATGTCACACTACCAGTTATCAAAGACTGTTGAAGTGTTGAACAGAGGTGTTGGTACTGTTCAGCACGGTTCAGCGGGTTTGTTATGTGTAAAGAAGGTCAGCTCGGGCCAGTTGTCATTTCTTTTCAATAGCTACATATATATATATATATATATATATATATATATATATATATATATATATATATATATATATATATATATATATATATATATATATATATATATATATATATATATATATATAGTGTATTTAAATACATCCCCAGCTGAACTTAAAGGTTTTATGTGTGGATTTTGTCACCATATGTTTAGCTTCCTTTGTTTTGCATGCTCCCTCTTCGTCTCTCTTCTCTATTTTTTCACGTACGCTGCCGCTGTGGAAACATGTTTGCTAAGTCACTACATATTAGCCCCACCTTATTGTGCAGAATAAAAAAAAAAGACAAAAACAGACGTGTCTACTGTAAACACGTTGAATGTGTGAAATGGCCTTGATTTGAACACTGAATAGTGTTGACCTGCTGATTGCTGAGTGAAAGAGCTGATGCCGAGTCTCTTAAATGTCAGTGCACATTGTGACAACACAGATAACACTTTGAATTAAAGGGGTATTGCTTGTGATTATGCAAGATTGAAGTAAACATTATTAAAGAAAAAGCACAACAACGTTTCGTTGGAAACTGCTCTTGTTCCCAGGAGACACGAGTAAAATATTTCTTTGAGGTAGTGTGATGTAAGAGTTGTACGAGTAGGTGTGTATTTGTGTGTGTATTTGTTTATGTGTGTTTGTGGCTGCGAATAGAACTAGACTATTGTTTGTTCCTTTTTCTGTCTGTCCACATCTTCCTCCCTTTCATCACCCTCATCTGTTTCATTTTCAGACTCTCACATTTTTCTTTGCCCTCATCTTGAGTTCAAAAATCTATTAAGTTCTATTTTTATTTTATTTTATTAACCAGGACATGTTTTTACTGTTTCTATACATGCTCATGCACATTTATTTACTGTCTGATATAATATCAAAGAGTATTTTATTTTCTGCTTTTGTATGGACGTCTGATAATTGCACAACAGCTGCGTGAGTGTTTAAGAAAACCTTTCCATCCTCTATTATCTTCTGTTGATCAAAACCCGAGCAGGAGGCGACATGTCACTGCAGCCTGCTTTGTAGGTCTGTTTGTCGCCTTTCTCCCATCTGTTGTTTCCCTTCTCATTTGTCTGTCCTCACTTGTGAGACAACCTTCTATTTTTTCTTCCCGTCTCTCTTCTCAACCGGTTCCCTGGAGGTAATGGCTGCATCGCTGCCCGGCGCCCCTTTCCTCATTCTCCTCTGATTTCCAAACAATACCATCTATATCTTATTTGTTCTCCACAGCGGCCCCTCTGGACCACAGTATTCTCCGCCTGCAGCCTTCTACAAGATGTCCACCTCCCCCTTTGGTTCCTGTTTATATTTATCTCTTCTCCTCTCTCTGTATTTTTGTAACTCCCCATTCCCTTCTTCACTTTGTTTTCCTCTCTTGGCTGATTGGTAGTTTTGCTCCCTGCAGATCTTTCTGTGGCTTTATAGCCTCTGTGTAGCCATGCATCAGTGGCCCCTGTCTCTGTCTGCCATCTCCATGTGCTTTCTTTGTCATTCTTTTCTTTCCCTGCCCCTGCTCTCTTGTGATTCACTCATGTTTCCTTCCTCGCTCCTCTATTAAAGTAACCTCTTTTTCTCCAGACCTGCGAGAGGCTGCATTGCACAGGCGTCGTTTTCTCTATTCAGCAGCATGTTTCAATGGCCCTCTTTTTTTTTGTTTCCCTTCTCTTTCTGTGTCATTCTCTTTCCGTTCTTTATAAACTGCATCTCATTTTCGTCTCCCTCTCTCCTAGTCTTCTGTTTTCTCGCTCCTCTCCCTCTCTCTCTCTCCCTAAAGATAACCCAGATATGGAGACGCTGCACCTAGTCCTTCTGCTTTAGCTGTTTCATCTGAATTCCCTGTTGTGCTTCACGTCTCCCGTCCGCATTGTCTTTTTTTTTCTCTTGCCATTTTATTCAGTATTGTTTATTTACACATCATTTCTTTTGCCCCCTGTCCGACCCTTTCCAGTCCTCCAGTCCTTGAAGAGTTGGAAGCCCTCCTCAGCACTATATCACACTGACCCTCCTGTCTTTCTCCTTCATCTCGCTCTCTCTTGCAGTCTCACTTTTCCTTCTTGCTGTCCTCTTTTCATGCACCTGTCATTCCACTCTCATCTTGTTTTCTTATTCTTTAGGGACCTTATTTATCATTTTTAACTTTGAGATACTACATAACACGGCAAAGAATGCATGACATCTATGGCTTGCTTAATGATGATATTGGCTTTATGTTTAGATACGATGGAGTTCACTGGAAAGTGTGAAATCGTTATAAACCCACTCGTTCTCGCCCCCATATGGTTTTTTTTTAAATAAGCGTCAGCTTTGGCTTTAGTCATAAACACAATGTTGGTGAGTAATGCTCATTTATAAATGACGCCTCAGGGCCTCTTCTGCTGCAGTTTACTATATTCCCTCAATTTCTTCACTTCGTTCACATCCTTTTCGTCCTTCTCCTTCTCTTTCTTCTCTTATTATTAGAATTGATTAACCATTTTTTGCTCCCTGTTTCTGTTTTATTTCCTTTCTCATCCCCCAGATGTTAAAGAGGTGGAGAATCTTCTCCTCCACAACCTTCCCTCTCTGTGTTTCCGTCTGTCAGACTGGCCCTCCCTGCTGCGTGAGGACCCAGGGCTGCAGCTGTGTGAATATAAAGGACCAAGGGCTACTCAGTACTGTCTGCTGATACTGCTTCACCTTTCCTTGCAGCATGGAGACAGGTAATACAATGTATACACACGCACGCGCGCACACACACACACACACACACAGTCTGGATGTCTGGGGACTGCTTGGTGGACAACACAGAATGGCATCAAGCAACAGAAAACACCAATTTCACTCACATTTCGAGTTCAGAGTGGACTGGTATTAGTATTTTTTTGTGGACACAACATTAACCAATAAATATTTCAGCATCAGTAAAAAGCATTTTGCTGATGCAAATTCTAAGCACATGGGCCCGGTGCTGCTGCAGACTGGTTTTGTAAGAAGGGAGAAATACTGACTTTGTTCTCCCACAGCAGCATCCATTAGCACTGCATTTGAGCAGGACAGGATTTTTCTGATTTAGTGGCTGCTCAGTAGCTCTCGGTAGAACTGTATTACCTGTCTCTGTAGGGAGTCGGTGTAAGGAGTAAAGTGTCACCATAGCTCTCTCTACTCGGTAGCAAGTATGACTCGACAACAGTGACAGAATCAAATCTTTCACCTCCACAATCTTGGCAACCTGGAAATACTTTTAAGGATGTCTAATATTTGACACTAAAAGTAAAAGAACACATTAATAAGGTGAATATAAAAACCAAACTGAGACAGTTCTTGTCATTTTACTGAGCTGATGTTTATTTTGAAGTTTCTTTCAAATTCCTCTGATGTGGCCCTCGAGAGCAGAAAACAAATATTTGAGCTCTATCACTTGAAACTCCCAGATGATAGCTAGTGTCAACACATCAATGTATTTCCAAGAAAGCGGCTGGTTTTGCATGGCGCTGTGCGGTGGTGCTCCCTCCGCGCTCTAGGGCCCGTCGGGGGTGTTTTTAAGTACATATTTTATGACCTCAGATGTGCGTCAGCTTCTTTGGAAACTTTAATCTGTCCTTCTGCGGAACATCGGCTCTGTATTACCCCCCAGGGAAGGGGATGAAAGCCTCCCCCTGCCACGGTGTGGTCTCATCAAGATTAATGGGAGCTGCGGCCAGAGATTTACATAGTGTGGGAGGGCTGAGTGTGTGTGTACTCAGGGAAATGACTGTGAATCCGCGTGTGTGTGTTTCCGTGCGTTGGTATACATTCTGTTTGACTGTGTTTGGTTATGTGTGTATTTTTTGCGTGAGAAAGAGAGATCTCAAGTTTCTGACATCTTCAGCCCCTGAAGCACTTTTTTCTGCTTTGCACACACAGTTTGTGTGTTTGTCCACTTTATTAGCCATGTCTGCTGAGGTGTGTTTGACATTCAAATATATATACACGAGTCTGCGTGTTTGTAAATGTTCAAATGTAAATGTTTGACCAAGTCTATGTTTACTTGTAATTGATGTCCTCATTATTGTGCGTGTCCGTGTTGATCCAGGCTCCTTCCAGACCAGACAGTGTTCTCCAGTGTGGTGTGGCTGTTGCATTCAGTGCAGGAGCAGGGCGGCTGTGCCCTGCCTCGATCTGTGCTCCGCTCTGCCCTCTACCTGCTGGCAGTGACACAGGACAAGAGCCCCGACCTCGACGGGGTAACTGTGATCAGTTCACTGCGCAGAAATCAAAACCTACAAATGTAGCACAGTAGATATACACCGTTAAAGTTTAGTTTAAAAACACCTTCATACCTTGTAGATATTTTCAAGATTTGCCTTATTTTAGTTGTGACATTAAGGTGTCGAGATTTCAAGACGAAGGTGTTCAACGAGTTGTTTTTCTTGTGCACAGAGAAAGAGAACGGCATGTACTGGAGCTACAGTGTGCTTTAATGTGGAGGCCGAGGCGTACTTAGAACCATAGTTTGACAGCTCATATTCATCTTTTAATACAAAATCCATATTCTGCTGTTGATGATTCAGCGGCAAAGTATAATAATTATAGCTCAGTTGTTGTTTTTTTCTAAAGCTGCACAGAGCTAATATCACTTTCCCAAAATAATCTTTAGTTCAAAGATCGTTACATGGAAAAGCTTTGTTCTGCAGTTTCTTTGAAAGTACTTAGTAGTATATACACATGATTTTGACTGTGAATATATAAATAAGCAATATCTTACAGAAGACTTCCTGCTGTGACTGTGGGAATATTTTTATTGAACAATTTAAAAATCTTTTTAACTTGTGTGGATGCTCAACTCGAAGCTTTTTCAATCTTTCTTTGCCAACCTACTCAAGGCTCCTTTTAACTGCATCAGCAAGGCACTCTCCTCCTGCCAAAGCTTCTCTTCCCTCTACTTTCACCATCCTGCACTCCTCCACTTCATCTGTCGCTATCCAGAGCTAGCAGAAAAATTCGGACCGCTGGTCTTGGAACTTTGGCTGACCAAGCGAACCGAACACACAGATGCAGGTCAGACCATGGTAAGGGAGCGACTGCATGTCCTCTGTCACAGACTCATGCATATTTACAATTGAATACACTTCACTTGTTTCACTCCAACACATTTCACTAATTACTTTCACTCCACCAGAGTTTGAGATACTGTAGGATGGATTTGAGTCTGTATTTTTAATTTCCTTTGAACTCTCACAAATGAATTGAGAAATTATGAAAAGGCGGTTGGATCTCGTTCCTTGGTGCAGGCAGACATTCAGGAGAAGGGAGAGAAGAAGGGAAGCTGTGCAGTCGAGAGGCAGGACCAGGAGACAGACAACGAAACTATGGAGCTACTGACCCTGAGAGAGAAGTACCCACGGGTCACACTGACCCTTCTGGTGAGAACCAGAGACCCCAATAAAGAGCTTGAGCTCGAAACCGCCATATTTCTACAGTAACTGATAACGGACAAACCAAATACTGCGTTAGGACAGTACTGATCCTGTCTTCAAGCTTGTGTCTGTCTCTCTGTATGACTGTCTGTCTGACTACAGGACATGGTTTGCACACGGGAAGCTCCCCTGGCGGGGCGAGCACTGGGCGTGCTGGAAGTTCTCCTGCGTGGTCAAAGAGAGTATGAAACTGATTTGTGTAGCAGTCTTAGGCCAGTCCTGCTCCAGGCATTACGGAGGCTCAGTATGGAGAACATGGACCCCAGGTTTGGACAGGGACACACTGCTCAGGGTAAGAGAAGCAGAATAAAACAGATTTATGCAAACACCCCCAAAAAAAGGCATCCCTGAAGCAAAACTATTTTGAGGTAAACATCTTTGTAGAATTTTTATCATGGTTCAAGCTTATTGAAATGGAAAGATGGAAGAAAATGGATGCACTTCAATGTTACAATTTAAAAATCTAATTTAAGTTAAAAGTTAGCCAATGTTGTTATCAGGAAAGTTTCACAGAGCGGTGATGAAAATCAGAACAGCGGTTTTAATTTACACTTCAACTAGAAATTCATAGAAAATGCAGAGATGACTCACACAACATAAATGCTTTATGACAGCTTCATGCACCTGCAGCGCAGTGATAAAGCAGTAATGGATTCTTTCATTTGAAATTAATGTGCCTCAACCAGGGAGTTCTCACTATATTATGTGAGGTCCCAACTTCTGCTAACAGAACATTCTTTAAGTAGACTGCACTCTAAACCTCACCATCTCTATTGTTGGAGCTGATTACATCCGTGTCTCAAACACCACATTAGAAATGCATGCAGTGTAATCACACAGACTCACACAGATCTATTGATTCCTCTTAATTAAATCACAGTGACCAAAGTGATACCACTTCACTGGGCAATAAAACTGTCAGTTGTTTTTTGCCTGCTGATGTTGAAACCTGCTCTGTTGACTGCTGCTGTGCTGACACGTTACAGCCTCTGAGGAGTCAACTGTCCTTATTCAAGCTAAAATATATATTCAGTTCTCTTTCTATTTAGCCAAATTTAGACAGGAATGTTCACTAATATCTTCATGACTCTTTGGGCTACAGAACCTGTGCTGCACTTGTACATTCAGCTCCACAGACTGAGGAAAATATCCATTTTTTGCTGCAGAAGTCACCATTCACAACCATATATCACCATTAATGCCAGCTGATTTGGTTTGACGCCCAGTTGTATCTCAATAGAGCACAGATACATTCACTTACAGCTGATAGATTGAGGTAAATGTTGCTGTTTACTCACCCAAGTTTATGTTTTATGATGCGACAGACGCTGTTTTGTTTCCTGGGCGTTTTTCTGTTTCAGCCCTACATATTAAAACATTGTATAGCAAATGAAAGCTTTAGATTAAATTGTCTCTGCGCAGCTCAATACAAGCTCACACATAGCGCATACATATATAAATATATACATTCACTCAGGTTTACCCCGTGGGCTCCTACACCTTGAAATGTAATAGAACAAATGCACCATGACAGTCTTTTTTTCTCCCCTCACAGCAAACACTGAAAGAGTTGCTTAATTAAATCTCAGCTTCATAAACAGACAGCAGCGGCAGCAACACCTGTGCTATTTGGTCTCAGATGCCAATCTGTTCATATTGACTTAAAAGTTATTTTTGATAGAGAAAAGTTCCCAGTACATGATGTACCTCACACTGTGTACAACAAAAATTCAATGAGACCAAGACTTTATATATTTATATGTGTTCTGAGTTTGTCAGACCAAAGAGTTTAAGAAATTAGGTGTCAAAATCGGGTAAAAATGAGCAGTATTCTCAGCACCAGGACTGCGCGGGCATGTCCGCTGAATGTGCTGAAGCCACGCCCCTCGTGGGAGCAGTCAAGCAGCAGTTTTGAAGCGACTGAAACGTGTCGGACGAGTTCAGAAAATGACATGACTAACTTTGAAACGCTCTGAGCTGAGATGAATTCATCTCTGTCTCTCTGCTCAGGGTGGCCTCAGCGTGTCATCGAGCCACCCTTTAAGGACCGCCCACAAAAAATCCTGGACTGAAAACTGGTGAAAAACTGTTTGAACCTCTAATTTTAAATCTCAGAATTGCCTTTACACAGACTTTAAAGATCCAGTGTGTAAGGTTTTACAGGATGCATTGGTAGAATATAGTATAATATTTATAAGTATGTTTTCATGAGTGTATAATCTCCTTTAAATAAGCTTGTTGTTTTTCTGTTACTTTAGAATGAGTCTTATATTTATGTAGTCTGCTATGTTGAAACTGTAGTAAAACTTGGCACTGAATATTTCAGTCATCTTTTCATTGAAGGTCCAGTGTGCAGAATTTAGTGGTATCTATCTCGCCTCACCCCTTCCTGCCAAGCACTCCAAAAACTCGCGAACAACTCTATCAGTGATAGAGTTGTTTGCGAGTTTCACAGCAGTTTCTCCTACGTGTTTGGAAGGAAGGGGTGAGGTGAGTTACCACTAGATACCACTAAATCCTGCACACTGGACCTTCAATGAAAAGATGATTGAAATATTCAGTGCCAAGTTTTGCTTGCTGGTTTTTGTTGGAGTTTCCAAACACATCACTCCAGATAAAAAGACAAGGCTGAGGATACTGGAAGTACTGCCTGCACCGTCTACACGCTACCCAGCAGAAGCAAAATGTTGGCAGTGAATAAAATATGAGTGACAACGGGATTGAAAAATTAGTCTGTTTCATTGGCATACCAAAACTGTGTGAAAATGAAAATGTGTGTTTTCAAATGTGGCTTTCAATTTAGTCACTTATATATTGAAATTCAGATTAAATGTATGAATTCCTCCAAAATTAATCAACTCCAAAAACTTGATCTAAGTAGATATTAGTACAAATTATGTAGGACATTTATAAAGTGATATGAAAATAACAAATGCTCTACACAGCACTAAAACAGCCATAAAGTAATGTGCATGGATTAATAGCATTTGGCACAGCGCTCTTTTGCAACAGAACACAAAGCACTTAGTTTAATTATTCTCACATGTTGGATCATTTGAAGGAATACCTGCGTCGATTTATGTTTGTCGGGCCATTCGTCCTGGCAGCGCTTTCTCTCTGATGGTTCTAACAACTGTTTAAATTGCACTTCATTATAAAGAGAGAATTAAAGGCGGGCTGCGAGAGAGACAGACAGAGAAAGTGGTTACGCACGTAAACAGTAGTGAATAGCTGTTCGATCACTACAAATATGTTTTATGTGTGTGTTTCTGTCTGTTAAATGTCAAATTATGCAAAAATCATTGTCTTACAGCAACAAAAATCTTAATCTTAAATTTATAGTTATGCTAAAGGATAGTCCAAAGTTCAAGAGCGCTTGAGACGTCCTGAAATACTGCTATATAATAGTTCATTATGGTTAATTTATATGAAGTAAATGTGGCATTTGGTGGTACTATTTCTCTTAATGGTCCTGCCAGGAAAACCTAGCTTTAACTGAAAGTGTAATCACAAAGTCTCTCCTAAAACGTGGTTGTTTTTAAATTGGATTGAAATGGCAAAACAGTTCCCAGAACACTGTCGCTCCTGATTAATGTCGGAAGGGAAGAACCATTAATCGTCTGTTAAAACAAATCTTCCCAACATCCTTTGTCAGTGCAGACGGTGGAAAGCGAGATACTTGTTTATCGAGATGGCTTTCACGAATGATGCATACAGTATTGATCTTGTTTCAACAGACGGTAGTGTCAGTGTGTGGTTGTACGGTTGCTACGTACACAGGTTTTGTGTTCTCATTTATTCGAGAGAGAGAAACAACAGTAAACATGTAGATATATAGATACTTACAATTGTGCAATTACAATTAATTAATTAAAGCAATTTAGTAAAACAATAAGACAGTACGGTCATGTGACCATGCTACAAGTTCTCTGAAAGTTAATGAATGTTGATGCTAATTACCGTACTGCTAATTAAAAACAACTTCAAAGGCGAGGAGGATGAAACAAAGACGCTCTAAACGCTGAGATTACGAAGGCTTGTTGATATTTAGTGTCGGTTTAATTCCTGCGAAATCAAATCAGGTCCAAATTCAGTGGTAGGGCTTGAACACTTCCAGGTTTAAGCGTTCAATACAGTGCGTTACATATATGCGTATCTGGTGCTGTAATGTGCTTTTAGTAGAGGTGTCTGCCAGATGGTGTTGTTATATCTGTACACTTGACCAGGTTAATGAGCACTGCTGAAGGGCGCAACACCAGCGTGCCAGCTGGGGATTCAGAAACTGTTGCTGTGGTTAGCCTCTGCCTGCTTTCTGCTCATCTCAGGCCCTTACAGACTGTTATCTGTGCGCGTGGTACAGTTCAGCCCACTGTAATTTGCATTAATATATACTTTATATTAGCCTCTAATGCGGCAGCATCCTCCAAGGGGAGATATTTTAATGTTATGCACTACAGGGGTGAAAGAAGTATGTAGATGCCTGTTCTCCCTGATCTTCCTCCAGTCTCTTTCCAGTTAGAGTATTCCTCATTCTCCTTTCTACCTTGTCTCCCTCTTCACGCTGCCTCTCTCTCCTTCCTCTCTGTCTGCTTCTTTCACCGTTAACCCTTTCTGGATTCAGACCAAGAATAAGTGTGCATGGTAGTTTTTTTTTATATTTCTGAGAAAGATGTGCTCCTTCTTCTTCTTGATGATGACAGCGCTCCCTTGTCAGTAACTTCAAGCCCACGAGTCACTGCAAGATAATCTCGCTTGCTTAAGAAATTTCTCATCACTCTTTGAAGAGTGTCAGTTTGAACGTTGGCCTCTGCTTTGACCCTTTACTCTTCAGACTAAGTAATAAGGCTGCACCACTCGCTCATGTTTCTACACATTGTATTCACTCTTCACTATTTTATTAAGTCTTTGTCCCTCACAGCTCTTTCTATCTGTTCACATGCGTATTTATATATGTATATATACTGTATACATAACCCTCCCTCCTCCCTCTTTTTCACGTTCCTGTTTACAGTTGTACTTTGCTGTCCGCCTCTCTTTGTTTAGCAGTGAACTCACTCCCTCTGGTGCTGAAGCTGCTTTGCATCACGCAGGCCAGGGACGCGCCTTCATCGTCCTCCTACAGTAAGATGGTCGGGGAGCAATTCAAGCTGCTCTACCACGGTAGGTTCAAAAGGTGCTGCTGGCAGTCACTCCTCCACGCAGCCCTCATCATTACATTTATACACACACACACACACAAATGTTGTCACACAGCTACTTACATGCTACATTACAGGCGCATAATCATGTAGTAATGGCAATAAACAAGTCTTTATCTCTGCATTCCTTCTTAAGTGGAAGCCTCGCTCTTCTTTGATTTAATATCATCACTAACAAACCTACGCAGAGAAGTGCGCGCTGCTGATCTGCAGATATAAATGCTGTCTGGCAAGTGTAACTCTAAAGCGTATTATGAGTCAGTGAGTCGATGTTGCTTTTGTTTTTGCTTCGACCTGTCACACCACCTGTCACAGTAAACACAACCCTGGGAGTTCGATGCGCTTTTATCACTTGTTGTTTGGGGATTGCAGAGCTAGGCCGGGCTCTGTCCAGAGAGAGTGTTTGGCTGCCAGGCTAAAGATAAAGTGTATGGGTTTACACGTTGCCTTGTGGCCTCTGCAATTATCCCTCCCCCATTGCATCACGCAGCTTGCTCTATTTATAATTCATTTGTTCATCACTAAACATGTAGGCAATAAATTGGAACAAAAACTTTGCAGGGAAGAAGGGAAACTTGGCAGACACACCTGTTTTGAACTGACCCTCTTGCTCTTGCTTTTCAGACTAAACGCTTTACGACCATTTAAACCCACGACCGTAGCCATGCAAGACAGCCAATCAATAGATAGTCTGCTGTGACATTTCCTCCCCCATCCTTTTGTGAATGTCATCCCTCTGTACCACTTAGTTTTTGTTCCATTAGTGGAACCACCTTCTGTGTTGGTAGTTATATTTTCCGACCTCTCATCTTTTGACATTTTCATTGTCAGATCAGATGAATTCACCCGATTGCTGGGAGACATGACGTGCCAGGCAGTAAACCATCTTAAATTTTATCTGTCGCATCATTCCTCGATGTCTCTCTTGAATGAAATGTTTATCGTATATGTTTGAGAGCACTGCAGAGAAAATAATAGATAAGGGAGCCATCAGACGTGTCTGTGTTTGTGTGTGTGTGTGTGTCAGTGAGTAATATAGCAGGGAGGCTGAAGCCTGCCAACACAGAGAGCCTGCTACCTGCCCTCAGCTACCTGTACTGCTGCCTGAGTCTGTCCCCTGCACACTGCACTGACAGAGGTTAGACACACTTTGCCACCACGCGTGTTTTACTCTCTCCCTCTCTCAACATTTCATCTTTCACACACTCTGCCACAGTATGTTTCTATCTCTCTCTCTCTCTCTGTCCCTCTATTTTAACTCTTCTGGCCTGTTTTGACAGAGGTGAGAGGCTGACCTTGACGAGCATGTAACATCGTGACAGAGGAAATAATAATAATGCACAAGCTGACACACTCTCTGTACATCTTTACATATTCGTACACAGCTCGGCACGTTGTCTTAGACACTTGTGCAGAGAGCTTCTCACACTTTTGTACAGTAGCACGACAAGTGTTGTCACCCTGCCTAACCTGAATATCTGTAAAGCATACACAAAACCACACATGCACATACCCACACTGAAATGTGGTCAGTAGACGTCAGCGTTCAGAGATCTTTCACACACAGAAAGAGACACACAAAGTAAGAACAGTGGACAACAATCAGTTTTTCTTTTTGTAGATAACAGAAAATAAGAAGACAGAAGCCTAAATATTTTAGTATACATGTATTTTCAAGATAAAACAGACAAAAAAAATGAATCCCACAAAGCCAATGCAGAATTAAATGAGCCAAAAATATAGTAGTGGAAGTAATAACGCCACGACTGAACTTAATAAATATGATATATGATGGAATAATTTACAGTTGGCTGCCATCAGCAGCAAGGATCAAGACATGTTAGCCTGCCTCCTACCAAACACATCATTTATTTAGCATGACATATTTATTGGCATTGATTTTATTACAAGCTAAATAATTAACGTTAACGAGAAACCAACAAAAAAAATCAGCAGAGGTCAGCAACGAGCTGGATTGGAGTTGATAAGGTGAGGCTGCTGGCCAGAGAGCATGGATGCCGCTGGGGAAACAAAGCTAATTATGCTCATCGCATTATTTTACTGCCTCTGCTGCAGCCTACCTACATTCACCAGCTGCTTCTTCATCAGCAGCAGCGACTTTACTGATGTGAGTTGCTTCAGCCTCGTGGTGTTTCAACTGGTGGTAAAAACTAGGATATTATGTCTTTAAATAATTTGTATATATGTACTGTATAAAACCCCAATGTTAGGCAAATTATTTCCCTTTGTGTTCTTTATTTTCAGAGTTTATATTCAAGTCAAATCAAAAGATATGTGCACCCTGCAGATTTATCATCTTGTATTATTCAGATTCCTCACAGGTGCCACAGTAAAAAGTGAAAGTGTGTGTGTGTGTGCGTGTTTGTATAATTGTGTGTCGGTGCCTGCGGCACGTCACGCTGCAGTTGTCCAGACCAACTGCTATTCACACACACACACACACACACACATGTAAAGATCCCATCAAAGTGTGATGACATAGTGCCTGCTCCCCCCCCAGCTGTCTCCATGCTGCTCTCCAACAGTGGACTGATGGACCAGCTGCAGACGGTCCTCTCCTCCTCCTCCTCCTCCTCCTCCTCCTCCTCCTCTGCTCCATCCGTCTCTCCATCAGCCTGTCCTCCTTCGGCCCTGCTGTGCTGCAGCCATCTACTCCTGTCATCCCTCATTACCTTGCAGCGCGTTCACTCGGCTCAGGTACACACTACAGCTCAGCTTCGCTCTTATCACAACTTCAGGGTGGAACTTAAGTCACTGAAGGGCGAGACGCAGAACATACAGTAAAATGGAGCAAGGATGTGGGTGCAGAATACAAAATACCAGTTGGTTTTAGTTTGATGCATATCACAGGAAGGCTGTGTTATAAAGTAATGCACTTTCTTCTCTGCTCTCTGCTACTGCTGTTGGGATAATATATTCCTACTTTCAATAAAATATTTTGTCCTAATCTTGTTATTCTTCTTGTTCTCTGTCGCTCTCTTTCTTCATTATTTAAGGTCCGAAAGAGCATTAGTTGGAGTCTGGACACAGCTGTGCAGCGACTACTTGTTCAGAAGAGAAACACAGACGATCTCCTGCTGGGTAACAAACTCAGAACAGAGTTTTATTTTATGATTATTATAGAAAGCCTTATGCCATTGCACACAGCAGGTCCAGAACAGTTCATCAGCAATGAAAGTGCCAAGATCAAAGCGAGTGCACGTAACCTGAAAACGCTGAAATGACTTTCCAGGATCTGGCATGTGTGCATTTGTGCACAGCTCATGGTTTCATATCTGTGCTACTACATTTTACTCTGTTGAGTGCAATTACAGAGACGGCAGAGTGTGTGTAAAACCAAAATACATTAAAACATGTACTTGGAGAGCTTCAGGCAGCCCGATTATTGCATCAACCGTCTGTATGCTGTAGAAACCTCAGGACGGACTAATGAGCCTCACCTCAGGTTTTATGTACTACTGGACAGGTAAAGTGACTGCTTGTCAATGTGTAATCCTCAGCTGAGGTAACCAAACCCCGGGCATGCATTTCACACACTTTCATTATATTAAGTGGCCCACATCCCGCCGCACCACTCGGACACAGATCATCCCTGCCGCTGCTGTGTCTCTGTCTGTCAGCTGGATAAGTGGCCTGTCAGGGCTGCTGTGATGTATCGGTTCCCTCCCTCTGCCCGCCTATCGCTCTTCCTTTCTTCCCTTCCTCTCTTCAGTCCTTCACTCACTCAGCTTCCTCTCTGTCTGTTTTGTATTTCCCTTATGCTTTCCAATCTACCCTTCTTTTTTCCCATCCAACCATCCCTCTATCTCTGCGCTGACTCTCTTGTCCCTCTCTTCTGCTGCCACTAATTGAGTCCTCCCTCCCTGAGCGAGCTGTAATCTCAGTGTACATGGCATAAGTGCAAATCAAATGTCCGGCTACTCTCAGCCTGGACTCCACTGTGTCCTAGCAATCATTTTGGCCCTGTCTCTCTCTTTATCTCCATCACTACTTTGGTCCCCAAGTCTTGCTGAACTTCCGTCAACCCTGTCTCTAACTGCTTCACACACCCTCTACACTCTGCTCTGACGTCTTTAACTTCTTGCCCTCCCTTTCTGTCACTTTTTGAATTGATATGTGCCCTCCTGTATTGCCCTCAATTCTTTTCAAGTGTTACTCTGCCTCGCCTCTGCACTTCTATTCCCTTTGCTACCTGCTCTTATCATCTTTTTCTATTTCAAACTTTCACTTCCCACTCTGTACGCTCGCTCACTACATTTCTGTTCTGCCACGCACCTGTTTCTCCTGTGGCCTTGTTCTCCATGTTTGCTTGCTGTCTCCTCTTACTCCTCTACTCCTGTGTGTTTAGGAATTATTCCTAATTCCCTTCGGTTTCTCTCACTTTCTCTTTCCAGTCAGCTACCTGAGGTTGCTGCAGGCTCTACTTGATGTGGACCTGACTTCAGCAGTTGTGTGTGTGAGCACTGGCCCTGGCTTGCTTGGACCCAGACCCCTCGGGGTCGAAGACGGTGCCTTGTACCCGCTTGGCTCTAGAGGGGCGCAGTGCCTCTCAACTGCTCTCAGTGGACTTCTTTTGCAGGTTGTAGTACTTGTGCGTATGTGTGGACATGTGTGTGCATGCGTGTGTGTGAAGGAAAGTGATTTAGGACTAGAGCCACAGGAGAGATGTTGCTAGACGTGTTTAGGAGACACACTGTGCTATCCTCCTCTCTATCGCCTCCTCTCCACATCAGGACTATGGTGTAACTGGTCTGCTTTTTGTGATTATATTTAATTTATATACTGTTACGATATCAGATGTTCGTGTTAAACATAGTCAGCATCCCAAAACATAAGGTGAACGTTTGACAAAAGCTGAGGTTTCTGCCTGGGCTGAAGGCTTTGTCTCAATTCGTGACTATAACTGTGGACGCATTACTCTTACTTTATTTGACCAGCACTGACTTCACACAGTGAATTTGACACCACACCACATTAAAGTTTTTTTCAGTATCCAATCTCATTTTAAAATAAAATTTTAGCACTGTTCAAACGACTTTTAATAAAAGCACATCGATGAAGAACTTTACTGCAGAAATGTTTGAGAGATTCAACAGGAAATCTTGAGAACTTTAGACCAGATATGAACTAGAAAATCAGCATTAGATATGAACATGTTTGACACTCACATTGAAAATATAGGTACGGATAACTCAGCTGTTATGGCTGTTGAAAGCACAATAAGGAAGATGAATCAGAGTCTTCTTCAGGGAGTGCCATTGCAACATTTCATTTCCTGTTTTTGGACGGCAGAAATAACAGAGAGAACTCCTGCAGTAAATTCTGCGTGGTGCTAAAAGGTGGCGTGCTACAAGGTAATGCATTGTTTTTTTTTAAGGAGTGATGGTCGGAAAGCTAGCTGTTAAATGCATTAATGTGAACATTTCATAGTTTTGCAGGTAGACGTCAAAGAAAGGACGAGAGCTGCACACTCAGAACTCTAAGGCAGTCTTTTTAATCTTAATTCAGTGAGCACATATTGATTCATTCTGGATTCTAAGAAGTGAAATATGAATAATAATATATACAGAAATGTTGATTCAAGAGATTAAAAACAAAAAGATTCACATCTATTTTCAGAGATACATACACGCTCACACAGCGGTGGGCGTACATGCTGATGAAGCCTCCCCGCTCTTGCTTTACTTTCCCTCCGCTCTTTACTCTATAGTGAAGATAACATGAAGGTAATCTTTAAAACCTTTACAGCATGACACCGGATCTGCCTTTCACAAACAAGTATACGTGGAAAATGAAATTTCAATTGATTTTGCTGTTGGCGTAATGGAACGGCACACATATCCAGAGCAATCTTAGGTGTCTCCAAAATGTTATTACATGTAGCTGGTGTATTGACTTTGGTTGCATATGACAAAAGAGGCAGACTGGTGTCCCACCAGCATTCATTTCTCAATAAATAGGTGAGGTGCTACTTCTCCTGGGTGGCAGCCAGCGCAGAGAATAAATCAACATAGTACAAAATATGAGTAATCCAGTCCACATAATACAGCAGTAGATAGACCCTTCATCAAAGATATTATAAAGAATCTGATCTATAAATGTCTCCTGTGCACTGAACTGTGTTTGCTGATACTTACACGGGCCTTTGATTTTACAGTTGATTCAACCTGGTAATTCTTTACGATGAAAGCGGCGCTCCAGCATCACACTGTACATAAACATGAAGCACTAAAATTCTCCATCACACAATCAAGTATATTGGCTACTACTTTACTGCCATCAGTTAATGGCCAATCCGGACAGTCGGGCAGTTAAAGGCTACATTTTTTTCTGTGTGGCTGAAGAAGCTAAGATATTGTGAATCAATCAATCACGAGGCTTGCAGGACTCATGAGTAGCTCGAGTATGGTTGAGTGGTTACATCTTGGAGATACATCTTGGATACAGCTCACTTCAAAGACTTGTTCTCCATTAAATCATTTTTTATGACCGGACATGCATATACAGTAGCACGTAATGAGAAATCTGTGAGACACAGATGAAGAATGAATAATCAAACTTTATTTATTTAGGAACGCTAAAAGGTTTGTACTGAAACATGAAACTGAGCGAGAGTGCAAGCAGTGCAGGCAAATATCAAAGTAGCTCGCACACGTTCTAAAATAGCCACGTACATTTCTTCCTACAATGTCAGAGATGATTACTTTGCCCTTGGCCCATTGAATTTGTCTTCAGATATCTGTGCTTGTGCTCCCACACACATTGATGCCTAAAACTGCCAGCTATACTGGGTAGTGCTTTACTCTAATGGTGGTGCTCATTTTGACTGACGACGATGATGAACACCTTATGAGAGGTTTATAACATATTTTTTTTACCTCTTCTCATGATTGTGACAGTGTGATTTATTCTTGATAGATAAAGTGTATCTTTACAATGGCCTATGAAAACATCTGGAGGGACTTCCATAATCTGAGGATCGTTGGAGCGGCTGTGACCGCCCTCATATTTAGACAGATGTGGCACTCCTGATTGGTCCACTAACAAACACAGTCTTGGTGATACAGGTACCCCCATTTAACCACGTGTTCCAGTACTCTCATTCTCATTAAATACACAAAGTTTGATGATTCATTCTTCATCCGTGTGCCTTGTTTCACAGTTTTCTCATTATGTGTTACTGTATATGCCCATTCTTTGTAGTTTTTTAAAAGGAATTCTTCAATCCCAGACGTCATCCAGATGCACAGGGATTATATCGAGATAGTTACGCCACATTATCGCAGTGGCAGGTTATTAAAACTCCACCGCCGAGATGGACACAAACTGATGTCTTGAACTTGAACACTTGTGTCACCCTTCCTAGCGTTGAGAGGCAAGGTGTCGACGTTGTTGAGGGAGGTTGCACAGAGGCCTGTGTTGTATTTAAAATGGATTAATCAAATAACCTGGAAATAACTCCAGCTAATGAAGTGTAATACCACTGGGCTCATTCTGATGCTCATTTGAATGTAAAATGCAGCTCTTCCAGAACACTGGTCATTACTGCACCATTTGGTTATAATAATCATATAATAAATTAGAAAACGTACAGATAGCTCTCTTTAAAGTGAATTAGTAATGCTTCAGTCATGAGGAGCACACAGAATCACTCACATATTTGCAAAAGAGATATTCATATTTGTGAGTCTGACAGTCTAAAGATAATGTGGGACGAATATGCAAACTATGGGATAATTGGGTATCGCTGTATTTCATTTTTATCCGGCATTATGCTGCAGTTTGCCAGCCTCTGGTTCCACACCACTGGCCTTTCTTCTCTGTGTAAAATACTGTAATGCTAAACTGGGCTTCAGCTCCATGGTTCACTGCTCTGGACTCTGCTGTTCAGCAGCTGATATGAGTAACAGTTCCTTCCTCCTTTCCTCTCTCCTCTGTTTTGCTCTCTTCTCCCCTTGATGCTCCAGCTTGGTGGCAGAAACACTGCAGGTCCACACTTCCTCCCTCTGTCCTCTCCCACTTTCTTAACTCTCCTCTTCCTCCCTTCCTCACTGTTCGTTGGTCTCATTTAAATCACCCCTTTCATCTCCATTTCTTCGTGTGCCCTCTCCTCTGTCTGTCCTCTCTCTTACCTCTGCCACCTCTCTGACTCCCTCATCCCCTCCCACTCATCCTCTTGACTCCTTTCTTCTCCTATCGCCTCCTCTCCACCTCAGGATTAGGGTGTAACTCTCCGCTGTCGTCTATACGCCCGCCTGGCCTACTTTAGTATTTTTGGACACTACTTTGTGCTCACTGCAAGCACCGCCTCTGTGGAAGAGACATGCATTATTAACACCTCACTCTGTCGTTCTGTCTGGTGTTTCCTTGTTCCTGTTCATTGGTGAGCCTGTGTGTGTTATCCATGTCCGTTTTCTGTACATCTGTTGCAATGTTTGTGTCTATTTCTGCCAAAGATATGACTTTTTAAAGCTGGAAGATTTCCTTTCCTTTTTATTGCATACTCGACTTCTCTCTCGAGTTTCATCCCACTGTGTGTGTGTCTCTCTCTTCAGAAACATGAGCTGTTGCTGAGAGCCTCAGTCAACTGTCTAAGCTCCCTGCTGGGCTTCCTTCAGAGGAAGAGTCCCGCTACAGGTACCAGACATGAGAGAGACATGTTTGGGAATGAGCGTATGTAGGTTACCTGTACATTTGCACGTGACCACGGACATAGAAAGGCAAAAAATATACAAATGTGTGTGTGTGAAAGAGAGATGAAAGAGCGTGTATGTGCGCGAGAGAGAGTAAAAAAATATATCTGTGAGCCCGACAGCGCCTGTGACAGTGTAAGTGCATGTGTCAGAGAGTATTTGAGTGTTAGTTAGTGTCTGTATGTGCACGTGTCTCATTATTCCTTCTCATATTATCTCCAACACTGTTTTGGCAAGTTTTTGGCAAGACATTAAGCATAACCGTGATAACTGCACCAAAGCGAAATTAACCATAATTGATCTAGCATCCCATCTTATCATTTTTCTCACCCCTGGGTTTATTTTCTGTGTGTGTGTGTGTGTGTGTGATAGCAAAGTACGTGGTGTGTCAGCCATGGAGTCGATTCCTCCTCTCCTGCCTGCTCAGCTCAGGAGAGAGCTGCCTTCTGCATCCTGCCATTCTCAGAGTCGTCACACTTGTGAGAGGTTTTACACACACACACACACACGACTGAAATCAAGTATAATGTCTCGTGCATGGTTCTGACTAGTAATACATATTAGATATTAAAAGGTATTAAAAGTTCATTTAGGTAATGAAAACATGGAAGCGGTAGAAGTATTCGTAACACAAGAATACAGTACGAGTGTCGTGTAGAGTGAAAGCACAATATAAAAATGAAAATGAAACATCATTAGCATGCATATTTTTTTATTTGTTATTCAGTGAAATCAAGAGAGGAGATGCTGGTCAGCTGTCACACCCAAAATTTCAGATACATTTTGTCTCAAATTTGTGGATTTTTACAAACTTGTAGCAGATTTAATCGATAATTATTATTATTATTTGTATTTCTATAGATTATTTCTCTCTCTAATTCTTTGTTTGTCCATCTGTGTTACCTGCGTTTGTGCCCTCTGCAGCTCCTGCAGCACGGCGGTACCAAAGTGCTGTGGGAGCCTGACCTGCTCCAGGTGATTGAAGCGGTGGAGAGGAAGGGGCTGAAGGAGCTGAGCGAGGAAGCAGCACATGCCCTGAGGCTACTACTCACACAGGTACAATCAGTTATGGTGTGCACCCACATACAATAATAGGGCACACTTGAAGCAGGAGTGTGGAATCTCACAAAAACATGCTACAGACCGTCTGTCTTTATCTGTATCTGCATTCGTTGGATGAATTAAGAGAAATCTGGTTCATACAAAGTTCAGTATCAGTCAGGTTCACACAGTGTTTACATCATTTTAAAATTTCTGGTTGTTTACTGTGAATAAACAGCACCAACAGCGAAATACAGAGACAGCAGGAAAAATGTGGACGAGGTTTGTTTATCCAAATAAAATACCAACATTTTGCATAGCAGCACTGCTGCAGCAAAATTACTAAATTACGACAGTAACCTCAGTGTGGGACCTCATCATACTTTACATAAATGTTTGGCTGAGAGCTCGAGCTGACTGAGAGCGCTAGTTTAACGTTGCAGTTGTAAATACCAACGCAAAGCGTATGGTCAGAAATCCCCCATTAGGTTTGAGGGGTGATGTTGCTCAGATGTGGCTCCTCCTGGAGCTCTGTCCTGCTCTTTACCTGCTGCCTGGAACGGATCTCACACAAGCAGCCCCCCCCTCATTCCACTCTTGTAATTGTATCATTTAATGGTCGGGCACCATAATTGAAACAAAGCCGAGACTTACTGCTATCTCGTAGGGCTTGTCATTGGCATTAACTCAGTGACCCCAGCTGTGAGTCGTAAATACCGTTTCCGCGTCCAGAATCATTGTTTGTGTCGGCAGTAATGATCTCAGTGTGGTCGCAGAAACTGAATTTAAAATCCTTATTTACACCCCTATTGACACAGACACACCTCAGTTGTGTCTGGACCGTTAACTGCACCCTGTTCTGGGTCTACAGACCTCGTCTATCAAACGGATACTGTTGCATTCTTGGGGCAGCATGAGGTGCAGGAGAAAACACTAGCTCTTATCCTGACTGTCACTGATTAATAGTTTGCATTAGAAATAGAAAAATTGAATAAATCACAACTCCTGCTGGCTTCTCACTTGGTAGTTTAAGGCGAAGGAATACAACCCGGGTAACAACCAAGACACACAAGGGACCCAACCGGCTGGTTAGCATTTATGCATTCAAGGAACAAACGCTTAACTGCAGCCAGAGCTGCCAAGTCAGGATACTATTTGAACTCGCTGTCTAAACTTTGGAAGCCAGACAAATTCTACAAGAAAAAAGTCACCACCCCTTTACCCCCAAGTATTGAAGCTCACGACTGTAAAGCTTTAGGTCAGAATGATATCTGTTCAGCTCTCAGAAGACATCTTGTTGCTTCTGGCCATTTGTTTGAAGATGATTTCACTCTCCTGCAAATACAAATTATGTGCATCAAGTCTCTGAGCTCTACTCAGCCTTTCACTGCTGATATTGGACATAAAGCCTGCTAGCCATGATAGAAAGTTGCTTTCAGTCTCTGCTGGTTGGTGGATGATTAATTAAAACCGTTCTGTAGTTGCTGTGCATATCCATCACAAATTAACTTTGATCGCACTGATGGAAACAACAAATTCTCACTGAGTCACACTGGAAATTAGGCTTGTTGTTGCCGGGACTCGGGACAAAAGCATACAGAAACGTCGGAAAATTTCATTCTGAGACCAGAAAAATGCCATCATGTGGCAGTGACACTTACGCTCGTGTTTTTACTGCCATGATAATAGAGGCCTCTGGGTTCGCACATTCTCAGTGGTGTATTCAGAAATGAGTGTTGTGCAGTTAAGTTCATTTGAGTAGCACGAAAATAATGTGGCCAAAATACCTGAGGCAGTACAGTTTATTGTGGAACTTCAAAAGCATATAATCATTTCTAGCTTCCACCTGCAACAGTGTAATACTGTTTAGACAAATATATTGGATTTAGAAAACTCCGTATCAAAAGTGCAAACAGAAAAGATGTTGGCGTTAGAATTGTAGATTAATAATTTCGACATAAAAGTGAATTGAGCAGAATAACTCTTATGTGGCATGAGCTTGTTATATTGTTATATCATCAGAGTATCATCAAATCACACAGGCGTTCCCCAGAAGATATACGGCGCTGTATGAACTGTCTTCAAATGCATATATTCCCTGTGAACATTTTGCTTCCACAAAAAAATCGAACATGATGAACCTTGTCCTTGATGTTACCCTTGTTAGCTTTGCAGCAAATGCATAAAGCCCATCGTGGTTTGCTTGGAGAAATCATAAAAACACACAGACGGAGCAGCAGACACATCCGATTTCTAAGAGACACGTCCAGTGTTTTGAAAGTAACTGAGTTAGAGCGGTAACACAATGATGGCACAAACTGCAGCTCACAGTGCAGTGTGGGCCAAGGAAGCATGAACTGTGAAAGCATGTGTGTACTGTGTATGTATGTATGTGTTCTGGAGGCAGTTTAAGGGAAGCAGGGTTCAGTATGACAGACACACTTCTCTCAAAAGTCAACACTGTATGAGTTTTTTCTGCCCTGTCATCTCCTCGGCAAAAATCTGTCACACACACACACACACACACACACAGATTGAACTTATTGGTTTTCTCGATCTGTCTGTGGACTGATGTGAAATCTGAGTTTGTGAGAAAGTTCTCTGTGCGCAATTTGACAGTGCTCTGGTATCATATCACTGTGTTGCTTCCACCCAGTGAGTCCTGACATAACTGTAAACTATGTGTAGCGGCCTCTATCCGTTAAAACGGCCGCTAAGAGGCTAAGTAGGCTCGTGCTGCGATGGGTTCACATCCAGAACAAAAATCCACAGTCACGTCAGGTAATTAACATATATAATACAGAATAAAACAGAAAATCCTGGAGCCTTCGTCACCCTCTTTGCCTGACTCCCACCACCGAGTGCACAGGTAAAAATGAGGCGAAACCACACCTCCTGTGCCAATTACCAGAAGTCACGGTGACTCAGAAAAATCTAAAGTCATGTATGCGCGTTCTGTAAGCACATGTGCATGTTTTGCTTTTGCATCTTCAGCCGAGGGTTATTTCCAGTTTTCCAGTCAGACCTATTTTGCTCGCGCTCGTCTTCCTGTCTCCGTCTGTATGTGTGTGTGTCTGTATGATCAAGCGGTGTTAGGGGTAAGCAGGGGTGAAGCTGCAGCTTGCACCGCATACTTAGTTAGCTTGTCAGATCAGAGCTCATGTTAGGGGAGAGTCCCTTTTAGTATTTCCTAATGCTTGCAGACGTCTTCTAACATCCCCACACAGCCTCAGAGACGTATATATTGCGTATGCCATTCACTTGTTAGCCTTTCCACTCTCTCCGTCTGTTCTTTTGCCCTCTCTCTCCTTTTCTTTTCTCCTTTCAAATTGGTCTCACCGCTCTAACTTCACTTCATTCACCTTCATTTCCCCCTTTTGCTCTTTTCAATTACTGCACAGTGTTGGAACACTTTTTTTATTATTATTCTGCCCTTTCCTTCACCTGCCTGTTCTTGAAAATCCTCCAGAGTCACTTGATGGGAGCTGTTGCCAAATAAAAACATTTTTAACTTTACCGCTCACTTGCTGTGTATGAAGATCCAACAGTTCAAAACATCTTTAAATTCATTTTTTCGTGACTACCCATCACATATATTATTATATATTGTTATATATATCGATGCAGCCTTGTTGGTCTCAAATCAAAGATTGCTTTTGTCAGAGTGGCATGCTGAGCTGAGCACTCCGACTGATCTTCACAACCCCAAACTATTGAAGTAGACATTATCTATTCTGTCTGAACTCGCTGTCTTCACCATCTATTCTAATCCACACCAGTCCAGACAAAAGGTACAACAAAGTCTTTCATCCCTGCACCCTTCAACCGAGTAGTACCAGCGGTGCCGAGAATGATGATTATGGTGATCACGAAGAAGAAGATGATCATTTCGTGACAATATGAGGCATATTTTGGTGCTTTAATAACAATATTCTCTGCAGCTCATAACAGTATTGTGTAAGCATGGTTCTGATTCTGTTGTAAAGAGTTGCATAATAATTCTATTGTCCTTTCCAGCTTTACTCATGCACAAGAGCTTCACGTCTTTTTCAAGTAGAACAGATTGAGTCACTCGTCACTCACAGCTCACAGCTCAGGTCAAACAAGCCGCGATTAAGTAATTCAGGATTCACTCACGTACTCTGAAGTGACCTTTAGTCAGTCTCCGAACCTCCAACTCCTGCAGGGCAGCTGAGCGGTGGCTTTACAGAGCGTTGGCTGAGAGATTGAACAGTAATCCTTGTTTTCAAAGTCTTGTTTCTCTGCTGGGACTTCTCATAGCTGCTGGAAATGCTCTGTGACCTTTTAACTTCTATAAATATTTTGTTGAGCGTTGTCTTTGAGATTTTCATCTTGTTGCAGCGTAAGGCGAGTGTTCATTGTTCGAGTGTGCTGCTGCTGCTTCACAGCCTTTTCCTACACATTTTTATCTGCTGCATGTGCCTGTCACAGCTCAAATATATTGTTTTTTTTTGATTGGGGGGAGAAGAGATTCCTGTGTTATTGACTTACACTGAACAAAAATATAAACGCAACACTTTTGTTTTTGCTCCCATTTTTCATGAGATGAACTCAAAGATCTAAAACATTTTCTATACACACAAAATAACCATTCCTCTCTGTAAATCTGTGTAAATCTGTGATAGTGAGCACTTCTCCTTTGCCGAGATAATCCATCCCACCTGTGCCTTAGGCTGGCCACAATAAAAGGCCACTCTGAAACGTGCAGTTTTGTTTTATTGGGGGGGGTCAGAAGACCAGTCAGTATCTGGTGTGACCACTATTTGCCTCACGCAGTGCAACACATCTCCTTCGCATAGAGTTCAGGTTCAGATCAGGTTGTTGCCTGTGGCCTGTGGAGTGTTGGTCCACTCCTCTTCAATGGCTGTGCAATGTTGCTGGATATTGGCAGGACCTGGAACACGCTGATACAGATCCTTGCAACATGGGGCCGTGCATTATCATGCTGCAACATGGAGGTGATGGTCGTGGATGAATGGCACAACAATGGGCCTCAGGATCTCGTCACGGTATCTCTGTGCATTCACAATGCCCAATACCATAACCCCACCGCCACCATGGGCCACTCGATCCACAACATTGACATCAGAAAACCGCTCACCCACACGACGCCACACGCGCTGTCTGCCCTGAACAGTGAAAACCGGGATTCACCCGTGAAGAGGACACCTCTCCAACGTGCCAGACGCCATCGAATGTGAGCATTTGCCCACTCGAGTCGGTTACGACGACGAACTGGAGTCAGGTCGAGACCCCGATGAGGACGACGAGCATGCAGATGAGCTTCCCTGAGACGGTTTCTGACAGTCTGTGCAGAAATTCTTTGGTTATTCAAACCGATCGTTGCAGCAGCTGTCCGAGTGGCTGCTCTCAGACGATCTTGGAGGTGAACATGCTGGATGTGGAGGTCCTGGGCTGGTGTGGTTACACGCGGTCTGCGGTTGTGAGGCCGGTCGGATGTGCTGCCAAATTCTCTGAAACGCCTTTGGAGACGGCTTCTGGTAGAGAAATGAACATTCAATTCACGGGCAGCAGCTCTGGTGGACATTCCTGCTGTCAGCATGCCAATTGCACGCTCCCTTTTAAAACCTGCGACATCTGTGGCATTGTGCTGTGTCATAAAACTGATGAAACATTTCAGAGTGGCCTTTTATTGTGGCCAGCCTAAGGCACACCTGTGCAGTAATCATGCTGTCTAATCAGCATCCTGATATGCCACAAAAAAGAGAAAAGAGACGTGCTCACGATCACAGATTTACAGATTTGTGAACAATATTTGAGAGAAATGGTTATTTTGTGTTTATAGAAAATGTTTTAGATCTTTGAGTTCATCTCATGAAAAATGAGAGAAAAAACAAAAGTGTTGCGTTTATATTTGTGTTCAGTGTATTTAGCACTCTGTGTGCGTCAGGTGCATCTCCCTCTGCCCCCTCTGGCATGATGTAACTATAAACAAGAACTTGTAAAGGGTTTGAAATATACTTTATGTATTTTAGAAGTTTCTTTTCTCTGGTTCAAACATTGTACTTTATTTTTTTGTCTCCCTCGTCACTGCCCATTAAACTTCACTCCCTATATTTCCATCATGTCCTCCATCTCTTCATTCTGTTGTCATCGCTCCCTCATTATGCTGCTTCTCTCCTCTCCATATATATATTTTAACAAAGTAAATCCCCTCCCCTCCTCTTCTGTTCACTCAGATCCAGAGCGATGTCCTGCAGCCGCCACCCGCAGAGGAGCACAAGCAGAGAGCGAGGAGCATGATGGAGTCCCTCGACCTGCAAACGTCGGCCGACAGCCGCAGCCCCGGTTTGCCCGGCAGCGTCCTGTATCCCTCAACCCGAAGTGAAACACACTCATAAACACCTTTTTAAACAAAAAGACACACAGGCGGACATGCTGCTTTATATGTCACCTGAACATGATCTACAGCTCACACACACTTTGAGCACACCGTCAAAGATACACGTGCTACGGCATCTTCATTGATTGTTTTTTTTTTTTTCCTGGCAGTTCATTGAATGTCTGTGTTGTGCTTTTCACTTAATCTCTTTGAAAGCGTGTCGTACAACACAGGGCCGTTACTGTATTTCAGTCAGTCGGCACTTAAAGGCTCAGTACACTCCTCGTGCTGATTGACTCTCTCACACACACACACACACGCATGCCCACACACAGAGAGAGAGTCATTCTTACTTTCACCCACCCACACACTCTTGTATACTGAGTCTATGTCTGTTCAGTTTGATATTAGCTGTTTTGGATGCTGTTATATCAAATTTGTCATATCACATTAATAGTAAATAAATACACTCATCGGCTGTGCAGCTTAAAAATACTATTTATGCACGTTAAAGAACATTCAAGCAGAATTATATTTCCTGTTAGGCTGGTTTGCATTCGAAACTCTCTCTCTCACACACACACACCTACTCTCTCACACGCTTCATCGCTCCTTAACTCTTGTCCTCAGGCATGTTGGAGATGTGTCCATCTGTCTGTCTGACTTTACAGTGAAAGCAAGCTGACGTTCCAGCTAACTGATATTATGACTGATGTTTTTACGCCTTCAGTTTGACAGTTTGTTTCGTTGTTCCGTTATTGTTACGTTTTCAGAACCACACTGATTGGTTGAATTTGGTGAAACCTCAGTGCGGTCATCTATTATTGGGATAGCCTCGTCTTTACCTAATTAGATTTAAATTAAAGCTACTTTTCAATCAAATGCTTGTTTTTCTGGAGCTCAGGGGTTGCAAACAGAAGTGTGCAAAGGCACTTTAAAGGTCCAGTGTGTAGAATATAGTGGCATCTGGTGGTGAGGTTTCAGATTGCAACCAACTGAAAGCCCCTCACCTCTCTCTCTCTCTCTTCAAGAAAGCACAGTGGCCGTAAAACACAAAAGGTGCTATGTAGAGCCAGTGTTATATATAGATATACAAGTCTCTTCTACGGTAACAAAAACATAACAATTGTTATTTTCAGGTGATTATACGCTCATGAAGACATGGTTATGATTAGAATATTCAATTTCTGTCAATAGGTACTCTTAAATGTTACACTGGCCCTTTAAATAAAGGTATTTGTCAGGTGTTAATGAACCTGAGTGCTTTAAAAGTCATCAGCAAACATCTCCTGTCACCTTCTGTACTTGTTTGCTGCAGATACAACAGTGAATATCATAAATTATATTTAATTATTTTTACTTTTAATTACTAATAACTTAGTTTTTATAACTTAATTCACCCCTATAGCACTAACGCATCATTATCTCAGAGGAAAAAACGGTATAAAGGACACGTGAGGAGGAAACACGCGAGGGAAACGGAACGCACCCCCCTTAACGCTGACTCGGTGGTGTCTCCCTTTAAATCTTCCGTGCGGAAACAAACATCCTCCTCCTCCTCCTCAGTGTTTTAGCGCCCGCTGGCTGTCATTCGTCCAAAGACGAGCCAGCCGGTACGATCGTCGTGGCGCTGGCGGAGTGGTGGAGCAGCGAGAGCCGCATGTAAATGAACACCTCCACCTCCACCTCCACCTTCGCGCTTGTTGTCACCTGAGGATCTTCTCGCGGGGCAGATTGACTTGTCCCGTCATCATCCCCGCATCGGCGAGCTGACCTTACAATAAAAAAAAAAAAAAAGAAGAAAGAAGAAGCACGCCTCGTGGAGGAGATAAAGAGGTTAAACTGCACTACTTTTTGAACGTTGTCCGCTAATCGCTGCCGTGTGGCGCCCGACGTCTCTCGCTTCCAACACGGTGAGTGATCCGGTGAGTTTTGTGGCTGTAAGCGTCCGGATACAGCTGCGATGACAGCCGGGATCGATACGTCGAGGAGCGACTTCAAAAATACTTAAAAGCGCAACCCCTTCTGGAAGTCTTACATAAATAAATGTGATGTATTAATGCGGAGTTGTTGTAGATCACCAACAGATGAGGTCTCATTTGTCTAAAAAAAAAAAAAAAAACCCGCGTAATTATCGTGTTTAAATTAAGCAAAATCACTAATTATGGAGCAGCTGAAGGGAAACGTGGGTCAGGTAGGGGACATGCAATCAATTAAGCAATCTGTAATTGATGGTCCTTCATCCACATTCTGCTATCATCATCACCATTACGCATGTCAGTGCTTCTGCCTCTGCCTTGAGTGATAACCGAGGGGAAGAGCCTCAGCAGATGCAAGCAAGAGCAGAGAGAGAGAGAGAGAGATGATGTGTCAGTCCTTGAACCTCAAACCTCCCCCAGCAGCAGCAGCAGCAGGGCTGGCAGCCCGAGTGGCGAGAGGGGGGGGTTAATCTGGATCCTACTCCTGCATGCTGCACGCCCAGCTGTCTGACGGGCATCTCAAGACTCACTTTTGCCTCTTGAAATTAGTGTCACAGAGTTGTTGTTTTTTTTTTTGGTGATTTTCTTCCCCCCCCTCTCTCTCTCTTGCCTCGTCCGGTGGGATTGCAGAATGCATGACTGGAGCCATCTTCACGGGGTCTGTAGTATGATTAGACGTGCTAGCCTACTTATCTGACAAAAGCTGGAAGCTGCATCTCCCACACAGGAAATCAAACTTCAGCCTCTCTGCTACTTGGAGATCGTTGTTGGCACAGAAGGAAGAAAAAATCCTCCTCCGGCCAAAGAGATTTACACCGGTTTACACCTCACCTAGGGCGAGTGCCACATTGACAGAGCAGATCTGAAGCCGAGCATCAGTGAGGGTCGGGCTGGTGGGGAAATCCATCCAGTCTGGGATTCAGCACACTTGTTGCAAAGTATTAGTGGTCCTGGAATATGTGTGTGTAAGGAAGGATGAGCTCCTCGTTCCTGTCCCGACCACAGGTGGATTTTAAACTAGTGGATTACCTGTCAGAGATCTCCCCCCTCCCGTAAGCAGCCGAGCTCACGGATTGTCACAGTCGCTCTGATTTGATCAGTTTATATCCGAGTGTACTCTGATCTCAGAACGTGAGTGATTTTCCTCCAACTGATCGTCCCGTGTAATTACGGCTGCCTGCTTACAGTTAATTGATGCATTTAGACTCTCGTTCCTGTGCTGCCCATGCCACATTAGAGATGATTGATCCACTCTTAAGGCCCTTCTTACGCTACTTCTTAAAGTCTCAGCACTTCGCCCTATTGCACGGAAACATTAACAGCTGCTGGATATGTGCGTTGACTGCGTTAAATCGTGCCAGTGGCAATAACCTTTTTGCTCATAAATATCTGTCAGACCTACATGGCCGACTGCTTGGAAGCACACAGGAACATCAAATAACCCGACGAGCCGCCGCTGCCACGGGGGAGACAAGGCCCCCTTCTCCTTGGCTGTTATCTAGAAATATTGAGGCTTTCGACCAGCACTTAAGGATATTTAGTGCAGCATTTCTCAGAAAGCTGGGAAGCTACCCAGAAGATGTTCTCAGAATGCACAAATTGGCCTTAATCGAACATTGTCTTCACTCAGCTGTCTTCGGGAACACTTGTTTCCTGCTGACGCTGTAAGAAAAAAAGTTGTCGTACAGTTTTATTTTGAAATTAAGAGACTCTCCGGCCTGCAGATACCGACACTTAAAGCCAAAGCAGCAGCAGCAGCAACAAAAGAGAGTTTGTCAGCTTTCCGGAGTAATATCTTGTGATCTGCTTTAAAGATGAGAGTCTTTGGAGAGTTGCCATGATGTTGTGAGGATGGGCTGTAAAAGCAAAGCTCTTTTTAGTATGTTATAACCACTCTGAGAGAGGGATGGTGTACGTCTACGAGCCTTTCCCCTCTGATATGAGCGAGATGTTTTAATGGGGCTCATTCAGTCTGAATTAACATTCACACCCTGAGACATTTGCTCACTTCCTAGTCCTTTACATTCAAGAAAAATCTGCAGCCGGGCTTGTAAAGATTAATTCTATCGGTGCAAACGCAACTCCCCGGTGCTCATTATCCTCTTGCACAGCCTTCCTCCTCCTCCTCCTCCTCCTCTTCTATCTTGCACTTGCTCTCCTTTCTGTGCGACTTTGAGTTTTAGCGCCGTGTCTTTGCAAAGTTAAGATGAAATATTCACCAGGAAAGCTGTTGTTTCCCGCAGGGTCTCGCCTTCGCAGTCCGCTTACTACCCCCACCCTTCCTCCTCCGAAAATCCTTAACGCCCGTCCATTCATCTCTTGCCTCCCACATCTCACAGTTTGACTCTCCTTGCATGCCCTCATCTCCCCCTCTCTGCATCCCTCTGGTAGTATTCATAGATGAAGCCCTTGTTAAATTATGCATGAATTACGTGAATTATGTCTTGTAGCTCTTCATCAACATTGTCTGCCCCCCTCCCTCCGGTTACTTCTGTTTTCTGCTAACTAGTTTTCTTTCATGTTCATTTGACGGAGCTCTGTTTGCAGTTGTTGCATTTTATCTACTCACTTGTAGGTCTAAAAAGCCTGTGAGGGGAAAGGAAGCTGCTCAACTATAGTGACCAAGGAGAGGCAAGAGCAGGGAGAGATTCTGGTACAGAGATTGTAAATGTTTCTCCGGGGATTATGCAAGTGCCAGACATCAGATGTGCCTTTTTAGAGGGAACATAAGGAGCCCCTCTTCAAACGCCGGCTACCCTCTAGTGTTACATATTGACCACTTATTCCCAGCATGTCTCCCGATTTCACATCCTCTGAGAGGATCACCAGAGAGAGCGCTTTTGCTCGCAGCGTTGGAAGAAGAAAATATGGCTTCGTGATTAAGAAATCTGTTTCAGTGACGGTTCAAATGTTTTTAAATGAAAGTATCAGAAGGCAATGTGTTCAGTGTGACAGTCAGAGGCAGAGAGTCTTCTGTAGCCTCAAACAAATCACAATCACACAAATCTTTGCCAATATTCTGATGTTGAATGTGCTGCATGTCTCACTGCTTGGTCATCTCCTGTGTTCAGGACAGCGCCTCTCTGCCGACACCTACTGACCATGTGGAGCGTGTGCGCAGTGGTCCTGGCACTCGCCGCTGCCGCCCTCGGCTCGGCAGACTCGGACGCGCACAGGCCGAGACACGACTCCAACCTCGAGATCTGTATCCTTCTGCTGTTAGCGCGCAGAGCCGCTGCCAAAAGCACAGGCGCGTCGCTGAAGTGTCAACTTATGCATGCTGATGAATATGTGCCCTTTTTTTTTTTTTTTTTCTTAATAATGTAACAGATGGGTGCATGTTTGAGCATTTGTGTTATGCCCACATGAAGAGTGTGTGTGTGTGTCCTCCTGACCTCCTTTTTATCAGACAAGCGGCTGTTTGAGACCAAGAGGAAAGATCAGTTGAACGCGCTCAAGAATCTGGTAGAGCTCAACGACATCAATCAACAGTACAAGATCATAGACATCATGCTCAAAGGACTCTTCAAGGTGTGTGTCGACAGCAGCAAAATCGAGCGTAGACCACTTGTACGTATATTTAAGTAACAAAACAGGAGCAACAGTTCCTCCGAAGAGCTCGGCGTACATTCCCGTGCTCTCAGCAGATTGAAGGATAAGAAGGTTCGCAGCCCAACAGAGAATCAAAAGCTTCAAATCCAATGATCACATCCATCAGCATGTTTCCTCGCATTCATTTGAATGTTAATTCAGACTCAGCTGCTTGGAGTGCCATTCAAGCCCCGAGCTTTGCTGTACAGTACGCCTCAGTTTCCCAGAGGGTAGTTATCTATGCATCCTCATGCCTCTCAAGGACAGCTAGCATGGTCTACCTTCAGTGGCTGAAATACATTGTCAGCGTTTCCGTAGCGCTGTGTGTGTGTGTAAGAGAGAGTGCTTCTATACACAATCCCCATAGATGCTGCACTGACTCTAATCTCCGTCTGTGCCTTTTTGTGCGTCGGTGTAAATGTCGCTTTTTAATTCACAAGTGTGGTTAAAAAAAGACTTCTTCTCTTCAAAACCTGATTTATTCTGACCTCTTATTGTGAAGTTGTGTAAATGTGTTCATCTCTTCATGTTTGGGGGAATTTAAATAAAGTTACCGAGCTGTTCATCCAGGGAAGATGCATTTGGGGGACGTTGAAGGCAGCAAAGGTTGCAGCAATTGAGTGCAAACGAGAATAATAATTAGAGTAGCATACAAAAAAAAAATCACAGATGCTAACACACTGAAGATTTTATACTGTTACAGTGTTATGGGGGGGCGGGGTTATGCTCAGGGTGGCCTCGGCGTGTCATCGAGCCACCCTTTAGGACCGCCCAAAAAACCCTAGACTGAAAACTGAAAACTGGTTCCACAACACACAGTGCAGAGTAAATAAATCCGCGTGTTGAACTATTTTTCTGATTCTCAGGTGCTGGAGGACTCGAGGCAAATCCTGGTTGCGGCCAACATGCAGCCTGATGACCCTTTCCCGATGGACGATAAGATCAAAGAAGGTCTGCTTCACTTTTGCTCTTGTCTTTTTTTTATTTAGCAGCATCTCCCGATATGTTTCCACTCTGATTGTCCTGTTCTCCGTTACCTGCTTCTAAAAGCTTCACCTCTGTCGGCCTCTTCTTTCTCCCGTCCTTACAGCCTTCGAGTGCCAATAATATCAGCTTTCTGTCCGCTGCACTTTTCCCTTTTTGTTCTCTTTATCAGCATGTTCTCTGTGATTCGTCAGCACAAATATGATCAAAATTGCCCTCCTGTATTTATTTCTTCTAATGTACTCACTTCTTTTCTATAATTCTCTGCAGCTTATTCCCACGTGGTGGAGAATACAGCATTTTTTGGCGACGTGGCGTTGCGTTTTCCCCGCATCGTCCACCACTACTACGACCGGAACTCCGACTGGGGCGGCCTGCTGCGCTGGGGGCTGAATTTCTGCAACCAGACGGGGGTTTTCACAGGAGGAGCCCACCAGCATGTCCTCACACTCGTAAGTCCAGACAGTCACACCTTATTCTAACTCGATAAACACTTCTGCAGCAAGAGTGTGAAGAAAAAGGGGATTCTAGCTTTGAACGCCAGCTGTAAAAACGCTGCGTTTGACTAGTTGATTGGCTGCGTTTAGCAAATATTTGTGAGATCAGCATCATAAAAAGAGAGAGTGCTGCTGGATGGAGCGGTTTGTGATGAATGTGGACCATATTTAAAGAGGTAATGTGGTTTCACACTGAAAGCGAAGGCCTTGAAAATGTGAGAGTTGGCTTCAATGCTGATGATCAAGTCCGTTTAGTTTGTTTTCTGCATATTTCTGGATGTTTGAATTTGAGAAAAATCTTCAAGAAGAGGATGCATTAACTTTTTGTGGAAAGAAATGAACAGAATCAGTGTTGGATCAAACGGTTATACCCTCATGTGAAATCTAGTGCAAGGTGGTGGAAGTGAGAACATGCAAAACAGCTCATAGCGGTGTAAATATGACCATCATAGTTCATGTGATGTGCTAGAAATGGAGATTTTGGTGCAATCTGCAGTCAGTGCACTGTACCATCCTCGGTGTCCGCTAATAGCCATCGCTGCAGAATGTGTCATCTGCCATCAGATCTTCCCATGGTGCATTGTGACCTTTTTGAAACTTAAAAAGAGCAGAGCCGATAGCCTCTTTAATGTGTAGGTTAATGAACTAAACTCTTGCAGGATTAATCTGCGACCTTCGCAATGTGCCAAGAGGATTATATAGTGGATTAATTCTTCGACTTGAAGCAGGAGCAGCAGCAGTTTTAGCGCCCTGAAAGTGTGCATCCAGCCCTCACTTGTGCCTTTTTAATAACCCCGCTCTTTAACTTCTGATGCCTTCCTCTCTCCACTTCGCCTAGCTCGTAGTGTCTAAAAGCCAAAATGAGAAGATGTATTACTCAGAAGAAATGTCGATTTGTCTGGAACTGCTTGCCAAATTGCATCAAACTGCCTTTGAGCTGTAGAATAGGTGATGTGACAGTGTCTCATTTGTATTCCTTATCTCTTTTTGAAGAAATGATAATGTGCCCCCTAACCCTCTATTCTTGTCTTTGTCATTTGTCTCCTCTGCTCATCTTTCAGATGTCACAGGAGCTGGGAATAACCGAGAAATCCCCAGACTTTACAAACCCGTACCGCACAGAGAGAGACGATGTGAGTGAGATCCCCATCAGCATTAACAGTTAATGGGAAACTCCCCTAGTTGCCACTTAACAGCCGCTAGAACTCACCCAGAAATCACCATTTAAGCCCCAGGGGTAGCCTTAGTTACACTTTCACAGCCAGCGACAACAATAACACAGATAGATCTTTGTCTCATCTGCTTCAGGTGCTTCACACTGCCGAGGCTTTCCAGAAGATCCTGAGGGAGGAGGAGAAGAGGAGGAGGAAAGAAGAGAAGAGGAAAGAAATCAGGAAAGGCCCACGCATCTCTCGCTCCCGCACCGAGCTATAGCACTGCACCTCAGTGCTTGTGGAGAGCAGGGACCGAGAGAGAGAGAGAGGGGGGAGGGATGGAAGCGTACGCACAGTCCACAAGGGGTGGCTTGACTTGTAGACTCCGATGACAGTGAAGTACAAAAAAACAAAAGCCAGGTGCTCTGTTGTAAAACGAGAGAGAGAGATAGAGAGAGGGAAGCTCAAAGTGACGCAAAAACGGTAGAAGTGGAGGTCAGTCAGTTTGTGACGAAAGCCTGAATCGCTGCACACTGACAGTGATTTATCATTTGGAAATCTTTGTACGAGAGGTGAAAGGTGCCTCCGGGAAGAGGAGCTGATAAGGGTACACACACTTTTTGATAACTTGAGGATTACATAACTGTACTTTGGAATATCATTAATTTTAGTATAATAAATTTGCTTCAAACCTTTGCAGAAACCTCGCTGTATTGTGTCTGATCTAGATTTAATGTGTCTAAAACTCATACGCTTCAAATCTGTGTGGTTGCCAAATATAAATTTGACCCCACCTCGTTAAATTTGGCCCGTTTTCTGATTAGTTTACGCTTGAATCAGTGGTTATATTTCAGTTTTGTTTTGATTTGTTTGAGAGGTTTCCAGAGCAATGTTTGTGAATAGGCAGATTCATGTTCTTACTGCTGCTCAGAGTTTAAAGGACACATCTATAAACAGTATAACGGTATATATCGATTGGTTTGTCTTATTTTATCACCATGATAGGGGGGTGGATCGTCTGTGAATTTTCCTTTTTACATATTTTTGTAATCTCTTGTAAAGCGGTTATCATCCCACACCAGTATCTCTGTCTGTTTACCTTTGTTTGATCACGTCAGCCAGACATACAGTATGACCCTCCATCCTGCAGCCCTGCACCTGTTTTCTGTGTTTCAATATTTTTGTTTTTTATTTCGTATTTTTTATGATTTTTTTTTTTTTGTTGACAGATTGACATATTTTAATGGTTTAGATCTATGGAATTGAGATTGGTGTAATTTTGAAATAGTATTACGACTGTTATTAAAAAAACAAACAAACTATATGTATATTCAGAGAAAGAATATCACTGCTGCAGAATGAACAAGCCATTTTGTTATCAAATCTAATGAAATAAAGTGACTCTGATATGTACAAAAAAACAAATTCTGATTTAATGTTCCTTCATTGTGTGTGTGTGTGAGTGTGTGTGTGTGTGAGAGATCAGCCAACAGAGGGCAGACAGCAGACAGCCAGACTTTGTACAACAACTTGTCCCAATGTTTTCGTGTGGCCTCCACAGACTCTGAGCTCACACCAGCATGTAAACTTCTCGGCTACATCCAGAAGATGAAAACAAAAGCTTGAATGCAAAGAAGAGACTGAAAGATGTCTAATAACGTGGACTCAGGTACGCTGATCTCCTCATGTGGCACCTTGTCATAAAGTTAGCACCTTGCTAAAGGTAGCATGCTAATCAGTTAGCTGTTGTTACTAGCGGGTTAGCCAGTTAGCACATGAATAGCGGTTACAGCGTTGAATCAGGGATTCAAATATGATCTCTGATCTTAAGTTTTCATGTTTGTTATCACCGGGTAACATTTGAGTTATAAACATCAAGCCATCTAGCGGGTAACGCTAGCTATTTCCCCCCCGGTGTTTCGGGTTAACGAGCGACGCTGTCAACTGGTGTCCGTCAGGCGAATGTAGCTATGGTAACACGAAGATACGTAGATGTCCTGGTGAATTTAGTGTTTTATTGACGTTAAAATAATCAGTGAATTAAAAACACCTGTCACCGTCTGTTGTGTCTGATAGCTACGTATTCTCTGCCGCATTCGGCTGAAGGTCACCAGTTAACACGGTCGCTCGTCTAACCGAAACACCTGCCAACTTGTTTGTAACGTTAGCTGTTCATTTGTTTCCGTCCAGAGCCTTCCTGACAAACGCTTGACTCTTCTGGGCTTGTGACATAAAACAGCAGCTAGTAAAGACAACAGACGTGTCAAATCAGGATATTCACAGTTTATATTAGCCTGTGTAGTTGTAGGAAACCTATTAATATGAAATATCAATCAGTTTTTCCTCCAGGGGATAAGGAATTGAAAAAGGAGCCACCAGATATGGAAGGTGACAACGAAGGAGACGACTCTGAACTCAGGCTGGTCCTCATCGGAAAGACTGGATCTGGCAAGAGCGCGTCAGGAAACACCATCTTGGGCCGAAAGCAGTTCCTGTCCCAGATCAGCGCCAGCTCCGTCACCCAGATTTGCCAGCTTGGGAGTGCCGAGCTCGCCATGGAAGAGGATGCTGCTGCGAAGGAGGAGGAGGAGGAGGATGGAGAGACTGTCACACAGAGGAGGAGGAGGAGGATGAGGAGAGTCATGGTGGTTGACATGCCAGGTTTTGGTGACACTCATCTCAGTGCAGAGCAGATTTATGCTGAGATAGCCAAATGTGTGTCTCTGTCTGCACCTGGGCCTCATGCTTTTCTCCTGGTGGTGCCGATAGGACGATATACAGACAGCGAGAACCAGGCCGCCTACGAGCTGGTTAACATATTTGGGGAGGATGCAGTCCGTCACCACACAGTAGTTCTTTTTACCAGGGGTGATGACCTGGAGGGCATAGCAATTGAAAAGTATCTGAGGGAGACTGCACCTGCTGGGCTTAAAGCTCTGATCGACGGGTGTGGGGGCAGGTACCATGTACTCAATAACAAAGATCCCAGTAATTCAGCACAGGTTAAAGAACTCTTAGTGAAGGTGGACGCGATGGTGAAGCAGACGAAACAAGGGTTTTATACCAACAAAGTGTTTTTAGAGGCAGAGGCTGCCATTAGGGAGGAGCAGAAAAGGATGTTGAGGCAAGCAGAGGGGGAGGAACAAGAGGGAGGCGACAGCAGCATGGAAAAACAGGCTCAGCTTGCCAAACGGAGGAAGTGTGACTTGGAGTCGGACAGTACTGATAGAGGATCACAAGGGGTCAGGAGGAGGAGGGAGTTAGAAGCAGGAAATGAAGAGGGTTTTAGGGTGGAGCGATGGACAGAGGAGAGCAAAGGAAACCCCTTCAGCCTCATGAGAGATAGAGTTAGGGACCAGTTCAGAGGCAGGCGCAGAGGCAGCAGCAGGGCCGTGAGCAGGCGACAGTCTCTCTCCTTGTTCCGCATGAGGAGGGAGGCTGCGCTCTCCGCTAAGGTCCTGGAAAGAGTTAAGATCCTGGTGGCTGCCGGAGCAACAGGCATGGCGGTCGGTGCGATGTTTGGGGTGGCTGCTCCTTTAGCAGCTGCAGCCGGGGCATCTCTTGTGGGGAACTCGGTTGGCTTCGCTGCAGGTCAGTTTGCTGGGATGTCTGTAGCGGGAGGCACGGGTGTTGGAAAAGCTGTGGGTGCCATAGTGGCGGCAGCCTCAGGGAAAACTGCATTGGCTCTGGGGGCGGCAACGGGTGGAGTTTTGGGTGGTTCTGTTGGAACCGTTGCTGGTGCTGAGGCAGCCAGTCCTGGAGAGGGCGCTCTGGATGCCTTAGGGCAAGTTAGTCTCATAGGGGCATCTGTTGTCGGGGTGGCAGCGGGTGTGGGAGGCACCATGGGAGCTGGTGCTGCTATAGGTGCAGCTCTGGAGGGAGCAGCTTTAAGCACAGCAGCCCTCAGCGGAGCTGAAACCGCATCTCTCGGTGCAGTGGGTGTAGCTAATGCTTCTGTAGCTTCAGCAGCAGCAGGTCAACATGCAGTGGCCACTGTAGGAAGTGTAGCTGCGGGTAGTGGGACTCCGTGTGCTGCAGCAGGAGCAGCCTTAGCCCAGGAGATGGCTGTGAGCGTCCCAGCAGTGGCTGCTGGGTCTTCTGGTCCTGTGTGTGGGTTAACAGGGCCTGGTGTGGTGTCAGTAGCAGGCAGGGTGTCGAACTCCTGGGACACAACATCACGGATCCTGACTGCAGTGGCTGAGATAGGCAAGGCTGCAGCAGGCATCGCCCTGGCTGGTGGTCTGGTAGTGAAGGTGGTGAAGGAAAAAGTCAGGTGTGGCACAGCAACAACAGAAGCCAGTTACACAGAGAAGAAGTCCTACGAGGTCTACTGGAACAAATAAATACAGGCTGGTGTTGTTGCAGAGACGAGAACATATATTTGATCATATAATTAGATCATATTTTTCTTGCCTTACTGATGTCGTACCAGACTCCACAGTGGCTTCCCTCAGTGAGAGATATTGCTATTAGCATGGAAATGTAAATCAGCCTCGAAGATACACAGCTAGCAGCCATAGCAACATAATAAATAGAACAAGATCATATGAACATCATCATAAATTATAATAGATGTATTATAATTGCAAATGTTGCGATTACAATACAAATGTTGGAGCTGGTTGAGGCTGGTGAATGAGTTCAGTGACATTTGCAATGCTTTGTGGGATGTTCAACGAAGGATATCGGGTACACGGTCTTGTGTTACCTTTGCTTTGTTTCCTTTTTCCCCGAGCACATGTTTCTAAATCGATTTTATAAGGTTGTGATTCGTCCTGCAGTCGGTCGGTTTGGATCCAAACCAAACGCCTTCATGCACATTTTATAAAATAAAAATAAAAAAACTGCGGAGACTTCACTTCTGGGAACTCGGCTACTGAAAATTTGGGTCGTCACAGTTCAGTTGTGTAAGCTCAGTTGAATGAACGACGTGATTTACATAAAAATCACAAAATTATAAGAGGCACTTAGAAATCTTTCATATACCAGTGTTTGCTGAGAGTGAGATTAATGTAATTAGTCTTTTTTATTGCAGTAATGAGTGTTGAATATGAACAAAAGGACTGAGGCGTTAAAAAGCACTTAAATCCTTAAGTGTTGGTGCAGGCAGCGTGTGGTTGCATTGTAATATTTCACATCCTGTAATAAGTTTGCAGTAAAGTATTGTATTTACTGATTTTGACGAACCACTACCACCTGTTTTCAACTTCTGTAAATGTATTAGTGTGATGAATCTGTTGCAGTGAAATAAACAACAACAAAAAGAAAGACAGTATTTTTCTGTTGAAAGTTTTGGCCTCATGTCTTCTGTTGTCTTACCTTTTTGTATGGCACTTTATTTTATTAGAAAAAAAAAGAACATATTCTGAAATGCAATTTTATGTAGATTATATTTTTTTTACAGTACTTAACTACATTTATTAAAAGTGTAATATTGATTGTGTTTCTTTTATTTGTATGTACTCATTAAATATCAGAGTCACTTTTATTGGCCAGGATGAGAAATTTGACTCCGGTTACACTTTGATCTCTAAGTACATAAAGATAAAAAAAAAAACTATGCACACATAAAAAGTATAGTCCAACAGATGATGATTAGAGTACAACAATAGATGATGCATTGTGTACATGAGGTCGATATGAACGTATGCACAGCATGACTGAGTATGAGTGGAGATTTGTACAAATAGAAAACTATATAAAAAGTCAAACATAGAAATATTTTTTTATGGAAATAAGAAAATTAACTACAAATAGAGATAAAAAAATATGTACAATTAAATATTAAACATACATTAAAAATATATGTTAATATACAACTGCTTTTCTTGAGTAAAACATGTATTTTTGTGCTCCACTGTTGCTGCTTTTCATAGCCAATAAACCAGAAAAATCTCAAATCTGCCAAGCTCAAATATTGTTCTTTTATTTATGAATTAGTCTGTTGGTTCCAGGCTAACTTTTCTTTTTTGTATATATATAAAAAAGAAAAGTTAGCCTCTTTCAATGGACAGTAGGACTGAGTTGCATGAATTGCATTTTTACTGACCACAAAACAGAAATATACTGTTAAATATACTGTGCATATAATACTGTGTATAATAGCAGGAAAAATACATGTGATTCGCATGAATATGTCTGCAGTGTTTATTAGATGTTATTTATTTATAAACTCTTTCCGAGCTGCTGGATTTCCCTGATGACGCTCACTTGTATTCATGAAGGTAGGGGGCGCGGTTTATTCAAATAACACAGAAACTTCTGATGGTTGACGTACTATCAGACCACGGTGAAAACGACGCTGTCATTGGACGATGATGACTGGCTTCATGACAACAACAGCTAGGCGTGAGCCAATCACAGCCCGTCTTGGGCCACAGGCTCTGTTTGTGAATGACGTAAGGAGCGTGAAACAAGATGGAGTCGTATTAAGCAGAAACCGATTTTGGATGAGTTTATCGACGTTAAAGTGTGCCTCCCTCGAGGCTGTGTTGTTGTTTTATGGTTATTCAGTAAGAGAATAATCTTTACGAGAAGATAAGGCTCTCGTAGGCGTCGCTTCGCCGGGGTTTTGTAGCCTTTTCCCCCCCTCCCTGCGACCCCTCCGGTGACAGCCGGGGAGGCGAGGTAGCTAACAGACAGGATGGACGGCGGAGAGTACATCTCCACCATGGAGAACATGGACACGACTTTAGCGGAGTTAGGAGATGAATTTACCCTGGGCGACATCGACGGTGAGTACGCTGTGTGTGTCTGCTGTTTACTAAGTTGGCCTGTTTCCGCTCAGTGGGATGCTCATCCTGCTGTTTATAGCTGGTAACACAAAGTTTAGTATCAGTTTGAACATAGAGCTCCGTATTTATTAACCCTACAGCTCCACTAACGTGTGTGTTATTTACTTAAATCAGCTAGATATATTTAGATTTAGTCATTTAGGGAGCAATTTAGGGTTCAGCATCTTGCTCAAGGACACTTCGACATGCAGACTTGGAGGAGCCGGGGATCGAACCGCCGATCATCTGATTAGTGGACGACCCGCTCTACCTCCGGAGCTCCTTGTTTTTTTTTTGCAATTTATTGTTGCACATCACCTTTTGCAATTTTTTTTTTTGCAAGCTGTCACGTCACACATCACAATCCATAATTTGTATATTAGGATGACATGTTGGGCTTGTATTGTTTCATTTAATGACTGTGTGTCTAAATAATGAGCCTGGGTTTAATGATGAAAGTAGTTAGCAGGGTGTTGTTTTCCATAAAGCTGAGGTGGGTGACAGTCAGAGCTGTCATCTATCAGGAAGCTGAGTATGTGGGAAGTGAAGGCAGATCTGAGTCAAGCTTCATTATTACTACAGAGTCATAAGATGAACCATATAGAGACTGTTTTGTGGCCCAGAGGTAGAGCGGGTCGTCCACTAAGCAGATGCTCGGCGGTTCGATCCCCAGCTCCTCCACTGAACCCCGAATAGCTCCCTGTAAGTCGCTTTGGATAAAAGCGTCAGCTTTGTACTGTAATGTACTGTAAATGTGTTTTGTAGAGTTAAATGGAGGCGACTAATGAGCAAAGTTTGCGGGACACAACATCCCCCTGCAAAGATCCAATCCTGTGCTCCACAGGCGGTCACTCAGACAGCGTCCCTCTTATCCAATCTCGCCCTTATCAAAACACGTTTCACCCTTTGGCTCACAGTGAAAGGACGGGGCTTTTGGTGTAACGCTGGCCAGTGCAGAGTCACCAGATTCCCATTAGGGTGGAATTTTACTAAATGCTAAGTCACCAGACCGGACTGATGGAGATATATGTGTGTGTGTGTGTGTGTGTGTGTGTGTGTGTGTGTGTGTGTGTGTGTGTGTGGCAGCAGACAGTATAAGATGAACTCTTTATCTTTTTATCTACTACATGCCATGCTTTAGTGTATAACCAACAGTCAACAGTAATTGTACTTAACAAGACAATGCAACGCGGTCAACATTGATGATACTGCACACGGGCTCATGCAGCGTCTCTGAAACAGCACCTGCCTTTTGGTGTCTGCCGTTAATTCTCTTTTCAAAAGGGGGGGGGGCTTTTGGACAGAGAGAGCAGACAGCACACCCCCCAGCCACAGTTATGTAATCCCACTTAATCATTGTGTCAAAAGCAAGGAATGTACAGATTGTGTGTGAGAGAGAGAGAGATGACAACTGTGTTGACTGATGAATTCACAGGCAGACTGCAACAAAGACAGCCCACACTTTAGTTTGGCTTCTTTCAGCGTCTGTTTGTCCCTCAGATAATGGATGAATACAGTTTTTCCACCAGTGACCCTACATGTGTATCCCAACTTAAGCCGGGACAGTGAAAGGTTCACCGTAGATGTTTGCTCTTCAGACAAGCCCGCTTGTGTTTCTGTAATATCTGTAAGAGCTCGTGGACCTGACCCTTTATTCACTGAGAACATTCTTCCTCTCCCAATTATTCTATACAGCAACCGCTAATCTGGTTATATAACCCGTTTTCTTTGCGCTGAGCAGCCTAGGAAACTGCCCTCCCCTCCCCCTTGATGGATTTACCCTTTGTGTCAGCTTGTCTGAAGCTCTGGTGGGCTCAGAGCCGCTTTGTCCCGTCTGTCATGAACAGTCTGCCCTCCCATGGAGGCGCACAAGTGTGCGGTCGAGTGTCATGTGAAGCGACATGTGAAGAACGGGCCTGGTTAAAAGCTCCTGAGCAGAAAAGTCCGGTTCATGTTCACATGGTGCAGGATTTTCAGTCGGGGGGCTGATTCTGCCTTTTCCACCAGAGCCTTTATGACTGATCGGTATTCAGAATTTGTAGCTCTCAATAAAACAACACTTTTTATTGTGGAGTGATGACAGACGAGTGGCGCACCTTAATTCTGAGGAATTAAATGACAAATGCTGTCACAAAGTAATGAGAGGACTTGCACTGTAAGTCATGAGACATGATGAATGATGTTCAGTGTCTCTGCGGTGCTAATGTTGATCTCTAATCAATTTTCCAGTTAAGGATATTATAAATGTTTTCACCGGTGGAGGTTTGCTGACTGACTTCGCTCACTTTGTTCTGTTGGGTTGCCCTGTTGCACAGTAAGACAAGTTCAAGGCTGCAGGCTCTGTTCATTGACACATCACTGACCTCGTTAGTTGAACCCATGTGTACTATCAGTGACATAGATCAACCGGGGCAGCTTCCACCTCACGGACGCAGTCAGCCAGTTGTCTTGAAGTTTCAAAGTCCCGTGGGACCGTGAAAGACGGAGTTTTCCACAGTAACGGACCACAGACTGTGTTTTTTTTATCACGACCTGTTGATTCGAAGAATAGTGTGAAACTATTGTGTGTCCTTTTTGCACTCCAACGATTATTTTTTGATAATCGATCGATCGTTTTAGGTCACGTTTTGAGAAAAACCAAAAATATTTTCTGGTTTCTTTCTGTCCTCTGTGACAATAAATAAGTATTTTTGGGTTGTGGACAAAACAAAACATTTAGGAGGACGTCACCTTGGACATGATAGACAGATTAATTGATAATAAAAGTAATTAGTAAGTTAGTGTTTTTGTGCCGGAGACAAGAAAAACAGTCATAAAGAAAGAGGAAGTCTTCTTCAGTAAAACAAAGTATAACTCTCCAAACTTACCTCCTGATGAGGAGAGGATGTGTTGCATTTTAGTCAGCTGGGTGTAATAAACTGGTAGTTTGGCAGTTTTTAATATGTAGCATCAGTTTTGTATTTGTAAGGAACCATTTAGTGAGCTCCCATTAGGTGTTGTTGAACATAGTGTGCACCTTTTGTGTAACAACACGAGCACAGTGCACATTCATCATCATTATAGTGCCATTTATCCGCCAGCGCTCTCGCTGCTGTCGGATCCTTTATCTAAAGTGCTTTTTTTTTTTTCTTTTTTTTTACGCTGCACACATTTTCAAGGATAACCGTTTGAAGGTTTCTACACATCTATCTATCTGTGCACTGATTTATAGCCAGAACAGAAGCTGTAGTTCTGTGACTCAAGGCCAAGTCCATGAAATTATTCTCAGGTCTTATCTGTTAGCAGATAACGACACTCACACGTTTAAGCCAGGTCTGAAGTGAGGCAACCTTACCACCATGTGTTTAGGGTCAGTCAGAAAGTTCTCTCTCAAGGACGCCTGCCTGGAAAATGTAGTATTGGGTGTGGCCGAGGCCTGACCTTCAAGGTAGTAAGGCAATCGTCATCTTTGGATTACTATGATGTTGCAATATGTTTTTCTACGGTCTGTCAACACATGTTTCACATTCTGTTCTGTGAAGTGACTCAACACTCGTGTGATGCTGTAAATTTAAAGTGAAATGAACCCTTATTTAGATTCCTCGATCAAATCCAGAAATCTTGATGTCCATTTTGTTTTTTTCCGTCTCCTCAGAGATGCTGCAGTTTGTCAGCAACCAGGTTGGAGACTTCCCAGACTTGTTTGAGGACCAGATGACCTCAGCAGGATCTATACAGAATGGCGGTGCCAGCGCCACCCCGCGACCTGCCATTCAAACCCCACAAACTCCCCAGACGCCGACCCCCGCCGTCTACCAGAGCTCCGCTGTCGGCCTCGCCACCTCTCAAACACTGTCCCCTCAGTCTCTACCCCTCACCCCTCCCCTTACTCCCGCTCAGACACCCTCCCCCACGACCGCAACCTCAGGGCAGCAGCAGCAGCAGCAGCAGCAGCAGCAGCAGCAGCAGCAGGTGACCCGCAGCCCTCCACTCCTACAGCCGCGGCCTCAGTTGGTCCAGCCCATCCAGCCTCAGCCCCAACAGACGGCTCAGTCCACCATCCAGGTATCTGACATCACTTTTCACCTATATAACTCGCCTATTACTCATTTTACTACTATTTCTGGTAGGATAAATAAGTTTTATGAACAGTTTTACAGCGCATAGCATTCGCAGTTAAAGCTGTTATTGTATCGTTTCGTGGGTCTGAAAGGGCTTGTATAACTGCTGCAGTGATGGATGAGCGTCGTAGTCTGGAGCCTGAGGATATTTTAAGATGCCTTCTTCTTCTCCAGCTGTTATTTCATTTTCTGATGCGGATGCGATGTTGATTCATCTTCCGTTATTGTGCCGTCCATACTAAAAAAGCTTCTGCTGACAGGAGAAAACTTTCAGCGTACTGACAGACTATAAAATATAATATCCAACTCAGCATCCTTACAAACAGCAATGCACGTCTCAGCAAAACTGTAGCGAGCCTGACAGATACACTTTATTGTCTTGAGTGAAATGCCTTTTTTCCTAAAACAGTACATCAAAAATGAAACTGTCTGGTGTTGCATCAAACGTCTCTCATCATCTCTCAGGGGAAAAAAATACGCTTTGAGATGAAAGGTGTCTTTGTCATTCCCACTCTGTAGGACCGGGTACAAGAAGTGCATAACACCTCACAGCACTGAGTCACCCACCACCAACTATTTCACTGATTTAGGTGAAAGTCGATCATGTTTTAGGGATTATTATTTTCATATTTTCACTCTTGATGTCCTCCAGCTGCTCCACATCAACAGTTTCTTGATGGACAGTAAAGTAAACTGTTGCCAAGTATGGCTGCTTTACGTGTGTGGTAATGTCAGCTCAGTTTGTTGCCGGGCAGCATGGACTGTGAGCCGTTTTGGACCACCTGAAAGAGGAGGTTTTTAGGGGAATGTAGACAGGAGCAGAGCTGGTGTCATGCCAGAACAGGAGCCGGGTGAGCAGTTAACAAAAGTGAATTAGGGACTGACTTTTTGTCATTGTGAGAGCTTGGTGAAATAAAAGGCTGAAAGACGCCGAGCTGGGCTGACTGCTGTTGGACTACTAAGTAATATTATCTGGCTGCTGTTGTTGACCTTGCTTGTTGTTTGGCTGTTAGCAAAGTCGCTAGTTTTTGGTTCATAAGTAAAATAATCATAACAAATACACGCGTACAGCTGTCCATATTTACCACAGTAGCACTGTATTGCTCAAACTGGGAGATGCTAAATCACAAAAACGCTAATTTCTACGCTTTTAAATGCAGATGCACACCCAGGGCATCCCCATGCAGACCCAGAGTTTCCCGGTCCACACCCTGGTTCAGACCCACAGCCAGACGCCCCTGCCCATCCAGACCCAGGCGGCTCAGACTGTGATGATCACCTCCAACGGTGGACGTTTCATCCAGAACCCCGTCATCTGCCACCAGAGCCCCGCCCCTAGTTTCCAAGGTGACTAAATGTCTTTTAACGGTAACATGTCGGGTTTTTTTTTCTTTTATCATTTGACTGACACATTGTGCATCCTCTTGACTCCCCATCCCCAGTCCTCCAGCCACAGGTGCAGAGCATTATGACATCGCCACAGCTCCAACCGGTGACCATTCAGCACCAGCGTGTTCTGACCCCGACCGGACAGACCATCCAGACTCTCTCCACAGCGCCCACCACAGTCCACACTATGCAACAGCAGGTGCAGCAAGTACCTGTAAGTAACCTAATGAGTCAAAATGATAAAAGACATGATGACTGGCTGATATCTGGTAATTAAAGATCCGTATTTAATACACCTGACCGAACAATCCTACCCTAATAACTCCAAACCTGCTTTTAAATAGCTTGTGTCCTCTTTCTGTCAGGTTCTGGTCCAGCAGCCTCAGATTCTGAAGACAGACTCACTGGTTCTGACGACACTCAAACCCGACGGCACACAGGTGCTGTCTACCATGCAGAGCCCCACAGGGATCACAGCCTTGACCACGCCCATCCAGAACACAGCTCTGCAAGTCCCGGTATACAGCAGGCGTCAAAGATTTCATCACAATTTCAATGCCTGAAAGAAAACCAGGAACTCTAACGTATGTCCACTGATTTCTGTCCCCAGACTCTGATGAGCAGCAACATCCTGACCACCGTCCCCGTCATGATGCAAGGAGGAGACAAGCTGCCAATCAAGCAGCTACAGCCAGGCTCCACCCACTGCACGAACGGAGTCAGATCAAACATGGAGCAAGGGCAAATGATGGGAGGAGGAGTGGTGGGGCCGGGAGGAGTGGTGAAGGAGGGCGAGAGGAGGACGACCCACAACATCATTGAGAAGAGGTACCGGTCCTCCATCAACGACAAGATCACAGAGCTCAGAGACCTGGTCATGGGGAGTGACGCGAAGGTTAGTGGGATATTCAAACATTGAGATTATTTTAATGTTGCAGAGTGTTTCAGTGTTTAAAAAAAAAATCACGTCCTTCTTCTCAGATGCACAAGTCAGCTGTGCTGAGGAAGGCCATCGACTACATCAAATACCTGCAACAGGTCAACCACAAACTACGACAGGAGAACCTGGCACTGAAGATGGCCAACCAGAAGAACAGTACGCGTTACTGAATGTTCTAAGTAGAGCGCGACCGTGTAGCAACTTGAGACTTTAACGACTCCTCCTCTGTCTCTATCTCAGAGCCTGTGATGCTGCCCGAAGACGTGGAGCTCAAACAAGAAATAGTGATGATGTCGCCTCCGGCCTCGGACTCTGGTTCTGGTTCCCCTGCCCAGTTCTCTCCTTACTGCGTGGACTCGGAGCCGGGCAGCCCCTTACTGGATCACGAGCAGGTGAAGTTCTTTTCTTTTTTTTAACATTTAAGTAAGAGTTGCTGTTGTTTGGAGGTTTGCTTCACACCCGTTAGTCGTTAGAGAAGTTTATTCAGTCAATACTGCTGTTGTTTCATAATGAAAAAGCCTCCCGCCAGTGGACGACTTTTATTCTGAAGGTGCTCAGGGGTGCTTTTAGAAACAATTCAGTTTATTTCAAATGTTACAAGAGAGGAAGGTTTAAAACGATAACGGTTATTCTGCTAGATGTTTGTCTTTCTCTCAAATTAAGATGAAAATTTAAGTAGTTTAATGACTGACATGACTGCGAATTATTCATTTTCGTGAACCTCTATCTTCTCCATCCCTTTCACCGTCTCTCAGCTGAAGAGTGAGCCAGATTCTCCCTCCTCGGTTGGAGTGATGGATCGCTCCCGACTGCTCCTCTGCGCCCTGACCTTCTTCTGCCTGTCCTTAAACCCGCTGCCATCTTTGTTGGGCTCAGAGGACTCGGGGAGCGCCAGTTTTTCTGCAGGATACAGGCCGCCCAGAACGCTGTCCTGGTTCCCAAGTCACACACAGGACTTTGGTGAGCATGACTGACCCCCCCGCTGTCCATGAGTACAGAAGTCATGCTTGAATCTGTGTTCTCACCGCGTGTTTCGTTCCCTCTCGTCCTCCAGCTTCTTGGCTGCGGTGCCTGTTGCCGTGGGTGATGGTGTGGGTGCTTAGCGGGGTGGGAGCGGTGTGGGGCTGCGTCAGGGTGCTCTACCTGTGGGAGCCCGTCACGCCGCTTCACTCGCCAAAATCTGTGTCGTTCTGGAGGCACCGCAAACAAGCTGACCTGCATCTCAACAGGGTGAGTACAGATCGGACTTCATTTTATGGATCGGCTTATTCTTTTCTCCGGTTTAGGACGTGCTTAGAGAATGTTTGATGTTTCTTCACTTATCTAAGAGCACTTCTTATCTAAGACACACTTTTGATGTGTCACTACAGCGTGAGTTTATTTTTAGCATTTGGTAAGATCTAAGGCACGACCTTCATCGCATACCACCTCCTCATCTTTCCTGTCAGTGTTAGCTGAATACTGATTATCTTCCTATTTTTTCTCATCTCTCCCGTCTCCTCCAGGGAGATTACACAGCAGCGATGGCCAGTTTAGAGACCTGCTTGTCCGTCTTGACCAGAGCTCTTCCCTCAACCAATTTGGACCTGGTCTGCTCTTTGTCCTGGAATCTGATTCGCTACTTCTTGCATCGTCCAACACCGCTGGGCTGGCTGGTTCACCAGGTCGGGGGAAAGCACGAGGGGGAGGAGGCCCGGACCAGTGCGAGAGACGCAGCACTGGTTTACCACCGGCTGAGTCAGCTGCAGCTCACAGGTGAGTGTTGAGAACAAAGTGTGCTGATGGTGTATGCAGACAGAGCAAACAAATAAAATTAGACAAGTGACAACCGCATTATATTCATGACAACAAACGACTTTCTCTTTGACATGCTGTGAATATTTAACAGGGTGTTTATTCTCTCTCTCTCTCTCTGTAGGAAAGCTGCCTCAGCGCAGCAGTCTGTGGGCTTTGTCTCTGTCTCTGAGCGCTGTCAACCTAAGCGAGAGCGCCCAAGGCAAGATGGCCCCTGCCCAGCTCACCCAGATCTATGTCACTGCAGCAACAGCCCTGCGCACCATCCTGGGCCACCACCTCTCCTTCCTACCTGTAAGTCACCTGCCTGCCTGTCTTCGCTCTGTGTTTGAACACATCACAGAATCACACAGAGGAGATCATTTCACTGACATCAGCATCTTTTCTTCTGCGTCTGTCTCCCAGGGTTACCTGTTGAGTTGTGCTGAGAGCGTAGCCAACCAATCAGAGACCAAGCCGATCCCTGACTGCCTGCGCTGGCTCTTCACCCCGCTGGGTAGGCAGTTCTTCCTGAGCTGCGACTGGTCGGTGAAGTCCGAGAGCACAGATGGGGTGTACACGTCTCAGAGAGACCCAGGTATGTCCGAAATACAGGAGATGGACCATGGACCTCATGTTGTGTTTCTAATTTCAACTCCAAAAGAGTTTTGGAAGGTTTCTTTTTCTCCTAACATCCGGCTTTTTATCTACATCTAGTTAAAATAACAAAGCCTCGCAGGTCTGACATGAGAGATAAATAAATAAAAAGGCCGTCCTCAATGACAAACTCCTTTTTTAAAGAAGGCAATTAAATTGAACTCTTTAATTCTGAGTATTACTCCAGGGATTCTAGGAATAATAATAAATTCTGAATTTAATAATAAAGCCTGAAAATCGACAGGCGCATTGGTGCAGCAGCAGCAGCGCGGGCCTGAAGGCAAAGCTCTCGATTTACCGGTCGTTCTAGGTTCCCTCATTAGCATTGTGACTGAAAGACACACAGAAGGGGCCAAAATGAGTTCCTTTGGTTATGCAGGACCATTCAGATGCTTGATTATGTTGTGATTGTATCTGATCTACTGAATGAATTGATAGTTTTGCACACTGTTTGTCTCTTTGAATATAAAAAGAAAGTTTGCTGCGTGCTCTGACTGAACTGTTTCCCTCTTGATCTTCCCTCCAGCTGACCCCATTGCCCAGCTGCACCGCTGTTTCTGCAGGAAGCTTCTGGAAAGAGCCGTTCACACCCTCATCCAACCGCAGAGCGACTCTGAAGCAGGCAAACGCAAGAATGACTCCGGGTGAGGCGGGCGTGCCGGCAGCATTTCTGACAGTTTGATTTAAATGAATGATTCATCGTCTGATCTGTGTAACGTCTTCTATCTTCCTCTGGTCTGTTTCTCCTTCAGGGAGTTTTCCAGCGCCTTGGAGTTCCTCCAGTTATTGAACAGCTGTACAGAGGACTCTCCCTCACCTCCTCCGCCCTTCTCGACTCCTCCCAATCACACCACCACTCCAGGTATGAATAGCATGGCGCAAACAACCCTGCCCACAGGAAAGCATGCATCACAGTTAGCCATCTGAGACGTTACTGTCAGCACGGATGAATCTTCTTTGCTCCGTTGGCCGTCAACTGACAACCGATTGAACTTTTTATCGGATTATCACAGATAACAAATTGATTTGTGGTAATAAATGACTAGCAGCGGATATGAACACATTGATGATCTGTTCAGACGATGTTAATTAGCTACAGTCTTAACCAATTATTGATTTCACACCGAGCCGAGCTGCACACGGCTTTTATTACAGGAGACACAAATACAGCATCACGTCATCTCTCGTTTCATAATTAAAGCTTGATGAGAAGAATAATTTCACAGCCACGACAACCCCCCCCAAATACTCCACCCAGGCTCTTCCACTGCAGCTAGTCTGTCCTTACATTTTCTACAAAACGTCCTTCTCTTCTTCCTGCCAGTTGGAGACCCAGTGAGTCGTTGGTGGGCTTTGGTCCTGAAGGCTGCCGTGCATTGGCTGCAGGGCGACGATGTCCTAGTGAGGTCACTGTTGGCAGAAGCAGAGAGGATGCCCAGGGCTCTCCACACTCTTGAGTAAGTAAAGTAAAACTCGTTTCACTTCGTCCGAATGTGACAAAAACTAAACTTTCTTATCCACACTGCAGGAATCTTTTAGAGCTGTAGAAATCAGATAAGTTGAAGATAATCTAACTGGACTCAGACATGAAAGTCATAACTTTGCACAGGATCATGTGTAAACTTTCTCTAACCTCCTGATGGTATTTAAGACAAGCACACGTTCATCTCTGTTCAGAAGAAACCACACTAACCGTCTTTTGCCTCTCCGTTTCAGCCACCATCTGCCCAAGGCTGTGCTGCTGCTTTGCAAGGCAGTTCAGATGAGTCTGTCCCCTCTGAAGGGAGAAGGCGCGATAGCCTGCCTGTCCCACTGCGACAGAGCCAGCAGCTACCTGCGCTCCAGCGTGTCCGTACCGCTCGCCCAGTCTGGAAACTGGCTGAACAAGGTAGCGTACAAAGAACACGCTCCAAACACCGCTGCTTCTGTCCTGTGAGATCTGCTCTGGGTTTCTTCTGTGATCTTACCTGCTGTCTTATACACACACACACACACACACACATACAGACTGCAAAAACCTGCTCCGTGCTGCATGTTTCATAACACAATGGTTCACACGAACACGTGCATGCTCAGTCGGGGTCAGGGCAAGCTGACGTGGGGCTGTGTGTGTGTGTGTGTGCGCAGTGTGGGTGGCAGGAGGTGGCTGTGGTGCATTGTAGTTGCATTGCATGATCCTGAAGCCGAGTGCAATGTGTCTGCAGTGCAGTACAGAGGCCTCCCCAATCTGCACGCACCCTCTACACACCCCACCACTTCACATTAGACAGCACTCAACTTCACGTCATCGCTTTTTCAAATTTTGGGCATGCATGCTGGGCGAGGTGCAGGGTGAGGGTGATGATGGTTGGTTGTAACGACTCACTTTGGGTCTGAAATGCATCTCTTAAAGGCATAAATCAAGCCGTAGTGAATTATAAATATCAAATATTAAATCTGTTTTCAGATCATTCATACAAACACTTTGATGTTTGTCCTTTTTCTCGTCTTTCAAGGGGGTGGAGCTGCTTGTCTGTGACCTTCTGCTGACCCTGAGGACCAGCTTATGGCAGCGGGGGAGCAGCAGTAATGGAGAACCTGGCCCAGCCCCTGGATCCCAGTTGGCTGGTTTCCAGAGGGACCTCAGCGCGCTGAGAAAACTCACACAGTGCTACAGACAGGCGCAACACAAGGTACACCTGTGACTAGATGAAGTCAGATACTGTGTATGTGTATATTTGATATCTTAGAGAAAGTTTAAAAAGCTGGAAGAAGGAGCAGCAAGTGTAGGAGGAGATGGAGGAACAACGTTGAAGCTGACGTTCTGGTTGTTTCAAGGACATTTTGTAGAGGTGGAAATGCCTTTTCTGTAGCAGTGCTGACAAACTTAAAGGCACCGGTTAGCTCAGCTGGTACAGGTGCACACTCAGTCCTTGCTGCAGTTGATTTTGGGGGCAGCAGTAGCTCAGTCCATATGAGGATCGGAGGGTATCTATTCTAATCTATTTTTATAGATCAAGTAACGTTTGCAGATTTCTTTTATTGTCCTATATTCTGTTGTTACCAGCTCACAACAAAACCCAGAGATATTCTAAATAAGTGCCTGTATTTCCGTGTAACTTGGCAAGATTAATCAGCGGACTCGTATATTTTATTCATTTATCGCTCCTTTTGGCTCTTTGAAGCTCACAAACATGGAGAAATTCCAATAACAAGTTATTAAAGCCCAGAGTGATGGCTCCAAATGAGCTTTTGTCTAGCTTTCAGCAAAACAAAAAAAATAATCTCTGTGTAATGAAATGAATTAGATTTTAATGAAACATTAAAAGAAAAAAGCGACTCTCCAGATTTGTAAAACTGTAACAAGCCACATACTAAAAGTAATAACACCGTCAGTTTGTCGCCCTGAATGTTTTTCCAGTATTAACGCTGCACTCATAATAAGTCTGTAAATCATCTGGGGCCTGCTAATCTTGTTCATGATGATAATAATAGATTTACTGTATCAGCCTAGCAAATCGAGTTCTCGCCCCGCTCTTACCAGCTGCAGAAATCATATCATCAATCATACTTGTGAGATACACTGGAGCAGTCATTACTGTCGCCAGGGGGTCTGTAACAACTACAGCTCTCGCAGCAGTCGGTGATCATTTGTTACTTTTTGACTCGTGCGAAACTCTTAAGAAGTACGCGGACCGCGTCGTTAAACGAGGCTCCGCTGTGAGACCGCTGACAGAGAAATATTCACCGACGGCGCTGTGAGGCGCTTTGCATGAAAGGCTCCACTGAACGTGGAATATGACTTGTGTAGTGTGCCGTACGCGAGGGGATTGATGACAGACAAGTAGCTGTAAATACTCGTGGCTCTGATGCGTGTGTGTGTGTTTTTACCTGCAGGTGTTTCTTCATGAGACCACAGTGAGGCTGATGGCTGGAGCCAGTCCCACAAGGACTCACCAGCTGCTGGAGCACAACCTCCGACGCAGGACACACAACGCCTACACAGCCGGTAAACTCATTTTTACACATTTATTAAAACACACCCGGAGCGGAAGTTCACCTTGACTGCTGGCTCAGCACCAGCTCCCCTTTTGGTTAATGGCGATATATAAAAACAGTCCCGGAGGACAGCATGACCCTAATCTGTGTTTTTTTTCCTTCCTGATGCTGTCAGATGGTGAGTGCGTCCTGGGTGAGAGGGAGAGAGCTCACGCCATCCTGCTGGCCTGCCGCCACCTGCCCATGCCTCTGCTAACCCCGCCCGGGCACCGTGCCCGCCTGCTGGCCGAGGCCAAGCGCACCCTGGAGCGCGTGGGAGACCGGCGGTCCCTGCAGGACTGTCAGCAGATCCTGCTGCGCCTCAGCGGGGGCACGACCATCGCTGCATCCTGAGCGCGCACACATAGCCTCATAGAACGGACACAGATAGATTAGGGCTTCTCACAGTACAACAAACTCTGTCATTTGTTATCACACATAGAAATATGTAAACCAGGCTCCTCTTAAACACTGGAATCTCTTCTCTTCTTCAAACTGCCACACTTCTCTCACACACAAACAGATCTTACTGTCACGGCTATATCTAACGCTCAGCCCTATATCTACGACGATGACGCTGACATGTTTGAAGGCTGCACATTTGCTCCCTTTGATGCTTAGTTTCATCGTTGCAGCACAATCATGCCACCTTCTGGACATTAACGGTACCCTGCTGGCTAACTGCCTCATTTGAAACAATGCTACACAACAACAACAACAACAACAAGGAAAATCAGGTTTAATAGGCCCCAAAGGGAAAAGGGACCATTATCTAATAGCTGTTTTAAATTAATGCAATGCAGCAGTGCATTGATTAGCTGTAGGATACAGAGCTGTACAATCATTATTGGCACACAGCGATGTAAGCGCTACAATAACGGTGTAACGTCTCGCTGAAATTGCAAGCCTCAATTTAGGGCTTCGGAGTATTCAAGAGTAGACAGCCGCGGTCTGTTAAGCATGGCTGTGCTGTAGGATGCAGACAGACTGACTAGCTTGCTTTTTAACCATACAGTGCTGAGTAGTGTCTCTTCTTATCTACCTCATACACTGAACAATGCCAGCATTGTACTGTGGAGCAAAACAGGACACTTAAAGCACCACGTCAGTGATCCTGAATTTGAATAAAGTGACCGTTCGAAGTGATGCTTCAATCCAAGCACGAGCGCGGCGTCGTTCCAATGAAAGCTTACCGGGCTGCTTTTATTTTAGACTTTTAGGATGTGGCGGTGCAGTACTTTAGAAGTTTATGAGTATGATGGACAGCTACTGCTGACACACTCACAAGAAACAGGGAAATATGATTGGATTTGTGTACCGTCGAAATAACAGAGGGAAGCGAGTTTGAAATGTGTACCTTCTCACACACACACACACACACACACACACAGATTCATAGACATATTACATATTAAAGTAATTGTATATACGTTGTACATAGGCAGATAAACAGAAGTAGATTAAACAAGTCCTTACCCACCGCTTGAGAGGAGAGATGCATCAAAGAGAGCACCATGGCATGTTTTCTGTCAGGAGGAGGTCAGATTTAAAGTGATACTCCACCAGCACTCTTCTGCTGTGGCACTGTGGTGTGTACAGCAGCTTTAAAGTCCGTGTAAAGTCAGAATAAATATGTGCTCTGAGTTTGTCAGACCAAAGAAGAAAGTTTAATTAACCACTCAGCCAAATTTGAATGATTAAAAAATGTATTCTCAGCTCAAGGACAGGTCAGGCAGCCGACTGAAACGTGTCAGACGAGTTCAGAAAATGACGTGACTAACTTTGAAACACTCTGAGCGGAGATGAATTCATCTCTGTCTCTCTAGCTCAGGGTGGCCTCAGCGTGTCATCGAGCCACCCTTTAAGGACCGCCCACAAAAATCCTGGACTGAACCTCTAACTCCACATTTCAGTAACAAATCATTCAAAGTCTTTTTCACGTGTTTTCAGCAACTATTTTCCAACATATTTAATGTGTTTTGAAAGAATTGCCTTTACATGGACTTTAAAGAAAAGATGTTGGGCGGTGTGTCACTCTAAGCGAAGATGGTCTTGTAAAAGTGAGGAATCTCGGAAGCGATGTCCACCTGTGGTGTAAAGCGCTCAAGCAAAATGGCCTTGATGTTATGTAAACAAAAGATTTTATTATGTTCCATAATATTTGGAATGATCTTTGTGAAATCTTTGTCCAGTTCGCTTTTTATTTGTAATTGCTGACTTCTTCATGATACAGCACATCTGTCATTCCTGTTTCTGTGCTCTGAAGATCTTATTTAATGGTTATGTAATGTAATGTTAATATAAATGCTTTTTTTTTTTTGGATGGGGAGCAGTTTTGCAGTTATGTCATTGTTATTGTTTTATATCGATTAAAAAGCAGCCTAGTGTCAGGAACTGTCAGCGGGAGAATCTCTTTAATAGATGTGTATTTTATTGAGCCCGTATTTAAACAATTAGCCTGATATTTTAAAAATCACGCTGTAATTTCTCAGCTTTTTAAAAAAAACAAAACAAAACAAAAACAGCAAACACACACGTATGATATTGGATATTTCCAGAACTCTGTCTTCCAGGTCAACATGAAGAGTCCTGAAAATAGATGATCTTTCCTGACTGCAAAGAAGAAGAAGAAGAAAGCTCAACCAGCCGTCGGCCGGTTTGCTATCATTAGAATTATGTTACAAGTGTTTTATTGTCTTTCCCCTTTTGTGTTTTATTGTCTGAATTTCTTTGTTCGTTTTGCTGTTTGTTTTTATAATAAAACAACACATGACAGTGGCTGGTTTTGTCTGTTCTGTCAGTGGTTGAAGTATCAGATGTGTGAAGAGAGAACATGACAGAGGTGTCGGTCGGGCGTAAATCAGATAATGAGGGCCGCGTGAAGTTTACAGTTACAGTGTGGCTGAGTGATGAACACTAGACACCTCGGTCTAAATGAAACATTCACAGCAGTTCACAGAGAGAGAGAGAGAGGTGACACGTCTGGATATATAATGAGTTCCCTGCCACTGGAGGGAGTGTTGAACAGACGATCACCACAAAGCTGTAACACTGCAAGTGCCAAATTATACGATATCAAATGCAAGGGTGACAAGACAGAGTCATTATGTCATGATGAGTAACAAAAATACATGTAAGTTTGAGGTGGTGTCATATTTGTTCTCATTAAAGGACCCCGCACTCTCTGTAGATATAAAAGGCTCGTCCTAAGGTAACGAAAATATAGCAATACTTATTTTCATGTGATTATACACTAATTAAAACATACATATGAATAATATCTCCACAACAACAATAAATCCCCCTAAATCTTACACACTGGACCTTTAATATCTCAAGATGAGGTGACCTGATATCAAATACAACACACTGTCAACAGATGATGCAGTTTAAGACAATATGTGGAGAGTTCTCACTAAAAAGCTTTAAAACATTTAGTGACACCTAGCAGTGAAGCTGCAGATTGCAACCAAAAGACACCTCACCTCCTTCCATGTATGAATGTAGGAAAAAACTCAGCTGAAATTCACATAAAAAAGCAAAAGGTCATATCTAGAGCCAGTGTTTGGTTTGTCTGCTCAGGGCTACTGTAGAAAAATGGCGGTTCAACATGGTGGACTCCGTGGAAGAGGACCCGCACTTACTGTTGATATAGAAGTCTCATTTTAAGGCGAAAACACAATGATTCTTTATACATATGATGATTGATACACTAATGAAAACATACTTATGAAATCTTACACACTGGACCTTTAAGCTGCTGTAACGAGTAAATGAAAGTGTGGGATCAATAAGTTTATCTTAATTTATCGCATCTTAAATGACAATTAAATAAGAGCAGGGGTCTTCAACAGTACAGCACAGTGTGAAAACAACAAAAACTATGTTGTCCTAGATATTTAGTCTGTGCGGAACCTTTCAGTCTCATATCTACGTGTTTCTAGTCGGACAAACAGTGAAGCCGGAAGTAGTGTTGGGTAAACTCACGTGTGCTACAACATGAAAAATAACAAAAAACACAACAATGTGTCCAAAAACAAGAAATTCAAGCCCGGATCCAAGAAAAGAGAAAACAAGTGCATCGTAACGTTTGACGACAAAGACAGACAGTAGGTTTATATAATGTTTTTTTAACGTTTGAGCATGTTAGCCGTCACTTACCTGTTTCAGTATGAAGCCAGCATTAGCTGCATTATGAGTTATGTGAAGGTTGTTTCATGATCAAATAAAACCAGCTGACATATTTGATTCACAGACACTGACTTCTCTTTATTTGTTTTCATTTGAGTCACTTATAAATAATATTATAACATAAACCAAGCGAAGTTTCCTTTTATTATAATTGCTGTTGCATGTATCTTTAGGTAGCTACACAAACCTGCAGAGACTGGTTGACAGACTAGATGCATGGAGACTGGATATTCAAGAGTGTGTGTGTGTGTGTGTGTGTGTGTGTGTGTGTGTGTGTGTGTGGTTAGTCCAAAACTTTAATTGACTTTGGACTCCTGCAGCTGAAGAGGATGATGTACCCTCGATGCATGTATAGACAGAGGAGATAGCGCTTGTATTATATATTGTAAGTGTGTGGAAACCTTTAATAGAGTTTCTTGAGCGTTGAGTCATGCACAGTCATCGTAAAACTGCTGTGTGTTGATGTGTGACGACATATTTTATGGTTTAATTTCTTATATTGTCTATTTGTGTACACTTGTATCTTAGTTTTTTTCTTCCTCTTCTGCCCTGTCAGGGACTATTTAACCGGTTTCCATAAGCGGAAGGTGGAGAGGAGGAAAGCAGCGGTGGCAGAAATTCGTAAGAAAATCAAGGACGAGCAGATCAGAGTCAGAGAAGAAGTAAGTGTAGAGAGTTTTTTTTTTTTTGTATTTTGAGTTGATGCAAATTGAGTGTGCTCATCCTCGTGTGTTTGCCCGTCTGCTTTCAGAGGCATAAGGAATACATAAAGATGCTGAAGGAGAGAGAAGAAGCTCTCGGTGAGTTAAAAGTCTGTCAGCAGACATTTCACTGATTTGTAACACTTCAGAGTCTGAGCTGACTGTTTATCTTCCTCACGTCTCTCAGAGGCGGCTGAAGATGATCTGGAAGAAAATATAATCAGCACGACGGAGTCCGTGCAGTACGACCACCCCAACCACACCGTCACCGTGACGACCATCAGTGATCTTGACCTCTCGGGGGCTCACCTGCTCGGGCCTGCAGCAAACCAGGTGAGCCTCGATCCGTCATCTTTATGTGGTCGCTCTGACGGTAATTGTGAATGATACAGCTGGCAGTAAAACTCCATTAACGCTGACTGTCTTTGCTTTTAAGGAGGAGGGCGAGGATGAAGAAGAAGAACAGGAGAAAACAATTGCAATGCCAAGAAAAGCCGGGAATCCAATCTTGAACAAAAAGTAAGCTGTTCATCATGCACCTCTTGTCATAAATTCAATACTTTTAGTGTTCTGGCTTTTGTTCAGACATCACTTTGGGCTCTGACAGCTTGTCGTTATATCTTTAACCTCTTAACGAGCTAAACGGTGCACATGAAATTGTGCTAAATGTGCTGCACACGCTCACAACACAGTGGCGAGATAAAGGCCGCCTTCAGATGTCGCTTCAGTCTGTCTGCCTGTCATCCTTCAGCTCGGCTACATTCATTTCATTTTCTTTCTTTTTTCTTTTCTTCGCCTCCTCCTCCTGCTGCTACAGGATCCGCTCCCTAACTGCGTCGCTCAGCACTTGCACCAGCAAGCGGAAGAGGAAAGGGAAGCAGGAAGGCCGAGGAGGACGAGGCCGTCCGACAGACAAGAGACACGGTGCCACAGAGGGTAAAAGCAGAGCCGGGAGGACCGGCAAGGTGCAGAGACGCCGGAAGACCGGGAAAAGGACGCACTTTCAGGACTGAAAAATATAACATAGGGTCCGAACTGTGTTGGACTTTGGAGCGTTTATAAATGAACACAAGCTGACAATGTTGGACCATGTGCTCAGAATCTGTACATCTTTCAAAGCTAAACTGTTTCTGTAGTGTTGTTTGTTGGATTTATACGAGCTGTACCTTTTTAAGTTTTCATTAAATTAAAGACGTCTTGCTAATAAGTGACCTGTCAGTGCGCTCTGTGTGGAATTTTTTTTTTTTTTCTTTCTTGCCATTGTTTAATAGGAAACCTGACGCTGTTGTCAACATCCTCTCTGGAACATCAGGAAATCAACCCTTAGCTCTGTGTTTCCTCATCGCTTAGTGTTACCTGTGTGTGTGTGTGTGTGATCTAAAGGAGAACCAGCCGCTGTGTCTCTTCCATAACCTTATTTCAGAAGCTTATACCGCACCGTCAATGTATGTGAAGCCCCCACCTCACCTGTGTTTATTTATTTACGTTAACCTGAGCCAGCGTGTGCCAGCTGTCACTAGCATGAGCGTTTCATTTCGCTTTCTAAAGCCCATGATATTTAATACAACCCGCTCAATGGAGGAACCAGCAGGCCACTGGCTCCATGTTGGCTCCGAGTGTGCGTGCGCTTCAGGGTCTCCCGCAGTGTTAACCAAGAGCCAACATGGCCGTCGCGGATGCTTCAGTTTCAGTCATTGTCGGAACAGCCAATCGGATTGATTTGAGAGCTTGGCAGCACGGGAGGATAGAGAGCATGGGGAAGAGGAGGCATGTGTCTGATGGGGGGGTCTGATGGGCAGTTTATCCTCGGACTCCTAATGATCTATTCAAAGTGGGACTGACAGCCGGAGCCTCTCTTGTCAGGTAATGCTTCTCAATATCTATAATTTTTGCATCAAAGCTGCCCTCACAGATATTTTCTACCATTTGCATCATCCTGTTTTACACTTAATCTTAATGAGTTCATTCATTACTTGAAGCTGCGCTGCTTGTAAACGCTGTTAGATGACAGTGCATGTGTCTTGTGGTTTTGTAGTAATGCTTCTCTGTGGGAAGCTTTGACAGTGCAGGCACCGGATTATGTTTCACTGTCCTCCTAGTGTGATTAGTTATCACCTACCTTAACAGTTCCGCTTTAGATCTTGCATGAACCATGAAATAAAAGATCCTCTTACGTATTCAGTCTGAGCCGCTGCCCTGTGCTTACACCTGTCTGCAGTAATGCTGTGTCACAACCTGACTCAACAGCTTTTCTAAGGGGTTTGTTTATTCTCCAGAAAACTGTAATTGTCTTGTTTTTTCAGTGTTTGTGGAAGATGCTCTGCAACTTGTGTGCATGTGTGATTACATTTCTAAAGTCTTTCATTTATACTCTGAAATGTTGTTTATGTTATTATATAATTATTGCAGTACTTGTCCTTGTCATTCTCTTGTTGTTTCCCAGGTTTCTCTGCAGGATGCGATGATTGAGGAGCAGGTTCCCCCTCCTGACTCACCATGCCCGTCTCCAGCGATGAGCCCATCTGCCCCAAGTTCCAGCCCAACATCTTTGACCCCTCCCGCTGCCACGACTGCCTGCGCCAGAGGCACCTGCACGCTGGAGCTGGCGCAGGGGGGAGCACCGAGGCAGCAGTGCCACAGCAGAAATCCACAGAGGAGACTGGAATTGGTGCTAAAATAAACGGGACGGACACTGGGATTGGACCAGACAAGGGAGTGTTTTTAACACCGATCCCATCCCAGGCGGAGGAAAGAGACACCAGCAGCAAGGTAAGAAAGAAGAGAGGGGAGGGGGGTGAACAAAGGAGCTAGGTAACAGTTGTAGAGATGGGAACAGGAGTAGAATATGTGCTGAGTGATGGGATTAGCTGGACCTGAAGGGGTAGGCAGGAGGGTGAGAGCATTAGAGCTCACAGATTAAGTCAGCAAGACACTGAGGTTAGAGTCAAGGGTGAGGTACTACTATATTGTTTGACTTGGTTTTAAATGTCTCACGGATGAGAAATGACGCAAAGATTCATGATGTTATTTAGAGAAGAGTCTGTTTAAGTTGATCTTCTCTTAAAACAACACCTCACTTGACTCAAAAGTCTGTTTCTGTGTGTGAAGACATCACAAAGCGTCTTCTAATTTCTCACAGCTCATGAGATCACGTACGAGTCGCTTTCGTGACCGAATTAAGAAAAGGTCAGACACGGAGAATGACAGGTAACAACGAGGAGCAGGGTGGAAGCAATGGCTCTTATTATAAATTAACGAAGCTGGATCACTTACTGCCCTCTTGGGAATCACTTGTAATAGTAGACAGAAGGGTAACGTACAGAAAGGATGAAAATGACTCTCTACAGTATGAAAACTGTGTCAACGCTACTTTTTTCTGTTTGTCCTGCTTCCACGACTTAACTGCAGTTATGTCTGTGACAGAGATTTGTTTCAGCACGTGTTACACATTGACTTGTACCACGATACTTTTCTAATACCTTATCTGTGGTTTTCCTGGAAGTTCTTAGGGATGAGTGCCAATTTCTGACATCTAGAGTCAGCCTTAGATTCCTCGTGAGCCAATTTATTTCAAGAGAAGGGTTTATTTTATGGCAAGAAAAAAAGTGATGAAATTTTAATGAGGAAAAGCCACGAGGCAGGTCGAGTTTCAGAGGTGTAACCCTAATCGAACAGCAGACTGAACGTGTGTGTGTGTGTTTGTCAGGGAGGACAGAGGGGACGGACACTATTCAGCTAACCCTCTGCTCAAGGACATGAAGGCAGACAGACAGAGCTAGGATTTTTTATAGATGTGCTTTCTTACCCTGATGTAAAGTTCAGTGAACAAAAAGCTGTCGGAGGTTTCATCTTGACATTTTGGTAAGCGTCGCCTGTGAGTGGTGGAGATACAGTCAGTGCCTCTCCCTCTGTGACTTGGAGAGATGGAGTTTGCTGAGAGGATGTGATTGGCCCGTGTCTTAACTTGTCGTCCTATCAGGAGGATTCTGATGGTCTGTCGGTGGTGAGCAGCTACTGTGATGTCAACGGAGGCCGTCTGGGTTATCAGGAGAGCTCTTTGTGCATCCTGAGCCCCGACTGTGAGCTTTATATCTGTGACGGCGACGACGACGACAGCACTGACAGGTAGGTATACTGGATGGTGATAGTGAGAAAGTGGAATTATAGACTTTAATGTATAATTTTGATGTGCTCTGAACTAGTTTGTCACCAGAGTACTGTATAATCTTTTAAAAACACTGCCAAGTGTAGCCATTTTGGAGCTTCACCAGTCCTGCTCACCATGTTCTCTGAACTTGCATTTAACTCTTCTCTCTTCCATCTTTTCGCCTCTTACTTGTCTCCCCTCCTCTCCCCTCTTGCCTCCCACACTCCCAATCTCTCACCTTTCCATCTGTACTCTCGTCATTCTTCTCCCATCTCCTCTTCCACGAAGCTGTCGTGACCAGAGCGACTACCAAGAGTTCAGCGGCTCCGTCAGCGCAGACGACGAATACCTGCCGATCCGTCGCCGTTCGACCAAATTCGACATGACCCGGCTCGACCCTCCGCCCCACCGACCCAACCCTCGGGTCTGGATGGACGAAGCTCGGGGCAGAGACAGCTTCAATAGTCGATCAGGTTCATGAACTTGGATTTTGTTACGTTTGTCAATTGTTTTTCGGAAAAGGTGCACGACTCAGGAGTAATTATAAATATGGGTTCTGTGCAATGGTAGAATGAGCCTTCAGCAAACCTATGACTTAAAGCACTTGACCAATCCATATCCAGTTACAGCCAAAGGTGTTCTTTACTTAGCAATACTGTTTGATGTCACCAGCTGAGGTGTCCGAGAGCAATTATCAGTAATACAATATAGCTCGGTTTGTGTCAGGAAACCTCTGGTAGTTACCAAGTGGTTGAACTTTGATGTGTTTGACGTGTCTTATTTCAGTTACTCCTCCTTCTTTCTATTTCTGTCACACTGTGCGGCTTCCCTTTTTCTTTCAGGGTTAAAAGAAGATAGAGAGAAGCGTGAAAGTGGCTACTTCTCGCTGGGGAGGGCAACGGGTTCCCGTTTACTCCATGACAACAACCCTCCCTCTCCTTTCCGCCATTTTGAGAGAGGACATCCCATCTACAGCAGCAGAAATGTAGAGCCCAAAGACACAGTCCCCTTCAGAAACCCTAATCTAGGTGTTGCCTCTGAAAGGCAGATAATAGAGCCTCTAACTGAGGACCTGCCCATAGAAATCCCACCTCCTGACCCCTATGAAATTGCAGTTGAAGTTGAGGCACAAGTCGGCCCCCGCTCTCCCAGTCCTACTCCTTTTAAGATTGCCGAGTCGTTGGCCTCCACTGGGCGAAAAGGTTTCAACAGTTCATATGGCCGGGGCCAGTCAGGACGTTTTGATTCTTCAAGGCAAGGCTCGGCTCTGCAATCTCGCTCTTCTTCTCCCTCACGTGGAAACTTACCATTCAGGCGCAGTGAGTCCACTGCGTCCCTCAGCAGGCATAACTTTGATGGCGGAGGGCGGACTCAGGGGATGGAGCCAGGATCCAGAAGTGCTTTGCAAGGCACACATGGGCGACGTGTTGAGTCAGGAACTCTGCCAAGAAACTTTAAATCACACGCTAGTTCTGTCAAATCCCAGTCCAGCACCGTTTCAGATTTTAGGAGTGCCTTGAGAAAAACAGAAGTAAATGGATCTTTGACTGGTCGAGGTCGTGACAGCAGAAGCTCATCTCCCTCAAGGAGGGACTATAACCCTACAGGCCAAATGTCTCTTCGTAAAACTGAAATCACCAGCAGTTCTTCAAATCTACGTGGGCGTGACAGTCGTACTTCGTCTCCATCCAGGAGAACTTCTACCAGTCTGCGTGACGGTCACAGTTCCTCGCCGCCAAGGAGAAATTACACCTCGTCCAGCCAATCCCTCTTGCGTAAATCAGAATCAATTTTGTCTCTAAGCGGACGTAGTCATCATGGACGGTGTGGCTCACCCATAAGAGAAGGCTATGATATTGAAAGCCAGGCTTTGTTACGTAACCCAACAGCTAGGAATGGACTAAATGACGAAGAACATGAAAGCCCCACTCTGTCTCCGTCCAGACGAGGTTACGACACAACTCAATCTGTGCTCCGTAAGACTCAATCAAGCCCTGTCGGCGTCAGTCGAGGTCGTGGCGACAGCCGTAGTTCCTCTCCTGGAAGGAGAGGCTATGAAAGCCCAACTCAGTATCAGCTTAGGAAAACAGACACTAGTAGTTCATTACAAGGTCGTAATCGTGATAGTCGTAACTCGTCCCCTTCGAGGAGAAGCTATGACGCTCCTTCTCAGTCTCTGCTGCGCAAGTCTGAAGTAAACAGCTCTGTCAGAGGTCGTGATAGCCAAAGTCGGCTCGTCCCTTCGAGGAGAAGCTATGAAGCTCCTTCTCAGTCTCTGCTGCGCAAGTCTGAAGTAAACAGCTCTGTCAGAGGTCGTGATAGCCAAAGTCGAAGCTCGTCCCCTTCGAGGAGAAGCTATGAAGCTCCTTCTCAGTCTCTGCTGCGCAAGTCTGAAGTAAACAGCTCTGTCAGAAGCCGTGATAGCCAAAGTCGTAGCTCGTCCCCTTCTAGGAGAAGCTATGAAGCTCCTTCTCAGTCTCTGCTGCGCAAGTCTGAAGTAAACAGCTCTGTCAGAGGTCGTGATAGCTACAGTTCGTTGCCTTCGAGGAAAAGCTATGACGCTCCTGAACAGCGCACATTGCGGAGAACAGAAACTAACACCTCCCTTAACAGCAAGAATCACAACAGCCGCAACTCCAGCTCTTCTCCCACTAGAAAAGGCAACAGTGAGCCACCAGGCTACTCAATCCTCAGAACTGCCACTAATGGGGATTCCAGCCGTTCCTTACAAAGAAAAAACACGTACCAAGACTCCAAACCTGACTACAATCACTCACCAACCTCTTGGCGAGAATCGACTCATTCCCAACGCAGTTCCTCGTTATCTCGTGCTTCACCCTCTAGACCGACCACAATCGGCAGCAGAACAGCTTTCGTCACCTTGGAAACACCCAGGAGCCCCGGTAGTATCAGATCTGGGGTTGGTAGACATGGTCGTGAGGACCGCTGCCCATCCCCTAGTGACAAGAGATCCTCCCGCCATGCAAAGAGCCCTTCTCCTTCACCCCAGATTCAATTGCGCAGGCACACCTCCTCCCAGAGCTCCATGGAGTCCTCAGAGTCGGGCCAACCGTTGTTGGGTTCCACGGGGCGGAACAGGGAGGAGTATGCCATGATAGCAGACGTGCCGAAGGTCAAAATAATCCATCAGAAAGACGAGGTGGGCTACATGGGGCGGCCTCAGAACCAGCAGCCCTCGCGGAGGCAGGAACTCTTTAAACCAGCCAGGTCAGACACATTTTATTATATTGTGAAATAAGCTACTTACGTGTATTTTCATATTGACATCCTGTTCTGCTGTTTCAGCCACTCCCTGAGCAAGCATCCCTCCAGAGAGAGGGACGATACAGGGGACACAGAGAGAGACTGGAACTACGGTGGCAGTGGGTATCTATCTCGAGCTCACTCCTCCACCTCACTGCAGGTAGGCTGGTCAATGAGAGGCTTATTAAAGGATGAAAAAGCTCATTTTTAAGCTGCGCTTGTTGATTTTACTGTTCATTAGTAAGTATCATTTCAAGGCTCATGCACCAAATGTGCCCAGCCCACATGGACTTACAAGACACTACACACATAACGAACAAAAGACAATAAACAAGTATAAGGACAATACAGAAAACAAATGAGGCACAGATTGTCCAAACATAAAGAGACCTCTTCCGTTGTTGGTAGGCATTCAACACAAACTGAGCAAAGTGAAACACTTCATCTGAAAACAGCAACTTTAGTCTGCATTAGAAAATAAATCAGGACATTCTGCTGGCATCTAATATTGTGATATATTGGACAATAGAACAAAGAGTGCATCTCAGTTTTAACCTTGATAAAGACAAACATTACTGGACGAATATTACATTTAGCAAAACTGGTAAGATTTCAAAGCATAGAGAGACAAAACAGTGTTAAAAGGGGGCTTTGGGGATTTGAGCGTTAAAACCTTGCAGTGGTATGTGCACAATATAATCCATTGCAGTGGGATTGCAGCTTTGCAGTTTTCATCTGCATATTGTGTTAATTCTTAACCACATCGTCCCCCATACCGTACGCCAGTCTGTGGATGTGAAACTCCGGAGGTTTCTATGTTTGCTCAGTCGGACATTGATTATCTCCATAACTACAAGCTGTTCCTTTCCAGAGGTCTGGCAGTCCTACAGCAGATGAGGGCAGTTCTTGGAAAGGTAATCACCACAGAACAGAACAAATGCAGGTATGTGACACGGTGTGTTTACAGTAAATGTGTGTACTCTCACTATATGTATCCATGTGGAAACAACCTCTGTCTCACTGTGCCATATGGAGGCAGAAGCTACAGCTGTTTTTCCTGTTATCACTAACATTTGTAGTCAACATAATAAACCCTGTAGTACACATGGTTCAATACAAGTCTATTGGAGTTCAGCCTATTTCAATATCTTCCTGTTACATATTTACTAGACATGCTGGCAGCTTGTCCAGTGTTCACACAGATCTTGTCTATAATAGAAAAGCTTTTATGTACTTGGCACCCTAACTTGCTGCCATATCTACAGTATCTTCTGGGTCTTTTAACGGCTCGTTGTTGCTGTGTGTGTGTGTGTGTGTGTGTGTGTGTGTCTATAGACTTCACCTACAGCCTACAGGCATTTCATAAGACTGACTGAGCTTTGTCAATTGTGGTCTGCTGGGGCATGTGTTGAAATTCCTGAACTGAAACCAATAGCTACCGAGAGAGGATTTTGGAGGGGAGGAGGGTGAGGTGAAGGTGGGAGGGGTGCCACTGTGTTTGCAAGCTTAAAATATTTCCAGTGAAGAAAATACAGCGAGTTAATTTGTTTTGTTATTTTGGGTATGACGAACTTTTGTTTGAACTTACTTTTTTATTGAACACATATAAAATGACATACATATAACATACGCCAGGAACGTACAATTCTGCAGTTATACTTGTTCTTACATATAATCATGTCCACATACCTTATCGTGAAATATTTCTTCTTAATAGGAGGAAACATGAGCGACGTGTAGCATTGGATATATACATTTAATATCAAAAAAGAAAAATGAGGCGACTAGAGTTCTGACATCGCCTGAAGACTGGCAGTTTTTAATTTTAATTTTAAAATATGTAATAAAATGCCAACCTTAAACGTGAAATCTACAGTACTAATATCCTGTTACTGTAATATTAGAAAAGGTTGTACCGCATTTATTATATACGCTGTAATATTTAATGGTATATTTTATGGTCTTTTACTGTCGTGGCAGTTTTTCCACCACAAAATCTACAGACATTTAAAAAAAAAGCAGCTGTGGTTGCCAGAATTTTACCGTAATAAATACGACCTTTTCTAATATTACGGTGATAGGATATTAGTCCTGTTGATTTCACATTTAAAGGTGACATTTTATTACATATTTTAAAATGAAAATGACAAACTGCCAAACCATGACAGGAAAAGATCGTAAAAGATGCCATGAAGTATGACTGTTGTCATGTTTCAAAACATTTACTTATATGCCATTTTAAGGGTATTTTTACAGAATAAAGTAGTATTTTATAATAGAGACTGTTAATTATACAGTAAAACACAGTAATATTTAATGGTATATTTTATTTTACTGCAGTTTTTCACTGTAAATTCTACAGACATTTTTTACAGTCTGTAGCTGAACAGGGTCGGCTGTATTTTAACGTCTGTCACGATGGTGATACTTTATTTTCTAGTGGGTGGTACACGTCGTAACAAGTTTGAGAAACACTGGCTTAAAGGTCCAAAGGTGTGTAGAATTCAGTTGCATCTAGTGGACTAATCACTGCATTGCAATCCCCTCACATCACCCTCACCTTCCTAGTGTAAAAGGGAGAAACAAACACAGTCACGGTGTTTCAATATGGCGGCCTCCATTAAAGAGGACCCGCTCCCACTGTAGATATAAAAGGAGAATTTTTAAGTAACAAAAATAGAAAATATTCTTATGTTCGGGTGATCATACATGCATGAAAACATAGCTATGAATATTATATTCCGTGTCTGCCTTATTCTGACACACTGCACCTTTAAGCCTTTTCTTTGTAATAGGTTTTAAGGAGGTTTGGTGCCAAAAAGAAAGAGGGAGTGAGACCTCAGACAGTCATTCATGTTATGATAAGTTGCTCTAGTTGAAATTAATCAGAGTTATATTCGTCCTCATGTTACCGGGGACCCTTCTGGACCCCACCCACCTTACCCACCCTCGGCCCCCAGCCCTCTGGAGGTCCTCCCCGGACCCCGGTGTGTGGTTTTAAGTGCCAGCAGCAGCAGCAGCAGCAGCATCGTGTGGTTAGCTTGTTTTCTCTAAACGAATCTTCGCGGATCCGCCCAGGAAGTGGCTGAAAGAGACACAGAGACAGACAGAGAGCAACGAACAGAGACATAACCTACTCAGAAGTTTGTCGTTTGCGACCCACGACTTGTCAGAAAAAAAAAGAAAGAAAAGTTGTTACTTTTTAAACACCAACCGTTTAATCCGTGTTTTTACTGTTTTTGTCGGATGGACACAGAGTCTGCTGCGGGACGTTGGCGGTTGGCTTGATTAAAGTTAACATGGACATATGAATGGCGGGGGTTCATCTTATTTAACGTCTTGTTCCCTGCCACAAAGTTAACGTTTTTTTGTTTTTAGCTAAGCTAAAGTTGTTTTTTTTAACGTGAGGTGACGGTACTTTGTCTTTTTTTGTGTGTGTGTGTCTTTATTTTTGAACCCTCACTGGATCCTGTCATCATGACGGTAAGTTTTACACCTTTTAAAAGCTTTATTTTTTATTTTTGGTTTGTTTTTCCCGTGTCACTCCTTCCTCAATGTACATTTACATACATTAAATTAGCTTTAAATTAAAGGAGCTAGCCCAGAAAGGCTAACACCAGCTAATTTTGTAGTCCACGCTAAATGGGTAAAAAACTACAACTTACTGTTAGCTTAAAACTCAACTGTTCCCCTCTGATATTGTTGTTTTTGTTGGATACTAATGTGCCCAGCTCTTATTTCTTCTTTAAAAATAAGTTTAAGAAAATATTACTTTTACCAGGTGTTGTGTAGCTCCACCTGTTTGCCCTGTGTTGTTTACAGTAGCCATTAGCTTGTCCCTGTGTGTGTGTGTGTGTGTGTTTTACAGCCAGGTGTGAACACATGTTACCTGTTTGCACTCAGAAATCCTTGCAGATGCTTCATTATAAAATATACTGGAAGATCAGGAGCTGTCATCACATCATAACCTGTTTAATTAAACAGAAATGAATCTCGTAGGTTCATTTTAATGTTTGTTTACATGCTTCTACTGGATGTGTGAGTTCCCCCTCGGGATCAATAAAGTATCTGTCTATCTAAAAGACATCAGACAGTACTCCTTTATTTAGCTGGAGCCACTAACAGTGGACATTGTGTGCCGCTGACCTTTAAAACAAGGTCACTGACCTCAGAGCACATCACACTGTAGCATTACTGCTATTCATAACGGTCGCTGCCCACCTCCTGTGGCCGCTCCCTGACCTTACTCATGGGCATGTATGGACGAGACAGCATTAATTTATGATGAGGTTTGACACATCATATCTAGCCTGCACACACACAGACACACTAACTTTGAGGTGAGGAAGGAAAACGGTGATTAATCCACCTAAAATCGGCCTTTTAAACACGTGTCCTATTGTATTATAGCCGGAAACCTGATGATCCAGTCATTATATGTATAGTATATGTGCAAAGACAGTCCCAGGTGTTGTATAACATTGCCACATCACTTATTTGTAACTTATCAAATTCAGTAATCCACTCATATCTTCTCAGCATGGGGGTTGTCAACTTTATTATTCCCTTTTACACACGCTATTGACAATGACTAGACCTTGAAATTTGTAGGATTAAAGAAGATCAGTAGCGTAGATTAACTGGCTCATACAGAGAAAAACTGGGTGGTACTGTGGCTTACATGAACATAACTGAAGCCAGGAAGGGAGTATAAATACAGAAAAAAAAGGGGGTGGTTAGAGATGACAGAAGAGGCAGGCAGAGAAATTATAAAAGAGTACAAACAGAGAGGGAGCAGAACAAAGATGAAGATGTAGAGAGGGGGGAGAATCAAAGGAACAATACGTAGCTGCAGAAGTGATGAGAGCGAGATGACGAGCGCAGAGAGAGGAATGCAAATGCTAGTGTGAGAGAGAGAGAGAGAGATAAGCAAAGGGAGGAATGTACGCTGGAAAAAGTTGCCTAGTTTTAATCTGGGATCACCGCATCTTGAGATACCAAGCGCATGTCCCCCTCCTCCTGTCATCGTGTCAAAATGCAAAGACAGGCCTGTTTCTGGAAGTATTGTAGAGCAGCTGAAGCGTGTGTTTTTAATGCGTCCCCTGCTGCCGTGTTGCTGGAGCGAGAAACATGCCAAAATATGTACGGCGTGCAACAGAAAGGTTACCGTTCCCACCGCGAGTTTCCACATCTTTCCTCCCATTGCTCCGCTTCCTAATATTACTGTCCGTCTGTCGTCTTGCGTCATCATCATTTACGGACGTGCTCGTTGCTTCTTGTAATATTTCACACCTCATACGTGTTGTTGTTGGTTTTTTTTGTTTTTTTCCTGTGTTTGCTTCTGCAGTGCAACAGAGCTGCACACGGTTTCCCCAAACACGTCGTGGAGTTAAAAATCATGTGTCAGAGCAGTCCAGTGCGTATAAGTACAAATATAAACATATACTGGTACCAGTACTGACTTTACCGGTTTGGACATGCATTTTAAGAACAGCTAGTCGGTCCACAATTGAAACTGGTTTATGTCCTTTGTGGCTGAATAAACCAGCAGCATAATATGTCTGCTGTGTGCGTGCACAGCGACAGAATAAACCTGTGGCGGGGTTGGTTGCTGCTCATTTCTTGTATACAGATATAATTATATTTAGTATGCCCCACCCTTTGATAGGTTTCACAGTGCTCTTTGTTCTGAAGTTTCAGCATTTGTTGCATTTCTCTTGTTCTTAATCATTTGAGACTTCCTTCAGGTTTCATATTTGTAACGAGCGTCGACGCTATGTGCTCTCTCTGCCTCACAGCCTGACCTCCTCAACTTCAAAAAGGGATGGATGTCCAAACTGGACGAGAGCGGAGAGGTAAGCAAAAACAAAAAAAAAAACAATGTCGCGCAGAAGTCTTCCTCCTCCTCCTCCTCCTCATCCCTCCATCCCTCCTTCCTAATGAGAAAGGTTGTGTGTAAGGCGATAGCGGCAGATCATCCTCGTTATCACAGTAATAGCTCCATGGCTTGAGGCACAGCAGGTGTCTCCTCTCTTTGAATGATATGCTTGAGCGAATGAGCTTCTCGCTTCACACGTCACGTACTCTCTGGGTCTGCTTGGCCTTCTTGTGTCACTGTGGCGTTTCAGAGCGTGCTAACTCTGAAGCTCGAGTGATAATAACATGTTATTTTGTCATATTTGAACTGAAGAGTTCTCTTGTGTTTCTTTAGTGGAAGAAGCATTGGTTTGTTTTGACGGATGCTGGATTGAAGTACTACAGAGACTCGAGCGCAGAGGAGGTATATTTATATTTATATTTAGTTATTCATTCAAATCAACACGTCAAGCATAAACAAACGTGGCACGAGATGAGAAATGTATCCTGTTGCTGTGTTTTCTGTATAGAAAGACGACTTGGACGGGGAGATTGACCTAAAATCCTGTGTGAAAGTGTCCGAGTTCGATGTGGAGAAGAACTATGGCTTTCAGATCCAGGTGAGTGTCTCTGCCGTCCCTTATCAGCCTTAACCACACCCGCTCTCAATTTCTGCTGCACGTTTTCTTTTTTCCCCAACTCTGTTATTTCGTTATCGTGACTCACATCTCTGTCAGTATCTCTTCCGCTTCTCTCGCTCCGTATCTCTGTTTCAGTCTTTCCCTGTTTATCGTTTCCATCTCATCCCAGTTCTGTCACACCTTTGTGTGTCCTCTCAACCTGTTTTTCTCTTTTGTTCCCGCAGACACGGGAAGCCGCGTTCACGCTATCCGCCATGACGGCCGGCATCAGGCGGAACTGGATAGAAGTTTTAAAGAAGAGTGTTCGGCCCAGCAGCTCTCCTGACCTCACACAGTAATTGACGGTTTAATTGTTGAATATGAACGCTTTTATATAAATATGAGCAACTTTAGCAGTGTAGGTAAGACTGTTATACCGTTTTCAAGTTACAGCACGCTCTTACAGCAGCTGTGCTTGTTTAACTGATTAATTTTGATCACTTATCATGCACTAATTAACATTTTCTTGTCCCACCTTGATGAAATCAAGAAATTAGTTTGTTTTCCTGAAAAGTTTCGACATTGTAAGTCACAGAAGTTCAGATAAGTTTCAACAGAGTTTAGCTCTGCTGCACAGCTTACCTTCTAAGTCTTTTATTTTGTCGTGCAGCACGGAGCGAGGAGTGTCAGTCAGAGTGAAACTGTTGTGCAAAGATGTTTTTAACATCTCCACCTTGAGCGAAATAGTTTAAAAGCAGCATTTCAGAGGTGGGTGCACCTGCAAAAAGCTGCCGACAGAGAATCAAAAGACCTTTTTAAGCTCACAAATAGCAGCTATTTGGACATTTTGAAACGCTTTGGCTCGGTGGACGAGCGTCATAACTGCAATTTCAACTTCCTGCCCTAAAAAGCAGCTTTTAAGGAGCTTTTACGTTTCTTTCTATGAGTTGTTTTTTAAGGTGTTTTTTCTTCGTAAGTTTTTAGGACTGGTTGTCTCAGCCTCCCTAAAGTGCTCATTTCAGGTCTCGCTGCAGCTGAGCCTTGGCTAAATACAGGCCGATAAGAGGCTCTTGTTACTCACATGCACCAGCTACTTTGCCCCCGAAGAGTTTCACTCACTGTATGCTTTGGCTTGTTGTAGATGAATCAAAGTTTCATTAATTGCTCGGAGGGTCAGCGTATGTTCTGTTTTCATAATGACTCACCACCAGCTGTGCCTTGAGTGTTCACGTTGAGGCTTTGTGTACTTTAGATTTTCTTACTGTATCAAGCTTGATGAATTTGGGATTGATCGATTACTTCTTTATTTGATTCAATCGGACTTTCACCCCTTGATTTATTGATCTGTCTGTAATTCTTTTTAGATTACCCGACAGCAGCAGCGACAAAGAAAATTCCCATTCTCGCTTCCCGCTGTCCTCCCGTCGCCCGTCGTCCCGTCACGCCGACGTTCATTCGGAAGTTCCGACTTCCGCCCCTCCTACTCATCGCAGGTTCGACTATGTCGAGCTGTCTCCCGTTCCCGCCTCATCCGGCCCTCTCCCGGCCAGTCAGAGAGAAGCGGCGGAGGGGCAAGGTAGGGAGCACAGCCAATGGCAGGAGGAGAGGAACACGACCAGCCAGTGGGAGGCCGTGCTGTCCAGGAAGGGCTCCAGCGTGGGATCGAACCAAAGGCTGCGCACGGAGGACGAAATCGAGAGAAAGTGGGCCGAGTTCGAACGCATGCCGTTAAAGGAGATGAGCTCCTTGCCACCAATGGGGTCGAGGCCTTCCGGCCAGTCAGCCAATGAGGCGCTGCAGAGGGAGGTAGTGCGTGAAAATGATTTTTTTCCAATTTGCAAATTAAATCAAATGCAAATTAACTCTTCATCTGTCCGGATGAAGTAAACATTTCCTGTTTCTGCCTGTTAACACTCGAGTCACTATTTTTCTGGCTTGCCTCTGTGCTTCAGCGGTGTTTGTCATCTAAAATGTGCAGTGGAAAATGAAGAATACGGAAAGCGATATGAGAAATAACTGCTGAAGCTCCTGCCTGTTCTGCTTCTGCGTGTTGTGACGTGCATCTTTGGTTTGAACTGTCAAACTCTTGATAAACAGGACATGAAGAGGAGCCTATATGCAGATTTAAAAGGTCAAAATTCAATTAATTTGAACTTTTGAGGACCAAAAAACATAAAATCCAAGAGGTGCACAAAGCAAAGGTAGCAGTGGTCTGTCTTTAGGAAAATGAGGGCTCAGGCTGGTACACAGTTTTGCCTCTGATCCTGTGCAGATCCCATGTTGGCAGTGCGACACTGATAGTTAGTTTATTCTGTTTACAAGTCAGTGAGTATGAATAAAGTGAAGCTGGTCAAGTTGGCGTCCTGCTTCTTCATCTCCTGCTATGCTAATTAATAGCTTTCTGTCCACCAACCGCTGTCGCTCAGTGGGCTTTACCTCCGTCTTCGTCTTTTTCTCAGGTGGCGTCACTGAGGCAACAGCTGGAGCAACTACAAGGTGGGAGAGGAGGAGGAGGAGGAGGAGGAGGAGTAGGGCGGGGCGGAGGAGTCGGCGTGAGGGGCGGCTGCGGCCCCGAGGCCCCCTGCAGCCGCAGCCTGGCAGCCATGGAGCGCGCTCACCGACAGGCGCTGGAGGAGCTGCAGAGGCAGCACGAGCGCCAGATCAAGGAGCTGGAGACGGAGAAGGACAGGCTGCTGCTGGAGGAGACCCAGGACACCAAACGAGGTGAGCAGAGCAGGCGGGGTGGGAAAGAAAGAAAGAATGAAGGAAGGAAGGGAGCTTATATTTCACTAAGTTATGTAGAAATATTGCAGCAGTAAATCGAGAGGATCATGTGATCGAGGTCGAACAGAGTTCACTGTTTTACATTATGCAGATTAGGAAGAGGTTTTTCACATCCAGCCGGGCTTTTATACTCTCACGTCGCACCATCTCACTTCATGTTGAATGTCTGTGAATTAAATAAATGTCATTTAATCTAATGGACACAATATACTGATGCTACACTCTCTTCTATAAGCATCCTGTGTCCGTCCAGTCTTTTCTAATACATGCAGAGCTGCCACATGAAAGTCCCTGAAGTGCTGATATCACGTAGATAATGTGTCACCCTGTGTGTGTGTTTTTGTGTTTCAGTAATGGAGGCTTTGAAGAAGAAACACAAAGAGGAGTTGGAGAGGGAGGTGGAGAAGGTCAAGAGGCTGGGCAGCGGGATAGATGCGCGGACTTTGCGAGAGCAGCAACAGTAAGTAGCTTCGAACGTGTCACCGTGGTAGAGACGTGCACTTGCACCCAGATATTTAGGTAAACAGGAAACTGGCACCGCAGTCAACCATTGTCTGTTAGCACGAGTCCTTAACATTACTAACACCACCTGTACACCATCTTCTAATAAGATATGTTAACTGTGTCAGTGAATCTGCATGCATACAGATTTGCAGGCATATAATGGAGTTTGTGCTTCTCTTCCACTCGCGTTGCCTTGAAAATAAATTGCTGGTTGTAGCCTGGCCCTCGGCCTCAGTCAGTCAGTCAGTCAGTCAGTCAGTCAGTGCAGGGCCAACCTTGGTAATTTATGTGAATAGCTCTCTTGTGCTTTTAAGTGGAAGCTCGTTTTTTTTTCTGTGAAATAAAAGGCCGAATCTGCAGACTCCACAACAATCCAGGCTTCCTCGTCTAACTAAGGCCATTACCGCAGTGGCCACTGGGTCCTGTTAGGCACTTAAGGAATGCAGAAGAATTTGGTCATGGATTAGTTTTCCTTTTGTGAGCTTCACAGGGCCTTTGACACAACGCTGTCTCACTGGCTGCTACTGGAACCTGCATTTTAGGGCTTATCTGTGCTGCCTACTCTGCGTTTTTTCGCTCGTTGCATGGCTTCCTTATTTTTGTGGTTATTGGTCATGAGTAGTAAAGATGCTTTAAAACCACAGTAGGAAATACTTTCCTCATGAAAATGGAAAAAAGAAACACCCTCGTACATTTCTCACAGCATGTTGCTGTTATTAAATGTAATCAATACTATAGAATAACATACTTTACTTTAAAGGTATTCAGAATAAAGGAGCTGCCAGTCCGTCATAATGTTTAACCTGCAGCATTCCTGCTGTTTAGCTCACTAAGGACCAGCAGTTTCATGCGCTAACTGTCCATTTCTGCAGGGCAGAGAGTCAGGCCTTTCAGCGAGAGCTGGCCGGGCTGTCTGAGCGCTACTCCCAGAAGTGCCTCGAGCTAAACCGAGCTGAGCAAAACAGCGCTGAGAGAGAGAGGGAGATCAGCCGCAAGGAGAGAGACATGGAGCAGCTGAGGAAAGAGAACCAGGTGAGTCAGCAGCAGATTCTGTCCTCCATGCTACGCTGGCAGGTGTAAATCTGAAATATACATGACGTCTTTATAGACTGTTTTACGGACCCAAAGTTAGTGTGACACGTCACTCTGACCATCATAGGAACGTTTTATACAGTAAGAGACAGGTGGAAGGTTGCAGTGTCTGTCACTTTGTACTATCTAAGCTCTAAAAAAAACCTCGCTGCGAGGTTCTCTTCTTTTATGGTTCAGTGAAGAATGACGTGTAGCGTGGAGTCTGCAGTCTGATGTTTGCAAATCATAAAACCCAGAATGTTTTTCCTCTGCAGGACCTAAAGGCACGTTTGAAGGAGGAGATCAGTCGTATGCGATCTACCATCACAGATCAGAGCTCAGAGGACAACAAAGACAGGACGCCCTGTGAACTAGAGGTAACGTCTTTCATACTGTGTACATGAAACTGAAAGTGGATGAAGGAGGGGGGGAGGTTAGTCAGTGTGAGCCGCATCCATCAGATATGCAAAGAGTGAGTCACCTGCTGCATTAGAAAACAGCTGTTTTCTGCAACAACAGTAACTGTGGTCAGAAGGAGTTTCCTAACAAGCTCCAAAATATCTGCTGTATAAATCTAATATGGAGAAGACAAGATGAGGACTTTGAATGTAATTCTTCGGTGCATTGTATGCCTTTAAAACTTTGGCAAATGAAACCAGCAGTGGAGTGAACTAACCTCGGGACGAGAGCAGCTTAAGAAACTCTGCAAACGCTCAGTTTCAGTTAGCCAAAGTCATGGTAAATGTGAGAAGAGGAAGTTGCATCACGCAGCCGTGTGAAGGATGACTTGCAGTGTTTGCATAAATGTTGAAGTCCCCAGCATCTAAAGAAACAGAAATGTTGCACTATATTTCAACTCCCTCTGGCTGATGAGCTGGTGTTGTGGTTTTCAGTTTCACGATAAACACTGAGCAGCGATTGGCCAGAAGCCCAGGTCGTATATTATGTAAATGACAGAGGACAGTCGCTGTTTTTGTCATAAATCACCAGAACACAATTACTGAGCATTTTTGGTGGACTCGAGTGATAATTATAAAGATTTATGATAATAAAAGAGATGTTTTGTGTGGGATGTTTTCTTTTTGGCAGCAAAGGACAACCACACTGTTGTTGTGTTGTTTTTCTCTCAGGTTCTTCTCAGGGTGAAAGAAAACGAGATAGAGTACTTACACAAGGAGATCAGCTGTCTACGGAACGAACTGCAGTTTCTTAACACGGTACATTGTGTGTGTGTGTGTGTGTTTGTCTGAAGTGTGTGTGTGTATTTCTGTTGTTTTTCCTCCTCTTAGATGAATAACGGGGAATGTTAATCCTCGTATCCTTGGAGAAAGTTAATAGTCTTAAAGACTTGGAAGCTCTCAGGCAATGCAGCGCAACAAATTTCCAAGATTTTCTGGCTTGTGTTGAGAACGGTAAAACCGTGAACACAAAGTTCATTAAAAAATAGTCCCCATGAATCTGGATAGTTGGCTTAGGTGGTCAGAAAACACTTAGATGTGCACTGGGGATCTTTATCCGGTGATTTCTATAGTTCAGCACTGCAAGAATGCTCTGTTGTTATTATTTTACTGCTTTTGTTATTTGGCGCTGCCCCTACAACGTGAAGTAAACAACACGAATCTAGCGTGTTTATTTCATACTGGGCGAGATGTCGCACTCAGCCTGTCTTGTGCTCTTTGCCCCCGCAGGAGAAACGTCTGGCCTGCGAACGATACACGGAGATTCGGGAGGAGCTGAGCGGGATTAAAGGCCGGAGCGAGCGAGAGATCCAGAGTCTAAAGGAGCACTTGAGGTTGGCCATGGCTGCTCTGCAGGAGGGGCAAAAGCTGGGAAACAGCCTGGACCACTGAGAGTCTGCTGCTGGGTACCAGTACTCTGGGAGACACAGTGAAAGGTGTGGACTTCTTCGAACCAAGAAGACACCGTCTCTATGGTGATTTTACGGAGATGCTCATTTGTTGTGTGTCTTTTTGCAGGCGTGTGTCTGCAGCGTGGTGACTGAATCAAAGACGTACACGGAAGAGCAGAGGAGACGACTGTTGGACTTGTACAGTTCTGGCTGTGTGGGGACCATGATAGTGCCTTAGTTTTCAATCATTCTGCCAATGAGCAGCATAGAGTAGCTATTAGCTGGTTTCATTACACTGGGCCACACGTGATATACATATATATAAAACTGCACTTTTCATTTTTTTACTATAGCTTTCGCTTGCTTTTAGCGCAAGCATGTATGAGTGCGCATTTGGTCTGAAAACTGGAATATTTGTTGAGTGACGTCTTTTTTTTTTTTTATCAGGTAGTGAAGAGTTCATAGAGTGAAGAATTCATACTGTATCTGCTTCTTTTTCTTTTTCTTTTTGTTGTTGTTGGATAACTTTCTCATTGCCTCTGTCTTCTGCCCGACACAGCAGGGGTCAACACAGTTACAGCTACTGTCATCTCCGTTTTCTATGTTGTACAGCTTTCGAGTCATGTTTACTCTGTGAAAATAGCGCACGTTTCTTTAGAAATGGGAGCTTATCATTTGCTGTAATTATATGTTTTTTTTTTTTGTTTTTTTACCTGGAACCAAGTGTGCTTATTGTGAATATGAAATTCTGTTAAAAACATATCGGGGTAAACAGGACAAAGACGGCAAACGTTTCTTTTTCCCGACAGGCTGAATTAGAAGTTGATCTGTGATTGTGTCGAAGCAAATTCAGGCTCAACTTTCTTTGGGGATGCTTGTTAAAAAAACAAAACAAAAAAAGCTGCTGAATGAATGTTGTCCCACATCACAGATGTCTTATTATTATTATTATTTTTTACTGAGAAGCAGGAACTCTCAAGCTTCCCGTCGCCCCCACCCCCTGATCATTATCGGCATTTAAGTGCCACCACCACGGCAGAATGACAGGTGTTGCATCGATGAGCCAATTTTTTTTTATTGACAGTATGAATTGTGATAAAATGACTTATCTACCTGCCTTTTGAAAATATTTTCATATTTAATGTACTGTAGAACCTGTATCATCTTTGTAAATTATACACAATTTTTGCAATCAGTAAAATAAATTCTACAGAAACACGTTTATTGTCAGTGATGCTGTATTTCTTCATCTGCAGACTGGAAGCAGACACGTGCTCATATCTGTTTTTTCCTGTATTGCCACACATACAGTAACCATCCAGACAGATTATTCACTGCAGTTTCATAAATCTAGAAAATACAGTATGATGTAATGCAGTGTAACACTCATGTATTGATAATATTTAGTCCACCTCATTTATATTTTTGACAAATATTAGTAACACCTCAAAGTCTGATGAAGTTCAGGACAACAGTAATTACTCTGGAGGAGAATGTCTCTGTAACATTGACAACAATGATGAAATGTGTTAAGTTTGGTAGTGTGTTTAGTGGATTTAGTGGCATCTAGTGCTGTAGTTGCAACCCCCTCCGCTCACTCTCCTAAGTGTCTTCCAAGCGTGAAGGATAAAAACTATTGCTGGCTGTGAAACATGCGAAAAATGCAAAATGCCCTTTTTGGTTTGTCCACTCTGGGCTACTGTAGAAACATGGCAGACTCCATGGAAGAGGACCTGCAACGTTTGTAGATCAGCGACAGTATAAAGAACGGACAGCGTATGCGTGATTTCACAGGTTTCTGTAGAGACGTTTTGAAGCTCAAAATATGCAACGCTGGCTCCCATCCTGTTGGTAGTACTACTTTAAAAATTAGCTATAGCGACCAAAACAGTTTTTTGTACCAGGCTGTAAACATGTTTATTTCTGCTGTGAAGTTGTGACATTTTAACATGGGGACTTATGGAGACTGACTCACTTCTGGAACCAGCCTCAAGTGGACATTTGAGGAACTAATTATTATTATTATTTCATGATGAAAACACAGTTATGGATATTATATTCTGTCTAAATCAGACTGTCGGTGACGCCCTGGCCGCCTCCTGTCTTGTATCAAACCGTCCACTAGGTGGCACCACAGTGTCTGTCAACATAAACACCAACGAACAAGTGCAACCGGAAACGCTGTAAAGGCAGCAGTAGTCATGGCGTCCTCCGCGGCGACTCGAGCCGCTGCTTCTACTGCTAAAGTCGTTAAACCGATTTTAAGCCGCGACCTGGACGAAGCTAAGCGCAGGGTCCGGGAGCTGTACCGAGCCTGGTACCGAGAGGTCCCGAACACAGGTATGTCTGTCCGGTTTAAAGAGTTCACAGAGCAGATTGAGCGTCAAGGTCGAGTCTGTGTGGAGCTTCAATGCAACGAGCAGCGACATAAACACAACATGACACAGTTTACACGCTGTTTACTCCACGGTATTAGTTAGAGGACTAATTTATGACTATTTAACTAGTCATAAATCATAAATGCAAGCGTTCATACCTTTAAAATATGTATATAATATGTTATATAAGAACAGTTTTTCCCCTCAGGCTGTCTCTGTGATGAACAGCTATAACCGGACACAAAATTTACCTTTTTATATGTACATAGTTTTTGTTTATGTCTACGTTTACCTGTCAGGACCTCTGTTCTGTGTTTTAACTGTCTATATATGTTTGATGTTTGTGCTAAGAGAGCCGGATGTGCACATACCTGCCAAATTAAAGTGATTTTTATTCTGATATTGATATTAAAATAGTGCTTAATCCGGGCTGATCAACTCTCCAGTGGGTTCTTACTTGTTTTAGACAGTGACACCAAGCAGCAAAGGTTTCTAAACTCAGCTGTTACAGAGCATCGTTATGAAACGTGTCAAGTTTCAAGTCATGTCAGATGTCTGTTTACATTTGTGTCTGGTTCATATATGAGAGGCACAGACAGGCTGCTTTGGAAGCTGTCCACCTTTATAGGTCCCGTAATATACCTCAGGATCAGGCAGGAGATCATCTGTGTGTAAAGATCAAACATGATCAGTGTCAAGTATTTCACGTGTATCCAAAATCTGGTTCTCAAACTACATTTACACGTACCACTGCTGGTACGCGACCTCTCTCTGTGTGATGGTAAGATCAATGGTTCGAAAACACTCCAAACAGGAAATGTCAGGAAAAGAAGTGCGGATCAGAAGTAATACTTTTAACTTTTTAAGGCTGTTGAACTTGTTTCTACAAAAGTCAACAATAAATAATCATTTCATCAGGAATAAACCCGCCTCCTACCTACGCTGCTGTATCTAGATGTTTTGTGAGGTGGTACACGGTGTAGAAAGTTTGAGAAACACCGCTTTATGCTATAGACTTCTTAAAAACCTGTTGGTTTAGGTCCTTTAATGGGGTTTTTGACAGTAAGAAATATACAAAATGACACCAGTGTCATCCTTCAGAGTTCCTGGATGAAGTTGGTGCGGTGGAAACATTGACTGTGTGTGTGTGTGTGTGTCTCCACAGTGGCAATGTTTCAGCTGGACATCACAACACGTCAGGGAAGAGACAAAGTGAAGGAGATGTTCGACAAAAACAAGCACATCACGGACCCACGTGTGATCGACATGTTGGTCATTAAGGTAGAAACGGCCTTTAACTTACGGACATTTTGTCCTTTGAAGATGTGTGTTTATTACTCAGAGTAACACTGTCCTGTGCGTGTTGAACTCTTCTGTGTGTTATGTGATCTGCAGGGGAAAATGGAGCTCCAGGAAACCATCAACATCTGGAAGCAGAAGACCCACGTAATGCGCTATTTCCACGAGACCAAGGAGCCCCGTCCCACCGACTTCCTGTCCAAATTCTACCGAGGTCACGACCCGTGAACTGTGTAGCTGTGCGCTGACCTCTGACCTCTCTACATTGCTTGTGTCCAGTGTGACCGATGTTCCCCTTGGCTGTAAATACACACCTAACACCCACATACTCACGACTGTGCGTCTTTAATTTAAAATCAGAGTTTTATTTCAAAGGGACAATCACAGACAGCAAACAGTTTCTTTTTATTCTGCAGGGAGAGAAGACGGTTGGTGAAGATGGTTAAATAGAAAGAAGCTGTTCACAGTAACATCTCCTGTGAGTAGCAGTGTCGTTTTATTTAAGAGACGCTGCTCCTGAAGTTAATTGCTGACTCTAAATTGCCCGTAGGTGTGAACGTGAGTTTGATTTGTTTGTTTGTGCCCCGTGATGAACGGGCGACTTGTCCAGGGTGTACCTCAACTCTCACCCTAAGCCAGCTGGGAAAGGCTCCAGCCCTCTTGCGACCCTGTTGAGGTTAAGCAGTTACAGAAAATGGATGGATGGATGGATGGATGGATGGATGGATGGTTGCTGGGGACATCTCCAAACTAAAACTTGTTTTTTTTAAGATGGTATGGAAGTACTGATGCGGAGTTTTATGTATCTGTAAACCGTGTACTGAAGCCTATCCTCAAAGTAGTGTCTTCTGTAATATATACAGCATACGTAGGGGAAATGTTGTGACTGTGACCTGTGTTGAGTGCACAAACACCAAAACAAAACACTGAACATGTGCTGCACTACACAATCGTTATTCCTCCCTTTGATTAAGACTTTATTCGTGCATGCAGTTACAGTACAATCAGCCTGGGACGGCTCGGTCAGTGTCTAACGGCAAAAAAACACCTGAATCCAGACTTGGAAAACACAGCAGAGGGAACAGCAGGAAGGCATTTATGTGCTCAGGCGATCACAGACTGTAGTGACAAAACAACATGACCTGCGGAGGAAAAGAAAAAGCTGAGTGATGATTTATTTGTCTTGCAAAAAAAAAAAAATCAGCATTTTAATGCATGCACATACACCCCTACAGGCTGAGTGTGTGTGTGTGTGTGTGTGTGTGTGTGTGTGTGTGTGTGTGTGTGTGTGTGTACTTGCCACAATCCAAGCAGGTGATACCTGTTTACAAGGAGGCCTACAACACCTCTCAGTCGTCGTCGTCATCGTCCTCAGGGACGAAGATGTCGTGCTCCTCCAGCAGCGCAGCAAAGTTCTTGCTGATCAGAGTCCCCACGTACAAGAAGGGCACCACGACCAGAGCAATCCGGATAAGGCCGAAGGGGGTCTGCTTCCCACACACACACACACACCACCATGGAAGTTAGTTCATATAGAGCAGCTTGTGTCACACACACACACACCGAGCCTTCACAGCAGCACTCACCTTCTTGGGTTTGGGCGGAATGGCTCCGGATGAAGTGCACACAGCTGTCCGGGCGGGTGTCACCGTCCTCCGCGGCTCGGTGGAGGGTGTCAGCCGGGCGGTGCGGCCGTTTCTGAGGACTGACAGTCCCCAGGCAAGACGACCGAGCGCCGACGCCATGTTGACAGCGTTTCAGACGCGGCAGCAATGCGGAAAAACAGCGGCGAGACAGGTGAGACAGCGCCACCCTGCGGCACTGTAACGCAACAGCACTGTCCTTTTCTAATAATGATTATAATCATATAAAAATGATATAATGAACCGCTTTCTTGCACTATTTTCTATGAATTAAACACTGCAGACAGTGAAATAAAGGTTGGAATGAACAACACAGGATGCCCAGACTCAAACTGGTGGTGCTTTAATTTCCTGTGGTGTTATTTGGAGAAATAAAATAATTTGAAACCTATTAAACCATCTACACTCCTGAAATATCTTGTTTCAATATCATTTGTGCAGTGCGTGCATAGATGATTAGTTAAAATGTGACACGAGGCAGTAAGCGGAGGTTAAATTAATAGCTGTGCAGATCATGAGAATTCGTTTAACGCCAAATGAGCTCTGTTCTGTTCAGGATTCAACAACAGTCAACGATAAATAATCTTCTTCTTAGGAATAAAGTCTGTGAAAACAGCGATACTTGAAGATGTTTTCTGAGGCGCTACGCGGTGTAAAAAGTTTGACAAACACTTGGATACAGGATGCAGTAAGAATTGATTTTCATTCTTTCTCTTGCGATATGTTGCAGCTTACATTTAAATGCCAGAAACTTTAGCAGCCACATATTGTGAAGAAAAACAACTGATTAATAGTACCATTAAAAAAATCTGACAACATAACACGACTAAAAAAAAAAAGCAAACCAATAAATACTGTACAGCATTAAATATTTACAGACTCCCTATGTAACTTGTCGATGAGCAGAAAAAAAACACTGTTAGTGGCTTCATGACAAAAACTGCATGTGACTGGAGGATGACACCACGATGAGGAGTAATAATATGAGTGATGCATACTGTAAACACATGTACAGGCTCGTCCATCAGCATTATTGTGCTTCAGTCAGTAATAAACTACTGTATAAAGTTACACTTCTGCCATCGATCATAAACACTCAATTAAAATATTAAAGACTCGCCCGAAAGCAAGTTAAATAAATTAAATAAGCATTTTCATTGTACAAACATAATATAAAATAAAATACAGATGAAACTTCTACCTATAAATCATCCCTTTTACACAAAAGAAATCTCTTCAAGTACCATAAATTCATACTAAGTGAACCAAACAAGACGTCTCTTCAGTGTCTCTTCAGTGCAGAGCTGCCCGCAACTTTAGTCCCTTTTGTCGTCACATGAGTCCTTTCAGTTGTACCGCTTCCTATGACGCAGAGTGTGGTAGCAGTGGTGGCTCATTACTAAAGAAAGCAACACAGTGAGGAGAGATTTAATAATCAAACACGACTCACGTGTAAGTCTCGAGTACATATGGCCGACCGTTTCTCACCTGGTGTTTAAAGGACAAACGCCTGAAGAACTTCTTGACCTCTAACGTGCTGGACTTGACGGGCTCCCCAGCCTTGTCGCTCTCCTTTAATCTCACAATTTGTCCTTTGGCGATAGCAGCTCTGAGGCTCATGCTCTTGACTATGCGAGCGCCCGGCTCCGAGTCAGGTGTGGGTCGGGAGGATACGGTGATGTAGGTGGCGTCTTTCTGCCGCTCCTGGTAGCTCACTATCAGAGATGACGGAGGAGGACGTAAATCGGTAACTTGAACATGTGTTTAAGAACTTTTATCTTTGGATTAAAGCAGATCTCAGTCTGCGGGTTTAAACGTTTACCTGCAGAGGTGACCGCGGTGTCTGTGGTACTGGTGAGCTCCAGAAGGATTGAGGGATACGCGGGGTGCAGCAGGAAAAGTTTTCTTATGAGCGGCTGCGCTGCAGCAACACCTGGTGCCACCTACACATTGATATTTCATTAATACCTCCAAGACAATAAGCTGAGCACATGATTCATACACAACGGGCTTCTGGTTCTCTACGGCAGACTCACAGTTGTCTTGGTAACATTCTTCTGCGCTCTGATGGGTTCGCTGGCCCAGAAGAGGAATACCGATTGGCCAGTTGAGGTGGAGATTGCTGAAGTTTCCAAAACAAGACGAGGACACACGAAATCTGCCGTCCACAGTTTATGCCCGTTTGTCCCATTGATGATCAGTGCCTGAGAGACAGAGAAGAGGGGATACGATACTGTAAAACTAAATTAAAAGAGCAGTTTAATGAGCACTTTTGTGCCCTCGCATTACATTTGTTTTACCTGCATGACGCCGTTTGCTGAATGCTGAATGAAAAGATCCAGAACTCCATCATCATTAAAGTGTCCCGGGGCTGGTTGGCTGCGATGGGCAAAGAAATTATTTAGCTTTATGTTGCACTTTGTCTCAATATAATACCGTTGGCAGCAACAGACATGTGATTAAGAGTGACACAGCGATATGCGGGGCTCTACCTGTGAATGGGAGGTGAGTTGAAGGTCCATTTTTTATGCATGTCCTTCTGTCTGAGCACCGACAGTTTGCTGGAGCCGTACATCAACACCAAGTCGCTTTTGGTGGCGTTGAGGTTGGACACAGTGTCCAGGCAGTTGTGGTTGTTGCCAAAACCAGACACAAGAGGGAGCAGGTACTCTACGCGTTCAGATCCTCTAGAAAGACGATAACACAGGCATGATTTTGACTTATTGTATAGCACTGTAAATTGTCTAATAAACCAGTACTACACCAGTTATTATTATCTTCACTGTGTATACAACCCAGCAAATTGAAATATGATGCCTTCCCCTGTATTTAATCAAATAACAGGCCTAAAAAACTGAAAATAATTGGTGATTTTATGAGTATCAACATGGATTAAGCGTCAGTATAACAGAGCCATGTGCCAGTCACTGAGGTGTACCTGTAAATGTGTATGAAGGAGGAGGAATTGGTTTTCTTCAGTGCCTCCCAGCTTGGATCCTTCCTTCGTAGCGCCTGAGTTATTGGCATTTTGCCGGTGGCACGGACGTAGATATCGTGCAGGGAGATGGCCTCTACGTTACCTGGAGGAAAAGAAATGAACACAGAGTCTTAAAAAAAACGCAGTTAAAATGATTTATATGCCATGTACTGCTGGTTATTCCTTTACCGAGTCCAAAGAGGATGTAATATGCCCCTTGTTGTGTCTCGTGCAGCAAAGGACCAATCAGCTTTCCTTGTCCGGTGAGGTTGAAGGGCACGGGATGTCCGATCTTCAACCCCTTCACCCCAGAGATCAAGGTCAGGGAGAGATCCAAAGCCTGGAAATAAATATGGCAGAATGCAGCGTGTGATCACTGAACGCGAAAGGCCCTGAAATATGATCTGTAGACTTCCAGCTCACGATCAGATCAGTGTTAGGCCAAAGAAAAGTGAATTTTAAAACAACTGAAATGTACTATTAGCATTGATTTTTGTTACTGTGTCTCTCTATCTGAATCCATCTGAACAACACAAAGTGAGTACAGTGACTTTATTTGTATGTTGCCAGTAGAAATCCATCATTTTCAGTAGAAGCTCTGTGTGTAACTGAACGTATGTGCACAGGAGGGAAAAGGTTGGGGGCTGTCATGGCTATACCTCGTCTGCAGGCAGGGTGGCTATCAGCAGATCTGGGACTGAGTCTCCCTGGAGGTCTGGAAGTAACACCGCCTGGGATTCAATGTTCTTAAGTACGAGCGACCACAGGTTCTCCCCTGGGGGAATGAAGGGAAACCTCTCTGAGCCGGTTTTAAATGGTTTGAATGCTACAGATGGAGTGTCCTTATTGACTTTTGCATATGAACATAACATCCAGAATAACAGGTCGACAGACTGAGACAATGTAAGAACAGAAAAGCTGTGTACACGTATGAGGCTGGCAGACAGCTCTGCTGGCTCGATGTTTTACCTGAGCTGCCGTTCACCGCGATGATGACAGATTTGCCGATGAGGAGGACCACAGGTGACGGCTGGGCGCTGTACTGCAGTCCACACTGGATGTACATCACAGACTCCCGCATGACTTTCCTCCACAGTACCTGCCCGCTGACTGCAGACAGGGCCACCGCACTGTAGACTGCGTTGATGGAAAGGACATAATGAATCAATCACGCAGCGCTTACGAGGTTAACGAAGGAGAGAGAGGCTATGTTTAAAAGGATTTCAGCGAGAGAGAAACACGAGAGGATTGCATTCCTCACATACTTTTGTTCCCTTGTGTCGGATGCGTGTCATTGGTCCATTCAGTAACACCCAGGAGCACGTCCTCCACTGAATCACCGTCGATATCCCACAATGCAAGCGCCGGCGGGGTGACACCTAGATGAAGAAACCAAACAAAATCCGCACACCAGTAGTAAGGTTGTGTTTTTTTAATGAGCGAAGGATTAACGTGTTCTGCTGACCTACATTTTGAAGCGGGAACGTGTGAATCATAAAACGCAGAAGAGTAATTAAGTATCAGAACATTTTTAATCCACGTGTGTTTTCTAAAATACTTACGTGTTCATCAAAGACACAATACTGTGGAGTTTGCCAAACACTTTCTCAGCGCATGCTGAAACTGAACATGTGGTGGGTGGAGTGAGGCTCACGATCCTGTATAATTACAGTTGTCTAATTAATGGGTGAGCAAGTATTGTCTAGCCACAGAGACTCCTGAGTAAGTCCTTGTTTAGTGGGCATTATTAGAGGTGTCAGCTCACGTTGTGTACAGTGTACAAACACACCTTTAATATTCAAACAAAATGTGGTGTGACTCCTTACCTCCTGCGTCTCCCAGCGCTCTCTCCCACTGCATCCTCTCTTCCAGATCTTCTTTCTGGCACGGTATCAGAAAAGCACACAGCAGCACGAGCAATGTGGCACAGAGCAGTGGCACCAGAAAGAACGCACTCCGGACAGCGTTCTTCATCCTTATCCTCTTTTCTTCCGCCTCAGTACTGTGAACCCCGAGCCCAGAACCCCCAGTGATCCAGACCCCCCTCTGTCCTCCCCGGATCTGTCCCTGCCAGAGTCCCTGTGGCTCCAGTACTGCATGCCCTTCATGTCGTCTCTGTCCTGCCTGGATCTGCTGGGGAGTCGTTCCCTCCACTCGTCCTCCTCTTCCTCCTCGTCCTCCTGCGCCTCGTCTTCGGCCCCCACGAGCCTCCCGGATCGGCCGCCCCGCAGTTTCGAGGAGCCCGTGCCCAGGCAGTCCCTGCCGAGGCCGTTTCGGGGGTAGTTGAGCACGAGGTCATCCTCTTCGCTCTCGTCCTCGCTGTCTGCTTGGGTGAGAGGGTCGTACTCCCCAAGGTCCGAGCCCTTCTTCCCTGCAGAGACACGGAGGCTGCTGGTGAGCATCAACTGTCCTGTCCTGTCACTACGTCAGAGTATGGCTGGAATACTGCTGATATTTTATTGATACACAATAACTAATATATTCTCTTGCAGCACCGGTGCATTACTTTGGACATTTTCTTCCTCTCTAGGTTAGGCTCAGTTTATATCTTTTTATATTTGTCCTACTTTTTTTGAAATATCTCTTAATACTTATCTTATATTTTATATATTTTATTTATTTATTTATATTTATTCTTTTTACTACTGCCACTTATAATAACACATATCATAATGATTACATAAAGGTTATTTAAAGGTTTTAAAAATGTAATAAATAAGAGTAGGTTAGGCTCTCAAAGTCCAAAAATGCATTTCATTCAAGGACTATCATGTAATTAAAGCAATTAATACATATTTTATTTCTATTTTTAGCACATAAAACTACACACAGGACACTTCTCTGCATGTAATGTATACTACATTGTACTGTGTACTTAATTACAGAAGGCAGTAATAGAAGAAATACTTGAGGGGGATTACATGCATTTTAACCTGGAATACACACACACATGTTTTATGTATGTATGTTATGGAGAGAGGTGGTGGAGTGATGGGCAGCCACCCAGAGCACTCAGTGCCTTACTCAAGGGCACCTCGGCAGTCCACCACCATACTTTGTTCCATGCTGGACTTGAACCACCCACCCTCCGGTTCCCAAGCCAAGTCTCTATGCACTGAGCTACTGCTACTAAGAGTAAAGGTACTGTTGTCATCGTTTTTATCTATAATACATCCTTTATACTGCTGCTTATTATAATAATACATCTTATAATGATTACATAAAGGTTATTTATAGGTTTTAAAAATGTAATAAATAAATACAGATATATATTGTAGCCTGTTTAAACCTTCTCTCTGGCAAAAGAAGATATTTTACATTGTATTTGAAATGTTTTCTTCATTTAAAGACAGAAAGTCTCACACTGATCAGCCTGTACAGTACAACATGATGTGCTTGTTTACTCAGGTCAGCCTGTGTTGGCTTAACATTAGCCAGCAGCTAGCTGAAAGGTGAAGACAGCAGAGGCGCTTTAACGGAAGGGTGTCATCACGCTGCTCTTCACACACCTTCACAAATCCACATTTATATTAAATTATGACATTTAAACAACGTCTTTATTAATCTGGGATGCTACTGTACAGATGCTAACTCTGTGTGACACACCAACGCATCAAATGAATCAACGGCATAATAAAAACAGCGCACGCTCACACAGACTCGTGCTGTTTTCGGTAAATTATCCGTTAAACTGTTTCGTCGGTTTGTTTGTCGGTTTTGAAATAATGCGTTATCACATCTTACCGGGCAGTTTGAGGGCACGGGATAGAGCTGCAGCCATTTCTCCTCGAACTGCAACAGAACCACGGCGACGGGAGGCAGCGGCGGTGATGAACAGCTCGCGGGCACCGAACCACCAGAGTTAGATCTGCGCCTGCCCAAAGGCATTATGGGAACTGGAGTTTTCCACGTGGCCATTTTTTTCCTCCTACGCACAAGAAATACCACAACATTAGTGTTATAGCGGCCTAAAGTTCAGTTATACGTAATATAACCATGTTATATTGTATATGTAACATTATGAAATGTAAATATATAACAGTAAATTAAATATCAAAATAGCTGTATGGTTGTGCAGGAATTACAAGTATTTACCAGGTAATGTGCAAATGTTCAGAATATTTTAAATGTGCAGATTTCTTACAAATAGAAAACTTTTATTTATACTTTTATACAAGTCAGAAATAGAACTACAACTAGATACTTGAAAAATAATAAACAATTAAATGTGACTGTAGACACTGTATGAATTATTATAGAGCATCTTTGTGTGTACTGTACCACAGAGTATTTTACACTATAAATGTGTGCACGACAGTGAGACACTACTTAGTACTTTGATGTAATAATTAATTATTTTTGAACAGATAAGGGGGTCGGGGAAGGTCCTAGTCCTACCAGGCATCTCGCAAAGTAGGCGAGTCACCTCAGCAGGCAGACCTGTGCCCTTTCAAAAATTGATCTCGTAAGTTGAACGAGGACACGGGCGTCACCCCGCGTCGTTATTTTCCTTACTCATCAGTTTAAGGCATGACCAGCTAGTCGTCGAAGACCGGTATAGACACCGTGCCCAGGTGTCCTCAGTCATGGTGATATCTAACATTTAAGACTTTGTAACTATAAAGTGTGGAGTGTTGATGCTGACGGTAAAATATGTTTGTAGCGTAAAAAAAAGTGATATTTGACCTACCTGCCAGGTGTGTGTACACACACGAGTTCATTTTGCTCTCTATTGTACATACAGGTATAGACATAAGTACAGTTTAAAAAGACGAGGGGCATGACAGGTAGGCGTAAACATAACATAAAAAACACAAAACATAAACATAAAAAATAAAAATATATATTTGCATCATAGATTTATTGCCAAGTATGTTTTTTTTAAAGTAAAAATATAAGGAAGATAAAAAATCAGCTATTAAATAATATAAACATACATACAATATGTTTTAAAATAAAAATATCTGTACAGTTAAATGTGACTGTAGACACTGTATGAATTATTATAGAGCATCTGTGTGTACTGTACTGTAAGTTAGTGCACATCAGTGAGACACTACTTAGTACTTTGATGTAATAATTCATTATTTTGAACAGTTAAGGGGGTCGGGGAAGGTCCTAGTCCCACGAGGCATCTCGCAAAGTAGGCGAGTCACCTCAGCAGGCAGACCTGTGCCCTTTCAAAAATTGATCTCGTAAGTTGAACGAGGACACGGGCGTCACCCCGCGTCGTTATTTTCCTTACTCATCAGTTTAAGGCATGACCAGCTGATCGTCGAAGACCGGTATAGACACAGTGCCCAGGTGTCCTCAGTCATGGTGTCGACCATAGTTTATTACAGTTTCGACCAACAGCTTCGAGTTGCTTGATCTCTAACATTTAAGACTTTGTAAATATTAAGGGTTGGAATGGTGTTGGCGATGGTAATTATGTTTGTGGCGTAAAAAAAGTGATATTTGTTGTGAGAATCTCGCCGCAAAGGCTCACGGGTACCACATTCATGTATCTCATTTGCATTTTGTCAAGAGTAATCGAGCGCAGATTTTTTTAGTTTTGATATTACGCTCTTAATCAACGTAGTGTGGTGTCTTTTAAGATTAGATCCACGTCGATCATTAATTATAAAACACGTGATGATCAAATAAGTAAATAAAACTACAGAATATATCGTAAATCCCTGATGGTCCGCGTGCCGGCTTCCGTTAGTCCGCGCTAAAAAAAAAAAAAAAAAACCTCTCGTGCGCGCAGGCGCAGTGAGTCAGTGTGAGAGAAAATGGCAGACGTCTCTTTGGATGAAGTGATACGACAGCGCGGTATTAACCTGAAGGCACCAGCTAAACGGTATTATAACTATCACTGCACTTACATGTGTTCTTTTATCAAGGCCGTAGCTGCTTGTAGTAACATTTCTAAACGCATAACTAAGAATTGTGAGCTGTTTGTTAGCTTGTTGGCCACCGTGAGCTAACGTTAGCCTCTGCAGCCAGCAGCGGCTACATCGTAAACGCTAGGCTAATGTAGCTGAGGTTAGATGTAGGCCGTTAACGTCGTTAAATCCGGCAAATGTGTGTTAATTACTCAACAAAACGCCGTTTTTAACCAAAATAATGGTAAGTAGTCGAGGTAACGCAGAAACCTGAAACGCTGCGTCAACGCTTGTAGCCTCAGTCGACAGACTCAGCTAGCCAAGCAAGGTAACATTTAATGTAGTGTTTTGCTGCCTCGTCTTGAATAAATGTGTTTTCTGGAAGCAGTGTTAATATATTTAACACAGTGGACAAGAAAATGTGGGAACTTATTGCACTATTCTGATGAGTGCTATAGCACCATTCATTCATTTTAACGTCGACGAGACTTTTATGAGGATGTTTTACTGTTGTTCTATTGAAACTATTCTTCCCTTTGCTTTCGTGAGCTGGTTTGGGGCCCTCACTGTTAAAAACAAAAAGCAGGCTGCAGTACATAGTTAAGGTGTGTGGCAACATTGCCCACCAACCCTCTCACTGATTTAAATACTTTATATGAGACTAGGACCTTTAGGAGGGCACAGTCAGTCCTGGCCGACCCTGAACGGCTGCTTCATGTTGTTGCCGCCTGGCCGCAGATTCTGTCTGCCTAAATGCAGAACAACTAGACACAAAAACTCTTTTGTTCCTGCTGCTATGGGGCTTTTTTTAATAACACAGGGTGAGATGTGGAACTTCTATGTAGTATTTGTTTTGTCTTTTATGTTACGTCTGCTGCTGCACAACAGATTGCCTTTAGGGAATAATAAAGATTCCTTGAACCTTAATTTAATTAAAAATTTGTTCATTCTCTCAGACCAATGTTTGGACGAGGTGCAGGAGGCGTTGGCAAAAGCTTTGATGCCAGGCAGAAGATTGGGGTTAATGATGTCAGACAGCGGCTTGGAGGAGGAGGAGGAGGAGGAGGAGGAGCAGGTAAGGGTCAGGTTTTTGCCTTCATGCTTAAAAATGCATCATCATTTATGCCCTGTTATCACTGAAAACTAACTGACTGCGTGTTATGTTTTTAGGGCTTAATACTCAGCTCATTCTTAATCTTCTTCCTCCTGTTTCCCTTCAGGGTTTCAAGTGAAGGATGCCAGAGAAAAGCTGGGTCAGAAAGATGCTCGCTTCAAAATCCGTGGCAGGGGAGCAGCTGGAGGAGTGCAGGATGCTCGTCAGATGATCAACTCGCGCAAACAGGGGCAGAATCAGTTCAGTGTCCCGCACAGACCGTGCAAAAAACAGCAGTAACGCACCAACTACAGACCCAGACACTCGTGCCACAGATACAGATACACACCAACAACAGTCTTGCCGGTGTGAACGTAAGGCAGTTTTCCCCTAATGTACAAGGACTGAATTTGAGGGGCGGTGCGACACCACAGCTGAGCAATAATAAGAGAGTGATGGATGCTCGTGATAGGCTGAGCCTCAAGAGGAGCATTGGAGGGACACAGACACAGGCAGCCACTGCACCACCCCTAAAAATAACCAAGACCATCCAGGTGAGATCAGTGACACAGCCTGCATGTGTGTATACTGGTTGAGGTGTGAAATCACAGTGATGTGCTTACTGTTGTTTCTTTTTTCAGCAACGTCCAGTAGGAATGTTAAGTGGAATACGTCCAGCTACACAGGTAGAGTTCTTGTGTTGATGAAACTATTGCTCTGGAAGGAGACACTGTTTTCTTGTATAATGGCAAAGACTCTATAAGAGTACTAAAACAGTATTTTGTCTCCTTCAGCCTGTCTCAAATGAGCATGATGGCATCTCCAGTAAACAAATAAAGATCACTACTGCTAATAGTATGCTACAATCACGGGTAAGACCTCATATACTATTTAAATGAGCACTCAGACACCTACTTGAATTATTATTTAACCTTCCATTTCTTTATTTCATACAGCCTGGTTCGGTGGGCTCCACATTTTCCATGTCAGCCCCGATCACCAAGGTGGTTAAAAATGATGCCTACACAGCCCCGCGTCCTCCTGTCCCCGTGGCTCCCACCCGGCCCAACACCAGCATGGCTGCTGCCCGGTCCTCAGCTGCAGCCTTACAACCAGTCTCAAGGACTCTCCAGCAAAGTGCAGCAGAAAGCAGCACAACAGCTCCTACTCCTCCTCAGGTAAGCATCCCTGCTGTAGCTCAGTGTGCACATCCCATGATGCCTCACCCACATTGGTTTTATAAGCTGATTACTTCATGATGGTGGCTGTGACTGTAATATAATCAGGATGAGATATTTGGCTTGTAAACATTACCACTATGTTTTTTTATGTCAGCCGTTTTGTTTGCAAATGTTTGATGGTGTGGTTCATTTCTTCCCAGCCTGTTTTCAGTCCTTTGGAGGGGACAAAAATAACGGTGAACAACCTGCATCCCCGGGTCACAGAGGAAGACATAGTTGTGAGTAAATCACACTGATTACATGTAACCTTATGTGTTGTGTTGTTATGTTTAATATTAAAACGATACACTGAGTAGTTTGGTGCTATGGTGACTCATGCGTCGTGTGTTTGTACTCCCAGGAACTGTTCTGCGTGTGCGGAGCCTTGAAACGAGCACGGCTGGTGAAGGTGGGCGTGGCCGAAGTGGTGTTTGTACGTAAAGAGGACGCCGTGAGCGCGTACAGAAAGTACAACAACCGCTGCCTGGACGGTGAGTGCCAGTGGCAAGGATGCACACATCAACTTGCTCTCTGTGTTTTTAGGCTCTAGCTTCTGTTATGCAGGATAATGATGACAGGTCTGCTGACTGGGGACATGAACCGAAGGGTAGCCAAGTTAGATGTAGTTAGCATCACTGAGACTGCCATTAACTAGACTGAGTTTGTGTGTTTTTTTGTTTTTATTATTAGTATTATTTAAATTTGAATTATCTTTCCTCTTGTCCGCCTCCAGGCCAACCCATGAAGTGTAACCTTCATATTCAGGGAAATGTCATCACTTCTGATCAGCCCATTCTATTGTAAGTACGCCCGCAAGGCTTCTTTCCTTCATTTCAAATTAAGATGTAGTTGACTTTGTTCACTCGGACATACTTTATTTTGCATATTTCCCACCAGCTGTGATTTGCCTCATAACCCGAGTGACTGGAATTCACGTTAACCTTTTTATTTATTAAGTATAAAGAACAGAGACATTCTGTTACATTTGAATATCCAGGCAGGATTTGTTTGTTTTCTTATTTAAATCAGCGTTTGAGTGTTTGACAAGCTTGTTGAAAAAAATAGCTGTTTTGCATGATGACTTTGATTTGACATCTCACCCTCTCTCCTTGACTCCTACAGGAGGCTCAGTGATACTCCAGGCGCAGGCGGCAGTACAAAAAAAGACGGCCTGCCCCCCTCCTTGTCTCGCCCCGCCGGTCAGCGAGCCTCCTCTCAGCCCACTCCAGAGGTGGACCCCCAGACCATCCTCAAAGCTCTGTTCAAGTCCACTGCACAGTCCACCTCCACCACCGAGCCCCCCAGCTCACAGGCCACTGCCTTCCGCATCAAGATATAGCTCATGTCTCGTGTGAACACACAGTCTTTTCATAAACGTATAACTGCATTCTCAGTGTTCATATACAAAACTGTGTTTTTCACCTTGACAGCAGCAGACAGCGTGCATTCTCTCTCTCATATGAAGGTGATTTTTACACATTTGATATACACGACCTCTCTGAACGTGAAATTTATGGATCAGCGTCTTGTTTTTGGTTTTATGGTTTATCCAGATATCACCTGTTTGTTCACGAGATTGACCAGCCGAAAGAAATGTGATGTGATCTGTTGTTTTATTCCAATGTGGTGGGGCATGCCAAATCAAACTGGATACATGGGGATTTTTTTTTTTTTTTAATTTGTAATTTTGTTAATTCAATGTCAGACCACTTTTTTTTTTTTTTAATATTCCAGTTTAACTCCACCAAAAAAAGGAGAAGATGCAAAAAAAGATCTAAAAAAACGAATTGACACACACACACACGCGTCATGTTTAAGGTCCTGTACACAGGTGTGTTCAGTTATACTGTCTGTAACTCTTTGGAGATTTTTGTGTACAAAGCATAGAAATAAAAGGGAACATAGATCAAACTCAACACAGTAGATACCGGGTCTCTTTAGACAGGACAAATAAAGCTGTCCTCACTACAACTCTGACTTCAACCTGAGAAGAGGTCTTCCTAGCCGAGATAACTGAAAACACTTGTGTGAGTAAATCAGGGATGGCCAGAAACTAAAGTACCATAAATTCAGTAAACCAGTTTTGAAACAGTCATTATGTTGATGCTTTTTGTTTTCACCATACTCGTGACATCCAGATTCCTGTGTGCTCCGTTTGCGACTGGTTTTTACACGGTTGTTCAGGTTTGAAGCAGTACATGTTTAATTCTTTCTAGTATTACGTACATACTTTATTTTCAATGACTGTAAATTACTTTTCTCGTAAGTCAGTGAAGAAGCCGCCTAGAGAGGTCAGATCTGTTTGTGAAATGTCGCCATTAAATATTTAGCTTTGTAGACTTTGTCTGAGACTCGTTTTTCACGTCCGCCATGTGAGGACGCATTTTTGTACAGCTCATTGTTATTTACATACTAAATATAGGCTTTCTATATATTTTAGACTAGTAATTGATTTGCACATCCTCTTAAGTGCTCTCATGATCTATCATAATTTTCTCTTCTCTGGAACTTCATATATCACATACTGTACTGTACCACAAATCAAACCCACCAAACAGCTGAAAATATTATAGTAGTATATAAGTAGCAGCTTGAGTACTCCTGAAGAAGAATAACTTTATTGATCCCTCAATGGGGGAAATTATTTTTCACTCACTTTTCACACACAAAAAGATGTGCAAATGTCGAGATGGTGGAGTGGAGCAGTAGGGGGTTCGGTACCCTGCTCAACGGCACCTTGGCAGCGCCCAGGAGGTGAACTGATACCTCTCCAGCTTCTCCCGGTCTATGCTCCATACTGTGCCCTGTGATAGACTTGACAAGCAATATATTCACAGCAGCCATTTTGACATGAAACAGTAGGTAAACACAGGCGTTACCAATTATGCTGATCAAGGTTCGTTCAGGTCAAACAGTCAGGGCGCTGCTGTCATGCATGTTGGCTCACTGGAAAGTCTCTGCTGCTCTAAATGGAACCTTAATTAGTGTCGTTGTAAATACCCACGCTGACCCGAATATTTCATGTCAAAATGGCTGCAGTGAAAAGGTCTATTATAACAGCTGCAGCTTTTTTTTTATTCCCCACCCACTTCTTGGTACAATACAGTACTATTTTGTTTGATAAATTTAGATAAAAACTAAACTAAAAGTAACATTTATGTAGAAAAAGTTTAAAGACAATGTTTGAAATTTATGGTGAAATGGGTGGAAATTCCTAAAAACATAGAACAGCAAAACAAATACATCTGATAGTTGATATCCTTGATAAGTCAAGTCAATGCTGCCATATGTACAGGACATTTCCCTCATATCCCTGGTGCAAACAGCAATATACATGAAATATAAAATATAAAATATATACAAGTTCAAAAGATATCTTAAGAAAAATACAGCAAATCTAAAAGATATAAACAGTATAAATATGGCAAATATAGAAAGATTCAGAATGAACAGTGAGATCTATCAAAAATAAAATAAAATATAATAATATAAAATAAATAAAAATAATGCTTATTTTAAAATATATGTTTAATTTATTTAATTACTTTTATATATTTATATATCATGGTTTTGATTTAAACTTTATTTTTGGGTGTGTTTATATTTATTAAAAAAATAAAAACATTTAAATTACGTACTTTTTTTTTTTTGTACTTCCGGCGTGAAAGGTCAGAACAAAATGGCGCCGTCCAAGAAGAAACATGCCAGTAACCAGCCGTGTGTTATTCCTGGAGGATTTACAGGTATTAACTGACAAAACTCAGAATATTAATCTCAGTTTTCACTATTAAACCGAGTTATCCTCGAACTAAACTTTTTCTTGCCGGGTTACACGGTTTGGGTGGTTAGCTTTAGCTCTGTCGTGCCTGTCTGTTGGGAAAGCTCGCTGTGGCGATGATGATGATAATAACTTTAATAATAATAATAATAATGTTATTGAACTGTCTCTCTCTGTGCAGAGCTGCCTTTACAGTTTAGCTCTGACAGCGCTGCACAGCACAAGCTGTATGTGAAAGAGCACAAAGTCCGAGCAGAGAAGAGCTCACGCAGACCTCTGGACCGGACTCTGTTTGTGCTTAACATCCCTCCATACTGCTCAGAGGTACAGCTCATCAGATGAATGTTTTAGATGATTTATTCAATTATGTCATTAATCTTCTTATGTGCTCTGTGTGTGTGTGTGTTTCAGGGTGTTGTCAAAGAGTTGTTCTCACAGTTTGGCAGTGTTCAGTCTGTGGAGTTGAGAGATCACCCGGGCTCCTCTCAGGAGTCTGGACCCAAACTTTCCAAAGTCTTTAAACCAGCTGCAAAACAGGTGAGTTACCAGCACGGTCTGCTGTTGGGCTGGTAGTGCATGGTTTTGTCTTTTCTGATTTGCCCCTTACACGTGAGGAGACAGGTTAGCTGGGGCCGGTTACACTGTATTTGTTATGTACACTATATTTTACCTTTCGTGTCCCCCTCCAGGGTTTCAAAGTGGGCTACGTCGTCTTCCAAAACGCCTCCAGTTTAGAAGCAGCTAAATCACACCCGCATGATGTGCCTTTGGTGGTCTGCACAGAGCAGCGTCCAGTGAGGACAGGAGTACAGAGTGAGTAAATGCTCCCGTTTTTATTAATGCAAGTTTAATATGGTTGCTTTGGGTTGACTCTTAAATCTGTATCTAGTATTACAACAGATCAAAACATATTAAAATCAGTCTTGTGACACTTTCATATCCACACATTCATTTTTCTTATACCAGAATGGATCCAGCAGTACAAAGAGTCTTTTATTCAGCCGGACAAACTGCAACAAATAGTCGACTCCTTCATGGAAGAATACGACAAGAGGAAAGAAGAGGTGAGGATTCTGCAGCTCCACCTCCAACATCGGCCACCCGCCCACCCATCTAAATCCACGTGACTGACAACTTTTTGTTGTTTTCTTTGTCACAGGTAGCTGAGAGGCAGAGGAAGGAGGCTGAGCAGCAACAAGAGGAAGACGAGGGCTGGGTTAAAGTTACAAGAGGACCAAAGGGCACCAAGGCCCGACCCCACAGCGAGGCAGCCAACAAGAAGACTCTACAGAAGGAGATGAAGAAGAAGAAGAGGAAGGAGCTCATGAACTTCTACACCTGGCAGCACAGAAACACACAGAAAGAACGTAAGTTGTACATTTAGTTGATTCTTTTCTTCATCTGCGAAGAACATTCCCTTAACGTTAAGTTAAAGATATAGAAGCTTTTGTAAAGTTATGTTTTGTTTCTTTTTCCCCAGATATTGCAGAGTTAAGGAAAAAGTTTGAGGAGGACAAACAGAGGATAGCTCTGCTGAGAGCTCAGAGAAAATTCAGACCTTACTGAGTCAACCACCTCGAATTTCCTTTGTTTATTTCTCTGCTTGTGTGTTTTAGCTGCATTATAGAGCATTTGTGTTAATAAACTATTATTCTGATTGACTTGTTTTCATGATTCTTTAATTACCATCGCACCATAATCATGTTGGTAGAAGAAACTATTTGATTAAAGGGTGACATGCAGCACCAATTACAACCTTCGTTCAAACATTTGATGTTTTTGGCCTTCAGCTTTGAATTTTATGATCAAGAACAACTCAACGATTAGCTGAGGGTCCTGCTGCCAAATCCTGAAGTACAAACGTTGCACATGACAGAAGGTGAAATGTTTTATTGAGATTCTTCACCATCAACTTTTGCATCACGAGCTTGTTCTGCCTCTGGCTTCCGACACTTCCTGATGCTGGACACTGCCATGAAAAGCAGGATCAGCAGCAAGGCAGCACCAACGCCAGAGAGCACGTACACTGTCACCTTAAACACTGAGAAACAGAGGGAAAAGATTCAATTCAAATACTGATCATTCATCACACGGTAACTATAGTTCTGTGCTGAGCTGGACTTACTTGTGTTCTGTTTGACACATGGATTGTCGTCCTGTTCGCTGTTGTTCTGTCCCAGCAGCAGTGGCCCTAAAGAGACCAGCTTGACCTGGTAGGACTCAGACGTTGCCTCTCTTTTCTGTCTATCGCCCTCAGACGCTGTGGGAGGATAGGCACAATTAAACGCCACATGCACCCGGCACATATAGTGTAAACACACGGCAAAATACTCACAAATGAAGGCGCAGCGCTGTGCACAGTCGACGTCATTTGTGCAGATTTCCACCCAGCAGTAGAAGTACATCTAAATGAGAGATTACACACAGCCATGTCTGCAGGGATACACACTGTTATATTATTGAAATATGTGGATGTGATAAACTTACTTCTTCTATGCTTGGATGGCCTGTGTGAGGGTCCAAGAAGGCAAACGTCTTGACATCAAACCTCCTGACTTGGGAGTGGGAGGTGGTCTTCCCCTGCTTGTCCACAGGGACGGAGCTTCTCAAGTTATCCAAAGGGTTGGGACATCTACCAAGGGTGGAGATTTAAGAAAAAAAAAGTCAGCTGCTCAGTGACCTACATAATTTCAGTGATCTCATCTCAGTAACTAGCTCCACCTTACCCATCATAGAGAAGCGTCCACACAGAGTGTCGAGACTCCGGGTAGGCAAAGCAGTCCTGTACACGCAGGGAGAGTGTAGGGTCTGGGGACGGCTGGGCGATGGAGATCTCCACGTATGCAGCTTTACGCAGGGGCAAGGTCAGAGGAAGCTGGTCCTCAGGAAAGAAGGATGTGAAGGATGCATCTAGAGGAATAAATAAGTTTTGTTTTAAGGACTAAATTAAACCCACACTTGAGTGATCGCGTACTACCCTCTATTATATTACCTTTGGCTATCTTCATCTGCACTCTGAGGGTTCCCAGTGCGACCACAGGAGGTGGGTTAGTCACTGCGTACAAGGACCGCAAGTCCACTGCACGCTTTAAATCTGACGCCTCATATTCACACTGGACCTGGAGACTAAAAACCATCATAACTTGTGAGATTAATTATATTTGTAATCACTCTGCCAGAGCCACCAGCTTTACAGCAGTGTAGAGGATGTAAAAATACTCGCCTAAATGGTGAACCTTTGGTTATACTTTTTGTATCCAGCTCCTCCACCTCCACCTCATAGATCCTCACATCTCCATCTACCTAAAAGCCAAGCAGAGACAAAAGGTTCAGAAAAGTCTATCAACTATTTACTGATATTAAAAACATGCAAAGATATCTTATTTTTGGATGACCTTCATCTTTGCACCACAGTCCATGACTCCAATCTTGAAGACGGCAGTGTCTGGGGTGGTGACCACTGGGTAACACTGTGGCTGATCTTTGATCACGAGGCTGCTGGGATCGATGGGTGGGTCTGTGTCTGTGGCCTTTATTGAGAACACAAAGTGTCCATCCAGAGAGCAGGCTGAAGGGAGCGTCAACACGCAGGAAAATGTAGGCTTGTTTACACTTTTAAAAAGAATGCATGCAGCACTTTCATAAGACAAATGCCAATCTTACCATTGAGTTTGTAGAAGCAGGTTAAATCAGAAGCGTCATAGCAGCATCCCAGTTTGTAGCAGGCGTCACTAGAAATGCTATGGTGCCCACAGTCCACTCGCAGAGCCCTTTCTATGTCACAATTTCCAGGTAACGCTGGAGAGGAGGCATGTTTTTAGTATTGTGAGTGAACTTTCAACCAGGCTCCAAAGGAAAAAAAATGATTGATGAAAAGTGAGCACTGACTTCAGACACAGAAGACATAACTGTGTCAATGAGCTTGTTTACGCCTATCAGCTGCCTCCACTCACGTGTTGGGATAAGCTGAGTCCTCTCACTGTGTCTCTTTATCAGAGGACAGCTGATGTTCACCCTGAACCACCGATCCTCTCCTGTCAGTTGTACCTGCAGAGGGATGACCACTCTGCTGCCCTGAGGATCAAAAGGTCGTCACAATATGGATGTTAAAAAGACCATATAGACACCATTTTGTATTTACATGCACACATAAACACACACTGCATATTCCTTCTGTAAACTTCTTAAAACTCATTCTTTAACAAACTATAGCTTTGGCAAGTTGACATCATTTGAGTTAAATGACGGTTGTACCTGTAGATGTATTTTAAGGCCTATTTCATGAGAAAAATTTGGACCTCCATAGTCTGGTTCATCCTATTAATGGAGCATGTTCATCTATTCCAACAATAGTATGCACCACGTAGCCATCATAGTACTGATGAAGGAGACATGTTCTCCAAGAGATTAATGTACTTTGGTGCAAAAACTGCAAAGCAAGTAGCAGACTGTTTGCACACACAGACAAAGATCTTTGTTGTCTAGTCATAATAACCACCGTTATGCCTTCACTTTATTCTGCATGTTAACACAAATCAGTGAACTGTGTCTAGGTATGACAAACTGAACTGTATCAATCACTTAAAGATATCGTGGGGAAGGTGCGATGTCTTGGTCAAGTTGAGTGTTACTAATGCTGAGGAGATAATAAATCAATCAGGTAACTTATTTTACCTCAGTGTGTGCATAGCAGCTGTCATATCTGCTGAGGAAGGAGAGGCTCTGGTTTCTGTCTCTGCTCAGTCTGACTCCACAGGACCCCTCAGAGAGGGGGACTGGGATTGTGGCCCCTGTCAAGTCTGTCAAAAACGAAGAAGCACGACTTAGAAAGAAGCTTGTACTGAGACAGTTTTTGCCATCCATCTCTTTACTTATGCTAAAGTGACAAAGAAAGCGCCCTTACCTTTAACATGTACGTTACTTTTGACCAGCGGTCCAAACACAGCTCTTATCCTCCGGGCAGAGCAGGTGACTTTCGGTAAGACGAGCTGCTCGGTCGTTTTCTTCACCTGGACGGTTGAGAAACACCAACAGTGCGGAGCCACGAGGCCGAAAATTAAAGAAACCAAACACAACTTTGCACAATTCATCTTCTTATTCTTTTTTAATATATATATATATATTGACTTGATACGGTTTTAGTCCCAGAGATATCAGGTCCTTCCTTTGACACTGAGGAGGGGGTCACGTGACTTCTGTTAATTAGTGTTAATTAGTGTGGAGCTTGCAGGGGGGAAAAAACAGATTTTCTCAGCGTTGTTCACCTGAGAGGTTGACGCTGGGACAGAATAATGTTCTAATTAATATAAAGGTCAGTGTTTAAATAATACATATCATGCTGGCTCACTGTTTCCTCGGGGAGCACATTAAATGAAATCATTGCGTAACTCGCAGGCCTTGCCAACCTCACCCCGTCTCCCTCTCCCTATGGCCATGCTTGTACCATCTCATCGTTACATAAGCAATCTTAAACCTTTAGTCACTGCTGCATCATGTCAGGCTGTCCATTTATGCTGTCCTGATACATCTGTGACCACTAAAAGGCCATTTATTCTTCAAGTTTGAAACTAATGATATAAGTGGCCTCTCAGCTGAGTGCTGAGACAGGCTTTCATGTCCTTTATTGATATTTCATTTGAATGGTTTCAATCAGGTTGTCTTTACCCAGACTCATTCTGACAAGGACATGCTGCATTTCTGTACAACCAAAACAACAACTCAGATCTAATTGGAAATGGAACAAAGACAACTGAGAAATGTTGTTATTTTTGCAAAATTATATCCCCATTTTGAAACTGATTGCAGTGACAAAGTCAGCTGGGATAGGCTACAGAAAATGGATGGACATACACAGGTTTTGGAACAACATATGCTACAAAGTAGACTTTTTCAATGACAGCTTTCATTATTTCAGCAAGACAATGCCAAACACATTGTGCATGTATTCCAGCAGTCCCTGTGCTAAACTGGCCTGCCTGCAGCCCAGAGTTATGACAAAGAATGGGAAACATTCCACTTTCAATATTACAACAATAGACCTTTTAGAACTAGTAAACACAGGTGTTTCCAATGATAAGGTCCTGTTCCACTCAGGGTCAAGGTGCTGCTGCTGCTGTTGTTGTTGTGCACTGGAAAGTCTCTGCTGCAATAAATGGAACAGAGCCTTAATTAGAAGTAGAAGAAGAAGAAGAAGAAGAGATACTTTTATTAATTAGAAATTCTAAGGTGCAGGCTTGTACAGCTGTGAGGACATGGAGCTCTTTGGATCATGTTGAGGTTGTCTCATTGGACGGAACCTGTTGATGTTCACACTCTGATGTCAAACAATGATCTGAACATGTCTGCAGCAGTCTATATGCTTAATGACGCTGACAGTCTCCTGGTAAAGTATCACGAGTTGTCAGCTGTCGTGACGTAACCCGAGTGACGTTTCTCGGGCATCCCCGTCGTCGTCGGGCTGACGGACTTTAGCACACACACACACACACACACACACACAGTCATCATCAGGAGAGCGGCGGACAGTCTCCAAAAACAAAACATGGCTTTGAATCGGAATCACTCGCAAAACGGCGGCGTGTTGGTCACCAACGGAGAGAGGTGCGTGTTACCTGTGTGTGTGTGTGTGGCTGATTTAAACAACCAGCTGGCTGTCGCCTCTCTTTGTTGGCTTGTTTACCTTCAGTGCGTAGTCTACGCAATGCTAACCAACAGCTAGCCTCCCAGCCGTTAGCTGGCCTGCTAGCGCCTGTCCATAGCTGGTGTTAGCGTTAGCTACGTAGGTCATTTCTGGACAATTCAGGTGCTGTGTTCACTGTTTTGTATTAGTTTTATACAATAATGACACATTTTATTGTCTCGTCGTATCTTTGACGGTTGACTTACACAAGATGGCTAACTTGTTACGTTAGCCGACTATCAAAACAGGAAGCAGCAGAGGTAGCTGTCGTTTGGATGTTGACATCTAGTTCAAACATATATCGTGTTAACTCCTCACTATATTAAACAAATCTCACATGCACGGTCATATTATGTATCATAACTGTATGTAAATATTTAATAGGGGCTGTAACAGATTACTTTATTTCCACTTTACTGCTCATTATAATTTATTTACCCTCACTGTTTACATTTAGTCTGTTGTACATAGATATGTATATACTGTATACCTCATGTACATAACACATCACCAGCCCTTTACCCAGTCTGTCAGTGTCTATAGATAGATACACATATGTATATTTCTGCATATATATCTCTTTATATATGCTGATTCTGCTTCTTGTCTTCTCTCAGTGTTTTAAGGGAATGTAAGAATGTGGAGCTGTCATTCAGCGATGTCGCCTGCAAGACAGACCTGCTGAAAGGGACCAAGAAGGGCACCATTTACCTCACACCGTACAGGGTACAACCGCAGTGACATCAACCATATCTAACATACTGATGATGCATACGCCCCGTTGTAACTCTCTCGTCTCTTCCCCTCGTTCGTCGGCTCAGTTGCTGTTCGTGTCCAGTAACACCAAGGATTGCCTGGGCTCAGCCATGTTCCCTTATTATTTGATGAAGGGCTGCAGCATCGAGCAGCCAGTGTTTGCAGCCAACTACATTAAAGGGACCGTGTCAGCTGAGGCTGGTGGTAGGTGATCTTTTTTTTTTTTTTAACTCTTATCAGTGCGTGGTTATATTCATAATGTAAAATACAGTATATATGAGATAAGATAGACTTTATTGATCCCACATCAGTGGCTCACAATATACAAGGTGGATAAGATACTCACAGTGAAATAGAGGTGCCCTGGTGGCTCAACAGGTGAGGCTGAGTCCTTCTCGCAGTGATCCAGTTGCGACTCCGGCCCGTGGACCGCAGACGTTTCCTTCGCTGTGTGTCGTTCTCTTCCTGCTCTCCTGTTTGCATTATCTTCAAAATACTTACCTGTCACCTCTGTCACAATAAAACACAAGTGTAGCTTTTTTTTTTTTTTTTTGTATTTATTCTAAATGTCAGAATCAACTCTCTCATCAGGTGGCTGGGAGGGCCAGGCCCATTTCAAGTTGTCCTTTCCCAGTGGAGGAGCCATTGAGGTTGGACAGCATCTCTTCAAGCTGGCCACAAATGGTTTGTATTATAGTTTCCTCTAATGCTTTAGAGTGCTAAATATTATTAGAATGCAGGAGTAATGTGAATGTGAAAAATCTAGAGCCAGTAGTTTGTCTGTTCGACTCTGTAGAAGAGGACCTGTGGCGTCTGCAGATATAAAAGTATAAAAATATTATTTTCAGGTGATTCTATACTAATCAAAACATAGTTATGCATATTATATTTCATTTTTTCTGTATTTTATCTCCTAAATCTTACACCCATAACCTTTGCGGTCCAGTTTTATTCGTTACTCTTGTTGTTGTGTTTCAGCTTCTCGTGCTGCTCCCGCCCAAACGGCGCTGCCTCTTACGGCTATCCTTCACCTGGAATGATGAATGGCTACGGCCCACCTCCAGCTGCTCCTCCCGCCTATCCTTACCCACCACCTCCGCAGCAGAATGGATTCTACCAGGGCCCTACACCTGCTGCTGGCAACATGGGCTACCCCTGTCCCACACCCACTGCAGGTACGTTTGTAATTTGAATGTCAGATTCTACTGAAGGTATCCAGGACAGATGAAGTGCTTTTAGGTTGCTCAAACTATAAATGTCACTGGATAAAATGAGCTTAAAACAATGTCCACTTTTGTTCTTTCACTTTCATGGTCAATAAATTCAACGTATAAAAACACAGTGGGTCTCTAAGATGCGTGCAGACATTCATAGTTTTTAGCCTTTAGGTTATGTTTGTCGTGTTTGTTTTTGTCTCCACGTTTTTCGTCAAACATCCTCATTGCACATAAGTTATAACCCTCGAGGCACAAAAACGCTGCGGTTTCTCTTTTCCTGTCAGCGTCTCATTTTTTTGTTTTTGTCTTTGCTTTGTAACTAATTGCCCACACAGACTCTAACCTCCTTTGACCTTAAAACTCCATCCCTTTCTGTGTTCCAGGAATGTACCCATCTGGTTTCGACTACATGGCACCACCTCCTCCCTACCCTGGGCCACCCCAAAATTGGGCTGCACCCCCTCAGAACTGGACAGCAACAGGACCACCACCACCTCCAGGTCTATTTTTCTCTCTCTCTCACTTTAATCTTCCTCTTTGTACGTCTGTGTCACTGCACCCGTCAGATCCGATCCGTCTGCCTCAAAGTGAATCACTTTGAATCACGCCATCAAAAAAAAAAAAAAAAGGGGGTGCCGATGTCTCATCTGCTACACATCAAAAATACAAAGGATAAACAATCCCCCGTCCCCCTCTCCAGTCCCGTTTTCATTTCTAGCACCTTGTGGATTTCGTAAAAGTCTCACCCTTGCACGCGGGGTGAGCTCGGTACGCTCGCACCGAAACGTCAGCTTGGCGTTGCTCTATTTTAAGAAGAGCTCGAGTAGGACGTTTCCCTCTGTGCGTCCTCGGGTTGTGCCGGTAGATTTAGTCTCCTTGAGGATTCCTCGAGCTGTCAGTCGCCGTGCTTCACATGACTAACGCCGTGCTCCTCACATCAGCTCTCCTTATGACGTTAAGAGTCTGTTCCTAAAAATATGCTCAGCTCTAATTAACATCTGTCTTTATCTCCCTGTCTCATGCCACGTCTTGTCTCATGCGCAGGTAACTCGAAGGCGGCCGAAGCAGCAGGCAGTGCGTATTACAATCCCAGCAATCCACACAATGTCTATATGCCCATGGTAAGCTGCTTCTCTTCAGTCTGTTAGGAAGTGACTTGTGACTTCTACGTTAACGGTCCTCGTATAATATCTTTGTCTCTTTCTTCCCACACAGGAGCGACCTCCACCATACGCACCTTATCCAAACTCTCCTGACAAGAAACACAACTAAGCCTCAGGCATCATCACTTCAGTGACACTCCTCTCTCTCTCTCTCTCTCTCTCTCTCTGTAACTTAAATATATTCTTAAAGAAGGACTAATGATAACGGATATCCACTTGATTGTTGAATACAGAAAAAGGAAAAAAAAGCAAGTAATAGAGGGCTCAGCGATAATTCACGATGAATTAATAATATTTTGGATACTGGAAATAAAGCAGTCGCAGCTTTTTAGATACTGCTTTCCCCTTTTTACTTAAGTTCTTTGAAATGATTGACAACTTGTAACTAGCTTTTTTCTGAGACTCATCATTAACATTCTCAGTGATGGGGGGATTTATTTAGTTCTGTCTAATACTCTAGATAAGGTAAAGGGCACCTGAACTGTCCTTGTTAAGAGCTGAAAGGAAGGAGGAAGTATGGGGAATGTATTTTTTAAGACAGATTTATTACCAAAACCTTTTGTAGCAATTTTCTTGATTGCAGTTCCTATAGTTAATAACAATAGCTACTCCTGTTTTAAAAAAAAAAAAAAAAAGTATTTTTGCAGTATCATTGAAGGTACCATGTGTATTTCCTATTCAGTAGTTTTGCGTTGAGTAGTTTGTCCATATACAAAACCAGAGCTGGGTTTGAGTAGTGTTTAGTAATTCAATATCCGACTGATTCTCATATTATGACTAGAGGTTTCCTCCATGTATGTGATCTTGTACGTTACAGTCAAAGTTAATTCCATTCACTGTATAACCCAAGCCTCTCAGTCTCCATCATAATTTTAATATATGTAACGGAGGGTTTTGTTATGAAAAGGAGCAGCGCGTTGTTTGAAAGAATAAAAGGGAGGAGGATCAGAAAGATTTCCTACATAACATAAATCTATGTATGTGCAATATTCCAATCTCACATAACCAGGTTATAGGTGACAGGCTGGGGTTACCCGAATGACCCCGAGCCTCTACTAGCTTCTGTTGTATTCATGTATGCAAAGCCGAGCTGAAACCAGAACTCCACTCTTTGTGTAATTACACTAGTGTGGGGTTACAGGGCCATTTCGTTACATTAAGGGGCTCATCAGTGTTTTTGCCTGCTGTTTGAAACTTCTGAATGAAAACCATTTATTCCTGAGTAAAAACGTTGGGGGTGAGGCGTCAACAGGCTGTGTAATTGCATCCCCTTCATAGTGCGTCAGTTAACACTGTTTGAAGGACGATTTGCACACAGTTGTAGTAAGTAGAAGATTTTTTTCTTCTTCTTCTTTTCTTTTGGGTTGTTTTAGTTTGCTTGAATTAATCAAATGTCTGTATATTAATATCTCTTTTGCAGTTCTTATTCCTCTTGCTGAGTTTTGTCTGTCAATTCAAATCTAATAAATGAGTCAATTATTGAATTTTTTGCCTTTTGATATTGGCGTCATTTATCTGATCTTCATAAGTTTGAAATGCTGAATGACTTCAGATGTAACACACACTAATGTATCTAATCCTCATGTTTTAAACCCCTTAATTTGATTAAATATCTAATGTCTGTGTCTGTCTAGTCAGTGATTTTTTTTCTTTATCTGTAATTTGCATTGTTTTACGCTTAAACTATATGAAACACTGAGTGAGATTAATTAATTAATCTAGGGGTGCAGGGGTGGCCTCAGCGTGTCATAGAGCCACCCTTTAAGGACCGCCCACAAAATCCTGGACTGAAAACTGTTTGAACTCCACATTTTAGTAATTTTCACACGTTTTCAGCAACTATTTTCAACATATTTAATGTATTTTGAAAGAAATCTCTTTAAATAGTATCAGCAGTCTTCTAATTAAAGACTTAATATAAATAAAACCTGATAATTTCACGTAAATAACGCAGTGCCTTTTTAATCTTTTCTGTTTCTTGACGTTTCTCTTGTTGTGGTTCGTGCTCAGCTGCTCTTTTTGTATGCAGTTGTGGTTACAGACCTCCCTACACTTGCATTTTGAGTGTTATCTTTTTGCCAATAAAGAGACAAAACACACAGAATTTTCTCTCTAAATTTCCTCATCTCAAGTACTTAAACACACCTGATCATACACTGACTCTCTTCTCCAACTCTCCCCCGTTTCTCTTCTCTCCTTGATTCAAACACAGGAACAACAGGGGCTCTCTTACATACAGATACGAAGAGACAGATCCCCCACTCAAATTCTCTCCTTCCTGGTTACCTCCTGTCTCCCTGCCGCCATCCGACACCGGTCAACCTCTGAACTCCTCCACCAACCAACGACCCCAATTTCTCCTCTCATCTCTTATTCCTCGATCCCTCATCCCTCCTACAGCACATCATCTCGGCTCACCTATATCCACAAGATGCAATAAACCGGTCTAAACTTAAATCCATGTTGATGTGGTCTTTGTTAGTGAATAATATTGTTATCGGAATTCTAGTTAAAATCCATCGTGACTGATCCCTGACAGCGTTTCACACCATGAAGAAATAAGACGATTAGAACGATCTACACTCTTACTGAATATTATATTTATTATGTTATGAAACACTATCAAACCTGAACATTATATTCACTCTTAATCACAGAAAAGCACACTGTACAGTAAGTATCTCATAACACAGATTCAAGAGTCTGATTAAATAAATAAATAAATAAATAAAGATGGCATTGTCATGCACTAAAACACAAAATATCCACGACACACAAATAGATCAACACGTAGCCACAAAAGTCTATAACGACACATATAACTAGCTATCTAATTTCCACTCACAGCTGTCCGCACAGACTATAGTTCTACTTTATGGCTCAACTCCTATTTTTTCCAGTTCCTTCACTCAGGAAAAGGAAGTGTGCTTTTTACTACCGAGTATCTAATGAAGTTAATTCTATACATTGCTCTGTAGCCGTCATTACAGATGTGTAAGCCCTACTGTGCGTTCCTCGGGGGGACAAGAGCTCTACAGGGACTTGTTGGTTGTGTTTAAATGCAGACTGATATTAGATTATGCACTGAGTTACTTAGATAAAAGTTTCTTTAGGGTCTATTTTCCCTCGGCTTAGAGAACTGAACTCTGTCACAGTGCTACGTACTGTTTATCACGTTGTTTCGAAAGTGGAAACAAAAATGAAGATGATGAAATGGGAGAATGTTGTCCCATTGTTTGAACAGCTAGTGATAAGCAGAAGATCAGATGGGTAAAGGCAACATGGGTAATCTCTTTCTGTCCATTCTGGGTTCAAAGGTCACCATATTGCTCTTACCAATCGAATACTGTTAGAGCTACAGGATTGTCAGTAGTGAAAGGGTGATTAAGAATTCAGCACGAGACTCAGATCTGATCCAACGGCTCCTACGGCTCCTCCTGTAGAAACCACACCTCGTTGCGGCGTCCGTAAGGCTTGAGCGGTGGGTCGTAGCTGCAGCAGAAGTACTGCTTACGCTGAAAGGGGGCCGTCTCGCCAAGGGTGCGCGTCAACGCAAGGCCTCTGCTCGGTACTCGGTCTCCCTGCGAAGCCTCCAAACTGCCTGTGGAAGATAATTTGGATGTTAGTTTAATTGGGTGAATTATGTGGACTTTTTTTTTTTTTTTTACTGGATGTGCTGGGAGTGGACCCGAAAGGCACACATGCACACTGATATTTGCACCAGTGAGGTCAAGTAAAGCTGCCTTGGGAGCTGCTCTGCCATAATAACCCTGCAGGAGAGTGAACATATTAACTAAGGCCTCTAAAAATAAGATAGCTACTAGTGCATTTGGGTCAGGTGGGGTAACTGACAAAATAATAACTAGTACAGTACAATCTTAACACTCTCTTACACATGGGAGGCATCGTAAAGTCTTGTTCCTTGTGTGGACACGTCAACATTTTGAAATGAAACACCTACAGAGCGTAGACAGTCATGCCGGGCCGCTCCTCAATCTTGACAGCACTATCGGTGGGAGTCGGGGGGCTTTGCTGGTAGCTCGAGGGGATGCGGATGGCGACCATCAAACGGCGAGACAGAACGCCGTCGTTCCTGGGTACACCGTGATGATGAGGGGAGCTGCTGTGCCCATGGCCTCATCTTAGAAGAAGAAGTGTGAGACAGAAAGTGTGTTTAAAAAAAAAAAGAAGAAGAGACAACAGAGGAACTCCACTATCCTTCCATCTAAAGGTCAGGATCTGTGGGATTTTATGAGGAGTACGTCATATAATATCATTATGCAGAAGCCAAGAGTGAGAGTTTTTAATCCAGACACTGCAAAACAGGCCATGTAAATTGCACCTCTATAAATAGCAAACAAATTAAATGACGATTCTGCACTGAGGCCTAGTTTTCAGACCGCATTTTTAGTTTGGTGAGGTTATATTTGTCTGATGACCTAAAGTGTGGAGACATGACCTGAAAGGACATTACACTATTTAAATATATCCTCCACTGAAGCTAAGCCCTTTTGAAGTGAGCCAGCTGAAACTGAAATAAGAAAACACTTCAAATGAGGCATATATTGATGTTATTAATTCAGCTTCAGAGCAGCCACGGTTTAAATTAAGTGAGTATTAAGTAAGGAGCACAGCTAGGAATATGATTTTTAAAGTACTGAGACGACAAAACACAGTTTAGCATCTAACCAGTGTAAATGTACATATGTATAAGAATATATAAATAACAGTGCAGATAAATATGTATTATGTTATAAGATATATACAGTATTAACAGTATGGACAGATTGAAATGAATGAAGATATTACAGCTCGTATAGCAGCCATATAAATGTAATTATTGGTGTAATCATGTAGTACCGGTTAATTAAGCTGAGATACGTTGTTTCAGTATGAAATATAATATATATGAATATATATATTTACAGTATCAACAGTATTAACAGTAATGGTGCAGTTGTGCATACAAGTGATTAAATATAGCTAACATCATACACAGAATAAACTAGATATGAATATGAATGCACTATGTACAGTACAGACAGTAGTATATGAATACACGATAGATATTTACAGTAAGACAGGTCAGAGTACACCCAGCCTAGTATGAAATAGTAATAAAAAAATAATAATAAAATCTGAAAGATTTATTATTTTTATAAACTGCAGGATTGGATGGTTAGTCAGATAAAAAAAGATGAATCTAATATAAAAAAAAACTTAATAAATAAAACTTATGAGCTCGGGAGAGGAACAGGAAAGATAGCAGTTCATGAGCCAAATTATAATCCTATAATGTTAGTGAGCATATTTTAGCACGCTGAAGCCACCAGGAATTAGATTTTCTGCCTGTCTTACCTTGTTCATTGCTCCCGCCGATGTACATAAGCAGCTTCCTCACCAGCTCGCCCGTCACTTGGTCGAATGTTCGGCCCTCAGAGGAGACAACAGCGTATTTGGAACCGTCGTACCGCCGCACCTCAAAGCTGACGCCATCCTATAATGGGAAAGAAAGGGAAATCAGCTACAGCTACACATTGTGGCATGCACAAATGCATAAATCCCTCATCCATATACACCCACACACACACACACACAAACAAACACAGCTGTTTTCGTCCTGGGGATGGGTGTAGGGGAGATGTTGAGCTCAGATATGATTCACCTCTGACATACTCATGTTAAAAAATCTTGTTTCTAAGGACCAAAGCCTTGAACTGGCAGCGTTTACACTTGTGTGTGTACGTGTGTGTGTGTGTGACTGCACACAACGTGGGTGTGTTAAAAAAGCAGGTGAAACACATTTACGACGATTTCATTTCATTTCTTCTTCTGCTCTGCAGTGTTCAGTCAGCCTACGGTGAATAATGGGCAAGAGATGAACAGTCTTACGTAACAGCAAACACACACACACATACACACACAACTCACCCCCCCCCCAAAACACAGCATTAATATGATGCAACAGTTTTGCATTAAGTATGATTAAGAGAGGCTAATGTGGAGCACAGTCACTCAACTACGCTGCTGAGCAATAACTTTAATATGTTTTGAAGGAATCTGGTCACTGTGATGCAGGTTTCTAATACAGCTGCTCATTCCACTAATGTGATTATGCTGGGTGTGTGTTTTTATGGTGTAACGCTGTGTGTGTGTGTGTGTGTGTGTGTGTGTGTGTTTGTATAATGATGTTAAGCACTGGAATTTCATTTCATAATGCCGTTCATTCTCCTTGCAGTGTTTACCATCGATCTGTAAGAAGCTGCTGTAAAATATCCGTTATTATGCAGATGATGTGCTTTATTATATGTAATACACCAGTATATACCAGCAGCAAAGACACAACAGTGGGCATCATTTCCACTGCATGCTCGTGGTATGCAGTGGAAACACTGTGTTTTCTCTTCCCCTGAAGGAAAACTCAAATCTAAAAATATCCTCCAAATGAATTCATCTTCATCTTGCGTATGAATTTGTGACTTTTGGTCTATTTACATGCTTCCAGTTTGTGTTTCACCCGCCTAATCTCATGCAAACCCAACCTTTAAACGTGGTCCAGTGATCAGACGACGCAGCCGCATTCATTCCTCAAGATAACACTATGTTATCATGAAGCTCTAACTTGTGACAGGTACTCCAGCTCCTGCATAGTAATTACACGGGTTCAGCTCTGTATGGCTTGTCAGGGGGACCACCATTAACATTGTGTACGGGTGACATACCATGAAAGCAGAGTCTGACTTCAGTTAAGCAGTGCAATTAATTTGTCTGTCATGTGTCTGTGCTTTGCATGCATGTGTGTGTTTAGCTGCCATCTTATGCCAGAGCTTATACCCTGATAATTACTCTGTGCCTGAACAGAGCACACAAAAGGTGTTATCAACACTGCCACTGTCTCATTTCATGTTCTGTGAAAATAATCTTCTACATTCATTAGCGAACTCCAAACCGAACTCCACTTAAACGTCGCTGTTGCTCTGCTGCTGTGAATGTGTGTATGCGTGCGCATACGCATGTGTGTATGCCCTGGCCTCCTGTATTCTATGTCAGTTTTAATTAAGAGTGTAAGGTGTCAGAGTCAGAGTCGGGCGGTCTACAGATCAGGTGGCAAGCTCTGATTTCAATACCGGCTGTTTAAAGAAGTCAGTCAGGTCCAGAGATTTGATGAAGCTTGAACTCTGACTTTTTTTCAAGGCTGTTTAATGAGCAGGAAGTGTTGGCCCTTGGACAGGATGCTCCAGTCACTAATCACTAACTGTGACTCAGTTTCCAGCAAATCTCAATCAAATGTAATTTTCTCAAATAGCTCAGTTTAAATGTGAGTATTCATAACCGGAATCATAAAAACATTGTTATTTGTGCACAACTGCTGGCTTGAAACTGTCTTTTTTTTGCTTCAGACAATGGATGTTAGTATGCGGCGTCAGAACAGATCTGCCTCCCCGTGCGGGTAAATGTGTCAGTTTGGGTCAGTTGGGTCTGTGCCAGTCTGGTCAGTCCTCTTTGTCTCAGTCAGCACGCCTTTGTGTCTCTATCAAAAGTTAACTCCACTCCAAACAAAGCCACTTTCAAACCCCACCACCAATGCCAAACATGACATTACATGGCTACATGCACATTTACAGTAATGCACTATGGGTCAGCAGGGCACGAGAGAAGGACCTCGAAAGGGCTGTTCTGCAACACACATCACTGAGTTTAGTGGAATCTTTCCAAAGTGTGCATACATTGAACATTAAACATAACAAGCAGGTGTGGTGGTGTTGACATGGAGATGCCCTTCCTCCTCTAACACTGTCCTCATCGGTGTATCAGTGTGCGCACCCAATCCATATCTGAGCTCATGGGTTAACCACAAACACGTCTGATCTGCATCCTCTTCCAGGGCAGGGTCAGTTAGCTCGTCCCCTGTGGTTTCCCGTGCATCTATACACGCACATGCATCTACAGTGTCATGGTGGAAAAAAAAGACAGTGACACAGTGACCCACAGCTTTGCGCGCAACAACAAATAGGGAATATCTATCTGGCTTTAATCTAATGTGTGTGTGTGTGTGTGTGTGTGTGTGTGTGTGTGTGTGTGTGTGTGTGTGTGTGTGTGTGATTGCTTAAAGGTTACACAGAAGTCAACATCATCATATTTATTGTTGATTGGCAGAGGACCTCTGGCTGCTTTGCTCCACACTGCGGCTCAGCGGGCATTCTATAGGTCACACGCAATTAACAGCCAGGCTTGTTAGTCAAGGTTCCAGAGGTCGTGATAACGGCACATGACACGTTTAAGACAAAATTGCCACAATATAACCCAGTTAGTGTGAAGCGCCGGATGAAATATTCATGCAAACAGAAGGAGAAACCGTGCGTCTTTACAGTACTGTGCGTAATTAAGCCATGGAGAGAGGCGCACAGGACAGAATACGCAAAATCCTCAAAGACATCACGGTGATGGAGTTGTGTGTGACAGGTGTCAACACACTGCTTACCTTCGTCTCACTGCTGAGCAGTTTGTACTCCGTCTCCTCGGTGTTCCCGAAGAGCGAATTCTTGATCATGCCAAACATGTCGCCAGGTCACCTCTCCTCTCTCCGCTCCTTTGGTTTGTTGTTCGTCCTCCCTTATGTGCCCTTTTTAAAAAAATGGAAAACAACCTTCTCCCTCGGCTGTCGACCTCAACTTCTGAAAAAAACCAAGAGATAACTTTCTAGCCAGATGTTCCAAAGCGCAAATTCTCCTCCAGAGAAGAGTGCGCGCCTTGTGCCACTGAGCACAGAGCTCTCCTCCTCTCTCTTCTTTAAATTAAGGAGACAGAAGTTGCAGATGCTGACTCCTCACCCTTTTGCCGAACCAAGGAATGAACAAAATCAGCCTCCAGTCTGATGGGTGGAGTGTCTCCGCCCTCCTCCTCCTCCTCCTCCTCCTCCTCCTCTTCTCTTCTCTTCCTCTTCTCACCAGCTTGACGCTCACTTATATCACCACCTTTCACTCACAAACGCTTACGTTCACTTAAACAGCTTGGGGCTCGTTTCCTCCAGGTTAGTTCAGGTTGTGCTGTCAGTAAAAATAAGGTGACTTAACTGTGGCATGAGATGCAGCATCGTGGTCTACAGGGAGTCACAAAACCCATCAGTGCCACTCAGCTTCTGTTTGGGTTTCTCCCTCATCCTGTTTGTCATGTCTGTCTGTTCCACGGTGCAGAAAACAGTGAAGCATTGAGAAGCACATTTACATCCAGCTGTGCGTGCACAAGCTGTTGGTTTGTCAGTACGCATTGGACTTTCTTTCCAGGCTGAATGTGTGTGTGTGTGTGTGTTTTAGTTTGGGGCTGCACACTGGCCTCACATCCTACTGCCTGTGTCACTGTGAGTTGTTTGCTTCAGGGTTAGCCTATTTAAATTCTCACTGAAGGCAATGTTAGTCACCACCGGAGAGTAAAAAGAAGCAGGAAGGGGATATTAAATGAAAAAAAAAAGAAGTGGGATGGATAACATTGGGCGAGAAAAGCGGAGGTACTGTATGAGAGAGCCGTGGACTGAGGGAAAAAAGGCAACAGAGAGAAGAGAGAGGAGTCTATCCGAGCTAATAGTCACAGAGACACCACACGATATATAACGTAATTTGATTTGGTTTTTATTTCTGTTGAGTCATGGAGCTCCTGATTCAAATTTTGAGGATGCAGCTTGTGTCGTTTCAGCTTCCCTGTGTTTGGCATGTACTGTGATGATGTTTGAGACGGTTGTCCCGTTACATAATGTTGCACAAGGCACTGATGCACAAGGAAACAGCATGCTGGCCTCTTTATACCTCTGTGAGCTACCTTGAAATAAAAAAAAAAAAAAAAAAAACAGTGACTATAAATAGGTGGCAACTGGTCTTTACTATTCAACAGTGAGCTGCACAGTTCATACAAAATGCCTCAAACGTCTTCTGCATCAGCAACAAACACTGAAAGACCACTGATGGGATGTTTCCTTAACTACAGTTTAAACAGTCCCCACACTGTCGCCGGGTTGCATTAAGGACTGTGTATTATGTTCCTCTTCGCTGTCCGCCCCAACGTAGAGTGAAGACAGCTGCGACATAGGCAGCATATGCATCAGTGGACAAGTCTAATGGGACAAACTGTAAAGAATCCCACAAACAATTGAAGAGAGAATAAAGGGATGTATTTACAAAGCCCGTGTGACAACATATGGTCAATATGATTCCTGTTGTTTAACATCTGAGTAGTTTATTTTGCCTGTAGTAATAGATTAATTTAACGATAAGTTTAACTGGTAAAAAAACAAAACACAGAAAGGGTAACAGATATTTTAATTTAATCCAAATACAGTCCTTTTGATTGGTTGCTTCTCCCTTTTAACAATTGCCAAACAAAACAAACAAAAGCTGGTGTAGATAAAGTGTATGATATAGTATATTTACAGCTAAACAACAGACTGTTAATCATAGCATATTTTCACAGTTCAAATACTCTCAGATCAGATTATCATATTAGTTGCATTAGTACAACGCCACAACAGGAATAAGTCGAGTTCCCTCAAAGCAGTCCACGATGGCACGATCTCCAGCCAAATATTCATCTGTTTGGAGTTTACACGAGGTAGTCGAGATCTTCTTCCAGCGTCACACCCTCCTCCTCCCGTGTCCTCACTTCTCCCAGCCTTTACCCCCTGGCTGTGTGGGCAACCTGAGCCCCACCATACCGGCCACCTCCTCTGAGCTGCGCTCTCCCTTGCCGTGGTAGAGGTTGTGCAGGAGCATGTGGTTCCTGGTAGACTCCAACAAACACAGGTATGTGTGTGAGTCATGGTGTGCCTCCTGCTGGGCACGGCAGTACCTTTCTCCCGTTACCTGTGGAAAGATTAGTGGAGATCAAACGACGGAACAGATCCTGGCATGATTAGACAGGACCAGAATTTTCTTTATTTTGTTGCTTTGTCTGAGGAAAATGAAACATTTCTGAGGGAAAAGCCTTTAAGGTCTAGCTGGTGGACAACATGAGAGTGAGCAATCATTCCAGTTACAGAAAATAACATAAACAGATGTGCCTATATCGCAGGATTTTCTGCCAGAATGCTTTTGTTTCTTCAACATCAGCCACATGGACAGTAAGCATTTGCTGCAGTCCCTATAGAGTTTCATATATACACATTATAATTCCTTTGGGTCTTTTAAGAGCTGTGACAAACACACATTGACAAGCAAAGAGTCGCTCCTAGCTGTTTTGCTCCAGTGACCGCGCATACATCCAACCACAACGTGGTGAGCCATGTTCGATCGAGCATAAACACTGCAAAGCTTTAAGCCTGTATGCTTAACAACACATCACTGTGGACAAGCAGCCCTGCTGTGCCATGTTAGGGGTGGTCAGAGGAACAGACATGGGAGGACATGATGGTTAGAAACAGGCTGTTTGGTTCAGTTTATAAAAATGAAATATTTGCATAAAGATAGAGGGATTTCTGATGAGTTGATTAAAAATAAAATAAAAACAATGTTTGTAGTGTTTGTGAATGTGGTCATACAGGACTTATTTTAAAAAGCTTATTACAGATAGACATTTTAAAACATACATACAAGTATCTATTAAACCCGTGGTTGAGTACAAATTAAATTAAATTCTAATTATAATTGATTAACTCAATAAATGACGGAGTAAACAGAGAGTACACTGAGCTATGCTAAAGGCTAGTTAGCTTCTGGCTAATGTTAGCATGCCCTTGCTTCACAGTCACCTTGCATTAAACTGTTGTTTAAATATTCCAAAGTTGACAATGACAACACCCCAGTGTCCCTGTTGGATCGTGGCTACATTCCACACGTTCGTGAAAAGTCCAAAGGGCGAAATTATTTACACATAACTACCAAAATTATATCATTTCATTGTATCGAGAGTTATAAGGCTAGCTTTGGTACGCTGGTGTTTCGGTTTAACCAGCGACCGTGTTAACTGGCGACCCTCAGCCGAATGCATACGTGGTTGTCGTAGTTACGACATCGTAACGTTAATGAAACATTCACGCGGATATGTCCGTTTGTTCTTGTTTTCAACGGCTTTCGTAACTACGACAACCACACAAGCGTTTGGCTGATGGTCACCAGTTAACACGGTCGCTCGTTAAGCCGAAACACCGGCCATGCACTTTCCCCTCCATGCAGTTTGTAATGACAGATAGCTAGCTTACGTTAGCTGAAACGCAACTGGGTGGTAAACTCGCCTTATTCTTACGAAACTGGTCCATAACATAACCGTAAGCCAGCGACTGTTTGTAACTTGGTCCCTGGATGGCGCGTAATTCTTTTAGTATTCCTCGGCAGACTCGTAGGGGTGATGACAGCGCCGCCATCTTTGAACGGTGTTGTGTAGTGATGTGTCGATCGTGAACGAGCCGGTTCAAAGAGCCGGCCTCTTATATTAAAAATGCAAGATGTAACAATAAACCATTTTCAATCTGCTGGCATATTGTGACCTCTGCTACTTATGTGTAAAGTTATTTGAAACTAGTGTTAACAGAGAGGAAAAAAGGAGGGGAGTCAGATTTTTTCGGGTCACAATTTACATCTGACAAAATCTGACTCCCTCTTATATTAAAAATGCAAGATGTAACACCAACCATTTTCACTCTCTTGGCATATTGTGACCTCTGCTACTTATGTATAAAGTTATTTGAAACTAGTGTTAACAGAGAGGAAAATGAGAGGGAGTCAGATTTTTTCGGGTCAGAATTTACATCTGTCTCAATCTGACTCCCCTCTTATATTAAAAATGCAAGATGTAACACCAACCATTTTCACTCTGCTGGCATATTGTGACCTCTGCTACTTATGTATAAAGTTATTTAAAACTAGTGGTAACAGAGAGGAAAAAAGGAGGGGAGTCAGATTTTTTCGGGTCACAATTTACATCTGTCGCAATCTGACTCCACACTTATATTAAAAATGCAAGATGTAACACCAACCATTTTCACTCTGCTGGGATATTGTGACCTCTGCTACTTATGTATAAAGTTATTTGAAACTAGTGGTAACAGAGAGGAAAAAAGGAGGGGAGTCAGATTTTTTCGGGTCACAATTTATAACAGTCAGTGGTGGATGGGGGATTCATTTATTTTATTTTATTTTATAAAGCAGCAAGAAAAATATTTAATATCTTAAAAACAAGAGTATTTGATGGAGAGAACATGTCCTTTAATGGTGAGAAACACACAGAGGTTATGCCTTGTCTATCAGTCTATACGCATATAGACCACATTACATTTTTATTATAGGTGATATTCTGGATCAGAAGGCTATTGTTTCGACCTATATGAGTAGTTTATATACAGTTAACCCAATTAAAAGCACATACTTTTGAACCTATGAATTGCATGAAAAGCTGGGATTATATTTAGCCTTGTGAAACACCAAGTCAAATACATTCAACTTGCTCAAAAAAATCAATTTAATTCATTTTGTAATTATGGCTGGGAACCTGGGGTATATTTCCACAGAACATACAAAAAGGTGTTGTTTTGTGTTCACTATTATCCAATTTTGTGTTGAGAAGAACATCGGTTATTTACACTCTTTAGAAGAGTTTAAAGACTCTAAGTAACTGACGTTCTTCTCTTCTATATTGATATTAGAAAATGTTTTTTTTTTTTTTACTTTTGAATGCTTCAGTACAAAGGATATATTGAATATATACATGATCTATTTGGCTGAATTATGAAAGGTATAAGTGGTAACATGAAGAGCCGTTTTGGAGCCGAAAAAGCCGACTTTTCTCGGTGAGCTGAGTCAAATGATCTGACTCCTAAAAGAACCGAACTTCCCATCACTAGAAGCCAGGCAGCCAGCCTCAATCGAGCACCGCATAGACGATCGAGTTAATTATCGACCACGAGGCGGCGATAAGTCACACTAATACCTTCACCACCACCATCACACAGGTGATTCTTCTTCTTCACTAATTACATATCTCTGCAAACAGTTTTAAGGTAACGTGGATTTGATTTAAAACCATGTGTATTAACATATTGAAGATAATAGGCGAGCAGTGCTTTCAGCTCTTTTGTGCGTGTATTCATCACCCTGTTCTTCATATTAGTTTAGTTAATTAAGATAAGCCCTGCCTGCGGTTAGAGAGACACTAAAAAGCAAACTATGTATGTTTTATATCTCTCTACAGCTCCTGTAAGAGTGTTTAAAGTGCTGAACCTCAGTTGCTGCACTGAAGCAGATGGCAGCTCTTACAGGTGCAGAAGTATATAATTAGGAAAAGAACATGTATGCTCAGCAACTTCCCTGTGTACATAACAGAGAGGGAATAATGTTAACTGTGACAGTCATCACCATAACTCTTCTTTATCCATGTTGTGTTTTCAAATCCAGGATGAGAAACTGCTGAGTGAGTCAAAGAAACATGCCTGTTTTGGTATCCGAGATGAGCCAGAGAGAGGGAAGCACATGGATTCCACCTTCAGCTTCACTGTAAGGTAATTTCTTAATGATTCAGATATCGAACAGAGCTCGCCTTAAAGGTTGTGCTCTTCTCCCGTCATTGTAAATACGATCTGGCCTGAGTTTGATGGTGAGTTAAGTAATTATTGTCTGATGAACGGGTCGGCGGAGGAGACAGAGGGAGGACTGTGGAGATATGTAATCATATTTTCTTTCAGGATCTGTCAGCATCTCTCTGCCTCTTTCTCTCTTTTTGCTCTAAATAACAACTTTAAAACATCTATGATGGAACAAAACTATACACACACACACACACACACAAGCTGCAGCTTTGGCTGTGGGAATAAATCGAAAACAACCCGAAGAGAATAGAACAAGAAGAGCGTGGAGTGTAAGCCTCTGTGAGGACTGTTGTACACAGTGCATCATGTCACTCCTGATTGCAGACACAGGGTAATGTAATGGCCGCAGTATTTAGACAGAACTATAACGTGGACTGCAGTGTTTACCTTTTTTTTTTTTTGAAGGGTGCTCTCGACCACCGCTCTGTGTGCGCTGCTCGCTTTGATTTGGACATTTGGGGGAGCGATCATCTGTCGCCATAGCAACACTGAGTTTGGCTTTGGGCGAAATGCAGAGGAAAGGATGAGTGTGTTTTCACAGCAGCGCAGATGTTTATATATATATAAAAAAAAAAAACTAAATTTCCTTTTAATGCTTTGTCTGAATTTTTAAGCGTGCGTCGAGTGCCTCATCGCACTCTTGAGTGCTTTCAGAGGTAGAGGAGGCTCTTTGTAGTCGATCAGCTGAACGCTGAATTATTTGTTTTTAAGTGGATCATCATGCGGTTTGAGCGACACTGCAGTGAAGAGCTTTTAAACATCAGGTGTTGTCCTGAACGCGGGTCACGGGTCTGCCCGCTCCGGCGCTTTATTCTCAGTGTTTCCAGGCATTTGAGCTCGTGTATTGATGATTGACTCTAGGGGGAGCCAGTCTCTTATCAGTTTCACACACCGGTTTGGTTCCTAGACATTTTTTGAAGGCACCCCTCTCCCCCTCCTCTGCATCTCTCTCTCTCTCTCTCTCTCTCTCTCTCACACTCTTTCAATGCATACTAATGCAGCGAGTGGGCCCACCTCCCTTCCTCCCATCTTTTTCGCAGGGATGGGCGGGAGAAGGGGAGACAGAGCAATTCCAGCTCAGTAGCCTTCCTCATGAGGCAGGCAGTGCTTGACTAGCAGCAGCCAGCCCCAATGCCTTTTTTTTTCTCTCCCACTGGGCAATATTGGTGATACTGTGCGTTGCTGCTGCAACAATGTCTAACCTGTGTGAGTGGCACGTCATATCAGACCAGAGTTGAGAGGGGGAGAGGAAAGGACATCTGTGCCTGCTTTTTTTTTTTTTTTGTCATCTGGATGGGAAGTCTTTTTTGGGAGGAGAGACAGAAGAAAGCAGAAGGCAGCCGGGGAAGGGGAACAACTGGCAATAGCCAATCCCCCCTTCCACACATAGACTGGAGACAACGGAGGCCACTGGAGTATTTGCTTTTATCTTTCGTTTTTTGTTCTTTTTTTTCCTCATCGCGCTGCTGGGAGGTGCTTTATCTTTTCATTTGCTTGCTCTCTCGGTCCTCTGTCTTCTCATCTATTTCGCCATTTACCTGGTCAACAATTTCTTCTATTTATGAGCCAGACAAGGAGGGAGAGAGAGGCAGAGAGACACAGAAAAAGAGAAAGAGAAAGAGGAGGGGAATTTTTTTTGCCCCCGTTATTCTCTTTTTTTTTCACCCCACCCCTTCATTCATTCTCCCTTCCCTCTCCATCGCTATCACTTCCAGCCCTTTCTATCCCCGTGCAGCCCACGCTCCCTCCTCCCTTCACCGCCTCCCTCCGCCCCCTCTTCCTCCTCCTCCTCCTCCTCCACCTCCTCCTCTTCCCCACCGCTCCACTCACTGTCCACCCCTAACTTTGGCTACTTTTTTTTTGACTCCACCAGTGTTTTCGTTTCTTTTACTTTAGAGACATTTTAATTGGCTTGCTTGTATTTTCTATTTATGCCTTTTTCACTTTTGTACCTTTTCCTATTTCCTGTTTCCCCCTTCTCTTTTTTCCTCCTACCATCCTATGCATCTTTTTTGGGCGATTCTTAATTCTAACCATAGGTAGGTCTATTTAGTGTTTAGTGTCTGTCTCAAAGTCTTTGTTCCTTTTTCTGTGTATGCGAGGTGTTTTGTGTGGGGTGAACGCATATTAAGCACACTTGACACACATGCACACACACACACACACTTGCTGGCCTACAATCTAGCTTTGGTATAACCATGGCTCTCCTCCCATCTGGGTCTCAGCTGATTCTTGCCTCACGCCATGTCATCCTCACGTCACCCCCCCTCTCTCTCTCATACTATATAATCTGTGTTTTATGACTTCTGTTCTCCTCGACAAAGTCTGCAGTGACTCATCAAGCACCTTCTCCAGCCGTCATCATCAGTCGGACTCCACATTGTCATTTCTCTGTTGTTGCACAAAAAGTCTGTTCTTCCATTAAAGAAATGCCCCCACCACCACCACCACCACCACCACCTCCTCCCCTTTATCACACACCGTCCTCCTCCTCCTCCTCCTCCTCCTCACACGTCCTTTCGTTCGACGTCCAAACTTCACGTTCATCCCGTCAGAGGGAGCGTACATCATTAGGACGCGCCGAGGTGCGTTTAAGTTTACCGGGTGAAGGTCAAACTGAGCGAAGGCCTAGTTCATCAGCGACAGTTGGACTGTCGTCGATCCAAAGCGCGTTTCTGAGCCAGCGCTCTGTCCGTTCTGTCGGGGTGTCATCTGTGTTTATACGCTCCTCTCCCTCCTTCTCTTTCTCTGCCCCCTTTCCTCTCTCTCTCCCTCCCTCCCTCTCTCTCTCTCTCCGTCTCCCATCTTTCTGAACTGACTCTCATTCTCGCAGACAGACACACACAAGCACTCAAAGAGAATGGACTAGAAAAACAAACAAACTGGCTTTATCATCCAGAGGATTTTTTTCCACCATAATTTTCACTTTTCTTCCACTCGCTTTGCTTCAAGCTTTATTCTCTTCGATCACCTCCATCACTTCACCCCCTCTGATCTGATCCACTTATTGATTTTTATCTGTCGTTCCATTGTTTTTTTTTTTTAATCATTTGCCGACAGCAAGATTTCACGTCCTACCAACCTACCGCTCACACGTCATTGACTTGCTTGCATCAGAGAGGAGTTGCTGTTTGTTTTGCATTTTGGTGATGTAATTTTGCAACTCGTCTTCTTCCATTTTTATTAAAATTCACGAGGCAGATTATTCATGAGTACTGTTTTGCATTTTAGGGGGGGAAAAAAAGCAAAACAAGATAGGGCGGCTCGAAAGAATTAAGCTGCAAAGTATCTAGAATAATTTGGTGTGTGTGTGTGTGTGTGTGTACGTATGGGAGGCACAGCAGAAGACAGATGCATAACAAAGTGAAGCAAACCACACAACTCATTTCCTCGTTCATCTTTTTATTTATTTATTTTTTTAGATTTAATGGCTCTCCTCTTCACTGCATGAAGATAATGGGCAGTGGGACTGTTGAGCATCCGTCACCATGATAAAGGCACTCTGGATTTAGCAGTTTTCCTGTGGAATTACCCTTTAAATCCTGGATTTGATTCCAAATGAAAAAAATAATTAACAATTATTAAAAGCTGTCCTAAATTCTGGACTCTTCTTTTTCTTTTTCTCTTTTTTTTTTTTTTTGACTTTCTTTTTGTAAAGGACTGAAGCTGATTTCAATATTTCTTTTTCAACTATTGAATCTTAATGGGATTTCACTAACGCGGATTAAAGACTCAAGCAACATCTTTGTCTATTAGTTGACGTAATAGCCGAGAGTCTTACAATTTCTCCAGCCTACAAAATCGATTAAATTCGCTATTATTTTTCTTTTTTTTTTTAAATGTTAAGAGTTAAATAGGTGAGTACGGCGCTTTTGAATCCACACATGCTGTTGCTGTTGCATGTTTTGGACGATGATTAATTGATGCAGACATTCATGTCATTAAACCGATACTTTTGTGTGTGTGTGTGGGTGTGCAAACACATCCTGGATATGTGTGTGTGTGGTAGCATTTAAAAGGATATCGGCGGATTATCAGAGATCAGTAATTTCCCCTCACACTTCACTACCATTTATCCCTTGTAGTCCCCCCCCCCTCCACCACCCCTCCACCCTTCCTCTGCGAGTCTTTAATTCTCTAATTCTTCTCTACGTTTAATCTGCGTGACACGCCTGCGCTCAGATCTGATATCGTCTTCATGTGTGTGAAATGAATCCGCGCACTTCACCCCTCCGTCTTTGCACTCATTAGCTGCTCTCCACCTGATGGAGTAGCCACTTCTGCCTATCAAATCACCTGTCTGGTGGTGCTGCTGCACACTCTTATTTAAAGCAGAGGAGAGAGAGAGAGTGTGTGTGTGTGTGTGTGTCAGCATGAGAGGAATATATAGTTGGATCAATAAAGTAATCTACATGAAGAGATGGACTACGTTGCCCTTTTCTCAGTGCAATTATTTTTTATCTGCTGTTTGTTTTAAGGAGCAGAATGACAGTGTGTGTCATATCTCCTGTGTGGAGTGTGTTGGAATGTAATCTTGAGTCTATGTCTGCAGCAAAATGCACATTCACACCCACTCTATCTCTCTCCTTCACACACACTCACTCACACACACGCACAGACACTTTGGCCACCTATCCATCACAGGCACAGCAGCGATTGACCCCTTTTCTCTGATTAACTTTGCTATCATTTGGCTGCCAGTAGTTTGAATTTACAGTGTGTGTGTGTGTGTGTGTGTGTGTGTGTGCGCACACACGTCAAGGTTACGGCTGCGTACCTTTTCGAAGCCCACCTGGGACCTGCACTCATAACCCAGGACCATTACCCATTCTGCTCGGCGCTCTTGGCACACATGTGACCCCTGTAGCCGATCTACAGATGGGCACTTAAGCCCAGGTAGTGTGTCAAAGCTGTCACAGCTGCCACGCTGCAAAATGGACGTCTCGGGTGCCTCTGACACATGGCTCACTGCTGTCTTTTTTTTTTTTTTACTGTAATGATCACCGAAAATAGTGCATGTCAGGTTTTTATGAAAAGGTGAAACGCGCTCGCTCGCTCGCTGCGCTGTAATAGCATTGTCTTGAGAATGTGGCCGAGGCTGGAGGCAGGAGCAAAATGGACGGGGTGGATGTGAACGTTGTGTCCCACTTAAGCTGGAAAACTGTAGTTGATGCAGCTGGTTTGACTAGCGTTACGCTAGAGGATGCTGGTAAACCTTTTCAGAAGTGGTAGAGTGAGCAATCGCTGTCCAAATGAATAGTTTGGGAGACGGGCACGGCCGAGCGTCACTTTTGGTTTGTGCAAGTTCTGGATCGCGCTTTGGATCGAACGTAATCGAATATCGCAGTCACCTTGAAAAGCGGCGTCACATTTTGAATGAATGTTTCTGCCAGAAGTGACATCGCACTTAATGTTTTACACAGTTTCGCTCTTTAGCGTAAGCGCGCCCTCATTCTGAATGAGTAATGTTTGACCGGGGTTGAGGAGGAGGAGGAGGAGGGGGGGGCACTGCCTGCATATTTCAAGCCACCTGTCAATTTTTAGTGTCTGAAAAGTGCTGCCAGGAGCTTACGTGAAGAAAGAAAGGGGAAAAAAAGAAGTCTGCCTGAAGTCTCCGAAACGGAGCTTAAGAGATTTCTGTTTGCAGTCGTCATTGATAAACAGGCCAGGAGAGGAGACAGCAGGGGCTAAGGAGATTCATAATCCTATCCCCCTCTTCCAGCTGATTCTCTCTCTGTCTCTCTTTCTCCCCATGTGCTACCTAATGAGACGACAATACGACTCAATGCGCCTGGCTCTGAGCATTGCATCTGCCTTAATGATACCAGCAGTAACCCTCTACCAGATATCTCCTCTTCAAATAAGTCTGTGTCGTCCAGGGTTTGCTGCATGTTCGCTGTATGCACCTAAACCTTTAAACCGTCAGAGCGATGACGACCCATCATCCTGTTAGAAATGAGCAACTTTCTGCAGTTGTGTGTCTGGATCCCGTTCAACCATTAGAGAGAGCGAAGCAGGAAGCCTATGTGGGACAACTCAAAAAGTACATCTCGATTTATTTATTTTTTTATTTATTGGCAGCGTACTCACTTCAAGCGAGCGGAATATGGGTCACGATCCGATATAAAAAGGCTATTCAATAATTCATCGGAGCTGATTAGGAGGACTCGTATCGATGCAGACACCGTCCACGAGAATGGGGGAGGACGGCGAGTACACGGGGTGTAGAGAATGGCAACATTTAGGCTCCCTTTTGTGGGATTAGTATAAGCTAAGCAACAAGCCAAAGCAGCCTGGGCGTTTCGAGTGAGCAGCGTTAGGCCCCTCTTTGAAGTTTTTAATCTACAGTACCTTTCTTTCTGTTTCATGTGTCGACCGCGAAGTGTTTGCACGCACGCGTGACGGCGGCGGCGTTTGTCTGTGATTACATGTCGGCCGCACACACTGTGCATGAGTTTTGTGTGCGGGCCCCCGTCAATCTATTAAATATGAAAAGTGCAATCTGTTACCCCGCAGAGATTTGTTTATTATTCATTGACACGCTTCAATTAATCATTAATTTACCTAAAGTACGGGCCACGCTCTCGCCTTTAGACACTCATATGGACCGTGTTCATGATGTATGAGTTAATGCATAATCTGGATTAATAAGGAGGTTGTTGGGGATGAAGACTGAGATAATTTAGCACTACTGCACAGTAGGGAATGTGTTATTTATCATACTGGGCTGGATTCTCCTCAGATCAAACACACAAAGGGAGTTGTGAGACGCATTTAGACAAATCAGGTAGAGATACGTTGTGTTTGTAGGACAGAAATGGCCTTCAGAGTGGAAGCTGTTTTCAGATAACCACTCGAAGCCTGGAGTTGTACAGTTAAAATCGCCCTCATCCAATCTTAACTCAGTCATTTGACGAGGGGAGCAGAGGTCAGAGGTCGAAGCGCAGAATGGTTTGATTAGAGTCTAAGTGGCTGTGACCTGCTTCTAACCCTCTGTCCTCCCTGTTCCCTCTGCAATAACAGACTGGCGGACGTCAGAAAAACAAGCGACGCCAAACATCTCTTCGGAGGAGCGAAGGGGAGAACAGAAGTGAAGCTGCTCCTGTGGAGTACAATTACCTCGAAATCGCCGCTTTACCCTCTTGACCCGTCGCGGATTTTACCTAAAACTGCCGTGAGTCCCTTTGTACGCACTCAGCCCTGAAAGGGATTACGATGCGCAGTTGGTGGTGGTGTTTGGTGGTGTTGGATGCCTCATTTTGAATCTCACCTCTTTCATTTCACGAACATCTGTATGTGCTTCGACAAACCCCACACGGCTAACGAGGTGTCCTGGTAGAGAGGTGTAATTCAATTAATCACGACGACTGAAATACGTTTATTTAAAAAAAAAAAAAAAAAAAGTGCAGCTGCTGTTGGAGCAAAAATAACCTGCTGGTGGAGTGACACCTGAAAATGATAAAGGGCTAGTTTACTCCCATGGCTGCTTTAGTCTCCTGTTCCGAGTTAATTAAACTCATCTTTCTATTAATTGGCTAATGATGTTGACAGGTTGCACAGAAAAAAAATGGATATAAAGTTGAATTCAGTTTCAGTTTGAATATGGGTCTCTGGAAAAAATTGTGTTTAGAGCTTTTTTGACTCAGTCGAACAGACCTGACGTGACGTTTCTCCCCCAAATCTGAATATTCTAAGACACTGTAGCTGCTGCCAATCAATAACCGCGTTTTTTTTTTCCCTCTTGTGTTGATTGCAGTTGAGCCTCCCTCAGTCTGAGGCTATGAGAGGGAGAGAGGAGTCCCAGGCCGCACCATCATGCTACTTCTGAGACGCTGGGATGAGACTTTGGCTGGCAAAACACAAGGTAAGACAATATTGATGCATGGGGCCTCTCTACAACCCGAGCTGTTCTCTCGTTTTTTTTCTCACGTTGTCCCCGTAGAAAACCTGCTGAAACAACACCAGTCTTATCTCACCTGTGTGTGTGTGTGTGTGTGTGTGTGTGTGTGTGTGTGTGTGTGTGCGCCACCTTTCCCTAAAGCTCAGTGATGGATGGTCTAAAACTTCCAGAGGCCTTTTTTATTTCTTTATTTCTTTATTTTCTTTTGCTTTGTATCTGACGCCACTTTTGCTCAGGAGGGGTCAGGCTAACGGTTCAAGGTGGAGCCTACAGATGGATGGTGTAATCCTGGCGTTTTAGCGCAGTGTGCACGCGGACGTTCAACCTGACCCAGCCCCCATTGACTATCAGCCTCATTTGCATTTGGCTCTGCAGGCATCGATCGGGCAATTAAAGGATTTGTTGAATGAGATTTTTGTGGCAGAAAGCGTGCGGCCATTTGGACGTGTGTGTGTGTGCTCGTCAGCAGATCATTTGCAGTGTTTATGCGCTGTTACATATATATGTGTGTGTGTGTGTGTGAGTGAGACGGTATGTTTTATGTGATAAGATAAAAGAAGACGTCCCAGGACCAAATTACACCGAGCAAATGTATTTTGCCATGAGGGCCCATGAGAGGCCGTTATCATATCAGCACATTCCATCGTTTTCTCACACGTTCATCTCCTCGCTGCTAAGCTTCCTTTTTAATTTTTACTTATTTTTCCTCCCTCTCGTCCTCTTCTACGTCTCCCCTCTCCCCTCCCTCTTTGTCTTTTTGTCTCATCCCATGCACTATTAATCATCCGTGACGTTTAAGAGACTGAGCCTTGGTGCAGAGTGAGCAAAACTACATTTCTTCTCATTTTTGATGGGAGGCAGCGGTTTGTCATGGTGGGATGGGTGGCGGCAGGGCAGGGCGTTGATCGCGTGAGCCCCCCAACTTTAAATTCTACCATCACACAGTTGCTCCTCTTGCTTTGAGCCCTGGCCGGCAAACAGAGCGACGGTGCAGCTTCGGTAATGAAGTGCCTCGGCCTTCTGCCGTTAGCTGAAAGTCACACAGCTGCCTCGGCTTACGCTGACGCTGCAGATTGGCCTACTATCGCCCTGCGTCATGAGACATTACCATATAGATGAATTAACAGTGGCGGTAAATCTCATCAACAACTCTGCCCCTTTCTTTGAAAAAGCAAAAGCAAAAAAGAGGATTCAGACTTAAAGTTACAGACTATCAGACTATTAGGCTTATTATTCAAGTCCAGCCAACTTCCTGCTCTTACATAACCTGTTTATAAAATGCACTGGCTGGAATAATGGTTAGAATGAGGACATATTAGAATAATAATGTCTCATGAGTTTTTTAATAGCTTTATCTCCAGCCCTTGTGTACCTAACCTAAATGGGATTTTTGGCCCCCTCATTATATCACCGTCACTCAGTGCCATTAATTAAGTGCAGCGTGGCTTTTCTCTCATGTTTCAGTCAAATCCAATTAACGACAGACTCTTATTTAGACTCCAGGAGCGCCGCGTCATCATTTATATACCAACGCACAAAGCCGCTATAGTACTAACACCGAAGCCACAGTCTTTTGATGGTGTGAAATGTAGTATGAAATATTTGAGGATCACCTTTCTCCCCGCCTGCTGATGTACAGAGCGTAATTAACGGCAGATTTCTGTACTGAAGCGTAACCGCGAGATAAACGAGCGCCTCTTGGGTATATCCGTCTTCCTCCTATAGTGTTTATTTTAAAGTCTTCTGTTGCTTATGTGCTTATTTTGGGAAGAAATTCATAATTGACATTCTTCTTTTATCCCTTTTTTTTTTCCCATGGAAAGTTGTTTTTTTTTTTTTTCCTCGACTCTCTTCCTAAATTAGAGCAAATACAAGAGCCGAGGAGTTAGGAGGCTTTTGATGAAGAGAAGGGGCAGGAGAGAGGGAACAAGGAGAGTAAGAGTAGGAGAGTTTTAGTGGTGCAGCTGTGTGTTTTTCTCACGAAGACTTCTGCTGATGTTGCCCGTGTTGCTGTTTGTTTTATTTTGTCACCGTATGCAAACTAAGACACCGGCGTGTAGACATATCTCATTAATTCAATAACTTATTCAAAGAAACTTTTCATGCACAGCAGAGCGGGCACGTTCCTCTTTGTAATGAACTCCAATCATATTGTTCAGCACGGTCTTCTTTGATGTTCACTTATCCTTTAATTGAATATGTGTAGGATGGAGCAGCAGGTTGAGCGTAAGTCTCTGGTGGTTATTTATCTCAGTATTAATGCTATCGTTTAATATTAGTCTCATTTGGGCCGTGAGATCACATGTTCTCGGCTTGACCTGGAAAAACACAGGAGCTGAGATCCGTGTGGCGGCATCGATCGGGTTGCAAAACAGCGGATCAATGCGGCTTCACTCATCCTTGTCTCCAGCAGCAGAGCAGTAACATAAGTCACCTGGAAAACGGCCCCGCAGATCCGATCATCAGCTGAGCGCTGCAACTTCCAACATTTGCTTTGGTGGCATCTGTTATTTTCTGGCACGTCCTCCGATGCTGCGAGGAGGAGGCTTCAGGTGGCGTCACTGTTTGTGCTCCAGTCGCTGGACGGATCCAACGCTGGAGCGATTAGTCGGTTAGTTGATCAGCAGGAATTTAATTAACCGCAATTTCTTTTTTTCGTCGATTAAATCATCGTTTAAGACATTTGAAGCTCCAACAGGAGGGATGATATAGCCATGTGAGTGACCTGTTCGTTTTAGCTGGTTACATTTTGGCAGCATGAAAAGCTGAATTAGCTGTTAGCAGTGTTTGCAGCGTGCTGGTGGATGTACAGACAGCCATCAGTGAATCACTTTGATACTGAAGGAGACATTTCAGGTTCTGCAGCTCTTTCTGTGATTTCTAAGCGGATTTATGGGAGTTGAATCGCGGAGATGGATCTGACAGTTGTAAAAGCGTTAGCATCGCGTCTGTTTGGTCAGATTTGACTGAATTTTACGGCGTGAAAGCGTTTTTGTGCAACTTGCGGGCGAAACTACAACAACTAACTTCCTTTCTTCACTGTCTTCACCTCCTATCTCTTCCTCCACACCACCCCATTCACCTCTCTAGACTCTAGACTCAATAAAAATGGCTTCATTGTAAAAAAATACAGATTACCTACTAACATAAATTTCTGTTAAGTGCATCCCTAGATAGATAAATATGTATCTGTGTGAGGCTGTACATGTGTGTGTATTGCAGTGTGTTTAATTGGCATGTTTATACTTGTGTGTGCATGCATTTCACTGTGGTTTCATCACACACACACATATATATACTGCACATGCACATATCTGCACAACACTTTGACTAAAAGCCAGTGCATGTATTTGAGCAGCTGTCTGGAAGAGCGGCTCTGTGCTGACAGCTGACTTGTTTTTTTTTTTTTTTTTTTTCCAGCCTCACCTAGAGGTTGTGTTGCTGAAGCGGGTGAATGATTTGTTTCGGTGCGCCTGTGTGTGTGTGTGTGTGTGTGTGTTTATGCCACAGGTCAGCATCTTTACGCAGCCACGGTCGACAGGAAACACTTGCGCTCATGCCTGGAGGACTAACAACGCAGAGTGTCAGGATGTTTCGCTGTACGGTTGCGAGAAAGGATGATTGCAGCTGAATGATCAACCAAACGTACTCTTTCACTTGCGTACTGTGAGAACGGATCGGAGGCGCAGTGAAATCCATTCACTCTGAAAACCCGTAATATTGTGTCGTTTGTTTGAGTTTTACACAACTCTGTCCAACTTCCAGCGACTTGCCGTTGTCGCCATTGATTTAAAGCCGTCTCCTCAAATACAGCTTTAATTTGAAATAATAACACCTGTGTCAGAGCGCGTGATTAATGCCATACTTACCCCATTTGATTAATGTCTTGTTGTGCAGAAGCTGCAACTAAGTAATGCTATTTAAACTTCTTTTTTTTGGTCTCCGCTCCACTAAGCTACGTTTTTCTTTCCCATTATGAAAGCTCCACCGGACGATAAATCAGTCTATACCAGAAAAGGGATTACTCTCCCCCCCCACCCGATGCGAGTGAGCTACGCCCCCCTCCTGCTATAAGATTGGATGGCTGGTGCATCATCAGCTGAGCCACACACACACACACACAGAGGCATAAAAAGCCTGTTCGTGATGTTGCAAAGATAGAACGGTCAAGCATGGACAGTGACCCTCGACCATCCCTGACTGAGCTCTCTTCCGCGAGCAGAGCTGGAGATGACCCGGGCACAAGGCAGCAGCAACGTATCTCTCTGCTCCGCCTGCTACCATCCTCCTCCTTTGCTGTGACTCTGCCAGTAAATAACATTAAAAGTTATTGATTGGGTTGTGTTAAGGGAAAATGCCCCCCAGGAGTTTAGCAGGAGAACTCCCCATAGGGAGTTAATGCCTTTCTGAGGGACCTCATCCATGTACTGTCAAAATCTGGTGATATGTGGCAACCAGGCTGCAGAGAGAGAGAGGGAGGGAGGGTGGAGAAGAGAATAGGTTGTATGTGCCAATCTATCTTGTATAGAACAGGGAGATGCTGTAATACTTCCAACCAGGCAGGCAGACAAAGGAAAGAGAGAGAGGGGATTGCGATGTGAGCTATTGTAAGGGACACAAACATAATAGGTTTGTCAAAGTCTGACTGATTAAACTCAATGCACCTGAAGATGATGCAGCTCTCATGCAACCGTTTAACCTCTTGTGTGTATTCAGTCGATTGTTCCTGTTTGCATCTCGCATCGATCCGCCCCGAAGCCACAACCAGAGTTTGAGAAGTATTGAAAACGGTGTAAACGCTCCGACTGTTCGACCGTGAGAACTCCTGACAAACATTTCTTGTCACTTGTGTCGCTGATGGATCAGTCTCGTGAGCCGAGTGTGGCGTCGCGTCAGTTGTTTTTCTTAATATTTCCGTAATCGCTGGTGGGATTTTGATAAAACTGCTGCAACGATACAGCTCCATTGCATCAACCGCTGGCCACATTTCACCGCCGTATTTTCTAAAAATGAAACTAGAATAACACCGATTGTCCCAAATAGTGGCGAGACGGTTGCAGGTCACATTAAAATGACATGTTTCTTCCAGATGTGGACGCAGGACTGCGCACATAATTCCCGTGACAACATTTGTACATCTTCACCTCTTGTTTCCTGTCAGAATAATAAATGCAGCCGACTTGTGTCACTGTTTTCTGTTCGCAGTGCAGCAGAGCAAAGACATCCAGCTAGCTGAAACTAGCAGCCTCTTTGTTTTTTTTAACCTTTAAAAGTGCTAAACACTCTGGACTCTTGTTTCTGCAGCGCTGTCAGAGGTGTGTACTTTGTGGTGGCGTAACAAAGAGAGGGTCAGAGCGTGCTCGTTTCGAATGCGGTTGGTGTCACATGACAACAGCTTGCCAATTAATTTACCATGAGGTGGGTGGAGGTGGAGGTGGGGGTAATAAGGGAGAGGATGAGAAGGCACAAGGGGAGCAATGACACGGGTGTGAGAGAGGAGGGATGGCGATGGTGAGGGTGCAAGAATACTTTTGGAGGGTTGAGTCCCATGTGTATGTGACTGTGTGTGACTGTGTGTGTGTGTGTCGCTGATGGGGCAGGGTGTAAATAACACCAGCGCTGGAGGAGGACTGGGTGTTAAATTAAGCCTCAGCCCAAGAATGTGCCACCTCGAAAGATAAGACAATTAGGACATGCTCACGCAGCCAGACCCTGATGGCACCCCCATTAAGGATTTGTGAGTGGAAAGAGAGAGAGATCGGCTGTCGGGTGCTCCTCCTGAATGCTAAAAAAGATGATCAATAGGACTTACTGCATTTGTCAATCTTGAATCCACCAAACCAGGAAGCGTTTCAAGGCTTTTTCCTTCCTTTCTTCCTCGTTGGACGGCGATATAGCAAACACAGCACACCCCGAGAGAGAAACCTGGGAAATGTTGCAAATACACGATACGCACATCGGCCTGCTGGGTCACCGAGATGCTCCATTAAACATATAGTTAGCAGCGTAATAAGAGCCAGTGGAGGGTAGAGAGGCAATCAGCCTTAAAATGTCTCAGGCAAGTAGGTCTATAGGACATCCGCGGTCCACATTAATTCTCAGAACTGAACACTCGACAGAAGATTCAAGCTGTTTTGGCTCGTGAGGCTCTCACACATTGTAATTGTAACTATAAATCCTTCCAGGGCTTTATCTGAGCCGTACAGCCAGCATTATGTGGCGCAGCTCCGATCATAACGTTGATAGACGTTGCAGTTATGGAGGTGTGGTGACGACGGACAGGTCCCGTCCTAAAACTATGTATGAAGGTACAAATACAACAAGTGGAAGAATACTTCCTCCTTTTATGTGACATTTCCAGCCTCTTTGCATATAACATAAAACCTCCATCAGTGTATACTGCCGCGCATTAACAGCAGCTGCATTCGAACCAAGGCTCCAATATGGGAAAATAACCGATTTCCTCCCAGTAAAAGGCCGAGCTCTGTTTTGACACCGTGATAATGGTATATTTCATTCTAAGTCCGCTAGAATTATATTATCCGTCTTGACAAAATTGCCCTCTGACATTATCTGTAACTGCTGCCCAAGTGTCTGATATCTATTATGAAGTAGGGAAACCCTCGGGGTGACATAAGATACTGTCTCCTTCGGTTGCACAGCGCGTCGTTAGTTCTCATCTACGTACCATGTTCTCCACGCCAGAGTGTGTGTGTGTGTGTGCGCACATATAGCACTGGAAAAAGGGAGAGACAACATGTGGATTTTGAAGATTTTAAGGTGACTTTAAACACTTTTGTCATGAGCGAGCTTCCATATTTGTTAGTTAAAGGTACGGTGTGTAAGATTTGGCGGTACGTGGCGATGAAATTTCCAGTTGCATTGAACTCAACAGTCCCAAACAAACACAGTTACTAGCTTCTCCTCCTTCCTCTAAGTCACATCCATCGGTCCGATGTCTTCTTCTACTATTTCTTTTCCTGCTAAGTCGTGAAATGCGATCTGTAGAGCCGTTTGTCTGTTCCGGGCTAACAAACATGGCGACACAAGATGGCGGACTCCGTATAAGAGGACCCGCTCCACACGTAGATAAAAAGGCAAATTTGAAGGGAATTATATTGCATCTGCCTAAAAGTGACACGCTGAACCTGAACTACACATTGCTGATGATGTAGTGCTGAGATGTTTTTTTGATATTTCTAACTTCACAGTCTGCAGATAGCGGAAGGACACGTTTAAAAAGGTATAAATACATTTAAAAAAGTGATTTTCATCTCATTATATATGGACATGATTGGTATATATTTGCTTTCCCAGCCCTGTTTTGCTATACGTCTCTCTCCAAATGTGTATCTTTAGTGATAGATCAGTCATGTAATTGAAGAGGCAGTATGGATACGCTTGAATGGGTCAGGTTGAGAGAGAGCGAGAGAGAGAGTGTGTCTGCATGTTCATTACTTAACGCTGAGGCCTCGTGTGCCTTCTACATAAATGGATTATTTGATCGTATGTGTATACATCATTCAAACTGATGCAGCCTCCCTCCTCCTCCCGTGCGTATGCGTGCGAGAGGCGAGGCGAGGCGGACCAGCGCGCATGTCGAAGCATGTACTCGTGTGTGTTTTTGTGTTGGTGTGTGTGGTTTCTGTCGTGATTACGAGCGAGCCAGACCTTTTTAAAAAAAAATCAATCATCGAGAGTGACGAAGAATGGGAAGCCAAAACACATGCGCTGATACACACACACACACACACACACATATGAGGCAAAAGTCCTGGAAGACTGCAGTGAGTCATTGAAAATAAAGGCAGGCATGAGGAAAGTAGAGACACACTGTTCTGTTTTCATTTCAACACAGAACAAGCTCTTACTTTGCACTTATCTCACTCCTGTAATCACTCGCTCCTCTCTCTCTCTCTCATGTCATGCTCTCTCTCCCTGCATTTATCTCTCTCTGTCTCTCACACACACAGTTTTTTAATTAAAATCTCTCTGTATCAAGGGATTCTGTTATGCTGGTGATTTAAATGGAGGGGCTGACATAAACTTAACATTACTGTCAGGCCAAAGCAAATTCCATCTGCCATGCTTAAATTTGCAGCGCTGGCCATTTTCCAAAAGGCTTTTTACTCCAGAGCCAATATCTATACCACCACCACCACCTATCTATCTATCTATCTATGCTATCTTTTTATTTTTATTTTAGTGTCTCAGGTCAGAGGTATCATGAAGTGTAGCCGCTTACATACATAGAGACTGGAGCCAGACCGATAGTGGATTTTTGAGACTGATGTAAGCGAGAGCAGTAAGGGGAGTGGTGGAGCTAAGTCCTTAAGTGGCCCCAACATGGTGAGGGACCTCAATGAACCTGGAATTAAAAGTAAGTTTACTTTACAAGCAAACTATTACTCTTTGCTCAATAAATACTTTGATAGACTTCTATATCTAAAAAAAAAACATTTTACCCCCTTCAAAAAAAACGGTTTAGTTCACTCCAGCTGTTGGGTGGGAAAAAATTGTTTGTGTCCAAGCGCGCTGATGCCGACTTTCCACCTCCGTCTTACGCTCAGAGTATAATGGAGACATAAATGACCGTGACAGAAATAATTAAAACCTCACACGGTAATTATGGTATGTTTAAAAGAGAGGGCTGAAACGTGCAGAGATTTCAAGGAGGCAGGCCCGTTGAGGCTGCATATGTTGAGACTTAAAAAGTATATCTGCAAATATTTATTATTTTTTAACATTAACATGATTTTTGATGAATGTCCCTTAAAGGTCCAGCGTGTAGGATTTAGCTCTCCTCACATCACCCTCGCCTTCTTAGTGTAAAGGGGAAACAAACATTTGAAAAGCCCTGTGTAGAGTCAGTATTTAGTTTTATAGTATCTAGCCTCCAGATTCTTATTTTCAGGCGATCATACATGCATAAAAACATAGTTATGAATATTATATTTCATGTCTGAAGTCCACAGTCTTACACACTGGACCTTTTAAATTAGTTAATCATGACCAACACAGCTGAACTTTTTCTAGTTAAAAACTAAACAAACTTCGTAAATGCTCCTTTTAAATGACCTCAAACATCTTTTCGACTTTTCTTACTTATACACCGAGGTTGAAATTGACCCGCAGTATTGGTGTATATATATATATCTATCTCGGTTGGGCTGGAACGGAGACAGACCTGCACATATGCCTGCCACAAGCACACGCTCCGACACACTCGCGCTGAGTTATGTGCCCACATTTGAAACCACCTTGCTGTGAGAAACGAGACACTTCCCCTCCTCCTGAACGGTAGCGCCCCTCTCTCTCTCTCTCTCTCTCTCTGCTCCTCTCCCCAACACCTCCTCCTTCTCCACGGTGGACTCACTCTCTCTCTGGTGGATGGGAGCCTGCGGTCGGGTCTTCATAAATCAAGATGTTACCACCGGCGCTATAAGGCTACTTTTTAATTAAAACTGTGAATCAGTCGGCTCTGATTATGAATTGTACTCCGCTGCCACTGAATAAAATATACAGGGCTCACTTCTTCTCCCCCCTCTGACTCTTCCTCTCTCTGTCTCTTTGCTGCTCAATTTTCCACCAGAAATTGAGAACGTCCACAGCAGCAGGCCTCGGCCGTGCGCTGCCACTGAAGGTTGACATCATTGTGAAATAGTTGAGGAGCTTAGCGGGTTGCATAAATTTAATAACTCAATATGGAGGGTCTGGCGCCACTGGGGTCAACACCATTATATCACACAAAACAGCCAGGAGGACAGAAACGCGCCACTAAAGCGACTAGGCCAGTGGGCACTGTTTACCACACATACACCACCGCTCCTTTAATTACGTCTCTACAAGTGAAATATGCCGTTGTTGGCTTGGATGATCCTGTCAGAGCAGTCACGATGATGAAAGCTTTTGTCCACTGGTCACATTAGATGAATGCGTCTGAGATAAACAGCGAAAAATGGCTCCTGTTTCTCTGACGTCCCTGCTCAGGCTGGAGAGGGGAGCGCCTCTGTTCTGCAGAGCTATACCGTCAGATGAAATAAATAAAAACTCCAAAATGTATGAATATATTTATATGCAAAACAGCGAGCCTTAAAAGCTCCTCTTAGGAGTACCACCAGGTTGAAGCTTAACAGCATGTCTCCTTCAAGGAGCCCTATTGCTAATTTATGACCTTTTGCATGTCGTGCAAACACAACTGACACAGTCCCGGGGAGATACGGGGATAAGCCGGGCCTCGACGGAGCAGAAATTAGCCCAAGTGGAGCTGGAACGGAGCGCGGAGCCGCCCCCCCCCCTTCCCTTTACATTATACCAGCAGGGCGAGAGCGCGCAGGAAGTACTAACTGGAATTCAATCTTACAGCTTTGCACAAACAAACTCATGAATGATAATGGGTTGCTAATTGAAGGTACTGGAGCGATTTCCCCACCCACCCGCTCCCTCCGCTGACTGTGCGGCACCTCAAATGGAGTCCTCCGGGGTAGTCATGGCGACAGGCGCTGGGAAAGCTCCGAAGGTCTCCTGACCTGAGCTGGAGTCAGATCATCTTTTACACACACACACACACACTCCCCGTAGTCAGCGCCACCATTTGGATAGATTTGCATGCATGAATATTTATAAGCGGAGTGTTTGCAGTTGGTGCAGCAGTGAACTGTTTGAAAAGTTAGCTCAAGTGCGCGGCCTGCATCTCAGATGCAGATGTTCTGATGATGTTATCGGCTGTCCGTGTGATCTCAAGTTGAAACTGTCATTACAATGACTCTTTGAGGCACAGTTAGGTTTCCTGATGATCCATCTTGATGTGTACTGAACTATATTTCACCGCTGACTGGCATCCTAAACTGATGTGGCGGTGGCAGCAGGCTGGCACAGTGGGGAACCATGATGCGTGCCCTTAAAGCAGTCCCCCTACTGGGTTGTCTGACCTGTAGAGGTGTCCTTTGGCAAGACTTCGAATCTCTACCAGCTGCAAGGTTGTCATGGTGGAGCTGACCACTTGCGTTGACCTTGTAACATAAAATAATTCCTGTGCTGGTAAAAGATGCTTCAAAAAGCTAAGTTATCATACTATCACCAAGCAAACATTTTTATCTGTTGTGTGTCTGCAGTAGACACTCTGTCACACTGTTCTTGGATTAGAAAAGCTGCAGAGACCGTTTTTTTTTTACTCAGGTGCCACCCACTATGCTTAGGTGTTCACCTGTGGCAGTGTGTTTGTTCCTGTCTGCTTCTATTCCTGCTGCACGTCTGCCGGTGAGCTGGCCAGTCTGACTTAACTGTCTCTTTGCGTATCTCAGTGGCTGCTGCCTGTCGAACTGGCAAACCTGCCCGTCTGTCCGCGCCCGTACGCAGCGCTGCTGTTTCTCCTCCGGGGGTGCTCGTCTCTCTCTCTCTCTCTCAGGCTGAGCGTTGAGGTGGGGATTAAATCCGGGGGACATCCATTGGAGAGACGCTTGTAGATGTCATTATCCCTTTGGAGAGTCCCATCATCATCATCATCATCCCGCAGCAGCAGCCGCGGAGAAGGCGCTCAGCACGCCAGCCCGAGGAAGACCGTGAGGGAGAGAGACAGCCAGCCGTGACAGCCTTACGTCTGCAAGAAAATTGTGATGATCATGCGAAAAAACAACGCCCATAAAAAAGGGCTGGGGTTGTTTTTTTTCAAAACGTGTGAGCGTTCAGGCTCCTGTTTAGAAACCAGTTGAAAATGGCAGCATCACACCCTCAGATGGTGAAATCCATCCTCCGCCAGCTTCTAATCGTAGCAGGTCCTGCGCGAGAATACCTGGAATTAATTGAAATGTGTAAAATTAGCAACAGAATTGATAGCTGAAAATGAAAGTCATCGGTCAATATTCTGAGCCTGAGGGGTAGAGGGAGGAGATAGCTTCTCTACAGTGTTGTTTGCAGAGGTGGCGCGAATCAGAGGGGGCTGTGAAAGATTATTGTTATTACATGCGGACTCGTGAAATTACAGAAAATCGTATAGGCGTTTATAGCCGAGCAAATAATTAAGACGTGGCCAATTATCAGAAGATCTACGTGTAAATATTCATCTTTTGTGTAAAGGTTGTATTCAGCTTCCTGTCCTCTTCCTTTTGCAGGGTTAGTGATGTGCGTATTGTACTGGCAGACACGGTACACACACTACAGTAGCGGATTAGGCCGTGTTCTTGCTTAAGCATATTTCAGGGCTCGGGTTTTGATGTATCCAAGCGTACCCATGAAATGTTGATTTCCACTTGAAGAGGCAGATTTTTTGCAGCGTGCAGCCGCTCTGTGTGTCAGTATCTCCTTTTTAAGAAACCCGATCCAGCATCTGGCATCCACTCGAGATTATTTTTCCTCTCCACAATGGAGCGGGGTTGCAGATACCTACGTTGTTTCTCACTAGTGCGCACACATAAACAAGAACAACAAAAAAAAAAAACACTTGCACACCTACTAATCCAAAAAAGGCAGAATCCTGGTGCCAAAAATAACTGCTTGGAATGAGATGGATAGAGGAGGACAGATTATTGTGGCTCTAATCTGTGAAAAGCTGACAATGAAACACATTTAAACTGATTACAGCGCCGTTATTGGCATGAGGGTCACTCAGTGCACCACGCATGCACCATACCTACCCCTAGATTTACCTTTCAGCAGACAATGCCGTCTGCTGCGTGACACCACGCGTATGAACGCTCCTGTAAAGGTCTTTCACAATGACACGCGACTCATGACTGACATGAAGCGCTAATGCCGATGCAGAGAGAGGGAGAAGGCGAGTGGATAAAACGAGGCAGGAGGGGGAAGTAAGAACAGAAAAGTCAGGATGGAAGAGGAAAAGAACGGAGTGGCGAGAGGGATTTTGAGAGCTGAAGCCACAAATCTTGTGGAAGATTAAGCGTCTCCTCCGCGAGGTGGAGTAGGTGTAAATAGAAATGTGTCCCTGGGAGAGATCCTAGAGACCAAGTGCTTATCTTCCCAGAGTGTTGTCAAAACACATTTGTCAATCTCAAGCGTTTAAGTGTCTTTGTGTGTCTATAGGAGACTCGATATGCAGAAATAAACAGCTGGAAAATGGTTAGCAACAGCCACGCATGTCTAGAAAGACACACAACCAGGACAAACACACACACACACCACCTGAGACAAAACTGTTTGTCACTCCAGCATGACCCCCCTGGCTTAATGGGAGTGTGTGGAAGTCGATCATGCATTATCCCTTATGTTTGACTTCCTCAGCTGCAGGACCAGCACATCATCAAACAGCTGCAGGCAGTTTTACCCGTCCGAACAGCTGCCACATCTCAGGAAACGATGAGAAAACGCTTCACACTGTGTCCGCGTCTGCCCGGCGAATTAGCCAAGTGCTCTGGCGATGCCTTACTCCCCCCGCTTACACTGTAATGTGTCCTACGGGAGCATCCTTTTTGGATGGGATGCAGGCTCGCTGGGCAGCTCGGCGGCATGGACATGGCCAGGAACAGCTGCTGGGAGCTTGGGCAGCAGGACTAGATTTTAGTTATTCAATTGGTGACAATATTTAATATCAGACATGATGTTTGTAAGCCAGGACAAACACAACCAGCAACTGTCAGCTCAAAAAGCCTCACATAATCCAGAATAATTGTACCAATGAGCACTTCCTTCAGCTCCAGCTACAGTATTGGACAGTTGCCTTGCAGAAGATGATTCAGCACGACTAAGACCTTTTGAGAAAGCTGACATGAACGTCTGATACATGTGCAGTGTTACCAGGAACAAGTAAGTGCAGTAGATAGTTGTGGACCAACAAGGTGCTGGATTGAAGTTTTATAAAACCCGATCCATAAACAGAGGAATTGGCACTGGTGTGAACTCATTCTTTGCTGTAGCGTTTACATGATTTCCACCCCGACTCTTGTATATATTCACACAGAACTTTTGGCTGGAAGCCAGCTCGAGATTTTACGATCCTCATAATTTTATTAATTCATTAAGTACGGCCACTTCATACTGTCTTATATTTGGGAAGCCACATGATTTGTCTAAGGGCTTACCTTAAATTGCATCCGATAACGAGAGCTACAGACTGTTAAGACTTTGGGCTCGGCGCCAGTAAGCATGGATCAAATTCAGCTCGTCGTATTGAGTCCATTCCTAACCAATTTTGTGTAAATTTCAGGAATCATGGTGCATTTAATAATGGTTTTATAAATGCACCCGCTGCCTGCCCTTGCCTTCTGTTCTCTTGGCATCTTCCCGCACACTGATGGAACTACAGGCTCTTTGGTTTCCCACCAACACTGCAACAGATAAATGAACAGAGTACCTTTTATTAATCTTTGTTTGCTGCTTTAAAAACCACAGCTGCCTACTGCATTCAGGGATTTTAATCAATCGCATTATTAAATAAATACAGGTATGCTCAGTGCAAATTGACGTTGACCACACAGTTGCAAAAACAATATTGTAATAGCAGGTGTAATCCCCAATGCTAGAGCTTAAAGTCAATTTAGTTAATTGACTTGATCTTGTGGGACCAGATTGAAAGAAAAATCACGCATGCAACACATGTCAGAGTTGTTGCATCTCTGAAGCGGTCATGTGCATTTTTCTGTGGTATTTACAGTTAAACAGGCCACCTGACTTTTGTCTGCATTAAAGGGTAGGTTGGTGTTATTTGAGCTACACAGTCAGTGTATTACCTAGAGTAGAAAAGCAGTTGGCACGCCCCCAGTTTGGAGAGCAATGTAAAGCAATATACCTGCTTCAGTCTGACAGCAAGGTAAGGTGGTAACAATATTCTAAATATAACATACACTGGAACTGATGCTGATTTATTTAGACTTGCATATTTTTAGGCGGGTTTTGTTGCTGTGCATTGTTTAGCTTCCATATTGGCTCTCCATCGTCTACCGAAGGACGAGGACCTCAAACAACCTGAATTATCCCTAAAAAGCTGATCACTTTAAGCAAATGCAAATACTTGCAAATTTTTATAGATGACATGTGTGTATGATTTTAAAAAAGAGTAAACAAATTAGAACTAGTTTAAAGTCAATAGTTTGTTCCAGATGAGGCCCGCAGCGCGGACTGGAAAATAAAATAAAGACCTGTGGATAATATTGATGAGTGTCGGAGCAGGAAGTTCCCACCGGGGTCGCAGCAGCCAGAGTTTCACTTTTAATATCACACACGTCTTGTCCAGACAAAAAAAAAAGTGGCTTAACACAACATGGACCGACTCTGTCAGTGGGGTCAGCAGTCGGTGGCTGCGATGGGAGTTTAGTTCAACTCACCCAGGACTCTTCCATGTTCATCATGGATGCAGAGACCCAGGGGAGCTGCAAGAGACTGGGGGATACAACACTGTACGTCAGTGTTACACACACACACACACACACACACACACAGGCACTCTTATTTATAACTTATAAATAAAGCAGGGAATGAGTGCAGAGGCGTAATCATAGACCTTATGCACAGGAAGTGACTTTACCCCCCGCTGCTTCCCTCCTGCCATAATTATTCCATATATAACAAACATCTGTACGTCTAATTATCCATAACTTAAAGTTCACATATTCATTTTCTGATCGACTGAAATGACACTAAATGTCCTCTAAAAATCTGCATCTCTGAGAGATATCGCCGCTTCACTGTGCTTTTAGTTGCTTACAGCTTTTTGCTTTTCGACAACAGCCAATTTTAAAGCTATAAAAAGAGAAATAACCCTTCAAACTATCTTTGAATAAAGACTTACAAGTGCTTCAGTTTAGGCCCTGGATAGTCTGCTCCCTTCCTCCCACCCACCATGGAGCCACAGTGTGTGTGTGTGTGTGTGTGTGATCAGCCGCCCCCACGTCTCGCCGCTGTGTGGTCAAAGAGGTTGTCCAGGTAACGTTTTCTTTCATCACCTGTCAGCACTTGTTCTGGGTCAGGGCAAGGCGCCACCTGAGGGTTTTAGCCTTGAAAGCACAAAGGACGGCACAATGTGGCGCCAAACAACTCAACATTAGATTACAGGCGTCAAAAATAAAGTCGCTAATATCGAGTCTTTGGAGTCCTTCTCCCCTGCAGGACCTTAAAAGCCACAGTTGAAGTCCCTCATCTGTTCGTTCCTTGTAATGAAATCACAAAAGACAAACGAATTAGACTCGTAAGCAGCCTCAAGTGTGCGTGCGCGGGTTTCTTAGACGCCATCTTTCAAACTCCTGATACGTGAAGCTCTAATCGTGACATTCTCATTTCAATTAAAAGGAGGAATGAAGCAGCTGCAGCACGCCTGACTTGGCGGTTAAGATAATCGCACCGGGGATGTTTCGTAGTTGTCCGAAGGGATACAGCGAGACTTGTCTTTTTCCATACCATCTTCCGCCGTCCTGCTAAATATCAAACCAGGCAGCGAATGTGAAAAATTGCCAGTCGCCTTTGTCCTCTGGTTTTCATGCAAATAACACCATCGACAAACCTGACACTTGGCACGTAATGAGAAGAGGGCGATGAGAGAGTGCGAGCGCAAGAGAGAAGATAAGTGGGAGAATTGAGACGAAGCATTGTTCGAATTGACAAAATGATAAAACAGAGAGAGAAAGAGATAAATAGAGTTCAAATGAAAGAAAGAGAAAGAGAGGGAATCGGGGAGGAAGAGAGCGATGGGGCCCTTCAGCGTCCCCTCTTTCTGGAAATAGACACCATTATGCCAGCGGATTGGTCGTGGAGCCTCAGTGAACATGCGATTGCAAAGCCTGGCTGGTCTGTTTCAGTGAGGGGGCTGGTGAGTGGCTGCTTCAGAACATCGTGTACAGACACAGGTCCAAACACATCATCATACACACACACACACCACCTTCCACCTCCACAGCAGGCTGCACAGACAGGCTGCATGAATATTTATCAGAGCAGTTTACAATGAGTTAGACCAGCATTTCTTTTCATATTCTCACGTTTAGCGCAGGTTCGGCAAAGATTCCCAGGATCCAGCTGATTTTTCATCAGTATGCGGCGCAGTGACCCGCGTTGTGGCCCCCGGTCCGTGCTTGCCTTCTTGAAATGCTGCCACGAGCTGAAAAATGGTTTTAATATTGTCATGTGCCGTCCGCCGTCGCATCAAAACACATCTCATCGCTTGAGATTAGCGCTAAGGTTAACATTTTTTTCTGTCGGCTTTCAGTCGAACAAAGAAAAAAACCAAAACATAAATGTCAGTTCTAAAAATGCATTAGGGAGAGCAAGCCACTGCTAGCGCTGTTCACAACCTTTCAAACCAAATTCATCAACTACACACACACACACACACATTTCCACAGTGTGCTCGGCAGTAATGCTTCCTGTCCTGTGTGGATTTATGGCGGCGAGAGCAGAGTATGATGTGATTGGAGCCGAGCGCCGCTCAGTCACATATATTAAATACAAAACTTGAACAATACGTTTGTTCACCTGTAAGTCCAGGCATGCTATTTTGATTGACTGCAAAGCCTCATCGTGTAATGTGTGTGTGTGTGTGTGTGTGTGTGTGACCTCCAATAGTTGGCCTGTATTTGACACATGCAGAGATCCACCGTGGACTCCTGCTAGTTATAATTGCGTGATTTATAGCTGACAATAAGAAGGAGGAGAAAAAAAAGGAGGAGAAGGGAGCCAATTACAGAGCTGTAATGTCTGCGTCATGCCTCATATCCTCCTGCTCTGTCAACTTTCCACTACAGCGATATGAGCCATGTTAGCCTTGATGTTCATTAATGACTATTACATCGTTTATCGTCCGTTTGGGCCCACTTAGTACCTGGTTTTGTTTGGTTGGGGTGGGTAACTACCTGAAACACTGTGTTCTTACCTAATTGGCCGATGCGTTGTTGCATCTGTACAGTAATGCAGGCTGAAGCAGTCATAACCAGGCAGTAGGGACCGGAGTACAGAAGCTTACTCTCCTAATCTCGCTGTATTAGCCAGACTATCCTTTAAGAGTGCGTTTCACTGGGTCAGTCTTGACAGATTGCTACGTGATGAGGACTGCATACAGTCTGAAAATTAGCCAGTCACCAACACTCAGTCATCGAATTGTTTTTTTTTCGCTTGTGCTAGTAGGAATTTATGAATGTGTTGCAGTCAGTTGCGGGCTGGAATTGTCCAAAGCAGATCTTGGCTGGCACTAAACGCACGTTGGAAACAGCGTGTTTGGCATGAAACGCGCTGGCAACGAAACATGAAAGAGTACAACAAATGACTCTTTCAGTTCAATACACCGACTACGCTTCCAAGTAAATGATTCATCTTAAGGGGTGCAAAAGGTCAGGAATTAGAAAAACAAAGAGAAAAAAGAAAGTCCTATCACTGCTTCCCAGTTTTGGTTATTTCACACCGAGATATCCGAATTTGTGTTTTTTATCTGAGCTCTTCTCGCTGGTCTCACTTGCAGAAAGGTGATGCTGTGCACTTTAAAATTTGGCAATATCTGATTTAAAATCTGATGATGGATGCCTGTTTTGGTCCCTGCTTTGACAGTTAGTGGGTCTGTATGCTTATGTTGCCACTGCGTGGATCAAACCACGCCCACACAGGCCCGATGAAGCCGACGACAGCTGATTATTTGAATGTTAAACGAATGTTTTATCTGAAATTGTTTGTTATTTAGTCAGAAATGAAAGAGAAATACCTCCTGATTCAGGGTCTTATTGTGTCTGACCAACAGTCCAAAGCATACTAACATTTATTGTCATAGGAAAGGAAGAAAACCTGAAAACATATCTACATGTCAAAAGATGGAATCAGTGACTTTTTTGCCATTTTTGGTTAAAAAAGGTACCTAAATGCTCAAAATAGTTGATCTTCTATTGATTAAATATCTAATCATTTCAACTCTAATCGATCAATAAACATCATTTTAATCTTTACTCTTATATGTTGTAAAATAAATCAGAATTACTGCAGTTTGTGAGGCTCCGCAGACTCCTTTTAAATAAAAATAAACCTGCTAATGAAGCACTTTATTCCCCCTCATTAATTAAATGTACACACACACTATCAAATATCTGCAAACACACACTTTCCTCATGTTAAATATATGTGCTTGTGCATTTTTGGGAACGCTTCCCATCCAAATAAAGGTGAAAGAAAAGTGTGTGTGTGTGTGTGTGCAGGGACGGGTTTGGACCTCAGGGGTCTCGGGCTGGTAGAGGCGGTCCACCCGTGTGTAACTGATACGGATGCTGTGCGCGCTGGTGTGGCTAATAGCGCAAATGGTGGGTGAGACGCGAGGGGCTGGCTGGCTGGCGATGGGGGTCATTCAGTGTCACAACCTCGCTCGTGTAATCTGCGGTTTGATACGCGCCTTTTGTGTTCCTTCATGAGACATGCTTTGACTCACCGTGGGACTTTTTTAATGGCCTCGTCGTCCTGAATGATCATTGGAGTTACACAGTGCGTTGGCTAATATAATCTGTACCCTGGAGGGGTGTGTGTGTGTGTGTGTGTGTGTGTGTGTGTGTGTAACAGGCAGGAAGAAGGAGAGGGGGAAAAAAAAAGTGTGTGTTCACGTGTCAGAGGTCTCCATGCTAATCTGTGCGTGACGGGAATGGGCGTGTAAAATAAACCCGCTTTAAGGACGCGCTACATCACTGCATTTACATGATCAATGCTTATTGAGAACTGTGTGTGTGTGTGTGTGTGTGTGTGTGTGTGTGTGTGTGTGTGTGTATCTCTGTGTCCATCAACTGTGTCTGTATGTGTGCGCATGTAGGCCTATTTTAATTGTTGCCATGGAAACAGAGTGCTGCCAGAGAAGTCCAGATTCAAAGAGGGCATCTCTCTCTCTCTCTCTCTCTCTCTCTCTCTCTCCTCTCCTGTCCCTCCTCTGCTCTCTCTCTCTCTCTCTCTCTCTGTCTCTCTCTTGTCTTCCTCCGTCTCCTGTCTCTCCTTTCTTCCTCTCCCCTCCGCTGTCTTTCATCCTTTTCTCCGCGTCTCACCACCGAGGTCCTCCTCGTTTTTACTCTCTCTCTCTCTCTCTGTTTCCTCCCACTCTCCCTCCCTCCACCCCTTCCTCGCTTTTCTCTGTCTCCTTATCATCCCTCCCTCATTCCTTTCCCTCCCACCTCTCCTTCCATCCTTCCCGGAGAGTGGTGTGCAATTGACTATTAACACAGGGACCTGTAATTAGAGCTGACGAACCTCCAGCAATTAGTTTTCCCTAAAGAAGTTGTTCTGTCATCTCCGCATACATCCTTTTATCCTTCTCTCAATCTCCTTCTCGCTATTTTCTTCCTCTCTTGTCATTTCCTGTCTTATTAGCTGTCAGCTTCACAGCGTGCTTATTGTTTTAGTGTTTTTGTTTTTCTTTGTACCTTCCATCTGCCTCGTTATAAAGGCAGTCATGTACGAGATACACGCACAATACACCACTCAGAACAAGTTTATGAGCAACTACACCCACCGCTGTCCTGGGTATCTCTGCCCACAAAAACCGAAGTGAACATCTATTCCCACCGACCGTACACCTACACCGACTATATGCCGAGGAACTCGAAAGGACACGTGCCCTCCCACGCACTCGGATGTAAACACACACATCTTCTTCTCCACGTCTCCAGCTGGGTTGCCATTGTCCCACCTTGCTGCCGTCATCTCCTCTCTCCTCATCTTCGCTGGATCTTGCTCATTTTCCTTCCCTCTCTCTCTCTCTCTCTCTCTCTCTTTCCACCGGCCCACACGGCCCTTCCTCCCGTCTGCATCCCCATTAATGAAAAGCTCTATAAATAAGCACAGAGAAGAGAGAGTCACAGAGAGAAACGGTCAAGTAGAACGTGGGAGGGAGGTGGAAGGATGGAGGGATGGACAGCGAGCTGAACTGAGCGAGTGCTAAACTAGGCCAGTAGGGGTTGAGGGAGGAGGGCGGGTATCATATCAAAGTCTTGCGAGTTGCTCCGAGCGCCTCCGCCGTCAATCACTTAATCGATTCCGGCGTCAGGCGGTTTGTCTGCGTCTCGGGTTGGTGTGTCACTCATCTCGCTCCAGACAGTTTGTCAGTCAGTCGGAGTTTGGCGCGGAGCCGCTCTTTTCCTCCATCTGCCCTTTCGCTCGTTTGCATTCCCCGCACGGCTTGCTTCCTTCTTCCCTCCTGTCTCCTTCCCTGCTTCCTCCCTCCCTCCTCCTCCTCCTCTTGCCCTGTCAAGAAGCCAGCATCTCATCTGGAGGGAGAGTTTATATCCTCCATAATACATACCATAATGCTTCTTCAGAACATTCCACATGAATTATTGATCGTCGTGAGATTATACGTAAACTGTACGCCATCGTACCGTGTATCTGTGTGTGTGTTTATGCACTATTTATGTGTGTCAAGTGTGACCTCTCCTCTCATCCCTCTTTGAGTCTTTAAAGCCTCGTTTTCCACGAGCTTTCCCCTCTCCTCCTTCACCCCCCCTCAATGCCCCATTTCTGCAGACTGATATTGATATGCACTGATTCATATGATGCATGTAGCCTCTCGGCAATTCACTTTATTCAATCAATGTTGCATGGTGCTACGTTAACCTCTATCTCCTTCTCTCCGTCTCCCGCCTCTCTCTTTTTTCCTCTATTTTCTCTCCTTATTTTGCTTTATCGAATCTTTACCTCGCCCTCCTCCTTTTTCTTTTCTACCTCCTCCTCTTCCTCTGTCTATCTCTCCAGGTATTACTCTCCCACTCCTCCAGCATGCCTGTCTGCGGCTGCCGCAGCCCCTGCCCGCCTCGCGGTCAAGCCGGGGCCTCCTCCTCCGCCCCCTCGGTCGCCCAGGAGCAAGAGGGGCGAGTCCGACCCTTACATCCACCCCCGCCTCCGTCGCTCCACCGCCGCACCAGCGCTTCTCTCTGCCTCTCCCTCCTTCTCCTGCTGCTCTGCCTTCTCCACCTGCCCCCGGCCTGCCACTCACGGAGAGAGAAGGGCGGGGGAGGCGGTGGCGGCGGCCACTACATCCCCATCCCTCAACCCCCTCCCCACCACATGGCCCTGCCCAACATCCTGCGCGGCCTCAGCATCGCCGTCGTCCTGGTGGGCAACTCCAGCGAGATGGCGCTGGCCGGGGGACGGGAGAAGGAGGACTTCCTCCACTTGGCGCCCAACGTGGAGGTGCTGACCATGAATGAGACGGACCCTAAGAGCATCATCAAGAGCATCTGTGACCTAATGACGGAGCACTGGCTGCAGGGCGTGGTGTTTGGGGATGACACCGACCAGGAGGCCATCGCCCAAATCCTTGACTTCATTTCAGCTCAGACGCATATCCCCATCCTCGGAGTCCGCGGCGGCTCCTCCATGGTCATGGCTGCAAAGGTAGGACGCTCAGTGAACTCGTTTTCAAATGTTTAAAAACTAAAAAAATTGATGGTTCTTACAAAAACATAACAAAATCATGGCAAACCAACTCAAATTCAACTCCTCTGCTCGGTAAAAGTGTAAGATATAATGCTGTTTGCCTCTTGCAAGGCCGGTCTGTGAACTCTCATCTCAGTTGGCTGCACTTTGCTGTCAATCACGGATGTATTTACTGCAGTCACTCCCGTGAAATGTTGTCCCGGATAGCTTACATCACCACACGCACACAGTTTTTCTTCCACCCCCCCGTCATCAAAAGATAGATGTGAAGACTCGGTGAAGACTCAGTGTTTTGGCACGTCTAAAGGGTCTCTACTCATGCTTCAACGGAGCTCTGCGTCCTCCAAAAAAAACCCAATGTGCCCTACATAACTTAGCTCCTTCATTGTCCTCCTAATACCAAGTTTTCCCAAAACGGTGACGCCATTTTGACTCCTCTCCTCATCCACCTCCCGCCATACTGCATCGGTATTAGCTTTGGGTGCAGACAGACAAGCAGGCAGGCAGGGTAAGCCGGTATGTCTGACTTGAAAGACATGCTGCCAACAGTGCCGATGCCAGTGACAGGATCAGCTGGAGATTGCACCAGAACAGAGAGCTAGATCTCTGCCTATTTACTAGGCCTTGCCTAATGGGATAAAGCAATCTGCTGCTGCTTTATCTGTGTCCGCCTGGGATCTGGGCTTGGACCCCATTCCAGAAAATCAGCTCATTCATTTGGTATTTTGTGCACAGATCCAGCTGTATTCAATGTAACTAGTGAAGGAAGACCGAAAGCTTAACATGGATCCCATGCAAGAAAAGCGCTGACAACATCCGCTTGACGCCGCTTGATCCGGGGGACCTCGTTGAGTCTCGTCGCGTGCCGACGTCGTCTCCGCGCTGGTGTTCTCCTGTTTGACTGCTGACCCTGTGGTGTCAACAGGTCTCTGCACCAGCAGAGACATGAGTCGAGGTGACGCGGCAAGGCCAGTGGCCACCACTGAAACTCCTCTCCCTGTTCATTCTCATTAGAGCACCAAGGAGAGAGATGGCAGGGAACCCGTCCACTCCCATTTAAAACCGGACTCTTCCAAGCGCACATGCGAGACCTGCTGCACCGCACGCACATTTTTTTATCACGCCAGCACAGATACATGCGCACGCCTTCTCCACTGTCTTAAATATCCCGCCCCTGAACTGTGGCCACATGTGTCTTTAACCGTTAACCCCGCTCAAAACATATAAATCTTCTAGAGCACCTCCTGTACGTGAGAGCGTTTATGTTGTAGGGTTGTAGGAGGACAAGAGAAACAGAAGTTAAGGAGGTCTGTGTGTGTGTGTGTGTGTGTGTGTGTGTGTGCAGGGACAGTATCATTCATTAAGCACACATGCCCTAAGTGCACCAGGCAGCGGGAAAGAGCAGTGTTTTGTGGCAGAGGTTTTTAAATGGATTTCCCCCGGCCACAAGCCAGAGTCTGCATCTCCTGAGAGCTTCCTCCTGGCTGCACCAGGGCCCAGGAGAGTGAGGACGGGGGCTGCGCTAAGGCTCAGTCTCCAAACGGATTTGTGTCTGCCTAATGGGCTGAGACAATGGAGTGGCGAAAATACGATAGAGAAGGATCAGAGAGAGAGGGGGGAGACAGAGAGAGAGAGAGAGAAGACACGAGGAAAAGTGGAGAAATTGAGATAGTGAGGATGAGATTGGGTGGAAGAAATTCTACTTTGAGTGAAGGCGGATCGGGGAGGAGAGGCCGGCGTTGTTTGAGGGGTTTTGGGGCCAGATAAGGCGGGGTTCAGATGAGGCTGCGCGTAGAGGTGATGGACAGATGAGGGTAGAGGACAAGGGCAGAGTCAACAGCGGGAGAGAGAGAGAGAGAGAGAGAGAGAGAGAGAGAGAGAGAGAGAGGAGAGAGAGAGAGAGAGAGAGAGAGAGAGAGAGAGAGAGAGAGAGAGAGAGAGAGAGAGAGAGAGAGAGAGAGAAACTCTTCTTCCTTAAAGAGAGACAGAAGAGAGTAAGAAGAGAAAAACAGCAGAGATGGAGAAAAAGCGATAGAGAGTAATTGTGGAGAAGGTAGAATGAAAGTTTATGGAGCTTAAGAAAAAATGGGTTGAGAGATGTTTTCTTTTTTTTTTTTTTTTTATTGTGAGCGAGTGTCTCCGGAAAATAGACTGACAAAGATTGGGACATGGGGATTGCAATATGAGGTGTTTATCTTACGGCCTCGCTCCATCACACACACACACACAGATGTGTGCACCGTCGAAAACTGAAGGCCAAACGCTGCTATTACAGTTGGCAAGACAACAACCTCCTTTTTCATTACACATCCGAGGAGGGATGATAACAGGGAGCGACACAGGAGGCGGAGGATACAGCGTTTTGATTTTTAGTGTGGGCCGAATGGGGAAAGTATTTGGAGGAAACGGTACGAGATAATTCCATAAAACGTACACCGTCCGGAGTGGACTGCTGTAGTGCGAAGAGTCAGGTCGAATCAGAATCAGGAGAACTCCTCTCTGCATCTGCAAGGAGCGTTTGTGGCGATGTACCGATGGGAGATGCAGTCCTCCATCACGTCCTGCATCATGCCTCTCCACGAGCGTTCCGACATCTGTAACAAGAACAAAACTGTATTTTTAAAAACTGATTCCTCCTGGGGTTGGAGCAAAAACTGGCAGCAGCTCCGCAATACTTCGTCTACCACACTGTGGTTGCGTCTGTACGCGCAGTTCGCCGTGGCTATGCTTGTGCACAGAAAGAGCGAACTTGTGTTTTGAAGTTTGAAAGTTAAATAGTTGCAGGGATGGAAAGAGGAAGCCAGGCAGCTCCAGGCATTAACAGGGAATGAAGACGAAGAGGAAGGCAGAGGAGGAGGAGGGGAATGGAGAGAGACGGATGGAGGCAAAGGGCACTCACATCTATATCAATGAATAAGATCAGTGAGGGAGGGTTGGTCGGTAAGTAAGAGGATGAGTGCACTAAGAGGGCCACGCGGCTTTGAAAGAGAGACGGAGTGACGTACGGCGTGTGTTTGCAGGGAGTGCAGCAGCAGCAGCAGCAGGTGTATCACCATCCATCCAAACGTAAACCAACGTTACAGGAAAAAACAGAAAGCCGCCTCTTTGCTCAGGAAATCGCAGCCTGAATGGAGGAGGAACGAAGGAGGAGAGGAAGATGGATAGAGCGCAGCTGTACCCACATCTGTGGAAGACAAGACAAGATAAAGGAGGAGGAGACGGAGAAGAGAGAGGGAAAGCATCCAAGAGTTTAGGCGTGTGTGTGTGTGCGTCCTTGTGCATTTGTGTGTGCGTGTGTGTTGTTACCTAGCCAACATGGCTGTAGTTGCCAGTCTTTTGTCTGTAGTGGTTTCCAGCACCACCCTGCCTGGTGTCCCTTTACAGCGTCTGTTGGACTGCAGCAATCAGTACGATCTAAAGCTTTGGCTAATGCTCATATTATCAAGACATGGCGAGCCATTTTCCTCAGCTTGTCTAGAAGGTATGGCTTTGTAGTGGTACAAATAGCTGTAGTTGTCGCCGATCACCCCCAGGGCCGCTGCATAATACGAACAGCGAGCTAATCTGTAAGTGGAGGCTGCTGGTGCTGCAGATTAGGAGAGAGATGGCATCCACTTGTGCACGGGATTTAAATGTAAGATCGTCGGCAATTAGCGGAGAGAGAGGAAAAAAAAAAAAACAGGAGCCAACCCTCATGACCCGAGGGAAACCGTACTGTAATATGAAAAACATATGCAGGCGCGCTCACGCCCACACACACACACACGTGTTTTCACAAGTATACGTTAAGACGTGTCTTACAAGGGAAATTAATGTATGAATATTAAATAGACAATGGAAGAAATGCTAAGCCAGATTCACGACGAGCCGCTGCGAAGTTGTCATCACGTGCACACACGACATGAGCAACAAACACACTGGGATGCAAGCGCTCCCACACACACAAACAAATCTGTTCCCCGGCCATGTTTTTGTGTAACTGGCAGCCTTCTCCCAGGAACAAAGCAACAGGATGCGATCAATTAACTTTTACCCAAATAATTCAGGCTCTTCATTGTTTTCCCGAACGTGGTCGTTTGCCCGTGGGTGTCCGAGTCTTTTGTAAGCAACCCCTCTGTATGTGTGTGTGTGTGTGTGTGTGCGCTAATTCTTCAGAGGAAACAGCCTCGATGCGAGTGTGTAGAATTGGTGTTGAACTGTGTCCAGGGATAATTGTTGCGGAGGATGTGTGTGTGTGTGTGCCAGTCGAACCATTTAATCACATCGCAGGGGTGAATTCAGAGGCACAATTAACACCCATATACCTCATTTTCCAAAGAAACATGTTGCCCTCGTCCTCTGTGTTTGTGTTTTTGTTTTTTTAGGTCACAAAATAATCAACTCGTTTCGCCGTCATTTCCTGTTCGAGGTACGCTCTAAGTCCAGTGGGTTGAACAAAAACGTCCCTGCATTTATATTCCCAATTAATGTCCTACAATAGCACCTATTGTTGTAGTAATCACCGAGGTCCTGTACTCTATTAATGTAATGTGCTGTTCAGCTTGGCAGCACCTCGTCCTTGCTAAAAACATAGACGCAATTAGGAGCATTTGTAAACGATAAGAGAATTAAAAAGCGAGTGTTCCTGTGCCTGATGTCTCTTTTCCCTTTTTTTCCTGCCTGTCTGTCTGTCTCTCTGTGCTCGTGTCTCTTTCACATCTCTCTCCCCTAATTGTTTAGTTCATTCATGGATTTTGTTGTGTGGAGTAAAGCGCAGTAAACCCCCTGTAACAGCTTTCTGATCTGTCCTTTCATCCTGGATATGTTCTCTTTCCTTTTTTTTTGTTGTTGCTGCTGCGCCTGTTGTCCAGTTTTATTCCCCACTGTTTCTCCGTTGTTTTTTTCTGTCTGTGTGTCTTTTAATTGCAAAAACTTCACATGAAAATCTACTTATCTGGAACTTTTCTGAACTCCTGAATCTTGTTTCTTTTACCACAAATAAATAAAATATTCATGCAATAAATATCATAGATTACAGATTGACGCAGATATAGTAAATCTTTGAGCTGGAAAAAATTTGGATTTTGCACTAATATAATATGCAAAGCTACCCAAAAGAACCCAGGCTGCTGTGACACTTTACCAGATGAGCTATCATGGTGCACCAGAAGGAACTTTCATAAACAAATAACTTAACTCTTACGTAAGAAGATTTAAGTCAGTATCAAAGGCGCGTAACATCTATCGGCCAATCGATATGTTGGTACTTAAAGATACGGTGTGTAGGGTTTAGTGGCACCCAGCAGTGAAGTTGCAGATTGCAACTAAATGAATATTCTCCTATGTCTCACGTCTCTCAAACTCTGGCTGCAAAATTCACACAAAAACCAAATGTCCATATCTAGATCAGTGTTTGGTTTGTCTGCTACTTTACAAAAATGTCCATTCAACATGGCGGACTCCGTGGAAGAGGACCCGCTCTCTCACTGTAGATCAGGGTGTCCAAACTGTTCCACAAAGGGCGGTGTGGCTGCAGGTTTCCTTCCAACAAACAGCAGCACACAGACTTGACTCATTTAATCAACTGATCTCAGTCTTCAGAGAGTTGATTGGTCAAACTGTGCTTTTGGTTGGTTGGAACAAAACCTGCAGCCACACCGCCCTTTGTGGAACAGTTTGACACCCCTGATGTAGATATAGAGGGCTAATTTTAAGACAACGATTCTTATTCTCAGGTTAATATACTCTAATGAAAACATACTTATGAATACTGTATTCCATTCCTACAAAGAAATACTCTTAAGGTCCAAGAATTCGTGGTGCAGGAAACTCCTCAAGCAGCGACTTTGTCAGAAATGTGTCAGCTGATGTATGTTTAAACAAATTCACACTGCTTTGATGAAGGAATTAATTAAATAATCAATAAGCTGCCCTTTTTTTCATCATGTCATGGGTAACATCAGTCTGATTTCACGTTTTGCCAGTTGAAAGCTTTTAATGTGGAGCGTCAGCAGGAGGAGGAACTGTCCAGTTAGTCCAGAGTACATGCTACATTTTCCTTGAAACTGAATCCAGCATGTTAATGGCGGACTCCGCCACTAAGAATTAAAACTACAGAAAGTAAATACATTGAATACCAAACATAAACAGCATGAAAATCAAGTTTCCTTTAATGAAAACGAGAGAGCTATATCCATCTAAAAAATACTCAGAAGCTGTGAACTAGGTTTCCTGGTGCAGCATGATGGAAACGTCCCACTACTAGTCTCTTCTTACCTTCTCATTGTCCTGGTTTAGAAAATGTGACAACCCACTGTGTGTGTTCCCCTTTTCTGGAGAGAGAAACAGAAACAGAGAGAGAGAGAGAGAGGGGATAGGAAGAGGGAGTGAAAAATATCGAGAGTACTAAATTTATGTGTCCTATTTTCCAACCCCGTTGGTCTCAATTTACTCCGGCCATTTAGAATGTCGCCATTTTTAAACTCACCCCATAACTTTTTTCTATACCTCACCCTCCTCCCTGAACTGCCTCCTCGCTTTCACTCTTTCCATCTCACATGCAGCTCCTGTCCTCCGCTCTGTTGCTTTACCCCGCAGACAGATTGCTCCCATACACTAGATTAACGTTGGCATTACGGCGGTTATGCGTACTTAGAGAGGACAAGTGAAATCATTCGAAATAAGACGAGATAGCGGTGATTCCTCCGTGAAGACATCACACGTCCAGATGAATCCACCCAGTGCACACGAAACAGCAGCAACAGTTGATTTGTCCGTCCTTGCCGTGCTGATGTATCTTCCTCCTCCTCTGGTTCAGGCGCTGTCTACCTCCTTCCCTCCCCAAGCAGGAGCGTGGCCCATTTTCCTTCATTCTCACTCTGTGTCCCCCCGGTACAGGACCAACCACACCTTCCTCTCCGTCCCAGCCCTCCACTTAACATCTCCTGACTCCCTCTGGAGATGCCTTTACACCCCACCAACCCAAAACCACCTCCTCCCTTTCTCCTCCTCTTACTACATTGCGACTAGCTTCATCTTCCCTTCCTTTCCCTCTCTTCCCTGTAGACACAAATAGTCTAGCCGTCCGTTTTCCCACTTCTCCTTACATCACCACCACCACCACCAGATCTACAAGCAGCTCCTCCCCCTTTTACTTCCTTTCTCTGACATCCACCCTCCCCTCTTATCCCCTCATGGACCTTACACCAGCCCTTGCTGGGACCCTTATTAGCCTTATCTCCGCCTGCCACCGCCCTGATTCAGAGGTGGTGTAGAGGGAATGGACCTCTATCTATTCATAGGCTGAGATGAGTCAGTGTTTTCTTATGAAGCTGTCCGTATACGCAGAAAGGAGAGGAGGGGAGATGTGGATGAAAAGTCCAAATTTAGGACTCCGCTTAATTACCACCGCGGACGCCCACCTCTCTAACCTTTAACACAACCATTTACCCTCCAACTGTTTACGACAGTCCAGTTATAGACCTCCATCTCTCATGTTCCCGGTGACGGATGGTGAGCTAGTCCTGTAAACAAACAGCCGCAGATTCAGCCCTTTGGACACAGCGGGTGATAAAATAACTGAGCGAGACCTCACTCCGTCTGGAGCGAGAGTGTGATTCAAAAAGGTAACGCCGGTAGTATTTTAACATTCATAAATCAGTGTCACATTCATTTCGTGTCATTAGTATAATCACTGTAAACAAACGGGACCATCGCTGACAAGCTTGGCAGCCTCAGCGCTGGATTTTTATAGTTTGTGCTACCGGGGTCAGATTTGGCTGAATTTTATGGCACAAACCTAAAGGAGGCGGCTGTTCCAATGCAAATGGAGATGAAACACGTCTCTCCAAATGTTTCGTTTAAAAGAAGATTGTGAGAGATTGTGTGCCCTGATCATACCTTTTATTAGTTTAAATGCAAAATACGTATTTGCACATTAGATAACAACATAAATCTGATTAGAAGGCGCAATTTTAAAGGTCCAGTGTGTAAGATTTATTTGTTTTTATTGGCAGCAATGGAGTACAATAATTGTTAGCATGTTTCCATCAGTGTGTAATCACCTGAGAATAAGATTTTACAGTTATATCTACAGTGAGAGCGGGTCCTCTTCCACGGAGTCCGCCATGTTGAACCGCCATTTTTCTACAGTAGCCCTGAGCAGACAAACCAAACCTTTTGCTTTTTATGTCAGTTTGAGGTGCGGGAGAGTATTCAGTTGGTTGCTACCTGGGACTTCACCGCTAGGTGCCGCTAAATCCTACACACCGGACCTTTAACCATGTGTATCTTAATAACAGTCAGGCTACTCTACTCATAAACACTCATGAGCACAATTGTAATATTTACTCCTATTAAACTGGCCCCCTCTCATCGTAAGGTTCATGTGACAGTACGAGCACAAAAATCAATGTGCTTTTGAATCTGGCACCGGGGGGAGATACCTGTATACTCACTGTGACTTGAGATCTGTTTGTTCAGTGGCACTTGGCCCAGAGATTGCAAATCAGCAGATCCGAGGAAGCCGAGTTTGACAAAGGGAGGATAACTCTGTGTGAGTCAACCGCTCGTCCGGTCTTATCAGCAAGTCTATTCTAGAAGTGATTTTTTTTTTTTTTTTTGGAAATGTGCGAAGGAAAGAAGCATTTTGTTGGAGAATATAGTGTAAATATAGGACATAATGTGGAAGAGAATGGCACACGTTGAGAAAAAAAATGACAGTTATCATGTCGATTTCTTAACAAATAGCAAAGCTGTGCAAAATATAAGACTAGAGAGCGACACAGTGGCTTCAAACCAGTTACTGCGGCCTGTATTTATATATACCACATATCGAATAATTGTTCACATGTAAAATAATCAAGTGAATTAACCGTGCATTGGTTATTAATTAGACAAAACTCTTCGTATTTGTTTTTAATTGCAGCGTGCTGGAATTCATTCATTTCTAAAATGATGACAAAGTGTAATTATCTCATCAAATCGTGAAAATTAATGAATTAAAATGTTAAATTACGGCTCGTTTACCTGCAAAAACACACATTTGAATTTTATTTCGAGCACATTTCACCCTTCGCTCTCCTTTTTTTTCCACTTCGGCTCCGTCGGTTTATCTCTCTCAGACCTCATCCTTTCTTTTTCCTTCTCGCTGTCGTCTCTGCCCTTGCTTTGTCCACGCTCTGTCTCACCCGTGGCCTCCTGTGTCGAGCCCCGTATCAATGGAAGAAAGAGAGCAAAGGGAGGGAAAGTGAGGAAAGAAACTTAGGATAATAGAAAGGAGGGAGGAAGAGGGAAGAGAGGGAGAGATAGAAGTAAAGAAGAGAGGAAGGAGGAGGAGGAGGAGGAGGCAGGGATGTGGAAGAGTGAAGACTACAATGTGCTTGCTCAATTACTCACCAATGCTGTGCCAAGCTGGCCCTCGTCAGAGCCACATGCTTTGATACACACACACACACACACACACACACACACACACACACACACACACACACACACACACACACACAGCAGCCTATACATCAGACCAATATGTTCAGATGTGTTCCTGCTGACCTACAGCATAAAAATGATTCAACCTAGACAGTCTCTGCACTGGATATGGACACACACACACACACACACACACACACACACACTTGCAGACAATTACATAAACTCCACTAGCCCTTTCTTAGACTACATCGATATCCAGCATATTCTATGAAACATATGAATAGAAAATGGAGGGAATCGCTAAACACACACACTATTCCAGGTGACAAACCAATCTGTTTAGGTGTCAGAGGCGGTTTCCGTCCGCGCTGACCCTTGTTAGCGCACAAGGTTTCCACCCTGAGACGGATGTCAGGTGGGAAAACAGGCCAGCGGTCCACCATCAACACCTCTGACACCTCTGCGTGTGTGCGCACCACCACACACAGCTGGACTGTTATCTAAAGCAGAACACGGGAGCAGCTACCATGTGTGTGTGTTTTTTGCCCTGAGTGCATTATTTTTTGAAACAGAAAACACACAAAAAAGAGTGTGCTCAAACTGTTTTTTTTTTCTTAGATGAGATCATTTGAAACAGATCCAGAGAATATATTTTTTGAAGATCCAGCGCCTTGTGTTTTATAGATTCATCGCAGTAAAAGTGTTCCCGGGGTTGAAGAATAATAAAAAAAAAACAAGAAACAGAAAAGATCGTTTTGCTCAACCTCATTCTGTCTCGTTGCATCTCTCCCTCTCTCACCCTCTATGTTTTATCTCAACTGCTCCGGCGCTCTCCTGCTCCTCCCTTCCTTCTCCTCTCCCTCTCTCTCTCTCTCTTCCTCACGTCATGTGAGTTGAGGCGAGGCGAGCTCCTCTGATGAATGTAAATGTTGCCCCTCCCTTTCCTTGTTCTCCTAAATTACAGCAAACACCACCTCCTCTTTAGTCTTCTCTCTCTCTCTCTTCCCCCCACGTCTGCCTCGCGTTTACCCACAAACCCCGCAGTTCGTCCTCGCACGCCGACCGGTGGGCGCTGCGCCCGGCTCTCGGCATCCATACAAACACAGTTAGAGTTACAGTACACAGGCGTATGAGTCAGACGTGACAGATAGACAATGCCGCGAGACGAAAAATACACCTCCAGCATGTATGATGCTTTTACTGTGTGTGGATACTTTCAGTACAGTACGAAGGCCTGAGACTGCCAACACAGCCTGAATACACTTGGCTCGTTATCTTCACCCTTGCATTAATCACCATCAGAAACAGGCAGGAGTTTTATATTTATGTATTTGAATATATACTGTACATCAGTAGTTACTTTTTCTCGATTCGACGTTTTGGCAGGACAGATATTACAAATGTGATTTAATGCACTACAGCACTTTTGGGGACAGGATATTTCTGAAATGTTAAACTCTTGTTGGCACAGATCAGGCTCATAGATGCGGCAGTAAAAAAGTATTTATGCTTGTATAAGACCCGTGGATTAGTTCTTTTTCTCCACTAACACAAACTACACTCTTTGTCACCATAAACTGTCTCAGAGACTTCAGGGAGCTTGACATGTACATGCATGAGTTGACAACTTCCACCAACCTAGTCAATGTTGTAAAGCCAACTCGGAAAAATCAAGTAAATGATGTGTTAGGCAGTGGGCAGCACACAGCACGGCGTTAACAACATCGGCGATGCCGTGTTTGTCTGCTTATCTTATGCCCGTAGCTGCTGAAAGAAGCTTGAGTCCCAGTGTACTCTGAATGTACTGTACCCAACATGTTTATCACTGCGAAGAGTCACATAATAAACCAGCGTAAAGGAGAATGCAAAGGGTGTCGGAAGAATTCATGTTTTAAACCAATTCTTTCAAATGATTTAAATCCCACCGCGAAAGTCTGTGAAATAAAGTTTAATCCAGGAAGTCATTAACACAAATAAAGATCTGACTTTGCTAACAGCCAAACATCAAGCAAGGTCAACAACAGCAGACATAGCAGCCAGCTAATATCACTCAGTAGTCCAGCAGCAGTCAGCCCAGCTCGGCGTCTGTCTTTCAGCCTTTTATTTCACCGAGCTCTCACCGACCACTAAAAGTCAGTCCCAGATTTACTCTCGTCTGGCAGATTCTTTCTCCGTCGCTCGCTCCAGTCCTCTTCTTGGCTTCCTCCGTCATCCTCTTTGGTCTCCTCACCTCCTCGCCACGCTCTGCCATATTTTCTCCATAGAATATGATCCAGTTTCACCAAAATCAGTGAAATAGTTGGTGGCGTGTGACTTAGCGTACCGTAAAGCGTCACGTACTTCTCGTGGGTGATCGTACCCGGAGCACAAAGTTACATAATGACAGAGACACCGTTCACCTGATTACAGGATTTAAAATCTGTTAGTTTATGGTGGAAAAATTAGATAATGTTGCTTTTAAAGAAAGTTCATGTTGAAAAGTTCGGCTAATTTCAGTTTTGCGGTGTTCGTTGTCAGATTTCAGAAACGCGGTAATATCTTTAAACAGCTCCATTTCTCTGCGAGGTCGCAAAGGTTCATCATCACCATTGTTATCTTGCCACTGGACATTTTATTATTTGTCATCCCATTATCTTTAACACCATTACCATGTTCACTATCATCAGTCATCACTATCATCATCATCATTATCATCAATACAACCACCCCCACTGGGCTTCGAGTTATTGGCATTCGCTTCCCGTATTTGTTCTGTCACATCAGTACTGCGTCAGGCACTTGTTTGGTAGCTGGTCTGCTCTCCGCCAAAGACTGATTTGCATTAGCAAATTCAAACAGGCTTAATAGACTTTTATTGGCATGAGGTGGCTGGGCGCTGAGGGGGGCTTTTAAACAATGCAATATGCTAATAAACAGAACGCTGTGTACTAGAACAACAACAACACCCCCGATCCCATGCACACGCAAACACCGTTTCATAAGCCTGCTTTAAAAGGCAAATCTTTTTACATATTAGACATAATGGAACAGGGGAAGATGGCCATTAAACATGTCTAAAATGTATGACATTGTCAACGTTGGCACGGAGACGCAGCTGATACTGTCGCCGCAACTTTGTATACTTCCTCCAACTTATGCCAAGGTTATTTTGTGAGATAAGAATGTGGAAGCAATAGACCAGACCTGTGTTGTATTCTCCCTTGTTCTGGATAAGGGCCATTTGATAGTAGCACCTACCTACAGCGCGTGCTGTGCATCATTTTTGATCAAGCAGATTCTACAACACACCGTAGCTAATCTTTTATCTTTTTTTTTTTTTTTTTTTAAGTGATGCCCGGCAGCGAAGATAAGTGTCCAAAAAAAGAAAACTAAATTTGTATCCCGCTGAACGATTAAATCTCGTGCTGTGTTCGGTGTGATTTATGTGACCACACGAAACAAAGTACTGAATATATCCTGTGTAGCATGGACTAAATAGAAGAAACTTCCAGCTCCAGATTAGCAAGATACACAGAAAGTAAATGAAGGGAAGGGTCATATTTTGCCCTCAGAATAGTTTCAGTTGTCCTTGTATCGCTGCGGTCCAACTCCAGAGCTGTGTGCAGTGAATTCCTAAGAAGCTTCCACTGTAGCTTCTAGCTTCTAGGGATGAAGGAGGTGGAAATCTATGTCGCTCTAGAGACAGTAGGAAGCGTCTGATTTCATCCTCCGCTCGCATGTGAGGGTCATTATCTTCTTTGAAATTTGGCAGCATCGTGAAAGAACGCGTTCTCACCTTGGGGTACCGCGCAACAGTCATACAGCTGTATACCTCGGCTGTTATGTGTCCATGCTGAGCAATCGTTTGACCGAATGGCTCCCTCAAGATGGCTGCCTGCACATAAAAGATCCACTGCCAAGTTCCACAGCTGATCGTAAACCCCGACCCTTGTTTTCGGGAATCGAGGTGCAAACGCAGAGCTCGGGATCGGACTGTACTGTGAGAATTAACTTTTAGTGCCAATGAAGGAAGTTTTGTAAGACAGAAAATAAAGAGGAGACAACAGACTTTCATTCATTCAAGTGTGAGGTACCTCAGCCATAACCACGATTGTCCCTTTACTGTTGTCATGCTATATTATAATGTTGAAAGTGTATTTTAAGAGCTTGGACAGCTTCCTCTGCTGTTAATACAGTTATGGAGCTATTTTTGTCAGTGTAATCTCCACCTCCAATAAAATAAGCTATAGAGGAACAGCGCTTAAAAATAGCTCTAGTATATTTTAGTCACTTCTAATTGTATGAAAACCAGTTAAGTCTAAATATCAATCCACCATGTCTGCCAACGTGTTGGCCAGCAGAGCTAACGGCCACAGGCGGGGTGGCGTTCTGTTACTGTCCATCTAAGTGAACGTCTCGCGGCCTCAGTTTGTTAATTTGTCAAACGTTGCGTCGAGTCTAACACTGGTGTCAGCTCCGAGGCTTTTTTTTTGAGAACGTCATTAGTTAAATCATGTTGCATTGACTCTTTTGACTGTTTTTTTAAGCCCGTGCGGGTAATTAGAATTCACCTTTCACTGATTGCCCTTCAGGTTGATGAGATTCTCTGATGTGGTCTTACTTCTGTTTGTGTTTTTGATGGGGTTTTTTTTTTTAAACATAGTGTTATTGTGATTTATTTTGAATGCTAATGAACGTCGCTGCCTCGGTTTTGAAAAGCACAATCATTACTTGCATGTTTTAGCAAAAGTTAGACAGAGAAGAGAAAGTTGTGGCAGCATTTGATCCAAGGTCGGTATGGGGGACACACAAAGGCTTCAGGGGTGGCCGACTTAACCACTCAAGCTATCTCTGGGCACAAGCGTCGCTTTTCTCTGTGCTGCACCCTGCAGGAGTTTCTGTTATCAAGGAGACCGTTCACCCGTATCTGTTTTAGCTCTAAACTATTTCCAAAATAATTTCTCTCGCACGTCTTCTTGCTGACTTATACGGAGGCATCAACACAATCGTTTGCGCCGATGATGGATGGAGTTACACCACACACACACACACACACACACAGTGCACGCTGCTCTCCAAAAACAGCATGCACATAAACCTACCTCTGCATATGCACGGTGCTTCTTGCACCTGAGCCATATGCTGGTTTGCAGCTCTGCACTTCTGTATGTGAATAACAGTCTGTTCCTGTGTGGAGAGTAACAATGTCTCCTGTTCCCCCAGAGCAGCGCTGAAGGGTTGGGAATGTGCTGCTTCCTCTATACTGGTATATCATGATTCTCAGTATCAGAGGCCTGATGACATTAAATCCTCCAGCAGATAACCTTATAGTATCAGCCACGTGAGTCACGGGGTGTTTGAGCACATCCTCACAAGTACTTCTCCATCAGAAGGTTCAGGGTATGATTAAATGTAAGTGTAAAGATGCTTTAATAACCCCTGGTATGGTTTGTTTCCACACCACTGCTTTAAAAGCCGTTTTCCAGCCTCATTCTGGCATTAAACCATTCGAAACGTTTGTTTGCTTGATCTCTTTCAAGCAAAAAAAAAACAAAAAACAAATCACATTTTATTTTTGAGATGAAATTTCAGTGACATGCAGCAGCGTTATGAACAAGCTCTTGTTTGGCTATTTGGCCCTGCAGTGGAAAACTAGGTTATTGTCTCTGATGCCCTGGAGCAAAAGCAGAGAGCGAGCAGCATGCCTGCTGCCTATAGTAATATCAACATGCTGTCTAGTATCAGAGCTTAGAGAGTGTAATCGTGCACGCTGCACATTTTAGCAGCTCTCATTACAGCGTTACACCAGCCAGGTTCTTTAATTTAGATGAGCCGAGTTATGAATTAACGATTTGTAGTAGGAACTTTTGCACGTAGACAGCAGGTACAAAAGCGCTTTCATTGCTTGCTCCTCTCTTTGTCTTGCCACACCTATCAGGATGCTGTTGGGCATCAGTGAGCGGATGCAGGGTCATCCCTTTCTCTGTGAAACGTGAATATTGTTCGATTGTTGGTTATTTCTGCAGTCTTGTTGTCGATCCTCGCCGTTGTCTGCGTTATGCACAAATCTCTTCCTCGTGTGGACGTTTGTTCCTTCTGAGCTGACATCTTAAATGCACGTATGCATGCGTCAGCAGCACGAAACGCGTATCAAAGTCCTTAACATGTCGTATCCAACAAGTGCACCGGTTGCGGGAGGGCATCAGCAGAATATGGACGCGGCTCCTTCCTCGGAGCCTTCTGTGCCCCGCGGGCGTGATGATGGCGCCCCGGCGCTCGGCTCAAAGTGTGAAATGGTTTGACACTCGTATTATATAGGAGGATTAAACGCAGGTGTGAGACAGATTAGAATATGTCTGTGTTAGTCTGAGTTCCTGTGTGGGCAGCGGGATGTGTGTGTCGAGTTGTGAGTTGAATGAGGGTGAGGGGCTGTAGAGCACTGTGTGGGTGGATGCGTGTGTGTGTGTGTGTGTGTGTGTGTGTGTGCGCAGCTCATCTTGAGTGGCTGTGTGTGTTTGTGAGTGAAGCAGGACGTATTAATGCATGTAGGTGAATTTTATGTTTTTGTGTGTATCTGTGTGTGTGTGTGTGTGTGTGTGTGCGCTATACCAGCGGTGAGTGGCATTCTCTTTTTGTTCCCCACTAATGGCATCCTTAGCAGGGCTGTTACGATGGAAACCACGTTGCCACGGAAACGCAGCCTGTCTCTGTGAATTAGAAGTATTTCACTCCCTCTCTTAGCCTCTCTCTACCTCTCTCTCTCTCTCTCACTTTTCTGTCACACTCTCTCTCTTTCTCTCTCTCTCCATCCCTCACCCTCTCTGTCCTCTTTCCCTTCCTCCGTTCCTCTCCCTTCTCTCTCTGTCGCTTCATCTCTGTTTCTCTTCTCCACCTGTCTCCCCCCCTAAAACCTGACAGGGCAGCAGCTGACGCCTGAGGAGAGGTGTGCATGTAGATGAAAGAGCGAGGGGCAGACTGACAAGGGAGAGAGAGAGAGAGAGAGAGAGAGAGAGAGAGGAGAGTGGAAAGGAGGAGGTGTGGGAGTGGATTTTTTTTTTTGTGCGGTTAAAAAAAACTCTGAGCGTGAAGGAAAGGTGGGTGGAGGGACAAATGGAGGGATGTGACAGAGGGGTTTGGGGATAGGAAGGGGGCAAATGTTCAAGTAAAATAGGCCAAAAGTAATTGGACATGAACATCCCAAAATCATGAGCTTCCCGGGATAAAACCTGCCGATTATAGCATCAGGTGTTTCATCACATCATGGCTGCTTGGGCAAAATGATGTATGCAATCATATTAAAAATATAATTTGTTCATATGTCAGTGTAACTAACATTCATCTTGCTTTTCTGTCATGAAATATCATGAAACATGCTTCCCGCGACTTACAGTTCCTGCCGTTTGCGTTGCCAGGCAACAGCAAGCTAAACAGGAAGAAGAGCTCGCAAAGGTGTTGGAGTTTAAAAATCCTGACAAGGGGGGGAGCAAGAGAAATGTTACTGATTGCTCTAAAATCATGAACCCACTTAACCTATAAGAACGCTGCTCTCTGCAACACGATGATATTAAATCAGCATATTTAACAGAGTCAGCTGCAGAGCCTCGTAACGTTAAAAGCACAGCGTGCGGGAGGCGGCGCTGTCGTGATATAACAGGACAAACTGTTCAGACAAAGTTGGAAGCACACGAGCGTCTAGAATATGCTGCATGTTGTAAAATTAAAGGTGCCCTGTGAAGTTTCCTCGTAAACAAACAAAGGTTACGGCTGCACTCTGCATCCTCAAAGTCTTGGCGTTGCATTTCATTAGCATAGCCTTTTTACGTCCATGTTGCTTGCATGCCTTTGTTGGAGCGTGTTGCTGCAGGCTGAATGGTTGCTATGATGTGGAAGAAGATCACTCCACACCAAGGATCAGGATCTGCATTTATTCCTGTGAAGCAGTTAAGGAGCACACGGCTCGACAGCGAGGTCAGAAAATAAGCAAATGAGGGCAAGATCTGGATTTAACAGAGAAAAACAGCTGTTTTTGCAATGAAACTAATGCAAGCATTAATGATGATCTGATGCTACGTTTGCATTAAGTTTATGACAGAATAAGTCACTTTTAAACATGCTACGTCGCATGTGCGTCCCCCGTGCTACGACAGGTAACCTGGAACTGTGTACGTCATCATTCAGGAAAAATAATGCAGGCGATGCAAAGAAATATATACGTTGTCACGCAAGTTTTGAGAAATGCTATGGAATAATGTGAAGCTGGCAGCAGGGATGTATATCGTGTCGCCTACACGCTCGTGCATCCTCATGCGTGTGCGCGATACAAACAAAACTGGGACTCGGGCATGAAAACATTGCTCCATATCGCTGCTGACTCCACAGGCTGGCTTTAAGGTTTCCCTTATTTAGGAACACAGACAAACCAGTCCCATATAGTGTATAATGTCATGCTCAAGTTAACAGAAGACAGACGTTTAGAGAGCAAGGATAAAATATTCAGACGAAAAAGGGTCGATTAGAACAGAGTGTAGAGATAGAGAGAATTAAAGGAGGCGGAGAGTCCTGTTCCACATATGGAAGGAATATAAAACAGGGTGAGAAAACAGTGGGAAAGAGATGGAGGGGAGAAACTGAGAGCGCAAGAGAGATTGATTATGTTCTCCTAAGTGCTTTCGGCATTATTGGAACTGTACTGTCCTCCCAAACCAGGCAATTTGAATTAACATTGCAGGGAGAGTGATTTAGAGGAGGGAAGCATGACGAGCGAGAGATAGCGGGAAAGAGCGAGAAAGAAGGAAATGGAAGGAGGGCGAGGGGGCGACGGGGCGGGTTGGCAGGGAGACAGAGATGGGAGAGTGAGGGTCTGGAGGGAGGACGGAGAGATAGATAGAATAACTGGGTTCAAAAGTAGGACAGAGAGAGAGATGGCAAGAGACAAAGGGGAAAAAAAGCAAGAGAGGGAGAGAGAGAAAGAGCATTCAGGGTTGAGAAGACTCGCAAGATGAGCCAAATTGAAAAAATCAACACGCTAAACTCTACTTTATAAATTCCAGCTGGGTGCTGTGCATAATAATCCATTTGGAGGATAATAACTTTAGAAATTCCACTTTAAATATTCATTCTAAATGCTGAATCGTCCGGACAAAAATCCATTTGGGGAATAATAATAATCCAATCAGGAAACAGGAGGAACAGAGGCGTCTCTTGAAAGAGGAACGGACAGATGGGTTTGGATAAAGTTCAGATAAAAAGGAGGGAGGGGGGGTGAACAGTGTCAGGTTTATCAGCAGCGGAGACGGAGGGGAAGGACAGTTAAGGACACACGAGTTAAGAAGGTTGAGCGTGGGAAAAGAGGAACAGAGTGTGTATATTTGTGTGTGTGTGTGTGTGCGGGGCATAAAAACATTAAAAAAAAATAGAGGCTGATAGAAACTGAGTGATGGGAGGAAGGAGACGGATGTGAAGCGACAAAGCTGGAGGAACAAAAATGTGTGGCGTCTCCTCTCCTCCTATCCCTCCTCCTCTCCTCCTGTCCCTCCTCCTTTTTATACCTGCCTCCTGACTGAAGAGGAGTGACCCCTGCCCTATTGACCGCGCAGGCCAGACAAATAAAGCAAACATGAAGTGGCTTTTTTTTTAACGGGAGCGCATTACTCTGGAAACGAAATGCCAATGATGGAGCACCTGCCTCTTTAGTCTAATGAGAATCCTGCTCAGGTGATAATTTAACATCGCTGAAAAGAAAGAGGCAGAGGTGGAGCCAGGACGCTTTGCATCAGGCCGGGGTTTTTTTTTTTTTAGGTTATGTCGGATTATAGATTTTACGTGGGCACCAGAATTTCCATTCATTTCTCGATAATCCCCATTTTCCTTACTCCATTTTGTCCTCCGATCTTGCCGTGTTGGAAAGATATCCCAACAGTGTACGAATCCAAAGTCCTGCATTCATACAGGAAACATACAGAAGTATTAAAAGCAAAAAAAATCTGCTTTAAAAATGAAAAGTCAAAGTGTTTGTGCAGTAAAGTGGCTCCAGTGAGAGTGACATGTTAGCATAGGCTGATGTGACATTATTAGATTGTTATTACTGATGCAATGTGTAAGCAACATTTTACTGTTGTAGCTGCTCATGGTGGAGCTGGAGTGTTTTATATGCTGGTTCTCAACCTAAGGGTTGGGCCCCTGCAAAAGGACACAAGATAAATGTGAGAGGTCGTGTGATGATTAATAAGAAATCTAATTTCTTGTTATTTGTTTGTGAAATATTGGATAATTTGAGTAGTTCTTTAAATCAAACCATGAGATGTCTAGAGGGGAAATGTCACTTTGGTTGGTGACATACACGGACAGTGTAAAGAATGGACGGCACATCTGTGTCGTCACCTGTAGGAGCTGTTTTGAAGCTCAAAATATGTGCCGCCATGTTGGCAGTCTAGCCTCTCCACCTCCCGGCTAATCTAAATATCAGCAAAGACGTGGATCATCAGCGGCCTGTGGCGGGCTGAATGACGCCTGGTTGCTCAAACAAGCCACCTGTAATAGCACCTACCTGTCAATCAAAGCATCCACGCGTGTGCCTGTCTGTAGACTGTGTATGTCCATCTTGTTTCAGCCTTGTAAAGGTTGTGATAGCCGTTTTTCTGGCCGGTGCTCCTGCAGTTCGGACACATGTTTTGGCCTCTTTGAAGCTCTGTGAGTTGTCTCATGTTGCTTTGAAATCTCATATCAAAGCGCTCATTTCCATCAAACCTCTCTCAAAGCTGTCGCACACTGCTAATTGGCGTTCGGTGTAATATGACACAGCTTTGTGGCGGTGTTCGTAAAAGTGCGATTATTTTAGTCTTGTCGCAGTTCAGGAAGAATCAAAACGTTGACCTCTGCACAGCTGATTTTGCATTTGCTTGAATTTGAATGTGCAAATGTGATTCGTAATATGATTCTGTATTAATAGCATGCATTTAGCATGTGAGGACAATTATGTATGACATTCTAATTAGGTATTAATGAACTTATTTAATGATGCTATTAGCACACTGCAATAATAAGAAGTGAGTGTGCTGGGGCAGTAGCAGGGAAGTGTTTTTAGCGTGCTGGCTGTAATTGTGTCTTTAACAGAGTGTATGCAGTTTGTGTATATGTTATCGCTGTTATGTCACCTCATTTACTGGACTCAGGCCCGGCTTACCTGCGCAGTAAATTCTGTTACTCCACTCGCCTTCAGCTGGTGATTGTGCAATATATTATGCTTTCAGGGTTCATACTCTGAAAGTACTCTCAGAGGCGGGGTAAGTCATCACGGTAACTCACTGTAATGCAAAGCACGCCGCCCTCGGTACAGCGCAGCGCTGTGCCTCCATCACCATTACTGGTGAACGTAGCCTGCCTGTCTATATTTTTTTTTCTTTTCTTTTTTCTTTTCAAATTCCTGTTATTAAAGGCGCCGCATGGGTTCACAGTTCACATGCGTCTTACCTGCATTTCAGTTTTATGTGTTATTCCCGTAGTTTTTACGCGTTAGGTGAGAAACGAGGTGCGACGTGGCTCCACAGTTTTAATCTCTGTGTTCGTTTTACTATAAATAATGTGCTTTCTGTGTCTGAGAGCTTTATTCTTTGTTAGAAAACAAACCCAGTGGTTAAGTTGCTAATGTGTGTGTGTGTATATGTGTGTGTTTTCGTGCACCGCACTGTTCTTGGAAGATATTTTTAGCATCTTTTTTAAAATTAATAGGTTTTAATCAAGAATTCTTTGGGTGGAGAATCGAGATACAGAATAGAGATGTGATGGAGCAAACAGGCATGTGAGAACAGCAGGAGCGTAATCCTAACAAGGAGAGAAGGGCGGTAACAATACACACTTTGTATAGATGCAGAAAAACAAACATTTGAAGTTCTATTTTCGTCCTCCCTCCTCTCTCATCACTCTCTGACATGAACGCTGGATGATACCGCAGAGCCTGTGTGTCCAATAAACGCGTGTCGTTATGTGCATCTGCACAGCAGTAAAGCATCAGTGTGTGAAGTACATACATGTAAGTGTGTGTGTGTGTGTGTGCTTCACCAGCTCAGTCTCCAGATGCAGAATTCAACTTCTGTTCAGTGACACAGCAGGCAGGAGAGGCAAGGAGAGAGCGGATGTGACTGCCAAAAGCTGGCTTTAGTGCCACAGCTGGTGTGTGTGTGTGTGTGTGTGTGTGTGAATGTACACAGGTGCATACTATGTGTATGTATGCTGTATGTGCGTGTTGCGGCACCGAAGCTGTACATGCGCGTTCATCCATGTGTGTGCATGCGCAACAGAGGCACAGCGAGCGAGAGGAAGAATAGCTCGCACCTCCACAGTGTGTATTCTGTGGCTGCTGTTGAATCCAACTGTCAGGCAGGCAGAGAGGAGAGAGGAGAGAGGAGACAAGGAGGGGGATGGGAGCAGGCTGACTAGGTGTGAAATCATAACCAGTGCTTATGGATGTAGAAAACCTTACATCAGAGGTGTTTGTGCGTATGAGATCACAGCCGAGGGGGTTAATCAGACAGTAAAGGGTTTATGACAGCAGCTGTGCATCAGAAAAGGTGCTTAGATTGATCATTTTCAACCATCATCAGATCATCATCATCATCATCATCACAACGTTTGACTCAATGCCCAGAACCTTTGGTTTAATATTCTCATCCGCGGTGCTTTTGGTACACCACACATTTCAATAAAATCAAAATCTTTCTCGGCTGTGAACTCTGTGTGGTTTGATATTTACACCAAAGTGGATCAGTTAGCACAAGTCAGGTCAGGCTGAATATTTTTTTTTTTACGTATTTCAAGGGATTGAATTTGGCTCAAAAACACAGAGAGTGCAATTTCATTTAATCATTCAGTTCATAATTTCAGAAAGAAATTTGACGTTTTGAGCTCCAGCTACAAAACTCTTCCACGGTTATATAAACAGTGATGGACTCCACATTCAGACCATTAGAGTATTAATACCACAATGTAAAAAGAGCTTCATAGTCTTCTCTAATTCCTTAGAAAGCAAATCTAAGTTCATTCATAGGAAGGATCTAAATAATTGACTACTAATTATATAGAAAACAGTGTTTAAATGGTGCACTTAAAATAAATCATTTCCAGCAAAACCTGAAGCGTTTTATTTGTTTTAAGACTTCGTTACAGACAGATGTCGAGACAATAGTAAAATGAGAGACGCTACAAAGGTCCGTCTGTACTCAGAGTGACGATGCTGCAGTTCGTGTTCGGCATCTTAACCCCTTTTAAGTATTTTCATTTCATCATTAGTCTGCAAGTAACACAGTAAAGAAATCATGTTGGGATGTTTTTTTTAACCTAAAATGCGAGGGTGATAAACTCAACACAAGTAACTGAGCTGTCTGTCTCAGAACGTCGTCTCTGTTTTGTAACACCGGATAATGTAGTTCCATCCGTGAATCTTTCAAAGAAATCATTTGGAAATTGCAGATTTGCTTAAATAATAAATGCAGTGGAGTGAAAACTGCATTATGTCCGTCAAAAAAGCAGAGGATAAAGGTATAAAGAAGCATAAAATGGAAGTACCTGAGTAAAGAGTCTGAGTCGGCTCTCCATCTCTAAAATTTGTATGATTCTCAGCAGTTTTTCTTTCCTGTGTCACCCTCAGCTCAAAAGTTCAGAGGTGAACTTTATTGGCGTGACAGACGGGTGTTCTTGGCAAAGCCGTTCCATTGTTGGATCAGCATTGTGTACCAACACAGAGCCGGCTCTCTTTGTATTTCCAAGCCTCTCCCCTCATGTTCACGTCCTATAGTACCTCCACAGGCATGACGTGCTTATGTGGCTACTGTATCCACTTACTATTGACACGGCACACGACAGCAAGCGCACTGAACCTCGTCTCTCTGTTCTCCTTATTACCTCGGCCTGCTCCTTCCTTTCATTTCATCTGGTTCTTTGTAAATGCCGTGTCCAGCGGTGTGAAATCTGTTAATCGATCGTGACACTGATTGTGGGCCGCTGTTGTAGAGCTACTGTGGCGACAGAAACAGAGAGAGAGAGAGAGAGAGGGTGATAGAGAACAAGAGTGGATTGGTGCGAGGTAAAGTGCACGTGAGTCAGAGTGTGCACGTGCAAAAGAGAGGGTGAGCGGACGGGTGAAACAGAAGAGGAGGAAGAGATGAAAGAGAGAGGCGGAGCACGTGGACGAGAGACAGGAAGATAATAATGGATGTGTGTGTGTGTGTGCGCAGGGGTGGCAGGGTGAATGAAATATCCCTAATTGCCCGGCTGAAGGTTGCCGGTTGCTGGTTTAACGGCTTGATGACTCTAATGGGCCATTGTGTGCCATTTAGATATTGTTGTGGTTAAAAAGGTTTGGCAGCCGCAGAGGACGCCTGTCACGGCAGCACGCAGAGGGAGAGGGAGGACGAGCCACACGTGTGTGTGTGTGTGTGTGTGTGTGTGTGTGTGTGTGTGTAAGAAAGAGAGCAGGAGAGAAGAAGAAGACAGTGTAGTTTTCTTAAGATATTTTGGCTTTATTTCACAATATATCCACAGGTGTATGCAGAATGGTTTATTACCACCAAACACGGAGCACATTTTCATACACAAGTATATATTTGCCTTTAATCTGGCTTATTACAGTGGTGTAAACCCAAAATGAACAGATGCTGCTGTAATTTTGCTGCAATAAACAGATCAAAATGATGCTGAAGTAACTACATCGTGATGGTGATGTATAAAACATCTGAATCCTTACTTTGTCTGCCTGTTTGCAAGAGTTCAGGGCTAATGTAGTATAGTATGACCGATAGCTGTATCAAGTAGCAACACTGACCAGAGTCTTTCTCACTTTCCTCCAAACAATCTCCTCCTTTGTCCGATCTCTGCATCGATATGAAAAGTATTACAGAGCTCTGGGTGCCCACAGACAAGTGGAGGTCGCCGCCTCCATTGAGCTCTGCTGCACGCAGTTTGATAAACCAGATCTTCCTGCTGGTAAGTGGCTCTGGATCAGAGCAGAATCCGGGTCAAGTTCTCGAGAAACTCCCGCTCTGGCACCGGGTCTTTTGTCCAGAGCTCCCCAGCAGTCAGCAGCTGCCTGTGACGTATTTGTGTCTCCCAGTTTGCTCGAGTTACGTCGCCTGTCATGACTGGAATTCTGCATCTGTTGCTGTCTTTGCATTGACTTTGCATGAAATACTGAAACCATGATCTGAATTTTATGGTTCAAACAATAAGTGTAGTTCCTCACAGAGCGGCAGCATTATTGTGACTGCTTCACAATAAAAGACGCCCCCCCCCCCCTCCTTGTTTCGTTAGTTTGCTTCCGTGGAACGTTTTTAATGTGAAACAGCGGCGGTGGGAAGTGCTCGGTTTGTGGTAGCAGAAACTTACAGTTCAGATAAAGCTGCAGGAGAGCGAACAGTAAACAAAGACGGTGATATCAATGAGATAAAATGCAGAACTTTAACGACGGATTGCGTGCTGCAAGGAAACTTGAATCCTTTGCAATGAAAACTATTAAAGACAGAGGTTTTTATTTGAATTACGCTCAATAAAACACATTTTTATTTGGAAAAAAAACGGAAGGATGCAAAGGAAGTGTGTGAATCCAGGATTATGAATGAGACTGTCTGAAGTATTCATAAGACCAGCGGCAAGTCTTGTCTCCATCTGTCCTTAAGCTAAACAACCTCTCACATTTCTGGTACATGCATCTCTGGATGTCTGCTCTCTTATCTTTTTTTAAAGCTTCACTGACTCCACTTTCTCTTAACGAGGACACACACACACACACACAGGTAACCACCAAGAAATGTGATGGTGACATAATGAGGGAGTGTCTCTACGCATTAGCATCTTAAGAGGCGGTGAAAAAAGGGAGGAGAGGAGGATTTTAAGTGCTTGTGCGGGGCTTTACGCAGCAAAAAACGGGGTTATAGTTAGTCAGGAGGGAGGGAGGGAGCTAGTGATCCCTCTCATCTGTGAATCACGCGGACCACCCCGTCTCTACTAGCCCATCCTTCACTCGTAAAGGCTCCCCGGCTGAGGACTCCTTTCATTCACTGTGATGAAAATTAAAATTCAAATCTGCTTTATTGGCGTGACAGTGGCGGGGGGGTTTGTCTCCACAACAGAACATGTTAGAAGACGGGCTAAGACAATAAGCCAATCTGTATGCCGCTCTTCTCCGTAAACCTTTTCACAGTTTTTTTTTCCTCCTAAGCACGAGGGCCTCTTAGTGATTTCTCCCCCCACATCATTTTTGCGATTCGGAGCGTTTGTTACATCTGTCATCGAGCCGCTGTGGCGTCGACCTTTGCACCCCCGTCTTCCAGAGGTGTCGCTTACACTGCGGTTGTTACACTCGTGGACGAGAGCGCCGGCTAAATGCCCGAAATGTAAATGTAAGGAAGAATCTAAAGAAGAGTGGTGGAGATAAAAGAGAGGGTAGCGTCTGCTTTGGGGAGGGATGGGATCGGAGAGGCGAAGAAGAGGAGGAGGAGGAGGAGGATGGAGAACGAGAGGGTGGTCTCGCCACTGACAGTGACTGAGAGCGAGCCTTTATCGTGTTGCCAGGAAAAGAACACAGAAGCACATATCAACTGTACTCTCACTCCATTTCCCTCTGCTCTCTACCTTCCTCGCCCTCTCCTCCTCCTCCTCCTCCTCACCCCTCTCTCTCTCTCGTTCTCTTCCCTCTGAAGCTCGGATGGCTGCGTGTTCTCCTTCTTTCTGTAAGACAGTAAATGTTTACCACGGCGCTCAGTTTGTTGCCGCAAACGTGTTTTACATCAACTGTAGGTGAGGTGAGGTGAGGTAGCGACGATAGAGAATGTGTGCGTGGATTCAGTTTTTATAGTGTGAAGTGGCGAGAAACAGCCCCAGCGTGATGATGGCTCTGGGCCTACAACTGACAGCGCAGCCCAGGTGCACCCTGGGATGCATGAAAGATGGAGAGAGGGAAGGAGGAAGAGACAACGGAAGGAAGGAAGACTAAAGCAACAGAATGAGGAAGCAGAGAGAGAGAGAGAGGGAAAAAGGAAAAAGTTCCAGAGGTTGTCAAAGAATGGAAAGAAGACGAGGAAGGGAGAGAGGGGGATAATAGGGGAAGAGACGGGAGGCTGAGAGTTGAGGGCGAGTCGGAGCAGGAGATTGAAATCAGCAGATGTGACAGGAGGGGAAGAGATAGCAGAGGACAGACGGAGAGAGTGGACGGGGAATAAATGGATTAATAACATCCCTTATCTGGACCGTACTGTCCCCTCCCTCCTCTTGCTCCCTGCCTCTCTTTCCTCGCGCTCAACCCGCCGTCACCTTTCCCCTACTCGCCTTCCGCTCGGAGCAAGGGACAGGAAGAAAGATGTCTGACTACAGAAGCGTGCTCGCCTCCCTGACTCCCTAAACCACTTTACAGACGCCTTGGGACACTTCTGTGGTCCTCTTGAACCTCGGCGCTTTTCACCGTCCCCACTTTCGCTCCTAACCCAGAAAGTCTCCCTCTTGACGGAGGAAACATTTAAAACTGTTTTTAGTTGGAAACAAAGTTCAAAGCAGCAAAAACTCCAAAATCTAAAACAATATAAAGACAGTCTGTCTTATCGGGAAGCTTTGGACATCTCTTAAATGGTTGGATGAACTGGTTTGAGTCAGTCGGTAACATTGACTACACCTGTTGCTTCATTTTAATCATGACATTAGAATTTGGCGAGTCACATTACCCTCCGGACGTTTACTATAAGCAGTCCAAGCTGAATTTTCTGACCTTCTTTGTTATAATACGAGGGGAGATGAAGTAATTGATCATTTGCTAAGCCCCGCTAACCTTTGCTACTCTTGCTACGCCTGTCAAGCTTTCGGTTCTCACGCTGCAGCTTACAACGAAACACTTACATGAAATTCTTAGTAATTTTTTTAAACCACTCATTGATTTTTAGTCTTTTATGACTATTGATTTTGTCGACTGAAGTTACCTTTTCCTGGAAGATTTCATGAGCTGTACCTAGCTAGCTAATTAAGATAGCATTAGTTAATAGAAAAGGTTGTCCGTCTGACTTTTTAATGTTGCCAGCTGACTCAGACAATAATGGTTGTAAATATGACCTTAAATACGCACTTAATGCCTTTAAAAACTCAGTTTCTTCACCACTGAGAGACTGTAGTTTAAGTATGATAAGGAAAAGTGTAAAGTGAGATGATGAGAGGTTAGATTTTCCACACACTGTCATGAACAAAGCTTTTTACGTAGTCCGCTGTCCGCAAGCAGCAACCTCTGTGGCTGTGAAGTGAAGTTCCTCAAACGTCCACTTGAGGCTGGCTCCAGAAGTGAGTCAGTCTCCATAAGTCCCCATGTTAAAATGTCACAACTTCACAGCAGAAATAAACATGTTTACAGCCTGGTACAAAAAACAGTTTTGGTCTCTATAGCTAATTTCCCCGTTCATGCAGGATTAACAGCGTGGCTGCTTTGATTGACAGGTATAGGTGCTGTTACAGGTTGCTTGTTTGAGCATCCAGGCATCATTCAACCTGCTGGGTTGAGGTTACTTAGCATGCTAACATTTGCAGCAGGTACACACGGTTTAATCCGTTACTTACGCTTTGCTTTTCTTATTTAAAATGGCTTTTCTAGGGATCTTAGCCAGTCTGTCACTGCATCTGTAATATTCTGCAAAATGTAGTCGCACATGTGTTAAACACTCACTTCCCACCTTATTATTTATTGCTTAGCCTCACCCAGCTATACATCTCCCGAGACAAATACACAGATATGAAGGCCAGACTATGTCCATATATTTTGTAGACTCACCCCTTCCCTCCAGTCACCCTATTTAGTCTCCTTAGCCTACCTCGACCAGACACAGACACGCACAGGAAGAACTATTACCGCTCTACAAGGACCAGGGGACAAACAAGAGCAGCAGCAGGAAAAGCATCAGACTGCAGAGGCCCCTCGGTGGGTCGTCTGCTAAACTTAGAGCAGAAATGGGCCAGAGAGAAACGATCTGTGCGATTGTGAGACTGTGCTTTGTGTCTGTGTGAGCGTTAAGTGCTATTAACATCCGTTCAGACAATGTCTGATTATGTCAAGATGTCAAAGAAAAAACACCTCGCTCACCTAGTTCAATTTGTTCCTCGCGGTTTCTTTTGTTTCTTTCTTCGCCTCGGTCGGTCGTGCCGGGGGTCGCCACGTCGCAATCAAAATCACGTCAAGGCAAAATTAGTCAAATATTTTAATGGAGACTTGTGCTTTTTTTTTTTTTTAATTAAGGTTCAAAAAGTACTTAAAATAAGGTCACTGTTAATTAGATGACGGTCTGACAAATGTGCCAGCTAATTAAGCTTGTATGTGTTTGATTAAAGATAAGTAGGCTTGCGCGATAAGAAATGTGATGATGAGGCACGGGAAAAAAAAAAGAAGAAGAAGAGAAGAAGAAGAGATACGCGGCTGCGATGGGAAGGTTTAATTGAGGTAGAGATGATAAGTGTGCATGTGTGTGTGAAGCGACAGAGAGCGAACCGGGGACAGTGAGGAATGAAGGGGGGGGGGCAGAGAGGAGGGCTTGTCATCAATATGTAATTTCAGCGCACGTTGGCGCTCACAGGCTTTATCAGAAATGAATGCGCTCGAGCACTTGTGTGTGTGTTGTGTGTGTGTGTGTGTGTGTGTGTGAATGCCTGTGGCTGTGGTGAGTTTATATCTCCTGCCCACTGTCTTTTAAATTCACTATCTTCAAGTGAAGGCCAGCTGTTCCCCCCCCTTTCCTCCTACCTCCTACTCCATTCGCTCTCCTTTTTTTTCATCCCTCCATCCTCTTTTCCTCTGTCTTACTCACCTCTCTCTCTCTCTGGCTGACTTTTCTCTCCATCAGGCAGTGCAGCAGCAGTCAATAGCGACCCCCACCCACCTACCCACCCCACCTCCTCGCTCAAGTTCAAAGGAGCCTTTATAGGAAGGATAGAAATATGCATTGCCAAAAAACCTCCCAGCAACAGACACCATCGTCTTTCTCTGGCTTGCTCTACCTTTCTATCTCAGTCTTTGTCTCTCTTCCACTCATGCTTTTTCTTTCTGTGTTTGCCTCCTCGCTACTTCCTTCACAAAGAAAATACCTATATGGTATACGGTGCACTTAAGGTTTATTAAAAATGCTTTGAAATCAATATTGTTGCTAAAGGAATGACAACCCTGTAGTTTTTTTTTTTTAAGGGCTAATTAGGATGTAAGCCCCGCTTCCACATTCTCCAACATTATCTGCGTTGGTTCTTGTATTTTATATCATATTTCAGGAGAGGTAATCACGCAGCATGTAAGGAATAATCCACTCGGATCTCAGCAGTTATCTTAAAATAACAAGTATTTCTTGGAGGTCTTCTCAGGTCCAAAAAGTTGCATCCGATCCGTAGAAGAACCTACTTGAACCCGACGTGCATCAATTAGTATTTAAAAGATAGAGATCCACTGTCTTACCCAATCGGGATAAACCCGAGGATAATTAGATGAGATCCAAAATGCATTCGACCCAAACAAACACTAATAGAAAGAGAACATCAACACGGACAGCAGCGGGATGTGTCATCAATAAAAGAGCAGCAGTGGGCCTGAAACAAGCAGATATATAATAATAATGTCCTGAGAACTATTGTGAGGACATAGAGAGGACACAGCCTTATTAAAAAATTTTATTTATAAGCAAAGACTAATTTCACCTCCAGTAACCACAAGAAAAGATAATGTAATGATGTTTTCTAATCAATTTAATATCTATAAATCAAAAATGTATTATATTTTTTTTTTTACATAGGCTGTAATATAATACAACTTTGGATCCTGTCCAAATCATGTTCCTACGAGGGGAACTGAGTCTTAAAACAAGTGCCGTCCTCTGTGGTTGTGAAGGTGAAGCCAAGGTGGAAGTGTCAAAAAACTGCAGTTCCTCAAACGTCCACTTGAGGCTGGCTCCAGAAGTGAGTCAGTCTCCATAAGTCCCCATGTTAAAACTTCACAGAAGAAATAAACATGTTTACAGCCTGGTACAAAAAACAGTTTTGGTCTCTGTAGCTAATTTCCCCGTTCATGACAACTGTACTGAGGGTGAATTTATATACAGCTCACCTGTTCAGATTATATTAAGGCTTAAAGTTATGCAGGATTAAGAGCGTGGACGCTTTGATTGACAGATAAGTGCTGTTACAGATGGCTTGTTTGAGCATCCAGACGTCATTCAGCCCGCCTCGGGTCTGCCAATGATCCACGTCTTTGCCCATTTTTAGATTAGCCGGGAGGCGGCAGAAGCAGGACTGCCAACATGGCGCATATTTTGAGCTTCAGAAACGGTTCTTGAGAAACCTGTGTGTGATGTCACGCATACGCTGTCCATTGTTTATACTAAAATATTCAGATCAGAATATGCTCACATGCATCAGCAGCAAACATAACTGAAGTAAACTTAACATAATTACTTACTAATAACGAATATTACTTCTTTACTGGAGCAAAACAAACTTTAAATCTCTGCACTGTTTTTGTCCACGATGGAAAAATGTGTTTTGCTTTGCCTCGTACCATCTGACATGAACATGTGTATCTGACTATTACATATTCTCTGTTTGTTGTGTAGTAAACTGTATTTTGGGTCTGCTGTCTGTAAATCGTACTGAAAACACACTTTCTGCAGCTCGGACAACGGCACCGCGTGTGACGTCTCATTGTGTTGTTTCCTGCGGGTTCGCATTTGAACTCGGCGCGTACGGAGCGCAGAGTGCAAATGTGTGTACGCACTTAGCCCGCGAGAGTGTGTCCTCGTTGTTCACCTTGCTTTGGTTTATGTGATCACTTTACAACACACTTAGCGGTTTAGCGGTGTGCCGCGGGTTGTTTTATCGCGTCGTTGTGCATGTGTGTGTGTGTGTGTCGACAGCAACACCCCGGCATTAGTCTATGATTGCACTGTTGATTTGTCATTTTATGTTGTGTGTGTTTGAGCGTGCCTTTCTATTTGAGGGTGTGTGCTTGTGTGCATGCATACGAATATGCGTGTGTGTGTGTGTGTGTGTGTGTGTGTGCATATTCCAGTGTAAGATTGGAAGTGGGTCTATTTCTTTTGCAGTCACTGATGTGCCCCTGTGTGTGTAATTGAAATACCTGAGTTATTGACTCTCTCTCTCCTCCAAGTCAAATAACTGCTCCAGGAGTGTGTGAGTGCACTCATTTGGAGGCTCTGGGGCAGAACAGGCGACTCTGGCAGACCACGGCCTGTCAACCATGGACTACACACACACATACATACCAGAGAGGCCTACAGAGGCCAAACTTACACCAATACGGACATGCAGGCTAAATTAAAGGCTCAAACACACACACACACACACATATGCATTGATACAAACTACACAAACTGGCACAGACAACTCGAATACTGATACGTCTCTATCCACACACACACACTTCCTGTCGAGGAGGGCACACATGTGTCCCCGTCTCTCTCTCTCTCTCTCTCTCTGACAGCAGCACTCCTCTGTGGTTGAACAACTCAGGCTTAGCCTCCTCCTGCCTAAATGGCTGGCTGACACAAGTGCACACACACACACACACACACACCTCGGTCCGCCTGCTCCTTCACTGACTCCTGGCTTCCTGCCCCCTTCACCGCTCACTCGCGCCATACAGGATCACAGCCGTCTGCCAGCCTGCCCTCTTCCTCTCTATTCATCCTATTGTCACCACATTGTCCTCTGCCTCCGTCCCTCCAGGGGCTTCAAATCTCAGCTACACCCTCGCCGCTTTTTTGTACATCTCTATCTTTTTATTCTCTCTCCCCCTTTTAGTTTTTTCCTCTTTCCTCTTATCTGTCACCTCCTCTTTTTGGGGGTTTTTATCTGCTCTTTCTCTCTCAGTCTCTCCATCTCACTCTCCCCTGTCTCCAAACCGGCCATTCATCCTGCTGTACTTGTGTGCGCTGTAGTTGTATTGTTCTGTGTACAGTAGCCAGCGCTGACGTCAGCCGTGGATCCACACAGAAAGACGGTGACTGGCTCAGAAGCAGATCTAAAGCCTTGCTGGCTGGCTTCCTTGCGTCTGGCTGACTGACTCGCTGGCCTCGCTATCCCCCTCTGGGAATTTTAATACTCACTAATCGATCACCTTGTGCCAACAGAGGTGATAATGTGGCCAGATCCTAATTATTGTTGCTGTAAATGAAGAGGTGTTTTGCAGCACTTCATTTTATTCAAGGTTTCTTATCATTCAACCCGCTCCCTCCAGTGATTTTCTTTTTCTTCTTTTTTTAACACCATATCTCTCACCCTGCCTCTTCTGCGTCTCTCTCGCTCTTCTTTTAGCATGTATTTTTCTCAAAGGCTAATGAAAATTCTGCAGACCTCTGGCACTCTGAATGAGTGCATTGGACAGTACATTAATACTGCTCTTAAAGAAGAGAGCGATAGAGAGAGAGAGAGAGGAAGCCAGAGGAAATGGGGGGGAAACAGGGTGGCGGGGTAGAGGAGAAAAGGCGGGGTGGTGGTGGTGGGGGTGAGCGGGAGTGCGCGAATCTGGAAATTCAATTATAACTGTGCCCTGGCAGTAATTCCACTGGTATAAATGGGATGGCAGAGCGAGAGGAGAGATGGATAGAGATGGATGGAGCGTGGAGAGAGAGAGAGAGAGAGAAAGAGGCAAAGCAAGAGAAAAGAGAGAAAGTTGAGGAACAAATGGATTCAAGTTGGCCGAGAAACAGGAGTACATCAGTGTTTGCATCATTATTTCATAATTTCCAAGCGCAGCGTCTGCGTCGAGCTCAGCGCTGGATGATAACGGCACGTTTCCGACCTCACGTACGCGCCACATCGCGCTCATTATTTGAAAGAGCGTTCTTGTGTTTCACACGCGCATTTGTGCCTCTCAACATGCCACCCCAATGGCACAGTCCTGATCTCATTTACGCAGAAACAAGGTAACGGATCAACTCGTGTTCATCCCTCTCCCGGGATGGGGCACGTTAGGCTTTGATGCTGAGTGAAGCACAGAGAGAAGCCAGGGAGATTTCAACACCCTGCCCGCCTCGCCTTGCCTGTCCTGTCCTGTCCTGTCCCGGCTGTCAGCTGCAACAGATTTTCCTCACATAGAGTCGAAACAGTCTCATTCATATATTTTGCCACATCAGAAGCGCGAATATCCAAGGACATAAACACGCTCCTGTACATTGTGTACACAGGAGTTTGGCTCTCGCACTGACTCACCCATGCACAATAACGAGCTCATGTCGCAGAACTGCAGAGTCTCGTCTAGACTCGTATTTCTCACCTCCTCCTCTTCTTCTGTCCGGCTCAATATTTCGTTGCGACGCTGGTGGCAAGAGGCAGGCTCGGGTATCAGTCTGTGAGCGGTGTTTATTGGAGTGTCTGTCTCTGACTGTACTGCTGTTTGGTTTGCTGCACATTCTGCATCTCTCATATTTAGTCCCTCCAAGAGAAGGGACACAGTTAGGGTATGTTTTATGTGCAGTGTAGGTGTGTGTGCGCCACTTCCAGTGTATTTATCATGTAATATCTAGCACCTCGCAGGTTGCATTGAAATTGCATCGTTCCAACATGGCTATAATGAAACAAATTGATGAAAATGATCGATGAGATCAAGGACAGCAGCTTCCAGTCCCTGGAATTTGTTCCAGCCGCCCCCATGTACAAACTCATTAAAGGAGTCATAAAGGCAACTAATGAAAATCATGACCGGTATCATTACAAGCCCACTGGTGTCCTCTCGCCTTTCTCCTCTGTGAGCGAGAGAATAAAGGCGGCTAAATTAATGTTCGCACCAATAATGTTACAAAACCGCCGCCGTCCTTTAAGTAGTATCTGTTCTCCTCTGTGTGTAAAGCCAACTAAATTAAAGTTCAGGCCAGTACTGTTACATAACCGTTTACACTCTGCCTCTCTGTCCCTCTGTCATTTTCAGGATGACAACTCCATGTTTTTTCAGTTCGGCCCCTCCATCGAGCAGCAGGCTTCGGTCATACTAAACATCATGGAGGAATACGACTGGTACATCTTCTCCATCGTCACCACGTACTACCCGGGTTACCAGGACTTTGTCACCAAGGTAACCACATGCACAAGTAATCAGGGCGTAAAGGAGAGATGACACGGAGCAGAAGATGAATTAGCTTCCATCGTTGATCACTTTAATGTCACGCTAGAAATGTTGCGGCCGTTTACTGGGAGATTTTCTGTATAAATAAACTTTTGGGATAAGAGACGAGTTTCTCGAGCATGCAGTCGTTGGTATGAACCCACCATTGAACATCTGAACCTTTTATAATGATCCCAGTTTGGAGGATTTTCTACAAGCATTATATAATGTTGTCACACACGCTCCACTGGTTCTTAAAGTAACAACATCATCCTTATACAACAGTGTTACTGTGGAACAAGTATCAAATTAAAATGATAAAAAGTCTCTTGCACAAATTAAACTACGATCTAATGATCGTCTTCTTCTTCCTCTGTGCCGTCCAGATCCGTAGCACCATTGAGAACAGCTTTGTGGGCTGGGAACTGGAGGAAGTTTTACTGCTTGACATGTCCGTAGACGACGGAGATTCAAAGATCCAAAACCAGCTGAAGAAGCTCCAGAGCCCCGTCATTCTTCTCTACTGCACAAAAGAAGAGGCCAACACCATCTTCGAGGTGGCCCACTCTGTCGGCATCACCGGCTACGGCTACACGTGGATAGTGCCCTCGCTGGTAGCTGGAGACACTGTTGTAGTGCCTGCAGAGTACCCCACAGGTAGGAAATCTCTCGCGGACACGCTCAGTCTTCATGTGCAATTCATTTTATAATGACTCTGCTTTCAGATGATTCGGTTTGGGGTTATTGTACTCGACTGAGGACAGTCTTGGTCAAAATGGATATGTTTGGTGTTGCACAAAGGCTAGCTGTTTCACACAGAATTAAGTTTTAAAGATGCCATCCACTTTTTCAACCTGGGCTCCCACCTCTGATAACACGTATGTTAAGTGTTTGTTACTACCAGCCTAGAAATGACAGACGAGGTGACACGATTGCAATACCAAAAGCTCCCCTTTTGTAAGTACGACATTTACATTAAATGCAGCGATCGGTGGATCCAAAGTGCCAAAAGTACACATGCAAATTCATACGTGGCCACACTTATTCCTCGATTACGCAGTGCTCTACAGGACGACTACCAAACTAGGGAGATCAGCAATGGTATTGCAACAGCTGCAGAAGTAGAGATGAGTCATAAAGTTTGCTAACATTAGCTAACATTAGCCACCTTAAGCCACTAGTCATACCAGACCGAGTGAGGCTGTAGCAGCAAACTCCTGAGTGCTTTAACCTGAGCGATGGTGTGTTTGATTGCTTAAGAATGCAGCTTTCCTCTTTCAAAAATGACATGGTCTCACTTAAAGAAAGCAGCTTCATCATCGGCTAACGAAGATTGTGAGGTTCAGTTAAAGGTTTTGGAAAAAGCTATGTGGACTTTATTTTGTTAAATTACCCGTCCCATGGTCAAGAATGAGCTTTCACACTCGTAAAAATGGAGATGGAGTGAATGCTTACAGCACTTGGAGGCAGAAATGTTGTGCTGCTGTTTGGTTTTATCACGTACAGTAGCTTAATACTTTCCCCCAAAAATGATGTAATGCTAAAGTGTCTAACTTCAGACAAAGGCATGTACACCCGTCCAAGAAATCGCAATATCTCGACACTTGAATTTTTATTTTGTGGTAGCTGTTTGGATTTTTTTTTCCTTCAAGACAAGAAACAAACTGACCTTTCTCAATAATAAGGGAAGGAGTGTTTCTCCCTCGCTCTCCCACCACAACACCACTGGAGGTCATTGTAACCTTTGAAGGTCAAATGTGGAACCGAAGTGACATCTAAGTTGGGGTGCATTAACCAGAAAACCCGCTCACGCAATATGTCAGACGCACCTGTCAGACCGCCTCATGTAACTCTCACTTTCGGCACAGTTTTAGAAAAGGCCAACTCACAGCGGGAGTCGTACCTGTAACGCTCTGTGATGTTGCTAGCATGAGAACTAATGGAACTTTCCAGGACTTCAGTCTATTTTACTCTCTGTAGGGCAGTAAACCTCAGAGCAGGTAGTATATTTACGCCGGACATATGAGCCTGATAATTTGTGTTTGGCTTGTTGATTTACGGTGAAGGGGAGATATTACACTGCTGCCTGTCCTCAGCAGTTTCTGGGAAATGGTTGCCAGGCGGAACCCGGGATCGCTGTGCCGATGAAGCACCGTAACTCAAACTTTTTACCTCTGCTCCCTTATTGGCATCCATGGATGATTTACTCTAAATGAGAGTTAGGGGTGTGTTTGCGAGCCTGTCTGTCTGTCTGTCTGTGTGTGTGTTGCTGCTGTTTTTTTGTGTAATGTCTTTTGTGCATTTGTCTGTGAAATGTGCGATTGGTTCACAGTTTAATTTGCATGAGAAAATAATGGGTGAGTGTAATCAAATGGGTTGTGTGTTTGTGCTTTTGTGTGTACCTCGCATGGCGGGCAGGGTGAACAAAACTATCGCCGTGTGTGTGTTTGTATCGGTTTGTCTGTTCTAAATTGGGGTTCCACTCTATAAAGTTTGATATATCGCCATATCAGTTATGTAAATCACACAACAACTTCTCTCTTGATTTATGTTGCCACAAAGATAATCGTGACTAGCTCATGTACTGCCTGGATGATTACAAAGTGGAGCTGCTGGAGTGGCTGCGTTGATGGACACGCACAAACCTCTTTCAGTTAACACTGACTTATCATGGGATTAATCATGTGGGACGTAATGACAGATAGCGGGCTGAGTGTCATCCACTCGTTTTAATGTGCAGCGAATATGATACAAGTAAGAACAAAATGACAGATATTAGATAGATCATTTATACTTTGTGTTACTTTAAATAAAATCGGAGTCTTGTGGAAACAAGGTTTTTGTTTTTATTGTGCAAGACACAGTAAGACAAAGACACAAAGAGGACATGATGAATACACCATTCAGTTTAAGCTGGTGGGTACATAGTAAACAAAAGAGGAATGGAGGTCTAGTCATTTTTTTTAAATATATATAAGTCAGTTATGCAGAGGGTTGAAGGTTGCCCACTTGCCCAGCTCCTGTTCTGGCACAACACTGGCTCCTCTCCCTATCAGCATTCACTCATGCCCTTAGCACAGAGTTACAAAGACGCAGACAAACAGAGACATCGTTCACCTGATTACAAGTCAGTGTAGCATTAAAATGATTTATGATATATGGTAGAAAAGTTCCACAATGTTGCTTTAACAGTTTCAGCCTTGACAGTCTGTAAAACATGCACTGAGAGCAGTCTGAGATGCCAAACCATTTAAAAGACTCCTCATTTAGTGGTTTTTTAGTCGTGTTATTGCAGAAGCATTAATATCCCGATGGCAGCATTTTAACAGAATACTGTTCTGAATTAACCAGGATGAAAAAGCAACATACTGGCACGATATTTGTAGACTTTAGGCATTCGACTGTGGAACTCAATCATTCAGCCAAGCCTTATTTCTGAGCTTTCAACATCAACATCATGAAAGCCACATGAAGCCTGTAGCGGCAGTCAACCACACTAACTTCTGAACTAGCACGGTGCGAAACGACACCGTGGCGCAGCATGTAACTGATGGTGTGGCGGTGTGTGTGTGTGCTCTGGGTGAATCCAGCCAGTCCAGGGTTCAGCAGACGGTGCACGCTAACTGTGGGGTGAATTTGCTTACTAGGCACACTTAATAATTTGCACCCTGTGTGATGAAGAGCCTCCAATTCTCATGGGTAATTCCACTGATGCCTTCCTTAAGTGGCGCTCTGGGGAACCATCTCTCCTCCCACCCTCCTCCTTCCTTCCCTTCCCTCCTTATTTCATACCGTCGTTCCCTTGCTTCTCTGTGTTTTCTGTCTCCCTATCTCAGCCTCCTCTGATTCTCTCCTAACTCTCTACTCCCTTCAGTTCCTTTTGCTTCTTTATCTTTGCGTCTCTGCTGCTGCCTGACTTTTTCCCCTCTGCTTTTTCTGTCCCTCTTTTTCTTCCTTATCGCTCTCCTTCTCTTACTAACAGCTTTTCTGTCTCTGTTCTCCCTGATCAGAGTTACACACCACTGCTGCGCAGACTGTGCTAACGTAACTAACCACCAAATCTGACATCACTGACAATAATAAGCCGTTTCCAAAAATACCCAGTGATACGGTAGTTCTGCTTGTTGCGTTCTCCAATCAATTCGCCGCTTGTGGATAGTCTGTCTGCAGTCTTTGTGATTTTCTTTGCGTGTACGTGTGCGTATCTGTGACAGCGAGATGCCTTCAAACAGAGCCAGTATGCAGTTTACAGGCCAGAATCCTGCTAAGCTATATCACTGCCAGTTGACATGACTGTGTTGTGACATTTAAACATCTCCCGAGAGATGTATGAACATATACGCAGCCGTTCCCAAGATGTAGAAAAGAATACTCCTCACGCTGGATGCACATATGCAGCACAAACATGCTGCCAAGCGCACACACACACACATCTTCTTATGAAAGAATCTTCCCCATAAAATAATAAAAGTGTAGTGCGCACAAAGGAGCAAGCGATGGGATTGAGTGAGTGAGTGTTGAGAAAGTGTCAACAGTGTGTGACATTAGATGTGGTCCGGGAGGGCCGGAGCTGTCAGTGCTGAGCCCCCACGAGGAAGGCAGGTTGCCAGGCCGCCTGTCTATTTCTGCCCACTGACATGGTAGTGGATTGGCTGACATGTGGTCATACTCTGTCAGATAGACACAGGCTGATGGATGGACAGATTAAAAGGCAGACAGAGACACAGATAGCCTGATAAATTGACTTGAAGGCAGTCAGTGCTTCACTGAGAGCTGCATGACCTGAACCTCCAAACCAAGGAAAACCCAAAAGAAATCAGTTATTGGCCATTTTCAGAAGTCATAAGGTCACTTGGTGCTGAGAAAAAAGGAAAAAAAGTAGATGTTTCAAGCCTGGACAGGTATTTTTCCAATGTAACCTGTAATCTAACGTTGTGGAGTTATGCCAATAGAAGCTGTTTTGCGCGGCTCCTGTTCTGGCACGACACTGGATACCTTTGATCTGGAAGGTTTCCTCATTAAGTAGAAGTTTCAAGCCTGAGCAGGTATTTTTCTAGTGTAATAATGCTAGGTAGTGACTGTAGGTAGCTAGCTGGGCATGTTTGCGGCTAATGTCAATAAACACAGACGCACTCCTTACACTGATTTGGAGAGGTGACAACCCAAATGCTGAACACTTTAACATGTGGAAAAATCTACAGCTTGTCGTACCTTTCCCTAATTACTTTTTTTGACAATCCATCCATTTATCATAACCGCTTATCCTTCAGGGTCAAAGGGGCTGGAGCCAATCCCAGCTGACATTGGGCGAGAGGCGGGGAACGCCTTGGACAAGTCGTCCATTCATCACAGAGAAGCAACCACTCATGCTCACATTGACACCTATGGGTGATCACCTTTTGGACTGTGGGGGGAAGCTTGGAGAACCTGAAAAGAACCCAGGCAGACATGGGGAGAACATACAAACTCCACACAGCTGGCTAAGGGATTTGAACCAAGAACCTTCTTGCAGTGCTAACCACTCATGCACAACTGATGAAAAAATGTATACATATATGAAGATCCAAGTTTCAGAATGGGTCCAAACAGTTTGTGAGTCGATCCCACCTGTTGGCTCCAGCCTGATAAAAATCCTGACAGCGGTGAACAAGAGAGCTAAATGATTGGTCATTAAAAAGAGATAAACATTGCACACTAGACTCAGCGCCGGGCAGCATGTACTGTGTGTCATCAATTAATGGTGACTGTTTGTCATGGCTTAATCATATTATCAATAATGGCAGTTTAATATCAATGAAAGCCATTATCAAAATGTCAGCTGTGTTTTTAATTGATGCATAATGGGCCGAGTTTCATCGTAAATTGACTCTTCTCATCTCTGTGTTTGTCTTTCTTTGTTTCTGATTGATTATAGAGCAAAAAATTGATTAAGAAACACACCGAGAGAAGATGTTCACATTACGTGAATTACATGTACATTCACATCCTTCCTGGATTTACAAAAAAAAAGCCAAACTACTTCCATTTACTCGCTACTCCCTCCTTGATAATCAATAGCAGAGAGGGACAGTGGGGGTGGAGGAAGGACGGGCATCCTGGCAAACAACTGAATGAGCTGATGGATGGTTGGAAGGTCACCGTGAGAGAGATGGGCAGACAGAGAAAGAGAGAGAGAGAGAGAGACCTACAAATGAATGTTCATAAACAGACAGCTTGTCAAAGGAGAACAAGACTCGGGCAGACAGAAGGACAGATAAACAGGCGTACGACAGTGCAAAGGCCAACAAACAGAGACAGACAGCGCTTTAGACAGACAGATGGACAAACACAGCAAGGTGATAGACGCTTAGTCAGGCAGGATTGGTGCGCTGTTCATCTGCTCTCTGAGTCATCACGTACTGTAGTGTGTGCTCTGTCTCTTGGAGAGTGTTCAAAACATACACTCTGTATACCCTAACAGAGTTATCCCTGTCTCTACCCACTTTAGTCCTCTCCATCTGTCTCTCTCTCCTCTGTCTCTCTTCACTTTTCCCCATACAATCCAGTTCACCTCTCTCATCCTCGTGCTTTATTTACCTCAGATTCCTGGATCCATTCCTACTCACCTCTCTATTTTTACTAATCCATCTGTCCCCTTCTGTCCCGCCATCTTTTCTTTGGTTTTTTTTCCACACCACCTGTGACCCTTCTCTCTCCTCGTCTTGTTTCGTCCAACCTCAGGTTTGCTCTCCGTGTCCTACGACGAGTGGGACTACAACCTAGAGGCCCGCGTTCGCGACGGCGTGGCGATCATCACCATGGCGACCTCCACCATGATGATGGACCGCGGGCCTCACACCCTGCTCAAGTCCGAGTGCCACGGAGCTCCCGACAAGAAGACTCCCATCTCAGGCAACCCCAACGAAGTGCTCAGGTGAGTGGTCCACCTGTCCATCACGTGCGATGTTTAACAGTGTACCAGGTCAGCTGTACGTCTGTATAACTTCCATGTATTTGTAGCATAGCATGTCCAAGATGGATTATTTACATATTACAGCTTTGTTTAGTTTAATTTGTTCGGTTGAAGGAATAGTTTGACATCCTGGAAAGATTGATACCTCTTTCATATCTGTCTGATAAATATACGACTACAGCTAACAGCTAGTTAGCGTAGCTTAGCACAATGACCATAGAAACCATAGAAATAAAATCTGACACTTTTTCTACCAATTAAACAATGGAGATATAACATGTTTGTTTTTTCTTCGTGTATTTTATTATCTTCAGACTTAGCTAGGCTAGCTATTTCCCACTGTTTCTAATCTTTATGCTAAGCTAAGCTAACTAGCGCCTGGCTGTAGCTTCATATTTAACAGATAGATATATGAGAGCCAGGGATGTTGCACTTATGCGGTATGTACTGTGACCATCAGTGGCACCCGAACTATCCCTTCCTTGTGTTATATTTCCTGCTGATTGCTGACCACCTGAACACTAACACCTGTCAAATACACCACGATGACATGCCAGTTTCCCAGGTGTGTCTTTTTGAGACATGTCCGAATGCACAAGTTGAGAAGTAACTGGATTTTGTGATACCGAGGCCAACAAAGAAGACTCTCAGTACATTTAACACATTAAAGAGAGAATTGGTATTTTATTGTTTACATTCTTTCAAATTAAGACCAGCGTTCAGCTTCCTGTTGAATGTTTCCACTCGTGGAAGTTTACATCATTACAGTTTGTGTTGTTGTGAGGAAAAAAGTGCACTGCAGGAGTAATGTTCTTTTTCCTGCTTTGTGTGCAGTAAAACAAACCCTAAAGCAGTCCCGCTCATGTCCCATGAAAACAATGTATAATAAAGTGTAGAGGCCACGTGTCCCAGCAGTGCTCTCATTTGTTTCCAGTCATTTGTTTACAATTACACTAATGTCTCCAAATTAACGTGGCAATGATTTATGGATGCTAAAATGCTACGCGCAGCAGCTTTAGAAGGTGCACGGGGTTCAGGTGTTGCAACGTCAACGCCGAGCATCCTGCCAGAGATCAGCACAACCGTGGGTGCAGCAGATGCTGGCACACACACACAGCACACACATGCACCTTCATCCCCTGCATACTGTGATCATCCTCCTCCCCCTCCCCATGTAATAATACCCTACGCACACAAACACCCCCCTTCACATGCCCCTTCCTCAGGAAAATCCAACCCCACCCCCTCAGCTGTCTGTCTCAGCAGCAGGCCTTTTGAACTGGTTGTGAAGCGCAGCGTTCGGCGGCGCTTTGCTCTGCGCGCTGCCTAATTGGTCCCAATGGCGTTTCAGTCGACGAACACTAGCCCCTGTCGTGCTGTGCTCCAGAGCTCAGCGCTGTGTTATATTCAGGGGCAGTTTCACCCCTCTGACACTCTGTAGCTGTATGTGTGTGGGTATGTGTGTTTTTTTTATTGCTCCGAGGAGCTGTCCGTGAAGGCCAGATGTGTGTGTTTGGATAGGTATTGTAAAGGATGTGAGCCTCTTTTTCCCACTGCCTGATTACAATCACACACTCAGCCTGAAATACCAGTTCAGGAGCTCGCTGGAGGAACACGTGCTCACCTTTTTTTTTTTGGATCGCTCTGTGAATGAGGGATGCTCCGAGCTTAACTGCATCCTGCACTATAAGGCAGCAGAGCTTTGTTGTCCGTTCCAGTGAACTCTTTAGATGTCATTTCAACCCCCTGTCTGCTTGTTCGTTCCTTTCCGAGGCTTTGCATTTGTTTCACCGCTGCTTCCTGCTTTGAGATAACAGTTTTGGAGTTTGTGGCAGCTGCTGTTGCCCCAGAATACAATTCCCCCTGTTCTGCTCTGTTGTGCCTCGATGTGGTCTGCTGTGCTCTGCGCTATTCTTCTCGAGAAGTCCCGTGCTGCTCCTCTACTCTTGCTCAACTCCCACTCCAAACTTCATCATGTCCTCCCTTGCCCTGTAGTCTTCTCCTTTGTTCTGTCCTGGTCTGCTTTTATACATCTGCTCGCCTTTTGTTCCACTTTATTCTCTTCTGTCGAGCGCTGCTCTGCTCTGTTTTCTGCTCACACCTCTCCTCTCCTCTCCTCTCCTCTCCTCTCCTCTCCTCCTCTCCTCTCCTCTCCTCTCCTCTCCTCTCCTCTCCTCTCCTCCTGTTCTGCTCCTCCCCAGCCATCATCTGCGCTCCAGACCTGCAGTTTTATAATCAAGTTAGCTGTGTTGTTGATTTGATCAGTCGCGAGCGCTGCTAAGATCCTTCGCCCCTCGCTGCCTTAACTAAATTTGTTTGGTGATAACCTTTGTCTTCAAGTGTTCAATCAAGAGATTAGCATTTGGCCTACAGTCTATATAACTGGAAACTGAATGAATGGCTGGCTTTCCTGGTTTGCTGGCTGCTTTGGTTGGTTGGCTGGCTGGCTGGATGGATGCGTCTGGTTGGAATCAATGGATGAATAGATGAAAGATGGGTGGAAAGGGAAGCAGCTCAATCAAAAGGCTCTTTTGTAGGGCAGGAAAACCTTAAATTCAGTGACGCTCTCCAGCGAATCCGAACATGGTTTATACATTTTTATACAGACTTTTACAGCAAATCACTGATAAATAAATCACAATGAATCCTTAGCAGTCAAGAATGACACGCAGTAGCTGTTAAAAGCTCGTTTTTTTTGCTGTGAGATGTTACCTTGGCTTTGCTGGACGTCAGACTTAAACTATTCAACTGTAGAGCGAGCATGACTATTATATTTCATATTTCTCGCTTCAGATTTGAAAATTCAGATTGAAAATCTGAAGCGGCAGCAACAGCAGCGAGCGGCGAAAGAAGAACTTGTCACATGGCCGAACATTTGCGGCACTGTGCATCCCGATCTGATGCTTAATTCTGCTCAGGATTGTGTAATCACACATGACTTTGTTTTACAACAGAGAATCGCTGCACGGTCGCGGTCATCTGCTCGGCCATACATGATGCCGATCCCTCTTCCTTGTCCAGCCCTTTAGAGCTCCAACACCACGAGAGAAGGACACGTCACTCGGCTAAGTAAATTAAGTCCACTGTAGCCGGCCGCTGTGACATTCCCGGCTAATGCTACAGTACAAGCCTGACAAATGAAGATAGCAGAAAGAGGAAGAGGAGGAGAGCGAAGAGGGAGCGATAGGAGGAGAGAGAGAGAGACCACTGCTGAGCAATACACAACAGTGGGAGAATCATGAGTTTGACAACAGTGGTCCTGACCTTGCCAGGCGTGGACAGGTTCCAAATGAGCTTGGAGTTGGAAAGGTGTCAAGTGCTTTTAAGCTCTGTGGACATTTTTGTGGCCCCAGTGAAGCTTTCAATAGAGTGTGTGTGTGTATATATATGTGTGTGTGTGTGTGTACAGTACAATCTGAAGCAGCATTTTGACCCTATTGAGCTGAGGGATGAGTGTGTGCCAGCTCGATGGACAGCGTGTCCACCTGCTAACTCATTTCAGACGGGGAGTCTATAAAGGCCAGTGGAGTGTGTGTTTATGGGGCAGGCCAGCGGGAGGCGTTAAAAAGGTACCTGTTTGTGATGGGGCTTGATTGGAAGTAGGTCAGGATGCTCTCTCACACACTCCTCTTCCTCCCTCTTCTCCTTTCACTTCATTTTTTATCGCCGTCTCTCTCTTTCTCCTCCTTAATCTTTTCATCTGTCTCTGTCACTAAATCTCCTTTTCCCTGCCAGGTTTATTCAGTCCTCTCCTTTTTCTGTCGCTTCATTTCATCTCACATAATCATCACCTCTCCTTCTATTTTTATTGCATTATTTTTACTTTTTTTTTCTGCCCTTTGCTGCTTCCTCCTATTCCTCCTTCTGCGGGCTAATGTAACTTTTGATTCTCCTAAGTTAAGTTTGTCTTTTAAAGCTTCTGAAAAGAACGCCTCGAGTGTTTTATCGTCCCTGAAATAAAGAGAGTCCTCTCTCTTCAGGGGCGACCATTTTAGATTAATTTAATGATGATATCTTTGAATTAAAAGCTGTCTATCATCTGTCAGAAATAAATCAAATCAAAGCCACACATCTGCTGCTGCCTTCCCTCCTTCCCCTCTCTCCTTTCTGTATCTCTCCGCTCTCTTCCCATTAGCACAATTTATTACACTGTTTACACGTTCAGCTCCCTTGTCTGAACACACACATGGATACCACTAGATGCATACTTGTGTGTGTGTGTGTGCGTGCATGCATGCAGCTTAGAGCTCCAGTATTTTTGTCTGCCACGGTGCCATATGGGGCATGTTATCATTCTCCATATAGATTCCTCCTGCGCAAATCCAGTAAGTACATTGCACCACAGTAATTGCTAAGGAGTGTAATTCATGACTAATTCATGTCGGGGTTAATTTATTAAAAATGACTTATCAATATTTCACACAACTCCTCCATTATTCACAGCAGAACATGCGCTAAAACGTATCTGTGTCAGGCCATGGAGTTAGCATGGCAAGTGTTTGTCTCCCTGTGTGTGTGTGTGTCTGGCACTCAGTTGTTCTGATTCACAATGGCAAGAATTCACAAAAAAAAAAGAAAAACTATAAAGGAGCGACTGACGAGTGAAAGGGGTTGTTGTCGCTGTGGATGTGGTTGGAGCTCTGCCTGCTGGAGTCCGGTCAGTGTCGCTCGCTTTCCTTCGCCAGGTGGAGACAGCTGCTGCTGCTGTTTGAATTTTAATTCACCTGCTGTACAGTACTGCCGAGATACTCTCTCCTCTGCTCGAGCTGGAGCTGCAAACTGACTGACTGGGTTCAACAGGATATCAAAAACAAAAGCGGTTTAGTGGGTGGGTGCAGGGCGTTCTTGACATGCTTAAGACGTGGTTTGAGACCTGCTCAGTGGACGGCTTGCAGATGTGTGTGGGCTTACTGCTTGTACGCCTGTGACTGCTGTGTTCAAAGTGTTTGCAGGCGGCGCATGCGTGTCCAGTTTTAACAGGAAGTTCAGAGGAGGTGACGGGAAAAGCGGGTACGGTCACATGGACGAAGCCGGAGCGGCTTCCTGTAAACACAGGAGTCACGATGGGAGAAGAGCGCTGCAGTCTAGTAATAATACGTCCCATCCCCTCCCTCTTTTTTCTTTGAATCCCACCTCTCTCTCTCTCTGTCTCTCTCTCTGTCTCTTTCGCTCCCACCCTCTGTGAGATTACCGTTACCATAGTAACACAGCAGATTGGCTTGGAAGTCACAGTGGTTGTGGGTGCCATGGCAACACACATATGCTTGTGTTTCGCTCCGTTACTGCTGTCAACGTGTGTAGGATGCACACACGTAGACACACACACACACATATGCAGGCCCCACATTGTTGCATGTAACAATAGCTTGCTCGATAAAGATTAAAGGGGCGGGTGGGGGCACGGCGTACAGTCATTTTGTAAATGGCTTATGATTTATGCAGCAGATTCTGTGCACTTGGTATCAGTGCCAAAGCTCTACAGGACGGGGCGGTTAGCTGGACACACGGGGGGCTGCATGAGACGGTATGATGGCGGATGATTCTGCTCATCGCAGTCCATTGGAAACATCAATATTTAATACAGGAAATAGAATAAGGAAGCTGGCATTAGAGTAATTGCTGGATTATTACATAAGTCTGCTCTGTATGTAGGCCCTGCATGAATAGACAGATGCATGCTTCCTTCAGGTCCGGCTAAAATGTCACACAGGGTTAAAGTTGAAACGGTGCAGCGGTGAGGTGAGGTGGTGTGTAACGTTAACGTAGAGCTGCAGCGAGGTCGAGCTTCATCGCTCTCTCTCTCTCTCTCTCCTGAGGTAAAACGATGGTTCAACACACACACACACACACACACACATTTTGCTGGTGATCATGTGTCCTGATACATGACCCAGTCCGGTGTTTACAGACCTTTCACACACACACACACAGATTCACCAACACATGTTCACTCTTTTGTCATTTATATATTCATCTACATATATATGGTGTGCACGGTTTAGAGGCAGAGTGTTTCCATGGAAACAGTCAGAGAGATAGAAAGAGAGAGAGAGAGTAAAGGGTGAGGGAGTGAAAGAGTTAAGAGATTCAGTGTGTGTGTGTGTGTGTGTGTGCGTGTGTGTCTGTGGGATGACAGTGAAGTGATTTGAGTTCACCTGACATAAACATTCCTGTTCTCATATACACACACACACTTACACACTCCCACGCACATTCACCATAATCACTGCAAGAGAATACAGCGTTGAGTGTCTGCGTGTGTGATGTGTGTGTGTGTGTGTGTTTGTTGTGTTTACTTGAAGGGAGGTGAAATGATTTCACCTGACAGAAACAATGCTGCTTTCTCTCGCTTTTTCTCCTTCTCTCCCCGCCGCACAAACACACACACACACACACACACAAACCAACACAAAATGATCTGACAAGCTGCTATCAGTGTATCATATCATACTTTTTGTTACATTTAGACACAAACTGCATTAGTCATTTTTTTCTGCCTCCTGTCTTTGTCGCTCTCTCCAGAGCTCGCTGTGTGATTTGTCAATGGGACACAACAAGGACTGTAAAAAAAATCGTTTATTTTGAAAGTGATGTAACCAAATTTTCAACAGTTTCAACGTATCCAGTCATCCATGTGTCATTTGTTCAGGTGCTGCATGCTGCCTCGGATGATAATTACCGTGTAGTATCTCGTCTGGCCATATTACTGACATTGTTTCAGTACAAATAGAAAAAAATATTAAATTTGTTTAATGTCAGTGTATTAATTCCAATAAAACACAACTTCTAAATAACATTTATACGAACAAAAATTTAAATCTAAAACCATCCAAAACAATAATTTCAGATTTAATATTTCTTTTGTTGACATGATTTGATGATTGATGAGTTTAGTGTTGATTATTAGAGGGCAGTTAGCTTAGCTTAGCACAAAGACTGGAAACGGGGGGAAACAGCTAGCCTGGTTCTGTCTGAAGTTAAGGAGTCCACCTCTAAAACTCAATGTAGTGTGGATCCACTAATCCGATGATCAGCGGTTCGATACCTGGCTCCTCCGGTCTGGTGGTTGGAAGACTAGAAAGATGCTATATACGTACAGTTCATTTAGCATTTACATTATATACATTTTGTTTAATCTGTACAAAAAAACTAAGTGTAAAAATGTCAGTTTTAGTTTGGTAAGCAGGGCTCGGTATCAAAACTGATACCAGTACCGGTAAAGATATGCTGATACCAACAGAATACTACATCTGATACCCACTCTGAAGTTTTCAGTGCTTGATGAGGTGCTTTATAAAGTCGCTCATATTCTCGGTTTTTCAGTTTTACACGGGGTTATCTGCACTTTATTTTATGTTTTTTTTTTTTGGCTGACAAATAACTTCCTGAAATCTCCACTGGTTGCCTGGCAACTGCTCCCAGACCAGAAAAAAAAAAAAGTCTGGCACATAACCCCCAGTAAATATGCCAATTGTCATTTTTACACTTTGATTTTTGTACACATTAAACAAACAAGATACAACAGTGAGTTAGTGAGACTTTAGAGCTGCTGGTAGGTGGGTTGCCTTGTTGCCTTTAGACAGCTATTTCCACCTGTTACCCGTCTTTGTGCTAAGCTAAGAGTAGCTTCATAACTTCTTATCTAACTCTCTACCAAGAAGCATGCAAGCATATTTCCCAAGAAATGTCTAAAAAGGTCACGTCATTAAGCGTGACTGAACCTGGGATGATTGGAGAGGTAATTGCTGAAATACAATTTTCCCCAGTCTCGTCCTAAAATCATCTTTTGCTCAAATGTCTGTCTGCAACCGATGACTAATGTATATTCATCTATTTATGAAAAACCTGTTTAGACATTGGCTGATAGCTGTTTCCTGGCAGATGATGGACTTATGTAACATCAGTGGATTTGTCTGAGAAGATAAATGCTTAAAAAACAAACCGGCACACAATGAAACTTTAATGTTTGTGAAATTGAGTCATCCAACGACAAAAGATACAGATATATAGAGCAAATAAAACATTCGAGAGCTGCGGCTGACAGAGATGTTTTTTTTCAGGGAATGATATGTGCCTCAACACGTCTTTCTCTCTCTCTCTGTCCTCCATGTTTCCCTCTTACAGGTACCTGATGAATGTGACGTTTGAGGGGCGTAATCTGTCGTTCAGCGAGGACGGATACCAGATGCACCCCAAGCTGGTCATCATTCTGCTCAACAAGGAGAGACAGTGGGACAGGGTGAGAGAGAGATGGGAGAGAGAAGGAGAGTGTGTGTGTGTGTGTGTGTGTGTGTGCATCTATATTCATGCTGCTGGTTAAAACACGTAGAAACAGTCATGCTTGTAATGTGTAAACTATTAAAGTAAATGAGAGACAGGGTGCTCGCGGCGCCAGTGAGTTAGCAGTAAGTTCAGTATCTGATTGGTCCATCTGTCGGCGTTTCTATCTGCATCACTCATCATCTGATTTTCACTTTTTAAGCATTTTAAGCCCTAAGCTTTATAGGCGCTTCTCTGATTAGATATTATCAACTCGGCGAAGGTGCCTTTGAGCAAGACACTGCAGCACAGGCTCCAGAGTGGTGATGTAGTATGAATGCTTGTCTGCATCTGTTGGTTAGAAAACTTTGGGAAGCTATTATGACGTGCTACCCATCATTTATCTAACATTTCATCCTTCAGGATTTGTTTTTTTTCGTTGGTTTTTATCGGAAAAGTGTCTCTCAGGACCGCAGAGAGTTCCTGTCTACTAACCCAGAGCAAGTAATTGTAAAAATATCACATCTTAATGCAACTGAAGCCAAAGCAGCTCAGAGGATCATACAGAATATAAGAAAGTGTTCATGAGACATCATTTTCAGTTAGGAAGAATAAAATATGCATGTTTTGCTGCCCGTACAGAGCTGCACCTTCTTTGGTTCTCTGTAAATAAAATAATAATCTCCACCATGTGACTTTTAGAAAACAATATACGTGCTAATGTGGCTAGTAGGGCTGTATCCTTATTATTCAGATACGTGATACCAACGCCACCAGAATACTTCATTTGATACCTGGTATCAAAGAAGACATTAACGCCATACTTTCAAATGTGTTGGTGCCATGCTGAATCACCACTACAGACTTTGTGTAGCCGCTAGATGCTAGCTCTCTGCGTTAGTCGACGTTTGCATGACTGGCTGTGAGCAAAGTCATACAAATAGTCTTTTTTTTTCTAGATCTGGGTACAAAAAAGGTTTAACGCAAATATTGTTGGACTGGACTGGAGATACTAGTTGGTACTAGGTTATTTTGGTGATAAATATCGTCACAAAGCAGATCTACCATTACCTCGTTTTCCAAATAAAAAGATATTCGTCTTCAGGAACAGTTTACAGTCTATCTGTTATACTTACATGGACGGCAGTAAAGTTAGTTTGTGTGTCTGTAGTTTAGGAAACAGTTCATGCATGTGTAAAAATATCTCCTATCTGAGATGAGCGATGAAAGTCTGTGGTCGTACTGGGCAGCGAAAGCGTGAAAACTAAAGTTGAGTCAAACTTTGCAGCTTTCTCTGAAGGTTAAAACGTTCTGTCGTACAGATGGAGAAATAGATCAAACTTCTCCAAGAGGTGCTGGTGGTGCAGATAGGACAACAACAATCCTGAGTCATACTCTGAACCAACAACCTTAAACGAACTTGATGCTCCTCGCCACCTGCAAAGTCACCAGCATGCATCTGTGTTTCCTGATGCTCAGCCTCTATTGTATCTGCGTCCTGCAGTCTGACTCCTTTGACTCTCCCTATTCTTTATTCTCAGTGTTTCTCTCTTTCTTCTGCCTCTCTAATCTATATTCTGTCCTCTGATCAGGGAACAAGGTGAATCGCTCCCCTCCTGTCTCCCTCTCTCTCTCTCTCTCTCTCCCCCTTGCAGCCTGCACCACCCCTTCTCCTCCTCCCGCTCCCTCGCTCATGTTTAATTCTTAGCTTGACTTCCAGCTGAACCACTTTTCCTGGTTCCTAATGAGTTCCAGCTCCTACAACCATCATCCCACCGCTCCTTTGAAGATGTGTGAAGACTCTGTAGTGTCCGGTCCAGTTTACTCCCCCTCCAAGCCGATTTTTAACTCTTTTCTCTCCACCTCCCTTCCTCTTTCTTTCATTCTTTCCCTCCATCACTGTCTGTCTCCATTGTGTCCAGATAGAAGAAGGCTTCGTAGTGCCCCAGAGACACACACAGCCTTAGCTTGTCCACCCCAGGCAGCCTCTGCAAGTTTGTATTCCCTGGAGTGCAATAAGTGTGTGTACATTTACATATTTAACTTTACACACTCGCGCCTCGGCTCCATGTCCTGCCCTGCCCTCTCTCCCATTATCGTGTATCCACTTAGCTGATGATCTATATCCACCCACATCTCCCCCTCAGTGAAAGTAGGCACTTCTAGAGGAAAGGGCACAGGCAGGAGTCTCCAGGTATGGTTTCATTTGATCAGCATGATCAGCATCTGGAGGGGAAACTGACTAATTGATGACGCTCATTGAGTGGAGGGGAGCCACGAGGGCTGGAGGGCCCTCCAGACGTACAGCTGGACGCTCCTCCGCAGAAGAGCCAGCATTTTGCATGTGAATGAGCTCCATCTCCGGCACAGACACTCACTTGACTCGTCTGTTTTCTCTCTTTCTCCCTGCAAATCTCTCTTGCATTTGTTTGTCCATATCTCGACGCCCTCTGTCTTTAGTCTCTCCATCCACCTTCTCCACCCTCACTGTTTCTCTCCCCACCCTCTCTTTCTTTCTTGATCTGAATTCTGCTCTTTCCCCCGTTCCAGTCTCGTCCTTCATGTTAACCTTGCTCTCATTCTCTACTCTGGGTCCCAGTCCTCTCCTCTCCTCTCCTCTCCTCTCCTCTCTCTCTCCTCTCCTCTCCTCTCCTCTCCTCTCCTCTCCTCTCCTCTCCTCTCCTCTCCATCACTGCATTTCACTTCTATAATTTATTATCCGTCATAAAAACGCTCCTATCCCTTCGTTACCTCATTGTCGTTTCATTGACAGATGGACTAATCACAATTAAACCCAGAAAACAGAAAACGAGGCAGTTAAACCCGAATCAGAGTGAGATTTTTTTTAGCATAACGAGCATTCAAACTCTACATTGCCGTGTTGTGGAGTGTCTTCAGCTCTGGCTAACTGTTTGCAGAAGCAAAGCTGCAGTTATTTTTGATAGACTCATTGCAGCGTGGAATTTAATCTGAACAATTTTTTTTTTGTTAATTTGATTCCTGCCCGGTGATTCATTTCATCTCTGTGTTTTACTCTTACACTTGTTAACACTGAGCTGCTTGTCCAGACTGAAGACGTATGAGTCTCCGTGATTGCAGTTCTGGAAAATAATAAGAATAAAATCTGAATGTCATTTGTTGACCGTGTGTCTCTGCAGGTGGGTAAATGGGAGAACGGTTCCCTGTCCATGAAATACCATGTGTGGCCTCGCTATGAACTATATGGGGGAGCAGCAACCAGGGAGGATGACCACCTGTCCATCGTGACATTGGAGGAGGCTCCGTTTGTCATTGTGGAAGACGTGGATCCGCTGAGTGGGACCTGCATGAGGAACACCGTGCCCTGCCGGAAACAGATCAAAACACTGTGAGACTCAAAGCTCAGATAGCTCAAAACAGTGTCTGAAACAAGAATGAGAATGCATGTCAAGAAGTGAACCTCTCATAGATAGAGACTGTTTTTCTGTCCATCTGCCACAGTGGCTCACAGATCTTACTGTACCTACTGCAGAACGGACCAAAGTAGAAATGAAAAAGAAGAAAAGAAAATTGGCAACTGCCTCAGTTTTGCTCATGAATGATGTTAATTTCCCACGGCAGCTGCACAGAGCCAGAGGTAGAATCAGTTCACAGTTCATCTGTGTGAGACGGACTGTGCCAGAAACACCAAATCACGACCACGAAGATCACGACAGAAGTGCATATGTGATTAAATGATTATCTGTCTCATCTGTCTGTTTATCTCCGCAGCAATCAGACGAAGGAGTCGGGGATCTACATAAAGCGCTGCTGTAAGGGTTTCTGCATCGACATTCTGAAGAAGATCGCCAAGTCGGTCAAGTTCACCTACGACCTTTACCTGGTCACTAACGGCAAACATGGCAAGAAGATTAATGGAACGTGGAACGGCATGGTGGGAGAGGTGAGGACATAACTGTGTGTCTCCTCAGCCACTCTGTCAATCACTTTCCAAGTTTTCAGTAAGTGGAAAGCTGCCTCTTTGTGCTTGTCGTGGTCATGCATGTGCAAACTATACAAGAATCAGACAAAGACAAAGCTCCTAAATGAAGATTTCACCTCCCACTTTGCACCATCTCATTATTATTGATGTCAGTGCTGCTTAAAAGGTGGTGTTAAGACATTTGGGTGTACATTACAGTAAGATATTTGCATATTTGGCAACAAGTCAGGCAAGAAAAAGAAGAATGACTTCTCTCCCTGCGTTCGAGGTTTGCAGAAAGTTGAAAATGACTCCAAACAGAACAGAAAACAACATGAACAACAGACTGCAAAGGTGTAGGCTGAAGCTGCAGCTTGTTGCGCCAACCCTTTTTTTGCAAAACACTTCCTACTTAACATTAAAAGTAGCATCAGAAAAATGTAACACCATTCATACTATACTAATGCCAGCATAACATTTTGACATCTGTTCCTTAAATTCACCCTTTTTAACTGTAATATATATTTTTTTACATTAAACTTGACTTGACACTTATATTACTCTTCTGGTAATATAAGTGAACAATACAAGGTTTGTAAGTCCTTAATTTTATATATTATTGCAACAGATTTTCACATTTTTGTGGTTCAAACATATGTGGTAGCGCCAAAGCTGCAGTTCCTCAAACGTCCACTTGAGGCTGGCTCCAGAAGTGAGTCAGTCTCCATAAGTCCCCATGTTCAAATGTCCAACTTCACAGCAGAAATAAACATGTTTACAGCCTGGTACAAAAAACAGTTTTGGGGTGAATTTATATAGAACTCACCTGTTCAAATTATATTAAGGCTTAAAGTTATGTAGAATTAACAGCGTGGACGCTTTAATTAATAGTTATAGTTGGTTTGTTTGAGCATCCAGGCGTCACTGGGCCCGCCTCAGGTCCACCGATGGTCCACGTCTTTGCAGATTTTTAGATTAGCCGGGAAGCAGCAGAGGCAGAACTGCCAAGATGGCGACTGCCAGAGCCACCACATTGAGTTTCACAACGGCTCTTCAGAAACCTGTGGGTGATGTCACAGATACGCTGCAACATAATTTATCTGTTTTCAGAGATAGTTTGTTGAAATCGAACACTTTAGGAAGTCCAACGTTCGTAGTAACGTAGTATCATGTGCAAATAAAACAAATCTCGACTCGAGTTTATAATTCGATGCCTTTGTACTTAGACACCGCGCAAATGAGACAAAGCTTTGCGCTTATACCCACAAAACAACGTGCAAATTGTCATCGCTGTACAGTCTGTGCAAACCTGCCAAGACTTCATCGAGACTCTTGGAATTACTTCCAAGGTGGAGGTGAAGTTGAAGCAAAGATCAAAGGCGGAGACGGAGTCACAGTCTGTGTTCACCTCTTGTGCTATATTTAGTTTCCATAGGAGCTCGCCTGAAGGGTTCATTTCCTCTTTGAAGTGTGTTTTCAAACCATGAATTATGAGCTTTCCTTTCCGGGTCAAGCCTCTGCCCAACAGACCTAACACCTGTGTCAGATGGGCTAAGCACCTCACCCAAGGGTGCGTACAGTTCAGTCAGCTGCAACAATTCACTTTGGGCTCTAAACATTCTCTTAATCGACATTGGTCCCAAGGTAAGGTCGTTGTCAGTTCTAATACTTCAGCCTATGAGAACGAGCTGCACTCGTGCTCTCTGACTTTGGCAGTTTGTTAATGAAGAGAGAGAAAAAGGCGAACAGGTGAATCGATCGCAGCCTAAAGGTCACGGGGTGAAAACACACTCTGTCCCGTCTCTGTGCGGTTTGAAGTTTGAACAACCTTCAGAAGTCACAGACACGAGATTATGCGACCGTTTATGTCCTGCTTTTTTCAATTTACATTAAACTGACCCATTTAATCTATTATATAAAAGCCATTTAAGTCATCCTGCCAGTCAGCCGGCGTATTTAGCGGGCACGGAGCTGTAAGTGTGGTCACCTGTAATAAACGCCGTCGCCCTGACTAAAAGCGCCGTCTCCTCCTCACCTCCACAGATGAATGGTCATTAGGAGAAGGAGGAGGGGAGACCGGGGGAGACGTGTTCACCTCACCCCTCTCTCACACACACAGACAAGGGACACTTATGCATGAATGATCACAGAAATAAGAGAATACATGCATGAATGCGGACACATGGACACAGACAGGCCTACACACACCCAGACTGTTTCCATATGTGCAACAGAGGACACATTGGCGATTTATCTCTTTCCTGCACACACACACACACACACACACACACACACACACACTTCAGTGTCATATCTGCTGCATCTAACAAAACCAGTGTCCTTCTCCAGTTGGAGCACGGCCAAAGCTACAGTATATCTCACACACCCCGTAAATGGCTCGACATCTACACTGATGATGGCACACACACTCGGACGCTGAGCTTGGAAAGACAAAAGATGAAAAAAAAAAAATCCATAAACGCTTTGAGAAGGCCCTCTAACATTCCTAATCTAAAATATTAGATGCGATACACTTGATTACATGAGTTTGGCCTCGCTAGCTAGAGTCACATAAACTCACAGCACACACACACACAGCACACACCAGCTGAGACGCATACACAAACGCAGATCCTCGCTCACTCATTCTCAATAACACCCACATGGGTCACTTTCATAACACGTAGAGAACAAGTCGTAGGAGGGAGATGGAGAGCGAGCGGAGAGAGAGAGAGAGAGAGAGAGAGAGGAAGTGAGCACACTGCTGGATGGACTCGCTCGCTCTTCCCCCGGGGAGACTTTCGCACATTCAGGCACTAAACACACTCACACAAGTGAACATGCACATCCGTACTTGCGCGCTGACAGAACAAACAAAAGATGGTTAAAAAAAAAAAAAGTTAGGAATGCACACACATGTACCGCAGTGTGTAATCTTAGTAGATGTGTAAGTAGATGTGTAATCTTCTCCCCTGCCTGTGAAGGTCCACTTCACAGGTGGAGAACAAAGGTTCGCTCCCCTTCTCTTTCTCCCTTTATGACTCACTTATATGAACACACACATAATGCTGAAGCGCATACTGCGAGCTTTGACTCACACAGTCGCAAAAAAAACAACAAAACAAAAAAACGCCTTATTAACTCGGTAAGACAGTCTCGTCCCACTTTACCCCTGTGCTGTAGGGCTCTAGAATTTGGGGCTAAATATACCTGTGCAGAGGTACTGAGGGGAGGGAGGCAGGTAGAGGGAAGGAGAGGCATTGGGGCGGCTATTTCAAGCAGCCATGACCCACTGTGGTAACCCACTTTCTTCCTCCATCTTTCCGTCTCTCTCCCTCCTTTCCTTCCCCTGGCGCGCATCACGAGTGTCCACTCCGAGAGCTGTGTGGAAAGTGTGTTGGCCTCCTGTCTGCACCAGCCGTGCTCCATCTTTGTCTCCATTCTCGTGTGTTTCTTTGCCTCGCTTTGCTCATTCTAATTCGTTTAACGAATCCTCTTTTCCCTCTGCTGTTATGTCACATTTGATTTCCTACGTTTCCTGAAACACCTTTTGACAGCTAACAGAGAAATGCCCGAATCCGCCGCATGCTTGTACTCGTTAACGGAGAAAGGCGAGAGTGACTGTGACAGGACTACAAGTTTTCCTCTTTGCTCAGAACAAACTGGTGGCTCAATTGCACAGTGGTCGGCTGGAAAATTGCTGTTTGGACCTCTTCTACAATGAATTCTGTATGACATCAGTGTGAACAAGTCTAGACAGAGGTTATTGCTCTTGGATTATAAGGCCTGACGCTAAAACCTAATATTTACTCTCGATGTATTACATTGCCCAAAACATTTCTGCTAAGAGGCTCAGCTCAGGCTCCGTTTATTCATTCGTCCAGTGAAATAACAAGAGAACCAACAACAAAATGGACAAAGAAATGTTGTTTTTCAGCAAGATGTTTGGATCATGCTCTTTAAAACTGTAAAGATGTCCACCTATGTCTCCATCAAATGTCTTAAGGATCATCCACATTTAGATAATTACCTTCAAATGAAGTGATGGCTGTGATATTGCTCTTTTTTTGGGGAGTTTTACAACATGTTTCTCCTTTAACGTGTGCTCCATCCGGTAGGTTTTCAGGATTAATCCATGTTCTTCGTCTCTCTCTGTTCACCAGGTGGTGTTAAAAAACGCCCACATGGCTGTTGGCTCCTTGACCATCAACGAGGAGAGGTCGGAGGTCATCGACTTTTCCGTCCCCTTCATCGAGACGGGCATCAGCGTCATGGTATCCCGTAGCAACGGCACCGTTTCGCCCTCCGCCTTTCTAGGTGAGGAGCGCAGCAAAATTCTAACTATGTTTTGTGTCGTAAAACCAACGTCTTGTACAATTAAAGTATTTTCTGAAGTTTGGTGAGAGTGAACTAGACGGTTTATTGTCTCTAAGAGAAGAAGAAGAAGAAACAACAAAAACTTTTGAAAACTATGCTATGTCACATATCACGTTGCTCTGATTGGTTGTAGGAAAATCGAAAATGTATTTGCAAATTAGGCTAAAAAGTTGCTTGTACAGCCAAAACTGCTCATAGTGCACAGGTGAGATCTGCAGGATAGGATAAGAGCTGCTGTACTACAGACAAACAAACAAACGTCACGTTTTCATCCGTTGTGTTTCAGTTTGATGTAACTGTCTTCTCACCAGCACCGCGGACAGACTGAGGCTGTTAGATGGATCTTTTGTTAGGTCACTTTAGGTCGACATCCATTTTTCCACCTTTAGAAGTGATTTAGCGGACGCGCTGAGCGATTAGAGCCAAGTTTTAATGCATTTGTATGATGAGGCGGCAGACTGGAGTGCATGATAATATGGCTAACTGTTTATTTATTCTCTCTCTGTCTCTTTGCCCTCTTATATTTCCCACTCCTACTCCATTTCTCTGACTCTTCCTTCCTCTTCTCAATCTGCCGCTCTACATTTGCATATCTCTCTTGCCCTCTCCCTCTCTCTCGCTTCATTTTCTCTTTCTCTCTCCCGCCCTCGCTCTTTTTTTTTTTCCGCCGCTCCTCCCTCTCCTGATGTCCCTCGTCTCTTCCCCATCTTTTGCCTTCTCACAACCTTCTCCCCCTTCCCTCCTCTCTTCTCTTTTTCCCAATCTCTTTCCGTCCACACTCCCTCCCTCAAACAACCCCATCTCCCTTCATCTTTCTCCTCTCTTCTCCTCCCTCTCTCTCCCCTCCAGAGCCCTTCAGTGCTGATGTGTGGGTGATGATGTTCGTGATGCTGTTGCTGGTGTCAGCAATGGCTGTGTTTATATTCGAGTACTTCAGCCCTGTGGGCTACAACCGCTGTCTGGCTGACGGCAAAGGTGAGAGGCCTCACACACACACACACACACACACACACACACACACACACATAGACACAGGCATGGTACCTGTTGGAGGGGAGGGGAGGTGAACTGAACTGTTGTTTGAGGACATAGATGTAAATGAGTGCCGACATTTTCTCTTCCAGTCTTCTCGCCGCGCTGCTTCCCTCATCTCTCACTCTTCTTCGCTCAGAACACAGCAGATGGGAGGGCACTCTTAGGTTGAATTTACCAGTGAAATTATACCTTTGCAACATGTGCTAAAAGTGATGTATTACTTTGGAAATAAAGTTAGACTTTTTAGCACTACCGGGAGCAAATCTGTCTTGCAGGAAATGTACGGCTGTTCAGATCATCTGCATGACAACAAAGAGTTTACAGCGAGTGTGTCTGCACGCTGTTCACTGCCAACACAAATTATTCATACTGAACATAAGTCTCTGGCCATCAGATCAAAGTATTAGTGAAATATTTTTAAAAAAAAGTCAACTCAGATTTGAAGAAATGCATTAACTTTTAAAATATTTAACAAAAATGCTTTGTATCACCGAAACCGTCCAGCTCGACCTCCTCCTCACGATTTCTGTGCAGTGGTGGGAGACGTACTCAGATCCTTTACTCAACCTAATTTACTGCCATCGTAAGTCATTAAGGACAAAAATATCCAAAAAAACTGCTATAAAAACTTCACAAATTAATATTTTTTCTGCATAAATCTCCTAAATAACTTGAAACTTGAAGAATTTTAACCCTTTAAATGCCAGCTTGATTACTTGATGTCACTGTTGTTATTTATGAAAAAAAAACCCACAAACAATGAGTTATTTTCCCTTTTTTTTAATAAATAACATCAAGTAATCAAACCGGCATTTAAAGGTCGAAATTATTGAATGTTTTGTAGTTTTGAGCTGAAGTTGTTTAAAAGATTTATGCAGAAAAAAGCAGAAAAAAAAGTTTTTATAGCGTTTTTTTTTTCAAAGGGGACATTTTTGTCCTTAATGACTTAAGAGGGCCGTGCATTTTTTTCAGTGTTCTATTGATTTATTAAAATTTGCCAAGAGAGAGACTTTGTTACAAAAAAAACTGTGCCATATGCACTAACACAGCCAAAGTGTTTGCCAGAGAAAGAAGAAAACTTTGCCCAAATTGACAAAAATATCCATAGTGATGCATGAGGGTTAAGTAAAAGTATCAATACAACTAACTGTAAAAATATATTTACAAGGAAAAATACTACTTAAAAGTAGAGAAGTTCATCCATCCATCTATGCTCACCTATCCTAGCTCACAGTCACCAGTTAACCTATGAAGTGCATGTCTTTAGACTGTGGCAGGAAGCTTCATACAGTAAGGCCCCAGCTGAGGTTCAAACCAGGAACCTTCTTACTGTGAGGTGACAGTGCTGATCACTGCACCGCCGTGCCCCAAAGTGTAGAAGTAATATTATTAAAATGAACTTAAAGTATTAAAGTAAATGTCCTTTACAGTTAGGTAGTGTAGTTCAGTGGTTCACAGCCAGTTTAAAGGGTTACAGGACAATCTGGGGTAGGATAGAAAAGAAGGGACTGGATCACATTAGATACCCTGGATTGTACAAAGGTGTTGCCTTGTTGTGGGTTTAACCCAGGCAGCAATTTTGTAGGTAACAGAATTGTGTCTTGATAAACGGTGATGAGGTTTTAGCGGACACCTCTGCAGATACCTGCAACCTCCCTCCACCGTGTGCACACATGAATGGATAACTGTTGTTGCACACACGCTGCCCGTTTCTGAGGTTTTCTGAGCAGCGTCTGAACGGGGGGAGAATGTTTAGCGGTCCTGGATGTGAGATTAAAACAAGCGCATAAAAGCAGTGCAATAGTTTGGCACAGAAAAAAACAAAACAAAAAAAAAAACAATCTGATGTGAAATTGTGAAACCAAGCCAAGTTCTGCTATCTGTCCACCAAGTTTCAGCACTCCAAAATACTTTCATCTTTGCTAAAGTCTGCAAATGCACATCCAAACTTTGTAGAGAACATGGCAGCGAGTAATTTGGTCCTCCAGAGAGAGAGTGTTGGATGAGTAATGCTCCAACTAGTAATTTGCACTAAACAAGCAAGCGCAGGTACGGCGTTACGGGTTAATGCTCTCTCTCTGTAACAATGCGAGCATGGATCATCTTGTAGCAATTGTCTTTCGCTGTGCACAAAGACTGACAGAGGCACAGACACAAACACACTGCAGGCCGCCTCCACATATAGACCAGCCGTCCTTGCTGACCCAATGACTTCATTCTCTCCTCCTCTTCCGCCTCCTCCGCCTCCACGCTGCTCTCTTCTTATCATTTACAGGTGTGTCTCGCTGCACGGGTATCCACACACCTCCAGCGCTGCTTCCTTCACACCGGACAAGTCATTTGCATTCATTTCCATATTTCCCAAAATCACGTGTCAGCCCTGACAGCGAGGGGCTAGTTTTCTGTTAGATCTCCCCAGCCTGAAAAGATAAGAAACAAAAAAGAAAAAATCAATGTCTTCCCACAACTCTATCTCTGATGTGGCTATATATAGACAATGGCTATCTTTTTTTCATTCCTCTCATCCTTCATCATGTTCGGGAGAAGCTGTACTCCTCCCTAAAGCGCTGTTCTCTTCTATGTGCCTCCTTGTTTTATCTGCTTGCAGCGCTGTGGGAGTTTGGTATCATGAAGAGTGCAGAATCGAAGTCTGGACTCAAAGGATTGGGCGCAATAATGTATCAATGGCGTGACTGCTGCGGATTTGTAAAAGTCTCTGCCCGATTCATTTAACCAACTTTTCCTGCACCAACTTCACGAAACGAGATACTTGGCACGAGAAAGTCCATGAACAAAAGCCCCATACAACAATACACACCCACATGCTTGCACACACACACACACACACACTCTCTCACACATACCCACACAAACATTATGAACCAACTGCTAATCACAGAATAATGGCTCGAATGAAACAGTCTGCTGCCAGCGCAGGCATGAATCAAGCCTACACACTTCATAAGGAAAACAAGAAATATATTAATTACATTCATGTGTGATGTACAGTGTATGTATAAAGGTGACAGAAGTTACATAAAACAGAGTTCACAGCCGTTCTAGCACCACTAAGAGGCTGAGTCTCTTCACTCTAATGGGAGAACATGAGCACAGATTATGAGCCATTCTTTGGCCTCAGAGTCACTGAAGTAAATATTGGACTCCGTCACATATTTTTTTTTTTTTTGGAACATTCTGACACTAAAATTACATTTTTTCAAATCCGCCTCGGTCTCAGCAGCAACACACTCTTGTGAGATCTGGCAACGCAGATCCCTCTTCTCTCTGTTGGTGCTGAATTGTTGGTCTGGTTTCACCAAAGATTCATTAAAATGACTTAAACTTTAATAACTTTCTGAACCGTCTCTGTTCACAACACTTCCAAACGAGATCTGGAGTTCGGGGGTGAGGAAGACTGTGTGTGTCATGATTTATAATGTGGCATCTTCTATTATAGAAAAAAGGTAGAGCTGACGTTGGTGGGAATGTCCTAAGTTTTGGGTCATGAAGCAAAGTGAAAATTTGACCTGATGGCTCTAGAAAAAGTTTCAGGACTTTTCAAGTTTCATGCAAATTCATCCAACAGATGAACCGATCTGTCGTGTTTAATTTAACCGCTGCTGTTTGTCTTTCAGAGCCTCACGGTCCGTCCTTCACCATCGGTAAGGCCATCTGGCTGCTGTGGGGTCTGGTTTTTAACAACTCTGTGCCGGTGCAGAATCCCAAAGGCACCACCAGTAAGATCATGGTGTCAGTGTGGGCCTTCTTCGCTGTCATCTTCCTGGCCTCTTACACTGCCAACCTGGCTGCTTTCATGATCCAGGAGGAATATGTGGACCAGGTGACTGGCCTCTCAGACAAAAAGGTAAGATGGAGGGTTTGTGTTTGACGCTGTGCCGGCCCGTCTTCTTCTTTGTAAAGCTATAACGTGTTACACATCTTCCATGTTTAGTTCCAGAGTCCCAACGACTTCTCGCCTCCATTTCGGTTCGGCACCGTCCCAAACGGGAGCACGGAGAGAAACATCAGGAACAACTATCCAGAGATGCACTCGTACATGACGAAGTTCCATCAGAGAAACGTCAACGAGGCTCTTGCAAGTCTCAAAGCCGGGTAAGAAACTGAAGACTTGTGTTTGAAACATTTACAAAATGCTAAGTATCCTCTAGAGATACTGCACAATGGATTCTGGAAGATGTTTCTGTAAACATCTCTCGTTCCAGTAGTTTATTACGCTGAAAGAGGCTCATTTTTTTTTTTTTAGCTCTCATTCTGTTGAATTAAAAGGCTTGAATTCGATTTGAGCGCAGCAGTTGTGATGATTTTTAAGGCAGGTGCAGAGCGCAGGTGAACAACTCCCTGAAAATATGGAAACGATGATCGTATCAGTGGTCAGATATTGTGTTTGAAAGTGGAACTTGTGGGGAGAACAGTTAAAGAAGTCCCCTGTTTACGTCTTCATGTAAACATATTGTAGCTGAACAACTCCAAGAATACTTTCACTCCCCCTCTTCAGTTTTCTTCGAGTGAGCCAGTCTGTGTGCCAGCTCCAGCCTTTGGCAAACCAAGTGGAAGTCTATTACACTTATCAGCAGCTTAGTGCTATTTAGCAGGTTAATTGGAATGTTGTAGCTGTGATGTCTGACTCCGAAGTGCTAATTAATTGTAACCTATCTCTCTCTCTCTCTTTCTCCATCTCTCTCTCTCTCTCCTTTTCATTAGCAAACTAGACGCTTTCATTTATGATGCGGCCGTACTGAACTACATGGCTGGCAGGGACGAGGGCTGCAAGCTGGTGACCATTGGCAGCGGCTACATCTTCGCCACAACGGGGTACGGCATCGCCATCCAGAAGGAGTCGCTCTGGAAGAGACATGTGGACCTGGCCATCCTGCAGCTCTTTGGAGACGGTGAGGCAGCGCGCTGTTTTATTCATACGCACTGCTCAGAGAACAGAGATGCTTGCTCTGAGATGCATCAGATAATACTTCTAACAACTTGCGTTTAACAGCCTTGAAGGATATTAAAGTATAAGTCTGGCTTTTTTTAACTGTGGTCTTGTTTTAATGACTTTGGCCGATGTTTTTATTGATTATAACATCGTACTCACCAAGTTAATTGCTGAATTCTGGGAACATAGCAACAGCACTCAATGTCTGATCAGGCAAAGAAACAAAACAGCTCAGACAATCAGCACAAGTTGTGAACAAATTAATGGATTTGATCAAAGTTGTCCGAGAAAGTCTACTACGAATCTCACTAAGGGCCTTTGTCGTTTCCTCAAAATAAGTCTGGATAACCCGACGGTTTGTTTAAAGCTGTGATAGTTTGATTCAAAAAAAAGTTGACGTAAATGCAGACAGGTAGGTTGAATGAATAAAGGTAACTTTCAAGGTAACTTACTGACGAGGCAGTTTGACACAAAATAACAAAAGACAGCTGAGGTGTGAGAGATTTAAGAAAAGTCCAATAAACTGAAGTCCAGCAAAGAAAAGTCTAGAACAGAGATAGAGCAAGTTAAAGATGGAAAACACTAAATGCAAGATAACTATTTAAACACAAGTGACACATACAGTACAACGAAGACAGACACCTCATGCTGGCCGTCCCCAACAACTTCAGATTATTTCACTGTCACACACAAATTTCCAGCGGCAGTATAAAATCCTGAAAGTTGAGTTGCGGCACCGTCATCTCGATTTTTTGGTGTAAGGAGCTCCAATAGGAGCGCTCTCTGTAGCTGTCTTGGTTCTGTTGGATCGTAGAAAAGGAGGAGAAAGTGGTGGAGTGAGCGAGAGTGTCAGACTTTAGTCTTTTAGTTCCCTAGTCTATTGTCCATATTAGGAAAGACTTTCAAAATAAAACAGGAAATACTTAACTATTAAGCCCCAAACCATGACAGAAACTGATCATCTGTGTCTGCCCAGTCTGGCTTATTTCTAGCGATGTCCATCAAGTCCCAGATCTCAGCATTGAGTACAATGTTAATTAACCAGTAGAAACAATGGACAGAACTAAAAAAAAAAAAACAAGATCTAGGTTGTAATATAGCTGAATTATCCTTGAAGAGCTAATTTAAGGCACGCTATGAAGAAATGTTGCCTCCGGCTGTGTAGGGACAAATAACAGTAGCTTATTTCTCATGTATATTAGTGTAAATACACTATTTTCAAGACTGTTTACTCTAAGATGAGGCAAAAAAAAAAGACTTCTCAGGCAGTAAGATTTTAGGGTGCGCTCTGTTGGAAGGAGCAGAAAATCATCGACCTCAGTTGTGGCGATTAATTGGCTCTGCATGTCAAACGTACAGTGATTCCGCTCTCGTATATAATAAAAGCAGACAGAGAAGGTAAGACAGAGCTGCCTGCCAGGAATATATGTTTAGATTTAGCTGCACCACGGGGGCCCCATGCTTTATGATCACGCTTGCCTTTTATGGGAGACTGTCCAAGCTCTCCGGGCTTGCTCTTTTGAAACACTTCATTCCTGTCAGCTCTAGCCGAGGAGCGTTAATGAGTCTCAGAACGAGCGCAGAATGAAATGAAATGTGTTCAAAACATCCACTCCTAACCTGTACAGTACATGCTTTATGGGTTTAAAGCAAAAACTCTTCATCATAAACAAGTCAAAATGTCACAGACAACGGCTGCTCGCTGAGTTTATCGACTTCAACGGTCTAATTTCACAATGTGCTGTTTTGATATACAGCTCAATTCAGGATTGGGAAATGTAATGGAAGTTTGGTGTGTGTGTTTGTGTAGGTTAGCGTGTGTGTGTGTGTTTATTTGGGCTCCATCCAGCGTGTTGTGAGCATCCTGAACCAAGGGCCCTCCGGGGGCTCACTATAGTGCGCCCCAGTTAGGGGTGCCAGCATAGCTCCTGGTGTATTTCAACACCGTGCGTGCACGCGTTTGTGTGTGAATGTGTTTGCGCTCGCGCATGTGAATATGGGTCAGGCCTCTGAAAATAAGAGGGCCTGTGTGTGTGAGTGTGTGTGTGTGTGAGAGCGATAAAGAGCGAGTGATGTAGAGATTCTGACTATTTATGACACAGGTTTATTTTTATCAACCTACATACAATTCAATAAGACTGTGTGTGTGTGTGTATTGTTTCTGACTCATTGGTGATTGATAAGTTTGATTATTTATATGTTTAACTTGTGTGTGTGTGTGTGTGTGTGTGTGTTTTCTTTCTATAAGCACACTTGTACGTGTGTGTTTGAATATGGGTCGCCTCGCATTAACATCCCCCCGGTGCTGCCGCAGAAGCATTCATACAGGAACCAGGCGGCCTTGTCTCGCCCCCCTCTCAGGATACCAATGTCACTTTGCCACGCCTCACCATCCACTCCCCTCCTGGTGGCCTAGAAAGCGATCAGACTCACGTGGGGAGCCCAGTGGCCTGGTACCAAGGCTGGAAAGGGAGTCTGGGTGGTTTGACGCAGGCCTGAGCAAAAAATATATCACAGCTGTCGTGAGAAAGAAACGGCACTTTTGATTGGTGACTTTCTGACTCGTCGTCGTCTGGTGGAAAGTTTCGAAGTCATTCACGGTGCTTGTTGAGTTTATTGACCTTTCGAAAGACCTGTTGCGTCATCTCGGTGATACGATTATGACTTCCTCAAATCAAAAATGTACTTTCGACTGTTTTTAAATTATGGAAAAGTGGATAAAAGTATAAAGAGGGGAAACGAGAGAGAAGACTACAGGAAATAAAAACTTATTATGCAACAGAGGTCAAAGCATGACATTCTTACTAAACTGCTACAGCTGCTCTATTTAATTTTATGATTCATGTTAAGAAAATTATTCAATAACCAATAATAATAATTCAATAATAGTTTCAATCTTGGGCATTTTTAACCATGTACGGTCATAGAACATTAAGCATTAAAGGTTACTGCTGTTTGTTTAATACACTAATGTTGCATCTTCCCTAAAACTAAGCAGACACCAGCTGTCTCTTCGTACGCCCCCGCAGGGTCCTACTGGGTCATCTCAACATGGAAAAATACTGAAAGCATAAAGGATAATAACATTTTTCTAACAATTCAAGTCAAACATCAGCCGAATAAAGGTTAAAGGAAGAGATTTAGACTGATATCACTCCGTACAGGAAATAAGAAGCTACCGACAGCAGCCAGTTAGCTTAGCATAAATAAATGGTTTTACCTCTGTACATAACTGTGCCGTACTGTTTTTGCACTTATGTGCTGGTAGAAAACGTTTATTATCTTTGAACGTAGCCGTGTTAGCTGTTTCTCCATGTTTCCAGTCTTTATGCTAAGCTAAGCTAACTAGCTGTTGCTTTAGCATCATATTTAGCTCTGGAAAAGCTGCTAGTGCTGGTACAATCATGCATGTTTTATTATCTTCAAACGTAGCCGTGTTAGCTGTTTCTCTCTGTCTCCAGTCTTAATGCTAAGCTAAGCTAACTGGCTACTGGTTTTAGCATCATATTTAGTGTACAGACTTGACTAACTCTTTTTTAAAGTTGTAAAAGTCTAGTGTTGTCTCGAAAGTTTCATGTTTAATGCCTCAACTCAACTGTCTCAACTGAAAAATCGACTTTCAGAGACGTCAGACTTGACCTCAAATCTAAAAAAAAAAAAAAAAAAATCAATCCACTTACTTAGTTGTTTTTTTTTTTTCCAGAAGTCTCAAAAACATCTTGTGGTTTTTTTTTTGTTTTTTTTATCAGGTGGATGGAGATCGGCCAGTTGTTATCATGTGACCTACACATGGCACTTAAGATGCAGTTGAAAGCTCTGGGAAAGCTAATACATTGCCCTTGAGTTACTTGTCCTTTGTCAGGAATTAGCTTTCTTGTCTTGTCACATCAGGTAATGAAGGTTTCTGTTCAGCCTGAGCCGCTGTTAGTAACACCTGTGTGTTTCCCACTATAACAAGTCAAAGTGTGCGCTGTGAAAAAGGCTCCCCGGCATATAAAGTCGAGACTGTGTTGGTATTTGGGGAAAGTTTATTTCAGGTGTTGGTGCTCACATGCTGTATAAAAACACATTCATCAGTCTAAAACACTATTCTGTTTGCACTGGAATAATCCCTGGCTTGATATTCCTTCCGTCTAACTTAATGATCACAGTCAAAGTTTCGCATTAACCCGCTGAAACGGATTTGACTTGTAAAGTGGGGTGCAAGCCGTTATGCATTTGCACTTCATTAAAAGTCACTTTTCACAGTGTTGAACCTTCCAGAGCAGTCCAGAGCACACAGTGTGTAACTGCGATGACCTGGATTTGAATCCAGTCAGGGACAATTGTTGCCTTCCCCTCACAATGTTTGCTCTTACTTTCCACTGGCAGCTCTCCAATAAACGAGGGGGGAAAAAACAACCTATTTTTGCATTTTCTAATAAGATACATACCTTCAAAAAAAAGATTTTTCTGGATAAAAACAGATGGCATAACAAACATAAACATAATGACATCCTAACTTTGAGAAACACACCCTAAGAGCATAGAAAATAAACTATCTTGTCATGCAAATATCAGTTATTCTCCACCGCCACACCATGCCTGCAGTCAGTTAATCAGCAGCTATAAGTAGTGGCTGCAGGATGGTTGTTTCTGCATGTGTGTGTGTGTGTTTGTGTGTGTGTGTGTGGTGCCTCTCGCTTTGAGTTTGTATGCTGCGGAGCTTCTCGTCGACGCTCACAAGCCAGCCAGCGCTCCGGTGCAAGAGTCGCGCTGACGTGCTGCGACAGCGGCTGAATGTATGATTAATTAAGCGACGCCTGTCCCGCCACAGTCGGCTTTGATAGAGAACAGCTCGTGATGAAACAGAAGGTGACCCACAAAAGAGACCAGAAGCTCAGGGACCAGTTTCAGACACAAACACACACACACTTACATGCACATGCATACATATGCATGTTTTTTTTTTTTTTTTACACTTTGCAGAGATGTGTGCACATACTGAGACTAAAACCTTTAGATATTGTGTGGTAAACACTTTAAACAGTTATTTGCAATCATGATTAGTGTAACATGTGACCTGTGTGTGTGTGTGTGTGTGTGTGTGTTTCCTGTCTGCAAAGAAGTCTACTGCAAAATTCAAGCCTGTATTTCACTTCTAACTCCCCTGACCCCCTCTTCCCCCTGCCATGTTCCCCTCTCTCTTCTTCTGTTGCATCATCCCTCCATCCCTCGTGTCCTCAAATACCCATCCTGTTATTACATCATATCCTTCTCTCCTTTATATTTTCCCCACTTTTTGCACTCCCCTTTCCTTTATTTCAATTCCCGTACGAATAATAAAAATACTTCTCCACGTGTCGTCATCGCGCCCCCATCCTTCGTCTCGTTTCCTTCTTTCCTTCTGTCCATTCTTCGCCTCTATCCCACTTCCTTCTTGTTGTTGCTCCATCCTTCTCATCCAACCCCTCCCTGCCTCCTTCCCTCTTCATACCATCTGTTTCCTCCTTCATCCTTCCACTCCCTCCCTCCCTCCTTCCATCTTTCCTCTCTCCTGCCCCGCGTGCCATTACATTCCCTCCGTCCAGGTGAGATGGAGGAGCTGGAGTCCCTGTGGCTGACGGGGATCTGCCACCACGAGAAGAATGAGGTGATGTCCAGCCAGCTGGATGTCGACAACATGGCCGGCGTCTTCTACATGCTGGGTGCCGCCATGGCTCTGTCGCTCATCACCTTCATCTGCGAACACTGGTTCTACTGGCAGCTGCGCTTCTGCTTCATGGGCGTCTGCTCCGGCCAGCCCGGCTTCGTCTTCTCCATCAGCAGGGTGAGACAAGGCGGGGAGAGAAAGTGGGAAGAGAGTCTGTCCTCAAACTTTAAAGCTGATCCAAAATCTTGTAAAAAATGAATCAATAAATCATAAACGTATCCATCAGCATGGTAAAACAGCAAAAATAGCATATTTACTCACCGTTGGAGACACTCTGCGTGGAGGAAAGTCGATCAGCTTGTCACGGCTTGTACTTTTTCATAAATATTCTGATTGACAGATTCAGATTGCCAATAAATTCTGTTCAAGACACGCCGGAGCTGACACATTTCACACCACGCCTGTGTTTTCAAGCATCACAATCAAAGGAAGAAGCCCGGTAGTATCACACTTTGCTACCTGCTGCAGGTTTTTCCAAATTCTGCCGTGGCTGTTATAAATAAACTGTTCCGCGACTACACCTCGCACAAATGCAAAAAGGTGACAACATCTGGAAAGTTGAGGGGAAAAATACCATGTTCTTCCTCTCACTAATGGAAAGTGAGGGGAAAAAAAACACACACACTGTCTCAGGTTAACACACTCAGGACTGCTGCTGCCACAGCCTCACTTGGTCTGGTATGACCAGTAGCTCATGGTCTGAGCCTCTTCTTCTTACTTTTTAGCACAGGTCTGATCTTTACTCATGTCGTTAAGTATGCATTCTTTAGAGGAGGAGAGGATTTCAGGCTCTCTAATTACCACCATGATGAGCCACGTTAAAATACAGCAGCGTAGACTGATCCTGTTCATCTACGGACAGTTTAGGAGGCAGGTTTATCTCTTATAAGAAGATTATATATTGATGACTGTTGTCCTGAACAGAACTAGTTCAGAGAGAACAAACTCAACTCAACTCGACTTTATTTATTTATATAGCACCTTTCATGCAGAGATGCAGCCCAAAGTGCTTCACAGAGCAGAGTAAAGACAGAAATAGACAACAGTTCTTTAGGCAACAGAGCAGTTGAAATTAGAACAAAAATAAAAAGCATAAAACTACAACAGCGAAACAAATAAAAAAGTCAATTAAAACCTAAAAGGTAAAAAGCACAATTTAAGAACAGTTGCATAAAAATTTAAAACCAAAATAACAAAGATTAAAAACTGCAAATAAATAAATATCATATTTGGATAGCATGCTATAGTTTTTAATTCATTTATTTCATTTTTTAAAAGTCTGTTAAGGAGTCCTCCAGGCACCACTACAGGGAGGTCGCGTACCACCGGTGGTACACGTACCGCAATTTGAGAACCAGTGCTACCAGCCAAAGTCAATAACTAGCATCTATTAACAAAACTTCCAAGTCGGTTATAATTCTCCATTTTTTCTACAGTGTCACCTCCTTGTCTGTAAAGTCACCTTCAGTACTTGTTTATTCATCCCTACAGCATCAGCTTTCTCGTCTGCGATGTCTCCGAAATGAAAGTACTTTAATCTTCGATGTTTTAAAGATTCTAAAACCAAAATCAACCCGAACTCTCGAACTTTTTTTCCCCTTCTGTTTTGATGCTCGGGCCGGCCATCCTGACGTCCAGTGAGGTAAATATTTACAAAATGTTGAGCCCAAATCGATATCTCACTCAACAAAAATCAGCGACAGAACCGGTGAGGGTAGATTACCGGATCCCAGGAGACCAAAGTCACCCCTGAGGTATTTGATTTGCATTCCAATTGTTTTGACATGGCTTCGGTGTAATTCACTGCGTGCCTCTGAAGGTGAACCGCTGCAGGCTAAAACCACGTGGCTAATTTACAGCAGAGAGCCACACACTGCTGCTGCTGCTCTCTCTCTCTCTCTCCAGTTGATATGCTGCTGTGGTGCCGGAGCTTGCTTGTGCCAAGAAAGCAAAGCTGAAAAAAAAAAACAGCATAACATTTTCCCCTCTCTGCTCTAATATTACGCTCCAGTGCCCAACTTTGATTATTTTGTATGGTGTTAATTTTACGTTGTTGCTGTCGCCTTGTTTATGGTCGTGTTTGTGTAGAGGGAGCATAAAATATCAGTTGTTAAAATGTCAGTTGACTTCTCATTTCCAAAAGACAGGCTGCTTGGTGTTGTTTTTGATTATTACATCATTATAATTTGTATGGGAACTCGATCTGAAAGCAATTATGCTTTGTGTAACATTCAGCGATTGCTCTCATTTACAGAAATTACCTCTGTCTTTGTGACGACGTGACAGCATAAATGAACTCTGCGTGTCCACGGATACAGCCAGATGATTCAGTATGTTAACATATTCAAGGGGAAATATTCATCGAGAGAGGGGGGGGGTTCATTTGCATATGTATCATCGCAAAAACAACAACAACAGTGGAAATTACAGTTTATTATCTTTCCCACAATCCTCGGCCGCAGCCTCGCATTGTCTCCTTCTCATTTACTCAAGTGTTTTCTCTCCAGCGTCCTCGGCCAGTTCTGTTTTTCTTTCCCCTTCCTCTGCCGCTCACATCGACTTTTTTTTTTTTTTTAATTTCACAGCATAATCCAATAAACTTTATTGTTATTGCTGCAATTAACATTTAAGCTCGGCGGTGTAAAAAAAAAAAAAAAAAGAGAGACATCTGTCACGCGCGGGTCACGCGGCTTCGGCCACGGCTTCACGGTCGGTTAACGTTCCCTCCCTCTTAAGGGGGTCGGTGGTGGGGCTCTCGCTTGCTCTCACGGCTACCTGCTCCTGCGGGTCCCACCTGTAACACGTAAAACAAATTAATTATATCGATTTGAACAGTAAATGTATTAGGAGCGTTTAATCACTCCTCTTTTCACAGTTCCTCACATCACGTCGTGACAAGGTTCATTTGCATTTAGCACGACATGCACGCGCCACACACAGTCGGTATTAAATTATGAGCTCTTGCGTGTACAGTCGTCACTCTGTATGCAGTCAGCTAGTTATTTGTTGATTTCCTGGCTCTCTGTACCGGTGTAATCACTTATAGATTTTGCTCCGATCCCCTGGTGCATTGAAAATTCTTAGGAACCCTCAGGACACAGTTATTGCTATTCACACATCCTGCCCAAATAATCAGCTACTGTAGCACTGGAGCCGGCAGCAATCTGCCAACTGTTACATTATGTGGGCATGTGGAGTAGACAAAATCTGCTGTTGAATATGAAGCAGCAATCGCTTTGTTAAATGTCCAAGATTTGATGCGCTGCAGTATTAAGTTGTTGGCTGAGAGCTTAAAAAAACACACACACACACAATTACAGGTGAAGATCATCCTAAAAATGAAGGTGGTAGCTTCTGGAAAATTCACGGTGATGCCCGTAGATGTCACGGGAAGGAAGATGTGGACAGATTTGGCAGCAGGTGGGGTGTAATCGGGACAATAAAAGTAGAAAAACAAAAGAGATGAAGTGGTGACAAATTATATAAACAGGCAGATGGAAAAAAGAAACACAGATGAGGCCGAGAAGGACTAGATAAACATTGAAAGATGGTTCTAAGTGGAAAGGGAAAAAAAAAACTTGATATATCACACAGGTGGGCGTATAAAATTGTCCTCCACTTCGAGATTCCACCCATATTTCTCCAATACTGTTGAGTCATTTCGTATTTATGCTAACCTCTCTTGCTTTTAGCCACTGTCAAGCTTTACATACTTGGCTGTTAACAGACTGTGAAATTAAAAGAAGTAACATTATCTATAAAACGGGAATGAGCGATGAAGGCCTTTTTTTTTTTTTTGCTGCAATGCAGGCGACGCTGCCCACGGAGCTAATTAACCACCACAAACGAGCGGGTTAGGGGAAGGAGAATGGAGGGTCAACGCGTCATATTAGTGGATAAAAAGGAGGAGGTTGGGAAGAGTCGTGGAGAATATTCGACGGCCGGCTGACCTCGGCGGTGGCGAGGTCGGCTGATCTCTGCTCTCCAACAGCGGCCAAAGCATCCTTTTTATTTCCATAGTCATCTACAGACGTCCAGAAAAACTGAGCGAAATCATTGTTTGGAATTGATCTGATCCTTTTACCGCCCCCATCTGTCATGCCTGTTCTGCTCCCCTCTGTACATCAATTTTTATCTGAATATCGTATCGTACATCACTGAATGCAAATGGAGCAGTTTATCTTTCTGTCACTGTGACGCTCAGCCGGCGTCTCCTTGGCTTGGCCTTTCTCTTCGGATGTGGTGGTGGGGATGATTGCTGTGGCCTCTGCCGTCGAGGGTAGTGAAACGGAGGTGTTTAAGAACTGCCGGAGGATATTGTTCCGCTGAATTCTAATCACATTGATTGAAGGTATTGACCAGTGGGGCCAAGGGCTTTTTACAGCCCCTCTGCCTTTATCAATCATCCAGCTCTACACTATCCTCTCTGAAGCGTCATACTGTATGCTCGCTGGCACTGTTAGACTCTTTTAGACAAAGATCATGTATGCAGGACAGATAGACGTGGATAAAAACAATCTGAGTTTGGATTGAAGGATAGACGACGAGCTCTCTGAGTCAGACTGATGCACGCGTCAATATCAGATGACCATTAACCTGGATTATGCCAATTTCAATCTAAAATGGTGAAATAGCTTCGATTAGGCCGATGTGCTCTCTGGAAACTTGTCAGACAAGCCTTGATATCGGTAGTTTTTCCAACTGGGGTGGACATAAACGGGAGAGCCGAGACTCTGAACCACCCGTACATCATTAGAAGCATCGTTGTGAATCGAAACGTTTCACTGATGACTGTGTTGAACATAGATTTTCATCTCAGGTGCTAAATGTGTCTCGTTACAGTGTTTTACAGTTTATTTTGTGAGCTAGTTTCTAGGAAAAAGAGTTTTTTCATCAGACGGCGGTCATATACTTTGTTTATTGAGCGAGGTATTGACAGCATCAACGGAAAGAGAGCCGTACTCACTCATGTATGTACAACTGCAGACTTGTATAATCATTATAATAATAATTTCACTCCTGTCGCTGCTCTATAAAAGTATAGTCCAACCCATTCCCCTCTATTGTTCCTCCTCCTGTTTCCTCGACATGTTAACTGCCTCCAACATGAACCGAACTGACACGCATCACGCGCAACGCCTCCAAAATTATTGGTCTCCCCACCCCCAACCTCTCAAATCTCAACAGCAAAGCCATCACATGACAAGAGCACACAGTATAACACATGACCCCATCAACCCCATCAAGCCATTCTTCACACTGCTTCCATACGGCTGCAGATTCAGATCCCTAGGTTGGAGCGTCACTTAACAAAACACGTTGGACGGCTGTGTGTAGGTCTTGGTGGTTATATTGTACAGACTGTGGCAACTATACTTAAAAAATACTTAAAAGGACAATAAAGAATCTATCCAATGGTTATATTTACAAAAGTTTGAAATGTTCACTCTTTAATGCTGCTTCTTGCCTGTGTTTCCACCATACAGGGCATCTACAGTTGCATCCACGGGGTGCAGATCGAGGAGAAGAGTAGCTCAGCGTTGAACTCCCCATCAGCCACCATGAACAACACCCATTCCAACATCATGCGCCTTTACGCACCGCCAAGAACATGGCCTCCCTGTCGGGGGTGAACGGCTCACCGCACAGCGCTCTGGACTTCATCCGCCGCGAATCATCCGTTTACGACATCTCCGAGCACCGGCGCAGCTTGGCGGGCCACTCGGACTGCAAGCCACCTTACCTACCGGAAGACAACATGTTCAGCGACTACATCAGTGAGGTGGAGAGGACGTTTGGCAACATCCACCTGAAGGACAGTAATCTGTACCAGGACCACTACCTGCACCACCATGGCTCGACATTAGGGCTCACCGGACCTCCCGCCAACAGGCCCCATAGTTTGGGCAGTGCGAGTTCTCTGGAGGGTGGCATGTTCGACTGTGACAGCCTGGGTGGAGGGGTGGCTCCTATTTTCACCACCCAGCCCTGCTCAGCACTGACCCACAGGAACATGAGCAAGTTTGACCTGTTGTCCGGACAGACCCCTCCCTCGGGTCAGGGCTTCAAGGGAGGCCTGCCGGACCTGTACGGGAAGTTCTCCTTCAAGGGAGGTGCCTCCAGTTCCACGTACATCCCTGGGCATAACTACTGTGGAGGGAGGGGTGGCGATGACGATGGGAATATACGTTCGGATGTCTCGGACATTTCCACGCACACAGTAACTTATGGAAACCTGGAGGGTAATGCCAAAAAGCGCAAACAATACCGTGATAGCCTGAAAAAGAGGCCGGCCTCTGCCAAGTCCAGACGGGAGCTGGACGAGATTGAGCTGGGCTACAGGAGGAAACCGTACCACATCAGCCACCACCACTACCACGGCCACCGCTCTACCTCCCCACCGCTTTTGCCCTCTGAACGTAAGAGAGGAGGTGGAGGAGGAGGTGGAGGTGGAGGAGGAGGAGGGGGAGGAGGAAACAACGATGCGAACTATCTCTTCAGAGAAAAGGAGAGCGTTAGGGATTTTTATTTGGACCAGTTTCGGCCCAAAGAGGGCGTCCCTCAGTGGGAACATGTGGACCTCACAGAAGGTCCTGGGAATAGAGAAGGAGGAGTTGGGGCCTGCACCTCCCTGGTTCCTGTGGATGACTTTCTTAAGAGCAAACCCAAAAAGTCAGATTCAAAGAGTGGGGGAGGATCTGGTCTGGCAGGGGGTGAGTGGGAGTGCAGGAACTGTCGGGCTAGCGGGGGAGGTGGGGGCAAGCAGATGTCCATTCACGGAGGTGGTGGTGGGTACGGTGGTGGTGTGAGCTGCGGGTCCTCGGGAGGCGGAGGAAACAGCCGCCCCAGTTCTGCGACCTGCATGCGATGCGAGGGCTGTAAAAAAACGGGAAACCTCTACGACATCAGCGAGGACAACAACCACCTCTTGGAACAGATGGGGGGAGGGAAAGGTGGAGGAGGTGGAGGAGGTATGGGCGCAGGCCCGCAGTCTCAACCTCAGGGCCAGCAGAGGAGGAAGAGCGGAGGATTAGGCAAACCACTTAGGCGGCAGCACTCGTACGACGCCTTCGTCGACCTTCAGAAAGAGGAGTCAGGCGGGATGGGAAGTTTGATGGGTCTAGGGGGAGGTGGAGGGATCAGCGGCGCAGGTATGGGAGGGATGCTGCCCCCACCCAGGAGTGTTAGCTTAAAGGAGAAAGAACGCTACATGGAGGGCACAAGCCCCTTCGCACACATATTTGAGCGTCACGGGGGCTCGGAGAGAGAAAGGGAAAGAGACAGGGACCCGTTGTTTTACGGAGGCGAGGGCCGGAAGCGACCCAGCTCACCATTCGGCCTGTTCAGAGGCGGCGAGGGTCTCCACCGCCGCTCCATCGGAGAGAGAGATATGAGAGACAGGGATAGGTCTTTGATGGAAGGAGGAGCAGCGTTCTCTTTATCCAAATCTCTTTACCCTGACCGGGTAAACCAAAACCCCTTTATACCCACCTTTGGCGATGACCAGTGTCTGATGCACGGAGCCAAACAATATTACATGAAAAAGCAACAGCAGCAGCAACAAGTTGCCAAAAACAGCCGAAGTGACTTCAGGAGCCAGATGAGCACGGCGTCATATCTGCCAGCGTCTGCCACGGCCGGGGTGATGTCCAACGTGGCCCCCCGGTTCCCGAAAGAGCTCAGCCTCGGTGGTATGAACCACCACGGCTCCATGCTGGGGGTCGGCCCCCCGCGTCCCTTCAATGGAAGCAATGGCCATGTGTACGAGAAACTCTCCAGCATTGAGTCTGACGTGTGAGAGAAAGAGAGTAACGGGGGAGGAACGGACGATGGCGAGGGAGAAGGAGGAGAGGCATGTAGTGTTAAGGAGATCAGGGATGATTTTAAAAGACACTGTCCATGCACTGCAACCCTAGCCCATATTGGGACAGCAAGATGAGGCAAAAGAGGAGAGAGCTAGAGGAGGGAAAGACTGTGAAATGGTAAAAATAAGTAAAAATAAACAAATCTTGATTTTTGCAAGAAAATCTGGGTACAAAAAAAAAATCAGGACACCCTGAGGAGGTGTGGGATGTTAACCCTCTCTCAGAAACGGCCAAAGCTACTCTACTTTTATGTCCAAACACAAGTCAATTAACATTTCCCCCCCCACCCCACCCTCCTACAACATCACAAACAACTCCTCATTTTTCATCCACCAGCGAGGCAGAAGTCAATGTACTTGGTTATTATCGCAAAAAAGAGGCGACACCTCATCTTAGTTTGATATCGGGACATGTGAGCCTGTTTTTTTTTTTTTTTTTGATGGCTGATGTCTCGAGAGCTCCCGCCGAGCCCGCTTATGAAGAAAGACTGTGAAGACAGAGAGAGAGAGAGAGAGAGAGGAGAACTGCCCATCTGCCCCTGTGTCACCGCAGAAAAGGAGACATTGTCACGTTTACACAGGAGATGACTAGTGCTTCTCTCTCTCTCTCTCTCTCTCTGTGGAAGGAGGCAGCCTGGCCTCTCTCTCTCTCTCTCCCTCTCATCTCTCTCTCTCTCTCTTCGTCCTGCACTCGTCACACTCTTCTCCTGTTTCTCTCCTCCTCCTCCTCCTTCTTCCTCATCCCTAACGCCAAAAGAGCTGATCTTGTTTGCTATGAGAAATACAATCATGAATCATAATAAGATATTCTTATAGAAAAAAACAGGGTATAAGAACAACAATAATATTGATAACATTGTGAATAACAAAGATGTTAGTACTGATTATGATAACACTGCTTATGATATCACTAAGTTTTTCTTGTTTTATGTTATGTTGGTATAATATTTCACTACTGTTTTAGTATCTGTAGTTGTATCCCGTCTGCCCCTGGTGGCAGCAGGAAGGTTGTTTTTAGTTCAACCAACAAGCCAGAAAGACTGAGTCCTCAACTCCTGTTTTTATTTTTCTGTTTCCTGTAGAATATTTTACTCCATGCACATACATTTATTTGCTCCTCGTGGAAAAACAGGATCTGGAAGACGCGTTTAGAGCTGACAGATCCTTATTTGATGTTTCAAGACATTACGAGTTACATTACAAGTGCACACACACACACGCATACATACATACACAGTTTTTTGTCGGCCTGAACTTGTGCTACTGTGAACCAACACGTTTCGTCGGACGCTGAAGATACTGAGAGGAAGGACGTGCCTTAATGGTCTCCAGTGGATGTGTCCTCCCAGTTTTCGCAACGCGGGCAGCAACCAACCAGGAACGGACCAGCAGCGACACATTCGAGGCCCCCGCTCGGTGGTCTCTTCACATTTATGAGCCAAAACTGCAGTAAAAAAATAAAAATTAAATAAAAAATTTACAGCAGGCTTGAGACGCTGCTGCTTCTGCTGCTGCTGCTGCTGCTGCTGCTGATGGTTTCAATACGAGAATGCCGTTGGAGATGTTTTATAACTTCGTAAAAATTTATTTCATAAGTCAAGTTTGGGCAGTGCTTTATGAAGCTGTTGTATTCAGGATGTCCCACATGTCGCTGACGGACGACGTCTCACTTCACACACAAAAGAAACGGCAGCCTTTTTTTGAAACACTTCTTTTTATTCAGGTTACACGATAAAAGTCACCGGGCACTTACTTGTTTTGTTTTTTTGTTTCACTAGCATCTCGCAGAAGGCATTACTTTTTCCCTCACGAGCAGTCCGAGAGGCGCACACAGAAAGCTTCGTTTAGGACGCTGTGTATGATTTTTTTTTTTTAAATATATGCACCGTCGTTTTATGTAGGCGAAACGCTCCAAAACGTGTTGGAGAATGTGTTGTTGTTGCCGCATGACAATGATAAAAGCTTCGGCTGAGGAGGATGTCTATTTGAGAGAGGCCGACCAAGGCGTCAGGAAGGGAATGCGGCCATCTTGCATAAGCTTTTTTTTTTTTACTTTGACTGATGTAGATAGTCTTTTTAGCTTGGAGGGGCCTCATTTATTGCACAGGACCTTTTTACTCAGTGTAGGTTCAGGCACTCAGTAGACATGCCTTATCGTCCCATCAATCCTCCCCCACCCTCGCCCCCCCCTCCCCCCAAAGCCGTCTGACGATGACTCATCATTTTACTGTACAGAATAAAGAAGCCTCTATTAGTTATTTAAAGGTTTGATCTTCGATTAGCGGTGCGGTGTCAGAAGTTCAAGGGCTGCGGGAGATTGCACAGGAGTGCTGTCCTGAGATTGGAGCTGCTGGAGTGTGTAGAGTAATCTTCGTCATTGCGGACTTCTATCTTATACCCTAATCTTAAAATGCACCAGTGTAATAGATTGGCGTGCGTGTATGTATGTGCGTGTGCGCGAATCACGATTGAATGATAACACTTGTTTTGTTTTTTTCTCCCTTTCCCACTAACCTGCTGATAACTATTCATAAATTCAACAGCCTCTCCTCCTCCCTCGCTCCACAGATAACAGCGTTAAAGTGAGACTGATCGAGTTAGCCTTAAATCAAACAGATTCATCCCCCCATCCTCCCCACCACCACCACCACCTCTCCAAATGACTCTCCTAATAAATAGATTGGGATCTCTGGAATTTTTATATGCACACATTTTGAAAGTTCAGGTCAAACCATTATCAGCGCGATGGTACAAGAAGAAGGAGACAGGAGAACAGGAAGGGGGGGGAGGGAACGACGAGGAAATAAGAACGAGCCGTAGAAAGACTTTGGAGTGGGCATCAATCAGTGTCAGCATTTGTATGTTTCAATCTTTTCCTTGTAAATATTATATTTAAAAAAAACTAAAAAAAACTTTTCACTTTGTACAGTAAACAGACAGACAGGATGTAACTTTCAATATGTTTTACAGCAATTTAAGAAATAAAGAAAACTAATAAAAAGTCATAAAAACAAAAAAAACACATGAACAAAAATATGCAAAATATAGTTAAGACACAAATATTACTAATCATAAGTGATATAATTGAACCTCTTTTTCTTTAAATCTCATGTTTACTTAATTATAATAGTTTACCAATCAGTATACTGATTATGTTAAGAATTATGCTTTTTCATATTTTCACTAAAGTGTTGGAAATTGAGGATAATTTTACTGTAGGTGTAGACGTTTGGTGATAAAAAGGGGAAAGTTTAGTTTTAGGAGTCTTTGCTAAGTTTCCCTTGAATTGTGTTAGATCTCTCTCTCTCTCTCTCTCTCTCTGTCTCTCTCTTTTTAAAGTAAGCTCTTCTTCATGCTTTTTGAGATAAATTCAATTATCTACACATTTATGTAATACAATATTACGTGTATACATAGATGATATTTGCATATAGAGGCAGTATATTGTGATCCTTCCTTTTTAAGCGGCAAACCTTGTTAAAAACTTACAAGATTTTTGTGTTTTTGTTGCCCGATTTTATTTCATTTTTGATTTATTATTTATTTATTTTTTGACCTGGGCTCTAATGGTGATTGCACACAGAATTTAGAGCCATCGTCGGCCCGGCCTATCCTGTTCCCTCTCTGTGTTTGGGATAGACATCACTGTGGTAAACGGAAGATATATATATATATATATACATGTATAAACACATGTAAACACGATTGAGTGCTGGACATTTCCCAGTGTTGATTGTTTTGTTCATATTTCTGAGGATTTCAGCACCAATAATCGTGAGCAAAACAAACCAAGAACAAGTGTAGTTTCATCTAATTGAGGATCCATTTGAAGCTGAAATGCATTTGTGCAACCCCTTATTAAAAGGTGCAACATTTATTCTGTCATGTCTCATTTTAGGTTACAAGTTTTTTTTGTTTTGTTTTTTTGCTTCAGGGGAATCAACCGTTGCTACATTTTTAGCTCACATATTACTAAAACGGCGTCATTTGACAGCTGGAAAACACTTACATGCTCTGGATTCTCATTTATTTCGTGCAACTTTCGTGCACTCTGTATGAAACGGGGGGGGTTATAATTTGTAATTTGTTGTGTACATTTGCAATTTTGTCCCCCCCCCCCCGTGCAGTCAGATATTATTTCCCGCTCTTCTTCTGTATGGTACCGATTCCAATAAGTCTCTATAATCTTCAGCCCAGCCCTGAGAGAAGAAATTCATCTCTCCACTGTTTTTCTCCACAACTGCTTTCACGTCTCGAGGGTTGATTGAAAAGTGAAAAATGTATCCGTGTGCACGTAAACTCTGTTAGGTTTGCATATTTTTCATACATGCCACTACTTTTTTTTTTCTCTCTCTCTCTCATTTGCAATAAACAGCATGACCAAACAGAAAACGCTCCCACTGTACACTTTACATCAAGTCCTGTTGTTGTTTTTTCGTGCATTGGAAGGCGAGCTAAGCTAGGGCCAGTTCACAGCTGCTGGTCGGGGAAGCGATGGTGCGCCTGGTAAACTTGCTATCATCAGGCCTTTACCACCTCCAGCTGCTCTGCTCTGCTCCACAGCCAGCGTGCGCAGGTCGGGGCGGTGATGCAGAGTAAGCATGGCTCGTCAGAAGTCTTTTTATTTCCCTTACGGCCAAATTGGTCCCAGCCTCTACTTCTTTGCACACGAGCATGCCACAACACATTTGTTCAAATGCTTCATGATAAAAAAAAAAACACACATACACACACACTGTGTCACATTTTTACAACACAAGAAAGAAAAGAAAAAAAACTTGGCTGTGGCAAGTTAGTGGGCTGGAACATCCTGAAGGTGGAGGATGTAAATATCACCTCAGCTGACGTGTGTTTTTCTGTCAGGAGTTACTGACACATGGGGACCAAATAACAGCACGACACGGTCAGCTACAGGGATCGATGTACCGGTTAAACTGACTTGCGAACATGTATTTTTGACTTTTTGTGTTTTGGGGGAAAGACGCATCAATATTTCTAACATACTGAGTTAACCTGCTAATCACATTGTTAATTTCTTTTCTTAATGAGTATCTTCTCATGCAGATAGAGCGAATTATACTGTGATATTATTATATGATTGGTTTATTGTGAAGGTAATTTAGCTGCTTATGATTTGTCACCCTAAACCCACTGCAGAACTTGTTTACTAATATTTTACCTGTGTGTACGTGTATTAATATGTATTGATATTGCTTTATATTGATGCATACAGAATTTTCTATTAAATTGTGTACAGTTTTGTTTGTTTTAATATAGCTATTTTCCATCTTCATCATTCATATTTGAGAACGGCTTGCTGGGTGAGAAAGTCCATGACGACAACGTGACATAAGGGGTTGCTACTAAATGTATTTCACGAGGTGAACAGGTTGATGAGAACACACTGAAACTACACAGCCTGATTCAATTTTACTGTGGGTTGACAAAAAAATGTAACATATGAATAGCATCAATTGTATACATAATGATATACATAATATTATTCTTGGCCATTCTTTTCTCTTTTTGTGGCCCGTTTCTTTGAAATAATCCCCGAGAAATTTTTACACCATACGAACAGAAAAACGACACAAAAACAAATAATTGTACAGGTTTGTGTAAATACTGAATATTTGGGGGGGGGGGAACATTTACCTTCTTTTTTTTTGTATGGAAACGATCAAAGTAATCTCAATAACAAAAATTAACCACGTCATGACAAAATTGCAAAAAAACATCATTAAGGTACTTCTAATAAGGATAATACTGATATCTACAATTATAAGTGCTCAAATAAGATTATTCTTTCTCTTTGTACATGATGAACAAAATGAAGTGTTGAGTATTAATAATAAAAAACTATAAGTTTCACACATATGGCACTGAGTCTTTGTAAGCGTTTTTTTGTGTTGACCTCTGAATTTTGACGTTTCCTCACATCCTCATTCACTTCATTCGTTTTTGGTTGGTGTATTTCCGCGCCAGAGAAGTTCCCCATCCGTGCCCGGGCTCTGCTCTCTGTAGTGGACGCTGGCTTTCTGTCACAGCCCTCATTCTTTTAAATACATCATCTTTCTGCCGTGCACAAGCTGCCCCTCTCTCTCTCTCTCTCTCTCTCCTGGTTGGCAGGAATGGCAGGAATTCCTGGGAGAGGAGAGAAGAGGCCTGCCTGAGAAAACCAAGGCCATATGGTGACTGTATGGTGGAGTGGTTGGGTCTAGGTCTGTCCCCTCAACAACCCACACTGCTGCTGGCGCTCCGCACAGCCTCGTCTGATGCCGTCCAGCCCCCTCAGGGTTCTCTCAGGCTGCTCTCTCCTCTCTCTCCTTCTGCCACCACGCCGTCGCTGCTCCTGCCGGACTGTGCAGCCGTACAGTAGACCTCTCTGAGACCTTGTCAAAGCGAGACAACCGTTGTTGTGCGCGTTCACCTTTCAGGCGGCACAAATTGCTCTGTAACACAATAATGTGTGTTTTTAACCTTTATGCATCCTGGTGAGATAAACATTGAGATTAAGGACGTCGTTCACAATGCATAATAATTATCTGAGGTCAGGGAAGCGGGACAGATTGGAAAATCTGGATGATGAAACGTAAATGAAGAGAAAACCCACCCCTGTCTCAGCAATTGCCATCAAACTGACATTGAGAAGGGCGTTTATCTTCCAGCAGTCTCCAACGCCGCTCAGTTGCCAGTAGTGTAATATTGTGCTTGTACTGAGCGGGTCCCTTGTGCAAATGCATTTAAAAAGTATGAATAATAAGCAGGGCATTCTGTAGAAGGGGGGGACGCAGGCAAAACATCCCAGAGAAAATCAAAGCTAATATCACGCATTTAGTTAGGCTACTAAAGTCCTCAGATATAGAAGGTCCTTTACAGCACAGCTCCAAGCCGAGTTTATGACGCTTCAGTGAAATTCAGTGTGTCATACTGAAGATGTGTGCGGTCTCGTTACTCCATTTTCACCTCTCACGTTACAAAAACACCTCAAATCCCCAAAAAAACAACTGTTTAGTTTTACACTGTTGTGTGTGGTCTGTAAATTTTACATTTCGACATTTTAACAAGCGGATCTTATCCAGAGTGACTTAAAGATGCATTAAGATTTTTATTGCCCCACAGTACAAAATGGCCACGATATATCTTCAAGGGTTTGATAGGGGTTGTTGATCAATACCAATGACTCGACGATTATTCCGCCAGGTACTGAGTCGTTCAGCGTCCCCGCTTCCTCTCCTCTCCTCTCTCTTCCTCTCAAGCTGGTCCAAAGATGGAGGTCGGGTGCTATGCGTGAGTAAACCAGCACCACAAAAACATTTTGTGCTCGAGACGAAAAAAAAAAAAAAAGCAAAGTCGTGTTATTTTGCTCGGCGATGCATCATCTCTTCACTCAGCGTGTCTGTGTCATTTCTGTTCTCGTTAGACTTTCGAGTGCAACAATTAGAGCACAAGTGTAAAATGTGAAACGAGCGCAGTTCTGTCAGCTCAGCATCGAGCTCTGTCACGGACCTGTCAATATTTATGCAATCTCGTGATTTTCTGACCTGAGGATGGCGTTTAATGAAATGTCCAGGGATCATCAAATTCATGGCATTCGGTGGAAACTGATTCGGGAGCTGTTGGTTTAGCCACGAATGTGAACCTCGCTGAGGCGTTAGAGGAACAGTCGCTGATGTTCATCCTCTGGGAACCGTGAATATCTGCACATAGCTGTTTCACTAAAAAACAAGAATGTGAACCTCATGGTGGCACTAGAGTACATGTAAGGGGATCAACAAAGTTACAAGGGTTCGTCCTCTGGGGAACATGAACATCTGTACATCTTATCTTATCTATCCAAAAGTTGTTGAGATATTTTTATCCGTAGAGTCCATGTTGCAATCACGGCTAAAAAAGTCCGGGGGTTAGAGGGGAGCTGGGAGGAAAAGTAAAGATTTTCAGTCGAAGAGAGACAGAGAGTTGCATTTAGAAACTCAGACCATTATTTCAGCTTCCTCCTAAAAATAGTGAAGATGAGATGAAGTAGCCGGACTGTCTCTCTTCCAGCACAGACTCTCACCTGCACAGACCACAGTTGGGAAATAGGTGTCTGCTCTAGAAAACCTGGAAGTTCAGGTAAACAGTGCAAAGCACGCTGGATGTAAGGCTGCTGGACGATACTATAATTAAATGGCTTCCACTCTGTGTCCTAAAGATCTGACCTATTGTCATAGTCTGAGTTGGTAGAGCAGAGAGACACAGGTGTTTTTTTGAAGAAGAGACCAGTCAACCTAAGACATGTAGAAACATATGAAGGCCGTTCAGACACAGGCTATAACATAACCATTTAAGCAAACTAAATAACCACAAAACATGGTATAGCTCTACCTAATATTAACTACGGAAACAATGGCAATCAACACCATCCAAGCAGGTCTGATGTAGCTGGTACCTTGTTTCCCAGCCATACAGCTCCACAGCAAACCCGAGGAAGCGGTTACATAACGAAAACTGGATTAACTTCATGAAAATTCTATAGTTTATCACGTAAGATTTGGTATTTTTGGCAAATTGGCACCCTCAAATGTTGACGTTAATTTGGACAGCTCTACCTCTCAGAGCAGAAACCAGTGAGTCTGCAGCCAAACATCAAGCAAGGTCGACAACACAAGACATAGCAGCCAGCTAATATTACTTACTAGTCCAACATCCTCACGTCCTCTTCACCTCTGCCACAACATCCATAGAGGCTGCTCATCTGGCTCCGGTTCTGGCACAACACTGGCTCCACTCCCCGTTAGCATGTGCCCGCTGGCCTCCCCCCTCACTTCAAGCCTGAAAACCTCCTCCAGGCAACCCAAAGCTCCTGTGCTACCTGTGTAAATACCAACAATCCCCCAGTACTCTGAGCAACTTGCATAGCCATTAACTTACTTTGGCAACAAGTAAAACTTCCTGTCCATGAAGTCCAAAATAATTTTGAAGCTGTTATTTTAGGTGCTAATAAAACTGTGAATATGTTAAAATATGTGCCCAGTTATTTATCTGTTTGTATATTTTGAGGGTTCGTGCTAAAATAGAAACTTAAACTTAAAGTTTTCAGTGAAATGGAGATGAAGAGTTGCCACCATGTGCTCAGGTTCAGTGTGTACTGTAGCTGCCGGTGTGTCCATCACAGCTACTCTCTTCCCCCTCAGCGTTTTGTCCATACCTGCACACAGCCTGTCCCCCTCCACCCAACTATGATGACACCCACCTCTTCATCCATCATCCTTGGTACAGCCCCCCCACCCTAGCTCACATTAATTTTTCAGTCACACTGGCAAGCAAGACTTATTAAATTATTGATGGTGGGAGTGAGGTGTGAGGGGAAAACGGATGAGATGTATTAGTAAGATAGAGATTCACGTGTAACCTTAAATGTGAAATATAGCTAACTGCGCTACAGTTTTTGCTACTGTCTGGAGGACATTTTTGTAGTTTGGAGAGCTGGACAGTCTGAGGGTCTCAACAGAAGCCCGACATGCCCGAAACCTTTGACAGCACTAATTCAACAGCTAGTCAGAGGTGAAATATTGCTGTCTGTCTGCCTCTCGGCGTTGCTTTTACCCCGTCACTCCTTCAAAAATTTCATTTCTTTCAACCTGATAACTCTCTAACACTGAGACACTTCTCCTTCCTTCCAGTCTTTTACCTCCTCTCTTCAACTCTCTTCATCCCACTTTCACCCCCTCTCTCTCTCTCCAGTGCCTCTTTCTATCGTGCGTCACTTTGAATTATTACGATGGAGGGAGAGGTGGTGGTGGTGGTGGTGGTGGTGGTGGGAGCATCGCGGTAATAAAAGGAAGAGGGCCCTGTGAGTTATGGATGAGAGTTCACTGGATTATGGAGAAATGAAAGGAGGAGCAGGATGGAGGGAGACGAGGGGTAAAAAGGACAGATGACAATAGCGGAGGTGCTACCTCGCTTCCATTAGTCCATAAAACAAGCCTCCATTTCAGCGATACAACTCACTTTATCCTTGAAACTTGTGACCTTAGAAGACTCATCTGTTTATCCGTTTGCAGAATATTGCTCAGCTTTTTGTGTGTGTGTGTGTGTGTGTGTGTTTTGCACCAATATACAGCAATGCTCTGTCATTCTCTTGCCTTTTTTCCCCTCTCCCGTCTACTCTTTATAAAGTAGCTACATTTTAACAATTAACAGTTACCTAGCAACAGGATATATTATTTCAAAAAGCAGAGAGGAGAATGGTCTGAGGCAGCTGTGCGATGTAAAGTCTAATATTTACGGTAATATTGTTATAATGCCAACAATGCGTTTGAAGCTCTAAATGTAACACAGAGCGTCTGGAAGATCGAACGAGGGCAGCTGAGTTGTTTAATTTAACCTAATTCCTGCATTTGGTGTGGTAATGGAAGGCAGATGCATGTGTGTGTGTGTGTGTGTGTGTGACACATGCTGATTACACTCACTCTGAGCAAACTGCTCCTTAAGATTTGATTTGGCAGGACTCTCTCTCTCTCTTTCTCTCTTTCTCTTCCTTTCTCTGTGTAGGCATCGGGCTCATCCTGGACGAACATCAGCACACAGCAGCTGGACAGCACACCAGCGTTTATGATCTATACAGTGGAGGAAGACTGCAAGTGATCAATACACACACACACAAAGCGTATAGGATTGTGTTTTATGGGGATGTCAGATTATTTAATGATGTGGCGTTCAGACAGTAAATACTGGAAATTGGCAAGAGTTGAGGAATGTTGTTGACACTGTTTTTTTCCTGACCTCTAAATGTCCTGTTGCATACTTTGAGGGAATAGTTTGATGTTTTGGGAAATAAGCTTTTTGCTTTTTAACTCAATTTCACTTTCTTGCTTCGAGTTAGATCAAAAGATTGATATCACTTTCATGTCTGTACCAAGCCGGAAACCTCTGTGGCTGTGAAGTGAAGCCAAAGAGGAAGTGCCAAAAAACTGCAGTTCCTTAAACGTCCACTCGAGGCTGGCTCCAGAAGTGAGTCAGTCTCCATAAGTCCCCATGTCCAACAGCAGAAATAAACATGTTTACAGCCTGGTACAAAAAACAGTTTTCCCCGTTCATGACAACTGTACTGAGGGTGAATTTTTATACAACTCACCTGTTCGAATTATATTAAAGCTTAAAGTTATGCAGGATTAAGAGCGTGGTTGCTTTGAATGACTGGTGGGTGCTGTTACAGGTGACTTGTTCGAGCACCCAAGCTTTCTTCAGTCCGCAGGGTCTACAAACAATCCACGTCTTTGCTGATTCTTAGGTTAGCCAGGAGGCGGCATAGGTCTGACTTCCAAGATGGCGGCGGCCAGAGCCAGCACACTCTGAGCTTCACAAGGGGCTCTTTAGAAACCTGTGGGTTTCTCACAGCGACTGCGTCCATGTTTTACACTGTCTATGGTCTGTACATTACATATAAAGCTACAGACAGCAGCAGTGGCAGTATACCTCCGTAGCATTAAACTTACTAAATCTATATATCCTCAAATGACATCATCAGAACTGCAGGATAATTGCAAACTTGTTCAATATTTCAAATATTCAAACATTCACATCCTCCAGAGTGACCGCTCAGTATTGTCAGCATTTATTGCTTCAGGGTAGTCAATCACATTCTTGCCAGCAGCCATGTTGTTGCGCCATGTGTTAAAGTTTCAAATCATCAATAACTCCTGCAGGGAAACATTTACTTCCTGGAACACATCGGAGCACAAACTGTCGCTGTTCTCGAGCACAGGATGATTCAGAGTTAACAAAGCACATGTGTGCAAAGACAAAATGACAGGTGTGGCGACATGAGGATGAATAATCAAGATGAAGGTGAGACTGAACAGCTCACGCATTCCACATTTCTGTATCGCAGAGAGAGAGAGAGAGATGGAGAGCTGCGTGGAGATAAAGAGAGGGACAGATGGAGTGATAGGACATCAACAAGTGAGAGATCGCTGCGATGGTAAAAAGACAGGACGTGAAAAGGAAGTGCTGAGGAGAAAGGGTTAAAGAGGAGAGGGGAGAGAGAGATGGTTGCCTCGGCAACAGCAGCCAGCGTTTTCTCTCTTTCTTTATCAATCCCTCTTGCACACACACACACACACACACACTGACTACATACACATGTTTTTACCCCTCCTTCCTCTCCCTGTTTTATCCCCTCTGTGGCTCAGAGTTAAAGTTTTTTTGGCGTGTATTAACGCTCTGATTTTCCTGGAACTGATTTCTTCAAAGGTTGATGTGTTTGTCTGATGCTGCACTCGGAAGCACAGGATGTACTTTGAAATGAATGAGCGCTGCACCGTGTGTTAATCACATCATTTCATAGCTGCTTATATTTGTTTAGCTACACGCCTGTATCTCGTCCTCTATCGTGCGCAGAAATAAATGTAGTAGTAGTAGCTAAAAAAAACACATTTTAATGTATTTTAATACAGTTCATAGTGTTGTTATAGAGATTTATAGATGTAAACCCCATTTGTTTAACGCCGTCTATGCAAAAGTGTATTATTGCTGCACAGTTGCTCTCCTGCTGAGATTAAATTAAATGTTAAATTAAGTGTACAGTCATCACAAGGTGCAGTGAATAATAAGACAATAATAACAGCTTATTGATAGAGCTTTAGGCTGCAGTATGCTCAGCAGGCTGGTAAATATTTCCACTCTACAAACTCACGCACAGATTGACGTCAGAAATAACTCTAATGTGTCGTAATGTTATGAAATGTAGGATTATTTTGTATACAGTCTGCTTAGGTTGCGTTTGCACACACAACCTGTCAGCTCCGGTGACTCCTCCTTGACTTTGAACGTGGCTCAGTCTTCCTGACTAAACCCTGTCATGCGTGTATCTGTGTGCCGCATCCCCATATGACAAGTGATGGTGGTGGTGGTGGTGGAGGAGGAGGGGGATCCAGTGTCTAAGGTCACTGTCGCATCACACAAGGGGTGTGTGAAAGCTTGTATGGTGTGACGAGCATGTGTGGGTGTGTGTGTTTTCTTTGTTCTCTGTATACATGACATATATGCAGAAGGTATTATATGGGCTCTATGTGTGTGACGTGTGAGCATGTGGCATCTCTAGGATACCGGTGTAAATGTGTGTGACGTGCGATGCAATGTAGCATTTTGTGTGTGTGTGTGTGTGTGTTATGTGTGTACATATGTGCACGTGCACGCCCCATGTGTGCGTGACAGAAACATAGATCACTGCAGGGAAGAATACGGACCCCGCCACGAGTCGCAAGGACAGAACAGAGATGATGATGACACCATCAAATTTAATGGGCTGCAGGAGAAGGTGGGTGAGAGTGGAAGAAGAGGAGGACAGGAGGAGCCGCTGAGGGGAGGGGAGGAGGGATCATGAGCTGAAGAGGCTAAGCAAAGCGGGACCCTCAAGACAAACAGGCTTAATTGGGGCAATCACTCTCTTCCACTTCACATCCTGTAATATGGCTGATTTGAATTATGATCTCAATATGTCCCCAAGAACCTCAGCTCCAATGATTCACATCTCCTTCACAGATCCCTCCACCCAACATCATCCACTTCTACATCAACTTTTTTTTTTTTTGCACACCTTCAGTTTTGCTGCTCTGGATGCCGATGCCTCGCTAGCTTCTCCTCCTCCTCCTCCTCCTCCCTCCTCCTCCTCCTCCTCCTCCTCCTCCTCCTCCTCCTCCTCCTCCACCTCCTCTACCTCATTCACACTCTCCCACCCTCCCTCCATCCCTCCCGGTATCCGTAGTGATTGGAGGCAGGGTTCTGAGGTTGCTAGGAGACGAGGAGAGTGTGGCAGCCGGCCTCAGTGCGAGAGAGAGAGAGAGTTATGAGAGAGCGGTGAGGGGGGATATTAGGAGAGAGCGCCCCCTGTTGGCACACGTTAGCCACTGACGCCTGTGGATCAGCTCAGTGCTCTCATGTTTGGTGAAGAAGGAGTTGGACAGCTTCAGTTTTTATGCTGTTCGATGGAACAGTCGCTGTAACGGTGACTATGCAGCAAGAACTACATCTTTGCACCATCACTCCCTGATAAGGTCACAGATTTAGAGTTGCAAGTGTGTTTCAGCTGGGCTGCATCATGCTCTTTGATCTAGAAGAGTTTCACTGAGATTGTACACCTAGTGGCAATCAAAGTTCAAGATCTCATTTCTCCGTGGCCTCAGAATGATGTTTTCAACCATGTATTATGAAAGCTGGGGCCCATTCTCCTGATACAATACTTAATGTCCGTGGGACAGTTAATTGTGAGATTGTAGAACACTCCAGATGAAAAAAGGATCAAAGACTGTGAAATTGTACCAAAGCATAACTTTAGAAGCGTGCACTTCAAAGGGATTGATGAACTGGGATTTTACAGACAAAATAATATGAGGGCCCCGCTGCTGTAAAGAAAAAAAAAAAAAAAATACAAGGCCGGCTTGTGAGCGAGCATCACAGCTGCATGTTTGTTGTATGACTCTGACTCCATGTGGTCATCAAGGAAACTGCAAATCAACTGCTGCTTTGTCATTGACTGTTGCTGTGTGAATTGGATGCAGCAGGATGCTAATGTTGCAAATGCTAGTGTTTGGTTTTGCAGCTATTTTACTCACTGTCAATGTGGCTACATTCTACAAGCATTTACATACATGCACACATATGCATATATACGCTTTAAGTATGTCTATAAATAAGAAAATCAACCTGTACTTTTTGCATATCTGTCACTAGTGCACATATAAAACAAACACTTAATATTTTAAGTGCCATTTGTCCCTGGTAGTGGCTGCTCCGCAGTGGCAACGACACAGTCTTACAAATGTTATCAGCACTCAAAATGGAGTCATTACTGGTTGTTATAGCCGCGGGCACAATCAGAACCTTCTAAAGCCACACACCTTCTCATAGAAATGACACTTAAGAGTATTCATGGTGAGCAGCGAGCACACGTTGCAGGCACTTATCCACTGTTCCTCTCTCCATGCGCTCGGCTTATAGAAGTATGTTCCAGCTGAGTTTCTTTATTTGTCCATTCACTTGTCTCAGGTCTATTCAACACGTCTATGTGTTTCTGTTGCTGCAAAATGTCCTTGTATTTTGCTAATTTCTGAGGCTGCTTAGCTACTTAGTGCAGATATTTGTCTTGTGCAACAGCTCTCATGTAGTAGTCTATTTACAAGTTTGCCTCTCCGGCTCGTGTTGGCCTTTGCAAATGTGAAGGCCTTGTACATAATGTAGTCAACACATTGTTCAGTCGTCTTATTTATTCAAGGATCGGTAACACTTCAGCCATTCCTGTAAGCAGATACCACGCTGGAGAGGACACACAAGTCATGACAATATCAAACCATCGGTGACACAATGCATCCGCAGCCTTGAGATGTTTGCTCATCTTGTGTCATGAAAATATAGACAAATAAAACTGAGGCTCTTTCTCATATTTTAGCGTTATTTAATATTGAAAACCGTGACTAATGGATGAAATCCAAGAATAAAATTGCCACCGTGGGCACTGTTCAACTTGTCCGCACACAGATGATCGATCCTTGAAGCAAGCTTGAATCTTTTTGAGGCGTAAAATGGTGTTTTTCATCGGGATTATATGAATAAAAGATTAAAATGATAGATTTTAGGTGTGGATGTAGGCTCTCTTATTGAGAAATTTTAAAGTTTGGACTAATGCAGTCCAGCAAATTGAAATATACACACTTAAACGACCTGCTAGAGTGAAGAGAACTGATAATCAGCATTATTTCACGGTAACTATGGAGATTTAAACATGTTGTATGTGCATTTTCTGTAAGAAAAGCATCAAACTTTGGCCACACAATACAGGAGAGAGGACTGTGTGCATACACAACTGCGTACGTATGTAATAATAATGTGGAGAGCTTTAAATGTCTTCTGTTTCTTTACAAATGTGTGCTTCGAGCCTCCTCTTTGGAAGATTTTGTGACCTTGTCGGCGATGGAGAGAGTCTGTGTTGTATCCCAGCAGGCGTTCCTGTTGATTGGATAGGCCTGGCTGGCTGACTTGCTGGCTCAGAGTATCAATGCCCTTTATCTCGCCTCTCAGCTCTTTCACTTCGACTTTAGTGGCAACACAAGTACACAACGGCATGTAAGCGATTCACGCTTGAAGATTTTTGTACGCCTGCAAATGAAACTGCACACATGTAAAAAGCAAGTGTAGATACGTAGCCTGAAAATTATCCACAGTTAAGGCTCTGTGATGCAGTTGCTATGGCAACTATGATAGAAATAGACGTGTATCTGCAAGGGAATGAAAAATATTGAACTCTTGTTTAGAAACTGAGGGAGATTTTACTCTTATGATTGACAGGTTAAGTGAGTGACTGCGTTCAAGATGTGTGCATTTAAGACTTTGTGTTGTGTGTGTGTGCATGTATGACACACACATAGAGAGCAGTACATTAAAAGTGCAGCAGCAGCCGTGGATCGGGGGGCATAGGGCACATCATTATGATGGTAGGAGAGTGCGAGTGGGTCTGCAACTGCACTCGCTGGCCCTGTGTGAGAGCAGATAAGCTCGGGCAGAGACAATAAATTTAATGGGGGAAAGGGATTCTTGTTTGTAGCACTTCCATTGTTGTTTTTTCAGGGCCATGATGATGTCCTCGTCAAACATTAAGCTTGATATCATGGTAATGATTCAAGTGGCTGAAAAAGAAACAATACAGCTGCACCCGCGTGTGTGTGAAGGACCACAATAAACTTAACAAGCCTTCATCCGTGGCACTGCAATCCTCTTCTAACGCAGCCGTACCCATCCGCTCACTAAATTGTCTTTTTTATCTGTTATTGACTTATTCATTTTCAGACACAACCATGCCACCCTCCACTCCATGTTGCCTGCCTTTGTAAGCCTTTGCTGCCTTCATTAAGGTTGATGAGATGAAATAAGAACAAAGGAGCTGCTGATAAAACACAGAGAGAGAGAGAGATGCATGTGCAACATTACTACAATCTGAGATTTTTTTTTTTTTAATTGTAGGAATAGGTGAAAATCTGTGAAATAGCAAAAGCTTTTTTTTTTTTTCAGAGAGGGGAGGGGAGTTGGAGGGATGTGATGGAGAAGAGATGAGGGAGGGTGGAGGGGGGGTGCAGGAATATGAGTGTGTATGCATTTTCAAGGCGGTCTTTCTGTTGCAAGAAGAGAAAAAAACAGTAGTCTAACAGGAAAACGAATAGGGTCGAGCTACTGATGAAGGCATGCAAATGCAATTATTTTAGTGGCGATCTTCATGTGTTTGAGTGGAGGCTCGCGTTGATATGGCAGTGTGTTTAATTTTAGTTCGAGATAGGTGGAATCACCTAAGCGGTGTGTGAAAGAAGGAGAGAGGAGAAGAGAGAGAAGGAGAAGAGAGAGGGAACAAGAGGGAGGGGCGGGGTGTATGGACCTCACTGGTTACGGGACCTTACACACAGGCACCCCCCGATTGTGCTCCGCTCTCATCATCTTTTTTTTTTTTTTTTATATGGTGTGGAGGTGAGGACAAAAGAAAGAGAGAGAGAGAGAAAAGAGAGAGAGCGGCAAAGAGAGAGAGAGAGGGGAAATCGGGGAAGAAAAAGGCCCGGGGATCTGAGTGTCGTGACGGGGCCCCCCCTACCCGACTTCGCCGCCGCTGGTCGGGGTTGTCTGGACTCAAGAAAAGGGTGAGGGAAAAGCGGCGGAGCTAGTCGACTCAAGACTGGGGTTTCCTGCCACACAGCAGCAGCAAGCAGCAAGCAGCAAGCAGCAGCAGCGGGGATTGTCACACAAACAAGCCTTTCAGTCTTCGAGGGGCCTTCTTGTATTGCTACGTTTTCAGGTATGCATTTTAGAGTTACGTTAGCTAGCTCTCTCCGTCTCTGACTTGACTTGCCTCTCCCTGTTAGCTCTGTTTATTCAAAGCAAAGAAATGTCAAGGCTGCGTGGTGGTGATGATCATTTTTCTGATGCAGCACCCCAACACCAGCTCTCTTTTTTTTTTTTTGCCTGTAGGCGTTATTTACCAGGCCACCAGTGAATCTCTTAGAGAGAGGGGGCAACATCTGCACCTAATCACCCCTCTCTCTCTTTTTTTGTAGCTAAACGGCTGCTTTGGCTTTGGCTTTGGCTATGCCTCCCTCCCCTCGGTCCGGCGCCTTTTAACGTTTCGTGAACGTTCCCCAAACGTTCCTAACAACGTAAATTAGCTAACGTTGCTAACTAGTGTTAGCTAGCTTCCCCCTAACATATGCGGCTAGCTCGCATATTTAATTTATTTGATGCTAACGCTAACCCTTACGATGCTAAACGAGGCTACAACACCACAAGGCTAATTGTAATGCGTATACCTTGCTGCTGCTGCTGCTGCTGCTGTGGGCTAATGTGGCTAGTGTTGTTGTGTTGGTGACAAAACCCGTTAAATATGTAGCTTCAAAGAGCATTGCGTACATGCTCGTATCAATTAGGCAGACATGCAATTGACAGACAGACTCTGCATTGAGCCAGTTGTGTGTGTGTGTGTGTGTGTGTTAATGCTGCACTGTTGTGTGTGTGTGTGTGTTGTGAATGCTGCTGCCTGCACAGTGAGCTGCTGTGATTAATTAGTAATCAAGATAGAGAGGATGGAGATCAATAATGTCCCCCCTTATTTATGTTGTTGTTGTTATTGTTGTTTTACAGTGCATCACCTACTAGCTGTGACTCTACCTGTGTGCCTCAATTTGATTTACAAGGTGTGACCTACTCCTGTTTTTTTTTTTCACCCCCCTCTCCACTCTTAAAAACACACATTTGTCAGATTGACAGACAAATAGCAGCACTTACACTAATAGTTATAATTACAAACTTGTTATTTATTACAACAAAAGTCACACAAAACTTGCGTAAAGGCCCATTAAGCGTTTTATAGTGTGTTCGAAGGATAACAATAGAGGCTTGTGTCACACATGGCAATTACAGGGCAATGACCCCCTCATAAAAGGTGGCATCATCCCTTTTTAATCATCGGCCATAATAATTAAATCCCATTTAAAATCAAGTGAAATACACTAAAAGTTAATGGTCTTTAGTGTCGTTGCAAAGAGGTTGGGGATGGACTGCTCTTCTAGTTCAAGCTCCACGAGGTTGTTTGTTTACATGTGAAGTAGGTTTTTTTTTTTTTTTATGACTTTGTCTGTGTTACTTTGTTGCCTTAATTGCACGCTGCCACTAACCCACATTTCCTCTCCCTGTTTGTTATCAGTCAGAAGAGACAGCTTAGGCATGTATTGTTAAAGCTCCAGCCACAGTAAAGGTTGTACTCTCAGCGCATATTAAAAAAAAAAAAAAAAAGGAGTGTTGATATGAAGCCAGAAGTTGAGTGAATAGTTTATGCAATGCAGAAGTAATGTGAACGTTATTGTTGTTGTTGTTGTTTTTTTGGTGAATCAATTTGTGATCGTTGCCGTGGGCCACTAAAAATAATAAATCCACTTGTGGGAAATGCTGATGTAGCAGCCTGAAGAATTTGAAATAAAAATCCTTGGAGTTACAAAAACCCTTTTTAAACAGGCTGAAAAGTAATTGAATCCATTCAGTTAGTAGTTGCTTTGCTGAATGAAAAAGTGACAAAGAAATAGCCCAAATATGATTTTTTTAAAATAATTATATTCACAAGTGAGCTTTAGCACAAGGTTTAATAAATAAATGGCACCTTTTTTCAATTTGCATGCTAACTCTTTTTGATTCGTCTTTTGTATTTGCAGAGTTGTTGAAGGCCTCTGGTCAGCAGCTCCTGGAAAATGAACTTATCTGCATGGAAATACTGAAGAGAAACCAGAAAACAGGAGCTTGAATTGACTGAACTTGAAGTGGAATAAATGGATTACCCTCCTTTGGAAAGTTGTTGCCATGGAACTAGGTATAATTAAATGGTGGTTGACAGAAAAAAAGGAAAGGTAAGACAGCTACATGGTGAAGATACAGGAGAGCACCGAGAAGAATCTGAACGCAGAGTCAAAGAAAGAACAATTACTAAATAGGGACCAAAGACTTCTGTCCGAAGGAATGCATGCGGTAGCAGAAAGCTAAAAAAAAAAAAGAAGAACAAAACAGTATTTGAAAGACGGCGACCAAGAAAAAAAATCTCCAAAGTATTGCACTCCAAGCTGATGAGAATATCAATGGAGTGTTTGCCTCTGGGAGTGTTTAGTGAGGCTCTGTATTCAGACCTCTTGTTTCGAGTTGCAGTTTTCGTCGCGTACACGTGTGAGTCAGGTCCCGGAAAACTTGCGCACGTCGACGAACCGAAGGATTGCTGCGACGGAACGCGGTCCCGATGAGTTTTTCTTCTTCTGCTTTTTTTGTTTTTTGCACAAGATGTTATTGGATCACGACGTAATTTAATCCTAACGTGGCCCTGTTTGCTCGAGCTGTGATTATAGCGGAGCGTATACATGTAAAGACATTTGAAGGGTTGAACGTCTCACGTGGTGGTGGTGGTGTGCGTCAGTCGTCCTTGATATCATTGCCCCAGCTCAGTGCCAAACTGCTTCATGGAAATGACTGCACACTTTTAGTCTTGTATTTTTTCTGCAGTAGAAACCTGCTTCACTACATATCTCTTTTATTTTTTTGTTTTTAAAAATTCCGTTTTCTACGACCGTTTTTTTAAAAACCATTAACAACCATACTATCATCATTGGAGAAATAAGATTTTCACCATTTGGCCTTTTCATATATTGATAAAATCATCATCTTTTAAACCTCCCTTCCCACTTTCTGCTACACAAAACAGTGATTATAACATCTGTGATATATATTCCTCAGCTTGAACTCTTTGGTGGATTTCGAAAGCATTTCCTTGTTTTACTGCCAGGCCATAGACTCTCTTTTTGTCATTTATGGTTACTGCCGTAAGCCTTCCAGTTTCTGATCAGAAGCATTCCCTGGTATAGACACTGACAGATATTTCCGTTTTTAATCCAAACTTGGAAAAACAATGCAGAATTTTTCTAACAGCCCGGCTCCCCCCTCTCTCCCCCCGGGGTTCAGTGGGAGGGGTGGAGGAGGACCTCCGTATCCCCCTCAGCCAGCAGATCCCCAGATCTCCCCGAGGATGACAGATGATTACGTGGGCATGCAACAGCAGAGCTTGCACCGAGGCCATCACCACCCGAGTCAAGCCAGCCACATGCTCGCTTACAGTGCTAGGAACAGAGCAGCTGTGGAGCCACCGCCAACACAGGGTAACATTCACAGTGGCAATGCTAACAACCCTTACAGGAAGGACGTTATGGATTATTATTTTTCAATGGGCGGAAAGGACCGGCACAGAAGAGGGGGCATGGCTTATGGGGCAGGCTTTGGGTACCCTAATATTGATGGACATATACCTCACCAGTACCGGCATGCTGGATCTGGCTCTGCCCCGTCATCTGGCCTGATGTCACCGTATCCAGTAGACTATGGCTCCAGTGCTGGTTCGGGTGGAGGTGCTGGTGCTGGTGCCGGAGCTTTCTCTCCTTCTCATCAGTACAATATGAGTCAAAACCCTGCAATGCAGTCAGTGCCAGGTTCTCAAATGCAGCACCGCCAGCATGGGCAAACCTTCCCAGCTGTCCACCATGGGCAGCAGCATAGAAGCTATCCACACTCCGGGCACAGAATGACCCCTCAGTACCCACACTACTCCCCACAGGGTGGAGCGTCCACAGGGTCGTCAGGAATGTACAGCCCCCCTCCGCAGAGATATCTCGATGGGGCTGCTAGCACTGGGTTCGATCCCAAAGTCAACAGTTCTCCCAGTGTCAACTCCAGCTCAAACTCAGTCTCCAGTTCAGTTGCTGCTAACAATGTGGGGCCAATAGAGAATGTTCAACAGAGTTACCATGCTTCAAATTATCCTGGATATTCCCCGCAGACGCATTCACTTCACAAGCAAGCCACACTACAGCACCGCAACTCACAGCACAATTTAGGTGTAGGTTATGACAACTCCCTAAAGATGCAGCACCAGGGCCCGTCTCCAGGCTCCGTATATGCTAAACATCACCAAGCCTCCAATCCCAGTATACCTCAAGCAGCATCTCAAGAAATAGCCAAATCACCGATGCACCCCAACGCTCAACAAGCCCAGATTAACCAAAACTTTAGCCCGATATCCAACCCCTCTCCAGCTGCCTCTGCAGTGCATTCCCCCAGTTGTAGCTCATCTCCTTCCCCTTTGATGGGTGTCTCAGAGGCACATGGAAACCCCTCAGGTCATGGTCCTTCACATCCTCCTACATCAAATCCCCGTAGCAACCATGGTCAGGGTAGATTACTGCAGACCATGCCTCAGTTAAGTCCAACACCTAACTCAAATAGCAGCATTAGTAGTTGTGGTAGCAGCGGCAGTCATAAAGCTCACAGCATGAGTGCAGTTGGAGGGAGCAGTCTTCCTCCAACAAGCCGAAACAAAATGGGTCTAGCCACAGGAATTGGATCTCGAGAGGAAGGCTCCTCTGTTTATTCATCTCCGCTTGACAAAATGCAAGATGCTGGCCTGAATAGTCTTAATGCCTTGAGCTCACAAGTAGCCAATTTACCAAACACAGTTCAGCACATGCTCCTCACTGACACAGTGCTTTCACAGAAGAAGGGGAAAGATGGTGGGCAGATGCAACAGGCGATACATGGTGTGCCTCCGTCACAACCGAGGAGCCGAAATGCGAGTGCAGCTTCAAGTACTAGCACGGTTAAAGATGGAAGTGCCGTGGGGATTGGAGATGGTGCCAGCTTAGATGCTGGTGCTGATGAAGATTCCTCATTGATGTCAGTCGGAGGCTCATCAGGGACCAAAGTGGAGCGTGAGGAGCAGTTTTCTGAGGGGGAACACGGGAGGATGAGGCAGATGAGCGGTGCGAGCAGCGGATCTGAACCAGCTGGCTATCACCCTCCGTCTCAGAGTCAAACACAGACTGGAACATCAAGTGTTAAAACAGTCGCCTCTGATTCACAGTCGAAAGAACCGATTTCCTCCGAATCAAAAGCAAATGAAGCTCTAGTTCCCTCTTCATCATCATCGCCATCCTTTGGATGTCAGTCGTCAGAAACTGGCCCGACTTCACATTCAACACCCCCAGTTTCCTCACCCCCCTCATCCACTTCCTCCAGTGTTCCTCCTCCACAGCCAAATTGTGTTTCGGAGCCCAGTTTAACATTTAACGACCACAGAGGTGGTCACAGGAAGGCAGCAGAAATTAAAAATGAAGTCATCAAAAGTGAAAGTGAAGGCGCAATCGAGAAAACAGAGAAGGGCAATAGCCAAATGCAACGAGGTGGAGAAGTCAATACACAGAACGGTCAGGACAAAGAAAATAGGCTGCACACTGCATCCAGATTACACAATAATGAGAGGGAAGAAAAGCACACATCTGACGAACAGCAGAGTGCCAGTAGTGTCGGTGTGATTGTTTCAGCTCGGTCTGAGGGGGGAAGCCACACTGAAAAAAGCAAGCATCCCCAAGACAACTGTACAGAAGAGAAACAGTCACACTCTTACTTAAGAGAGTCGAGCAGTCATAACGGCGAGGAAGGTGTAGATCTGAGTCTATATTCCTCCCTTCACCAGAAATCAAATTTCGGACGGCCTCAGAATCCTCCCCAGTCTGGACCACATAAATACGGCCACCCAGAATCGACATATGGCTCAGATTTGTCTATGAAGAACAGAGGGAGAGCTGGCCCAGCAGGGGTAATGGAATCAAATTCCAGATATTTGGGGTACCAACAATCACAAACTGGTTACGGCCCTGTGCATCCAAAAGATGCTAGTTCTGTAGCAGAGGCTTTGGTAAAAAGAGGGCAAGGAGCAGGAGCTAAAGGTCACGAGGATAATTCACAAATGCAGCAGTTTCCAAGCCTTTTACAAGAGGTCCTTCAAGGTTACAATTTAGATAGACGTTATGGCAGACCAGAACAGGCATTTCCTGCCCACCTCCAAGTTCAACAGCCGTTTCAAACCAGACACCCTTATGGCATGACTGAGAGTATGAGGGTGCAGAGTGGAGTGACTGAGGCTTCGGCTCATTTTGCCCAAATGGGTGGCTCTGGAAAGCCCACACATCCAAACCAGAGGCATGGAAGCGAGCCTGATTTCACCACAGATCCCCAGTCGTCAGTGAAGTCAGACACGTCGAATGCTAAGATGTCACAAAATGCTGAAAAGATTGAAGTGGGCGTGTCCCAGAGTCATTTACCGCAGTCTATAGAGTCGCAGCAGCCTCCGCCAAAACATATAAACTTAGCTGACTATTCTCTACCACAGAGAAAAGCGTTATCTAACGTGTCCGCCCCGTCATCTGCCGTGCAGGAGCTGCTTTTGCAAGAGCCGGAGCCTCTCACAGGCGGCGTTGGTCAAACCGAGTCTCAAAAATCATCAGGCAGCATATTAGCCCCATCAGGGCGGCGCTCTGTCATCTGTGATGTGTCTCCAAACAGACGCAGCACACCAGAGAGGGACAGGGAAAGTGACAGAGAGAGAGAGAAAAGTCAGAGTGGAGCTTCTGTGATTCAACAGCCATTTTCCTCTCCAGCAGCAGCCAATGATCTGAGTAAAAAGGATAGCGCGGAGAAACAAGTGGTGAAAATGGAAGCGGCATCAAAAGAGGCCGGCCTAGAGGCTGCAAATTTACAAACCGATCATCATGGCAGTGGTGGAGCTAATGAGCCTGATATGGAGTATCATCCCAAATCTGTTCACTCATCTGTTGTAATGAATGCTGACCCCTATAGGCGAGGTAATGTTGACATTACACCCTTGCCTTCTCATCCTATGAGCACTAATCCTTTAGCTTCACCTTCAAGGCATCAGGCCTATCTTCATGGTGTTGATTTATCAACCGGCAGTGGCAGCAGTTTTCCTGGATATAGATATGGAGACACAAGGGAAGGTAATATGGTCCCACGCAGTAACCCCCATTTTCCCTCCCACCACCCGTACCACAATTTATCCCCCCAGACGCAATCTACAAATAAGCTTCAGATGTATCCTCACCCTCGTGGTCCCCCTCATCTCCCCCATGACATGAGTGACTGGGTAAAAGCAATGAACAGGCCATCAAAGGAGATGATGATGCAGCCCGGTTCCTCTCCGGGAAGACATAAGGTCAGCCAATCAGAACAGAGACAGAGGATGATCCCCCAAACTGACATGCCCGGTGAACAACATGCAACCAAACCATCACTCCATCATCAAAGCGCATACTTTGATTTGAAAATGTGGGAGTCGACACACTCCGGAAGAGAAGGAGCAAGAATGATAGAGGGAGAACCTTACTACAGAACACAGCCGCCTCCCCCGCCTCCTCCTCCCCTCCCCCTCCCCATCCTCCCGCTCCTGTAGCCTCACACGGACCCGTTCCTCCACAAATGACTCATGGCCAAAATGCAGCTGAACCCGAGGTCTCCAGAGGAGCCACAGAGGACGCCAAACATCCCTGTCCACCCCCGCCACCCAGCTCCGCTAAGCCTCCTGCTGACTTAAACTCCACTCAGCCGCAGGTGCAGCGTCCAACTAAAGCCGGCGGTTCTGGGGACACAAATCCGCTAATATTGCGTAGGAGAGTGCGTTCTTTCATTTCTCCTATTCCTGCCAAGAGGCAACTCCAAGATGCATCTCAACAGAGGGCTGCCACAAATTCACATCACTCCCCTGGAGCTCAGTCTGAGTCGAGCCATCACAATGAAGATGACTCATCCAGTTCAGATATCCCATGTCCCAGGCTCTCGTCTCCTCTGCTTGGAGAGAATATCTATTCACAACCTCTATCTCCATCAAGTGGTAATTCCAAGGTTTTGCCTCCCAGGAAAGGGAGAGGTTTGAAACTGGAGGCAATAGTGCAGAAAATCACCCCAAATATTAAAAAGCCAGCAGGCCATGCTGATGATGAGTCAAATCATTACCCAGGCTTCTCTCACTCAGAAATACCACCGTTTAATGACTCACAGGACCAAGACTTAGCACATTTCCCTAGGGTCACAGGAGGGGATGATAGTTACATGGATGAAAGTCACTCATTAAACGACATGATTCCCTTCAGAGTAGTCGATGAGACCGGGCCTTTACCTCCATCTGCTTACCCGTGTGATCCTCATCAGACGTCCCAAGCTCTGAAACAGCAAGACTTTGATTTTGGATTAGGAGCCGCCGTGGCATCAGCAACCGGAGATAAAGAGGATTTCGCTTTGCTTGGACCTTTACCCCCTCCTCCACCTCTCCCTCGCCCCGTCCAGGGTTCCCCACCTCCATCTTCATCCGCCCTGTCTGACATTCAGCATTTCACCAACACTTACCAGCAGCTTGAGACGAGAAGAGGTGAGCAGTCCGCTGCTAATCTTCTTCGACAGAAACTTCAAGAGTCCGGCATTGGATTTGACGATTATCCTGGCAGCGACTACTATGGAACCACCCCACCCCATCATAGTCAGGCTCAAGGACACATGCTGAATAGACAGCATCAGATGTCCTCTGGTAGATCCAGTCTGTCGCCACAAGATTCTAAGCCACCAGAGAGTCTTGTTCCTAAAGGCTATTTCCCATCTGGCAAGAAGAAGGGCAGGCCTGTAGGGAGTGTGAATAAACAAAAACGGGCCCAGAACCCAACTCAACCACAGGCGCAGGGCCAGCCTCAAGCCCAGGCCCAACAGAGTACAACTCTGAGTGCTCCTCCAGCCCCACCCACTACAACTATAGCTGCTGCCACAACCCCACCAATCGTGCAGACTGCCAGCAGCACTCCAGACCCGGCAGCACCACCTCTGACAGACAACAAAAGCACTCCCCCGCTGGCCCCACCCATTTTAACCCAGGTAGTGAAAGTGGATGTCGAAAGCGAGGACACGCAACCGGAGATCGAGGTCAAACCTGTGCGCAGGAGACGCAGAGGCGTAAAAGACGAAGATGAGCCACTGGGAGCGAGAGGACGACAGAGGAGGAGAAGGAGAGGAGCGGCAGCAGCAGCGGCGGCAGCTGCTACGTCACCATCTGTGGCCAAAGATGACCCAGATACACCTTTAGGGGCGGGAGGGAGCCTCGGCGCGAATAGAGTATTCGTGGATCCAAATAGAAAAGGCCCGTTTGTTCCACACATACACGTGGAAAACAAAATACCAGAGATCGGGGCAGTGTGCACCATTGTAAATGCTGAGGAGGACAAGATGAAAGGAGAGCGTAGTGCAGTCGGAGGGAAAGCAGGCGGCAGTGGAATTGATTCTCTCCTGACCTCAGCGCTTTCCTCCCAGTTATCTCGGAGAGACAGAGAATCAGAGAAAAGGGAGACAGATGAGGTGGAAACTACACTTCAGTCAGGAAAAGCACTTCCTTCATCTGGCTATGTTGTCGCAGGCCCCGTGATTACAGAAACCAATCACTCTGGCCGCCTGCTCTGCTGCCTGTGTCAGAAATGGGCAAATTACAAACACCTCGGAGATCTCTATGGGCCTTTCTATCCAGCTGAATATGCTGCAAAGCTTCCCAAGAACCAGCCCCAGGTCAGACAATGTCAAGCGACCACAGGCACAAACAAAACGGGACCAAATTCAGACATAGGCTCAAACGCTTTGAGCACTGTCCAAGACACACAAACACAAGATGCTCAGTTTACCAAGCCCTCAACTGAGAGTGACTACATCATCAGCCTAGATTCAACCCCAACATCTCTTACCACTACAGTCAGAACTGCCTCCATAGCCAGTAGAGAGGAAATGATGATGATGCATGTGGCTGGCACGCTCAGTAACACCGCCTCCTCATCCTTCTCCTCCTCCTCCACCACCAGTAAAACAACATCTCTAACCTGGGACATGAATCTAGACATACGACCTATCCCGAAACTTAAGCGAGAGCCGGATGTGGAGATCGACCAGCAGCAGACGCAAAAACAGACGCAACCGCTGCTGCTGCAGCAGCAGCAGCCAGCAGATGAAGCTCAACAACGACCTCAACACAGAAAGCTGACCTCACATCCCCGCTTCAAAAGGAGGCACAAATCTAGTGAGGATTCCCCCAGGATGGTGCCGTCCAACAGTAAGGCGTCCCTGCCCTTCCAGCCCCCTCCGCCAGCCTTGGACTCCCTGGGACCCCTGGCACAACTCGCCCAGCTGCCTCAGATGCCCATGGACCCGGAGGAGCTGTGGGTGCACGAAGGATGCATAGTGTGGACCAGTGGAGTGTACCTTGTCAATGGGAGGCTGTATGGCCTGCAGGAGGCACTAGATGGCGCCAGAGAAACAGTGAGTGGCCTTGTGTTTTTTTTGTTTTGGTATGTTTACTGCAGCTGTTAAAGTTTTTTGAATTCCAGTGTCTGATCAACAGACATGCCAGTGATTCATATGCTTTGATATATGTTATGAAATATCATCAAATGCTCCTCACTGTATTATTAATAGTGTTATGTGTTTATTGATTTTTTTTTTTTTTTTTATCATTTTGCTGAGCTCTGAGCTGTTCTTTAATGTCTAGTACAGTTTTTAAGATGTATTGATTTCTCCTCTGCCTTTCTGTCTGTCTCCACTCAGTGCTGCTCGTACTGTGAGATGGTCGGCTCGACCCTGGGCTGCTACAGTAAAGGCTGTACACTTCGCTACCACTACCTTTGTGCTATTGAAGCAGGTGAGTGAAGGGATTAAATACAGACGCACTGTAAAAAGTGAGTTACTGTTAAAAAAAAAAAAAAGTAGCAGATCACAGTACTGATACTTTTTTTGTCCCTCTTCCAGATTGCTCTCTGAACGAAGATAACTTCTCACTGCGGTGTCCGAAGCACAAGGTAAAGAAAGAGAGGTTGGTCTTCATGATACTTGCAAAAATTATTGGTGTATCTTTTTTGTTTGCCTCCGTCACATTTCATTTCTGTCAATCTCTCCCTCTAACCCCGACAATTTTCTGTCTGTCTTTCTCTCTTTCTCTCTCCTCTCTTCTTCACTCAGTTTACCCAGAATATCCGGCCAGCCAAGTCAGTTTACCTGGAGCAGTCAGAGAGAGGCTGAGAGAAACGGAGAAGAAGAAGAGACACAGGAGTCTGGGAGCTGTAAGTTTACAGTCAGTTGTATGTGTTTGTGTACTCCCATGTAATAATAATAATAATAATATAGCACCTTTCAAAACACAGTTACAAAGTGCTTTACATTAAGGCAGAACACAACAAATGAACCACAGTAACAATGAACTAGAAGCTATGAATCTACATCTGCAGAGTAGAATAAAACATGTCTCACAACATAAATAGATCAACTAAAAAAAAAGTGAGTTTCTAAAAGACGAGATGAGAGTTTGCAGCCCTGATCTCCTCCAGGCAGGTGATTCAGAAGTCTCGGAGCCCCGACTGCAAACGCTCTGTCACCTTTGTGTATTTTTCTGGACTGTGGAACAACCAAGAATGAAACATCTGAGGATCTCAGGGAGCGAGAACGGTCATAGGGCGCTAAAATATCTGCTAAATAACTCGGAGCGAGGCGTCTGAGGGCTTTATAAGTATCTTCAAATTCTGTAGCCAGTGTAAGGAAGCCAGAATCGGTGTGATGTGATCTTTGTCCGAGTTAAAATCCTGGTGTTTTGAATGAGCTGGAGACCTGAGAGGTTTTTTTTTTTTTTTTTACTGAGGCCAGAAGGCAAAGAAGTACAATAATCTAGTCATGAACGCATGTTTGACAATTTCAGATCAGATTTTTAGACTGAAAAACACAACTTCCCTAATTGGATGTTTCATTTAAAGCTGTTCTGCAACATAAATAGATTTTCACCTGGCAGACGCTGCTTTTCCCCCCCATTATTTAGTAGGAGAGCGGTTTCTCATTAATGGACCTTCAGTAAATGGACACTAATTTGTTGCCTCAGGCTGTTTATACCTTTTCCAGTATGACAATTTAATTTCACGCAGCAATATTACTCCATACTCTTTGATGGCTCGTTCTTGGACTCCCGCTGGGGGAAAAAAATCATTCTGCTCTCACACTCCTCCTCACCTCACCTTAATGGCTGTACTCCTGCGTGTCACTGCCTCTCACTGCCTCCCACTGGCTTTCAATTCACTCTGTCCTCATGGAAACTAAAGACATGCCACACCACATCTCTCCTTTTCTTTCTCTTTGACTGAGATTGCAGCAGAAGGCTGCTGGTAAGCTCAGGATTTAGCGACTTTTCCGAGGTTTACCTGGTAACAGCTGTTCAAATTGTTGTAATTGATGAACTGTTGAAATTCATTGAATTAGAAGCAAATGAGAAATTTGGATGCACGTCTCAACATGCAGCATGTATTTTGAAACAATGTGGAGTTTGTCAGTGAGTCAGATTATCAGGAATGACAAGGACTTTTCACATCCAGCTCGCATGGCTGTTTGGTAATAATAACAGAACCTGTAATTATCTGCCTGTTAGTCCAGCTTGACATCTCACAAAGAAAATGTGCTATGTGTGTGAGCAGCAGTCATGACCAAGGCTAGAGTGTGTCAAGGCCGAGACAAGACCAAGACTTTGAGGGGTTGAGACCAAGACAAGACCAAGACTTTGAGGAGTTGAGAGTAAATCAAGACCAAGACCAAGACCAAGGTATTGCAAGACCGAGTCATGACCAAGACCAGTCTATCAAGACTGAGACAAGACCAAGACTTTGAGGGGTTGAAACAGAGTCAAGACCAAGACCAAGGTATTGCGAGACCAAGTCATGATCAAGACCAGAGTCTGTCAAGACTGAGACAAGACCAAGACTTTGAGGGGTTGAGACCAAGTCAAGACCAAGACCAAAACCATGTCATGACCAAGACCAGAGTCTATTGAGACCAAGACAAGACCAAGACTTTGAGGAGTTGAGAGTAAATCAAGACCAAGACCAAGGTATTGCAAGACCTGAGTCATGACCAAGACCAGAGGTTATCAAGACCAAGACAAGACCAAGACTAGAGTCTATCAAGACCAAGACAAGACCAAGACTTTGAGGGGTTGACAGTAAGTCAAGACCAAGACCAAGGTATTACGAGTCAGTCAAAACCAGACAGTGTAAGCCTACTTATAGAGCTAATTCACCGTGCTCTTTGGGTGAAGCGTGGTTGCGACACCTCATCAAGCGTCGCCTCAAAGTATTTACATCTGCTGTTTAGCTGATGAACTCTTTGTGGTTTAGGAAACCAAGTTTTATTCCAGAAGATTTGGCTGACGTCTCCTCCCAGACAGTTAACAAATAAATAAAACAATGCACAGGCAATTAAGTGATATCCCTGCAGTTGTGGTCTAGACCGATCTTCCCAAATCCAGAGTCCTCTTTGTCTGTTTTTTTCCGAGACGAGGCCGAGGCCTTTTTAAAAAGAACGATCCCAAGTACTACAACACTTGTGAGCCGCTCATTCTTTGGTGATGTTGCTAACCTCTGTTTCTTTGTGTTCTTCTTCCCAGGTTAGTTTGGACAATAGAAGAAGACTTTTGTTTTGTGAAGCAGCCCCAAATGTGAAAGGACAGGACTGGCATCTGTGACAGAGAACAACAAAAAGGGAATGTACAATTTTCTCAACGGGAATCAGCATTATTTACATTTAAGACAATGGAGGGAAAAAAAGAAACCTTTTTTTTTTTTTTTTCTAAGAGAAATATTGCTCTTTACTTAAAAGCAGAAAAAGAAAAAAACATGGACGTGCAACATAAAGGAACGGAGTTACAAGAAAAACTAAAAAAAACTAAAAAAAAAAAAGAAGTTACAGAGATTGAAGCAGAATAAAATGAGACGTCAAGACCGACGGAGGAACTTTTCTGTAAAGAACAAAAGAAACAAACCTCCTCTCTAGGGTTACTTTGATTTTCCACAAACACCCTGAAAGTGTTAAACTTTTTGTTTGTCATCAGTTACCTTTTTTTTTTTTTTTTCTTTTTTCCTTCTGGTTTTCTTTTGAATGTTTTGAGGAGGCGTATCGGGAGCAAACTGGGCGTCAAACCCAGAAAAAAGAAAGGAGAGAATTTTGTATCCTCTCACAAGTTAGTATCTTATCTTATATTAGGATGATCACAAATATTATTTTAGTCCTCATTATTATTTTGTATCCTCGTCATTATTTACTCATGAAAATGAAATGGATGTATCTCACTTTATATTCAGTCAACACATGAATTGGATTTTCTTTTTGCTTTTTTTTTTTTCCATTCCTGGAGAGGGAGGAGCCAGAGTGATGTCTGGAATGTCAGGGTCGAGTTTGCCACAAAGACATTATTGCCTTGGAGAACGGACATCTGTTGCCTTTCAAAAGTCACGTGTGTGTGAATGAGAAGTTGAGCGTGTGTGTGTGCGTGTGTGTGTGCGTGCGTGTGAGAGGAAAAACTGAAAAAAAAAAAGCCGATTATCTGGGTCTTTGATTCCATTTTTTGGTCCTTTTGAAAAGTGTTCTTATTTTTCATCACTGGGGTTTTTACGGTACAGATAGTATTCATGAAAAATCAGATGGACACGATCTTATTTTTCAAGTACAAAATGTTCGTAATGTGCAAAGAGAAGGACAGAGCCTTGTAAGAGGAGGAGATAACACTATGGACTAATGTGTGTCCGCCGTCTTTAACCCGCGGGAAAAGATGGAGAGGACGCTGAAGAGTTTTCATCTGTGTGTTCGACATAGGAAGTTACGTTTGACTGACTGTGGGGTGGTGGTCAGCTATCCCTCGGACGGTGATGAAACATTTTTCGAACTGGGAGAGGGGTGTCATATGAAGGCTGTGATTGGCCAACCGTACTGGCGAACCTGGGGGAGTAAGCCTTACCAAGTATTTTTTTTTTTTTTTTTTTGTTGTTTTGAATGGTTTCATTCTTCGGTGACACAGCAGCGATTTGATCGGGAGATGCAAAATCCATTCAAAAAGAAGCATTGCCATAAAATTTAAAAGTGAGTCGTACATGGTGTTGTCTTTATCATTTTTTATTGTTATTCTTGTAAAAAAAAAGAGAGAAAAAAAAGTCAAGCTGAGAAGAAGACAGTTACACTATCAAAACCATGCTGTATTAGAAACCTGTCAATATGTATATGAATTATGAATACACTTAAAAAAAATGCTTCAAGAACGGCCCTCTTCTTATTTCTTGTCACTTTTTGTTGCACTCATAAAACCACCTGTTTCTGTTTTAATCTCACATTTTTCTGCACCCAAGAGCTAAGCTACGAGCTATCTTCGTCTGTTTCTGTCACACACACACACATCGCTTCCAATGTTTCTTGTTTCTTCTTCCTGTCTTTTCAGTTGGAGAGTTGGGAGTGTGTAACCCCATTCTGACTCTTTCAGGCTGTCTTTAGAAGACAAGAGGGTTATGAAGGCGCTCTCCTGAGTCTAGAAACTGTTGTACCAGGTCAAGGATTCTGTGTTTCTGTCAGTCAGTTTATGAAAACACACACTGTAAAGAATTGTACTTCAAGAAAAAACCAGAGCAGCTTCGATGTAAAAATAGAATCTTAAACGCGAAATGTCTGATTTAGCTGAGGTAAAAAATCAAATAACAAACATTGGAGAAATGAATGGTGAAATATGTAAATGTAATGCACAAATGGTTTTCTACAAGTAATAGAAAACCAGTTAACGTGTAAATACTTATTTCAAACGTACGACTTCTGTATAGACTAAATGATGCCAACGTTTCTCCTCCACCACAACGCTAACCGCTGCTGTAGTTGTTCATGCAAAGTGATAACTTTCCTCAAACTACGCGCATCATTACAATAGCTTTTGCTTGTTCCTAAATTTGATATGAAACTGTGACAGTTTCACTTTGTATTTCTGTTATCAACAAAGCTCTGTGAAGAAATGAGCATGACCGTGTTGGACACTGTCCAACACTACTTTGTATACAGTAAAACACTGTTCTATTATTAGATATTTAAAGGCAAAACCTTTATTTTATACAGCACTTTAAGGCGATTTATACAGAATAAAGGAGTGTTTTAAATTACTGTTAATCTTACAGTAAAACACTGTCATATTTCATGGCAGAACCTTTTCATTATGTCATTTATGTGGCAAAACAACGTTTCTTTTGATGAAAAAAAAAACTTAAAATATGGACTAAAACGCCAACCTTAAACGTTAAATCAACAGTACTAATATCCTTTTACTGTAATAGAAGTTTTTTATACCATATTTCCGTCTTTTTACAATTTCTTTGTTGTTGTTTTTTACAGTGTTGTCTGTTTCCAAGCACTCATGGCTCAAACATAACTCTAGTAGCTCAAAGTAACGGATGGATGGTTGAAATATATAACTAACACTGCAGGAGAAATTGTCTAATACCTAAAAGCAAAGCACAAATACTTGAAATAGTTCAAACTAATGGATGAATGGGTGAAAAATCATCTCCTGCTACTCCAAATAACACATTAATAGGAGTAGTAGTGAAGATATTGTAACGAGGAGGGCACAGAGAGTGCAGACCGGTCTTCTATATGTAAATCTGCACACCATTCACTTTAATTAAGACGAGTTCACACAGGTCGGAAAATCCAGATTAATCCGGGTTAAATCACATCCCTGACTGCTTATTTCTCACGTACCTGCTGCACACGTTTCTACAGCGATGTTTGAGGTGGCGGCTGTTCCTAAACATCTAGTTTAGGATATCAGTGACTGACTGCAGTTATTAAATCACCCGCTCTCACTCAACCCATACAGATAAGGAAGGGTGCTGCAAAGCAAACCCCTCCATGTATTTGTGTGTATCTAACACATCTATTCACCATTTCAAGGTCCTGTTGGTTTTCACGTCAGAGCTGGTGAGTGCTTCATGCTTTTACTGGCTGCAAAGTGTCGGAAGAGGGTGCCAGATAAGAGGAGAGGTGAAAGAAATCAAAATGGAAACAGATGGAACAAAGTCGTCTGTTTTGGATTTATATGGATGGATTAAAGGAGTGTGTGTGTGTGCATGTGTGTGTGTGTGATATGCTCACCATGTGAGTGTCTGACCGCTGGGGTTGGATCATAAAGACTGGCAGAGGTCAGCGTGACGGGCCAAAATCCTCCATCGCTCCCGGCGTCTGATGAAGAGTGAAAGGGAGCGCAGCCAGCCGGAGGAAGCTGGGCCGGATGTTTCTTTCACTTTCCACGCTTAACTCGATGAAGGAGCTGAGTATGAAGTAAGAGAGGCTGAAGTAGGTGAGTGCTTTATTTTTTTATTTTTTTATGCCTCTTATGTTCAAATTTAATTCACTGTTTGACGTCAACTCCTCAGGGGTATTGGTTTGAGCATCTGTCTCCTGGAGAGGTTCCACAGTGACAGCAATTTTCCCTCTCTGTTTTTCTCTTGATTTAGCCGTCTGTCTTCCCACCAATTACCAGTAGTGTGCTGATTTTCTGTCACAGTCTTTTTTTATTCTTTAAATGTGATTAGTCATGTAAAACCGATGGCTCCCCCCGCACCTTCTCCCTTCAAAACGCCTCACTAATCATCTCAGGCAATTGGGCAGAGCTGCCTCTCCTTGGAAACTAATAACACGCTGGTGATATTTTTAGTGACACGCAAGAGTGGAGTTGTACCTGAAGTCAAGAAGATTAACAGTGAAAAACTGGAGGTGCTCTCTTGTCAGAGATTTAACGTGTGACCTTTTGTTTTCTGGGTGAAGCATCCCATTTTTCTCTGTTTGAACTCTCACCATGCATCCGTCTTCTACCCCTCCACCAGCCAGCCCTCGTTTTAATCCCCCCGTGCGATGGCGTTCCTGCAGCTGATGCGTTCCCCTCGCCTCTCCTTCATCCAGACGGTCGTGTCTCTCTTGCTGGGCGGCGTGGCCATCATGTCCTCCTACTGGTGCGTGGGTAAACAGAAGGTGCCCAAGCCCCTTTGTTCGCCCACCAAGCACAGCAACTGCATCCCGGTGCCCGGCGTCTCCAACTCCTCCAGCATTCAGTTCTCATGGGAGACGGGGGACGACCGCTTTGTCTTCCCCACCTTTCACACCGGCCTGTTCTTCACCTGTGAGGAGAACATCTACACGGACGCATGGGGTGAGAGAGACAGATTTGGTCGTATAAGTGAGGGAGAAAACGTCCTAGCTGGAAGGTCAGAAGCCAAAGATGCTCAGGAAATAAACCCAGATGTGTCACTGGTGACCCTGAAAAGGATTAAGCAGGTAGAGGAAATTAATAAACACAGGATTTGTAAAAAGAGATCTATTCAGACCTCAGTAATACATGTAGCCATGTCTCGAGTATACAGTCAGTATCATTGTAAGGGATGGTCCTGGTCGTATGTGCTGATCACGTCATGTGTGGTGGAGAATACTCCCAAGGTGAGTTAAGGAAGTGAAAGAAACTGTACCATAACTGTGGCACTAGTGCAGCAGACAATAAAATAGGTCACAGAAGGAGAGGAAATCCAAGGTGAATCATATGAATTGAAGCCTTTAGGTATGTTAATTTGTGTGTGTGTGAGTGTGTGTTTGGGTATGTGCTCAGCCCCAAAGAGGATTATCATCAGTGTGTGTTCTGCTCGCAGAGATTTAGACTTCAACAGCATGACTCAATTATGGATTAGAAACCCAGAGAGAGAAAGGTTAATAGGATTCACAAACACCGGCTGAGTTTTCTCCGTCACATTTGCAACTGATTTTAAGGATAGAGTTTGGATGACGCCGAAATTCGGCCAAATGTTTGTCTGCATTTTTTAATAAATAGTTTGGTATACGTTGTCTGGCAGTGGTGAAAATAAACACCAGTCCTGTAATTCTTCATGTATTAATGAAGGTATTTCAAGCATCAAGCAAGGTCAACAACACAAGACGTAGCAGCCAGCTAACATTACTGACTAGTCCAACAACATTCAGCTCTCGCCAACCACTAAAAGTCAGTCCCAGATTTACTCTTGTCCGACGGCTTCTTGCTCGCTCACCCTCTCATTTTCTCTTCTTAGCTTCCTCCGTCAAAGTCCTCTTTGTTGAGCCCAGCTTACAAACTGAGCTAACATAAACTAACAGCAGCTACAGTTCACATCAGTCCATTGTGAAACTCTGTAAAGTTAATGTGCGAACAAAAGACGAAGAAAAAGCAAATGAAGGAAAAAAACTGTTTGACAACACGTGAATAATATGCAGAGAAAAACAAAACCAAATGCATAAATACACTGTAAAAAATTAAAATATAATACAAAGCACCTTGTTTGTGTTTTCTGACTTTGCAGTGTTTTTCTTTATATGCTGCAGATACATATTCTTGTCCTTAGCTTATGAACTTATGAACCACTGTAATTTAGAGGCGAGTACGGTACTCTGATTACTGCAGCTGTCATGTAAACACACTGGTAAACAAGCCGCAAAGAAGCTTAACCCACTGCAAAAACAGGTTGTTTCTATTTCGTTATTTTTTTTTAAGCGTTGCAGGCAGTAGTGAAAAAAACACATTTTAGTGGGTGAAAACAAAAGTTTCATGTTGAGAATTCATAAGCGAAATGAACAAAACAAGACACGCTGACGAAGTCTCATTCTGTGGTTGCTCCTCAGATTTTTCCTCGAGGCCACATCCGTCCAGATTTCTACCAAACAAATCTTCTGTCAGGGTACTTCAGGTCATGTAAACACTTTTTGTAAATCGCATTTATGTTTGTGTTTTTTTAGAGGAGAAGTGTCGTGGGTTTTATACTTTGACTCCGGGGGCTGAAAAAGGTAAAATGGATTCAGCATTTTTGTAGCCAATCAGCTCTCTTGGTTGGCCAAAACCTTCATCTGTCTGTCTGTCTGTCTGTCTGTCTGTCTGTCTCGGCCTCTTCTCCACAGCTATGATGTGGCTGTCACTATCGCTGGAGCTCATGTATATCGGTCTGCTGTTAATCAGCTGCATGCTGCTGTCTGTGCAGCTGTGTATCAGGGCCTGGTTCCCGTCCACGCAACGCTGGGGCCAGCTGCTCAACGCTTTTGCCGCTGTCTTCACTGTCCTGGGAGGTACAGCTGTTTTTATTCGACAGACATGTCAATCAGACTTTGGTACACAACATGATCAGTATTAGCAGTTTCCTTTCGTCTTCACAGGTTTGCTTGGGATGGTGGGTCACATGATGTTCATGCAGGTGTTTCAGACGACTGTCTCAATGGGACCAGAAGACTTCAAGCCTCACAGCTATGGTTACTCCTGGGCGTTCTAGTGAGTTCGTGAAACAAACTGTACATTAAATTACATTCACATGGGGACTAATTGAAGCTGCATTGAGTCACAAGGATCCAGCTGAGATCCTCAGTCGACTCAGCTGTGTTTGTGCATTTACTTGCAAAGCGTTTGCTTCATATCGAGTCCCTGCCTGACTGACTTTGAATTCATTGTGAATTAGTGACCTGTGTCTCGGGACTCATCTGGGTCTCGCAGGGGAAAGTAGAGCAGCCCTGAACTTTTCCACACCAAACTCTTCCTGTCAGATCACGTCACGCTCACAGTCAGTACTCGTATTCTCATATTTGGCCATATGCTGTCCTCAATGCCAGTTTTATTCAATTTCAAGTTTGTTTATACAGCGCCAAATCATAACAATCTTATTTCATGACACTTTTCATAAAGAGCAGATCTGGACCGTACTCTTTATAATATTTACAGACACCCAACAGTTCCCACCATGAGCGAGCACTTGGCGTCGGTAGCGAGGAAAGACTTCATTTAAAGCAACTTTATTAGACTTTTCTACCATAAATATCAGATTTTAAATCCTGTTGATGTCGCTCTGACCTGTAATCAGGTGAACGGTGTCTCTGTCATTCGTCGTTCGTAACTTTGTGCTCCGGGTACGATCACCCACGAGAAGTACGTAACGCTTTGCGGCGCTAAGTCACACACCACCAACTATTTCACTGATTTTGGTGAAACTGGATCATATTTTATGGAGAAAATGTTTCCTGGTTTTCCCTCTGATGTCCTCCGGCTGCTCCGCCTCAACTCTCTGTGATTTACAGAGTTTTACTGATGGACAGTGAAGTAAACTGTAGCTGCTGTTAGCTAATGTTAGCTCAGTTTGTTAGCTTAGAGCACCGGGGGAGTGTTAGCGTTTGTCCCACAGGAGTTTTGGACCACCTGGAAGAGGAGTAGAACCGGAGCTAGAAAAGTCGCCGGACAGAACGCCAAGCTGGGCCTCTTGTTAGTTTCTCACTAGTTTTTGATTATAAATATTATGATCATAACTAATACACATGTACAGCTGTCCATATTTGTGTCTGGTTGAGTTTAGGGAGGCAGAGAGAGAGAGAGAGACAAAACATTTATAATTTTGTGTGACAGTTTTACAACCACAGCTTCTGGGGAATTTTTCGTGAATAAGGCATCCTGTTTGCCAAACAGCCCAGAAGGCATCGCTCTGAAATTGGACAGCGCAGCCTCTCTTTCTCTCCAACATTATCACAAGAACATGACCTCAGGTGTGATTAAACAGCTACAAAGCTAATGATCAAGCCAGTCTGAGGTTGTTTTGAACATGTTTGAACAAGACGTTCACACACTGCCATTAATTCAAGATCAAGGCGACTACTTCGAGAAATAGTCTATATTACAACATTATCGGCCTTTAATCAGGTTGCATTATAGATGGTGTGAGAAATGTTTCATGCAACCTGATTAAAAGACGTAAATTTCTCACACCATCTATCCATTTATTGAGATTTTTTTCAAAGTCTGCCACATGTTTCGGGCCAAATTCGAGCTCCCTGCAAGAAGAATCTTGTGTGTTTTCAGTACTCAACAGTAACAAAGAGTGTCTCTTAGTTATTTAAAGTCATGATGATGGAAGAGCTGCACAGAAGGAAACAAAAGCTCCTTTAAGATGTCGCGGTCTTGCACTCTGCAGTTAATATTGTTTCTTCTTGTCACTTTTGTCTACTTTACTTGAAGTAAATCAAAAATTTGAAACTTCCAGAGAGAGTGGCACTAAAAAAAAAATAATACAAACACACACTTACACACACACACAGACACCTTCTTGGCCATTAATTCTCCACGTGGATGCCAGGTTTTAAAGAAATCCTCTTTTTTATATTAAATATGAATCAATTTTTGTCAATTTGGAATATTTTTTTGAGCCAGTGAAATGCTGTAGGTGGACGGATTTTAAAAGTTGGCATCCACATAGAGAATTAATGGCCAGCAAAGTGTCTCATTTGTGTGTTTCCGTTTTTAACGTACCTTTTGTGTATGTGTGTGTTTCCGGTTTTGGATGTTTTTGTTCTGTGTTGGTCGGGAGACTCTTCCAGTTTTCCAGGCTGTTGTTTGAATGGTATGTACTTGGTTACACACCTCGTGCACAAAAAGACAAACTAACCACGTTTGTGATTCCCTTCGTCCTCCTCTCTGTCTCTGTCAGCGTGGCCTGGGTTGCATTCACTGTCTGCATGTCAGCTGGCGTCTCCACTCTCAACAACTACACCAAGAAGGTCCTGATGGTGGGACCCAGGCGCAACTCTGGCCTCAACACCTGCAGCTTTAAATTCCTGGGGCTCATGCCACCCGCTCCTTATTACACGCCTGCGAACCCAGCCGTCACCCTGGCCTGTCCCCCGTCTCCTCCCCGGATCTCCCACTTGTCGCCCTACTATGAGCCCCCATCGGCAAAGTTACCGGCCTCCACTCCGAGGCTCATGCACTCCCACTCTTTACCTCTCCCCCACTCTGACTCCTTCCCTCCTCCGCCCTCTCACCCTGCGCCTGCATCCCCGTTTCACCGTCACTCTCTCCCCTCTCCATCACCACTCCCATCACACATGACCCTGCCAGGACAGCAGAACCATTACGAACCAGAGGAGGACTACAGCCCACTTTGAACGACTGTAAAAAATATTTATCACACTTAAATGTTTAAGATCATCAAATAAATCTTAATATTAGACAAAGATAACCTGAAGGTCCTGAAGCAGCAGTGCAGCCCCAGACCATCACCCTAACCACCACCATGTTTAGCTGCTGGTATGATGCTCTTTTTATGAAATGCTGTATCAGTTTTCCACCAGATGTAACAGGATGCACACCTTCCAAAATTTTCAACTTTTGTCTCATCAGTCCACAGAATATTTCCCCAAAAGTCTCAGGGATCATCAAGAAGCTTTTTTGGCAAAAGTGAGACGAGCCTTTGTGTTGTTTTTGGTCAGCAGTGGTTTCCAGTTTCTCCCCCGTCTGAACACTGACCTTTACTGAGCCAAGTGAGCCTGCAGTTCTTAAGAAGTTGTTCTGGGTCCTTTTGTGACCTTCTGGATGAATCATTGCTGCGCTCTTGGAGTATTTTGGTAGGGTAGCCATCTTGGGAAGGTTTTCACCACTGTTCTAAGATTTCTGCATTTGTTCATAACGGCTCTCATCGTGGTTCGCTGGAGTCCCAACGCTTTAGAAATAGCTAGCTAGCTATAGATCACAGTTAGTTCGTGATTTAACAAGGTGGGCAATTACTTTTTCACACAGGGCCGGGTAGGTTTGGATAGCTTTTTTCTCTTAATAAATGAAATCATCATTTAAAAACTGCATTTTATATTTACTTGGGTTATCTTTGTCTAATATTTAAATTTGTTTGATGATCTGAAACATTTAAGTGTGACAAACGTGCAAAAAAAATAAGAAATCAGGAAGGGGGCAAACACTTTTTCACACAACTGTATGTGTTGTTTTCAGAATTTTACTGTAATAAATACAGAATAATGTTTTCTAAAATTACGGTAAAAGGATATTACTATATTTTAAAACATCTATAGATTTTACTACAATTAACAGTCTCTACTCTAATTCTGTATCAACTCCCTTAAAATGCAGTATAAATAAAGGTTTTGTCGTGAAATACGGCTTTTTAAAACTGGCAGCTGTTGTTCACGTTTAAAGGTTGGTGTATTATTCTGTATTTTAAAACGTCTGTAGATTTTACAATGAAAAACTTCCAAACCATGACAGCAAAAGACCATAAAATATGCCATGAATGCCAGATATTTCAAAAAAATTACATTTATGCAGCATTTTAAGGTAATTTATACAGAATAAAGTAGTATTTTATATTAGAGACTGTTAATTGTACAGTAAAACACTGTAATATTTAACGGCATATTTTACGGCCTTTTACTGTCATGGTTTGGCGGTCTTTCTTCGACTGCAGGAGCTGTGCCTGTTAATGTTTGTTACAGTCTCATGTCATGTGCTCTGAATTGACCAGATGATCAGGAGTCCAGTGAATCCAATCAGCTATGATCGTAATCACTCAAATAGGAAAGGAAAGTGTTAATGCTGAGGACGTTGGTTAATGACAGAAATGTTTCACATGCTGTGTTATTTAGAAGGAAATCTGTGTATATAGGAACTAATTGCAATTTCATAGTTTAAACAGTCGATCTTGTTTTGACAAATGCACAAAATTGAAATAAATTGGATCATCGGACTTCTGTCTGTTCGAAACATTTCACTGGTTTTACATCAAAGTCGCCAACAGAACATAATTAAACAAAAGCAGAGCTACGCTTTACTCTTAATCAGGACAAATGCAGAAGAAACCAGAAAAAGAATTAACTTCAATAATTGGCTGAAAATCAAGTTTTAATGTTGTAAAAATCATCCATGATGTGAAATAACGGTAGCAAAAATAAAACAGCATTAGACATAGACACGCATTATGGGAAACAAAACGTATTTACACATTATATCTCTGTTTATGTCACACGGGAGACATGATCGTGATACATGACTGCTGCATGGTTAGATTTACATTATATTATATTTGATTAGTTGATTTATGTAAAACGGAAAGTTTTAGATGAGCGTAACAGAAGATTTCTTTACTTTGGAGAGTTTCTCAGGCAGACGTGTGTGTGTGTAATTTAATGTCCTACTTCAGCCTTTAAACCAGTTTGTTGTCTTGCCTAATTAGAATAATTATTTAAAAAAAAAACTCCACTGCATTATATTATTGATTTTACACTTTATGTCGTTTGCATAGTCTTATCATTAGTAGAACACACACACACACACATTTACAACAGGAGACTTCAAAATTTCACAATTTTGCCAAATATTTCTGAAAATCACTGACATTGTGTTGTAGTTACACTCTGTTTAATTAGTGGCAAATTATATCAAATGAAAACCAGAGCAGGTATATGCGACAGAAATTGGCGAACTAACAATAAAATAACAACAACAACAAAAAAAAACAATAAACTATGACGATAAACCTTTTTTATCCAACACTCATATCCATATGTGAATGTACACTTAAAAAAAATAAGACCACAGATTTTTACTCTTCAGCTCTGCTTTTGTTGGCCAGAAACATCGATAGATCTTAATTTATCATAGCATCTCGTGCGCATTAAGGCAGATTTTGTTGTGGTATTCTTAATCTTCTAGATGCTCTCAAGAAATCCAGCCCAAACTCTTGGTTGAAAATACACTCAAATACAAATCTGTGATTGATTGAGCTCGCCTTCTTCTGCAGAAACATCCAAAACACTGACAGCAGACTCAATTAAACACCAGCATGTATTCGAGAGGATCAACAGGTCTGCTATATCTGTAGCTGAATATACGCAAGCAGCTCAAATCTGAGGCAAATATAAACACCGACCCATCCGTGACAAAAAAACAAAACAAAAAAACCAAACAGATTTCAGCTGAAAGAGTAGATCCAGCCAAAGATTCTTGGGCTGGTTGGAGCTAGCTCGAGTGTCCTTCTCACGCCGTTTTCTTGCGTAGCACAAAGTAAGTGATAGAGGAGATGAACGTGAAGCCGAAGGAGATCCACGCCAGGATGAAAGAGTGACCGTACCAGCCGGAAATGTCTATGGAACTGTTGCCCTTGTGGAATTGGTCTGTGTAGATGGAGGCTGCGATCATGATGCACAGGCCTGAAGAGGGCGGGAGAGGTGGAGGTTAGTGAGGGCAGAGAATCAGGATCAGGAAGTGGGAGATACAATAAAGAAAAAAAATATATATATATACTCACAGGCGAGGAACTGAAAGACGCCAGAGATGGTGAACCTCTCTCCTTTGGCGAGGGTGAAGAGCTGAGCCACGAACACGAAGATTCCCAGGATGGAGAATATACAAGCTAGTATAGAGCTGGCCTGCACTGCCTGGAGGTAATCTGCAGGAGGAGCCAGAGAGAGGCGACACAATGAAGATGCGCTGTGTGTGACGTGCAAATATGTGCCAAATATCATACTGACACACCCACGAAGCAGGAAGGTTGCGGTGACATTGTCTGGTTCACAAAACTACTGTACGCTTTGAACTGAAGAAGAAGACTGGCTGAGTTTCTGGGCGTGAATATCGAATGTTTTAGAGGAAAAGACTTCCAAGTGTTGTATGCAGGCAAACAGGTTCTCCTCACTCTCCTCTGCTTCTTCGCTGCATGAGTGTTGCGTGAGTGGCTTACTTGTTGGGTAGTCTGCAGGAAGGTCAGTGTAGTTCCACTCTCCCTTTGTCTGTATCCACTGAGCCCAGATATCAGTGGAAACGGTATCGGTCATCCACCAGGCCTGAACAGAGGAAGAAAAGATGAAGATGAAAACGTTATGCAACGGTCGCGCGAACACGGACGACCTCCCTGCGCGCTAAAGGAAAACGCACCCCGTGCTCTGACATGTTTTTGTCGGAAAAACATCCACCTGTCACTTGTGGCATTCCACGGGTCTTTACTTCCAGGTATGCAACACTCGAGGCAAGAATCTCACATATTTACACCTCGCCTGCGCAGAGTAACGAGTGGTGACAACACCGGGTGTTTCGGCCCCATCTGTCAGCTAGAAATGTCAAACATGCGGACCTGAGAGGAACAGTGGGCCATTGACAGGAGAAGGAATGACGGCCCCGGGTGATGAAAGACAGGCAAGCAGCCAATCCCTCATCCAGGCCCTGACTGTTTGTGGTCTGTCAGCTTACGTGGAGATGAGCGTAACTCTTTGGCATTGTCATTTTAACACTCAAACAAGGGAGAGGCAGTTAGAGGTCATGCTGGGGAAATGAAGCCCCGAGGCCACGAGGAGTCCGTACGATGGGCGAGGTGTGGCGGTGTCCAGGTACGAGGAAATAACAGCAGCAGCAATTAAAACAGCGACATTTTAATGACTTACATTGTCAATGGTGGCCACCAGGAGGAGGATGATGCCGATGATGTGAAGGGCAAAGATGGCAGCGAGGAGAATCAGCATGATGACTGTGCTATGGAGAGACACACACACACACACAAGAGGAAACTTGTTACACCACTTTCCACCCTTTATTATGCAGGATGAATATAACTGGAGGGCTAACACACACACACACACACACACACACACACACACACACAGGACAGACTGGAAGCTAATATGAGCTGAAAGAATCAAACTGTGGCCTATAACAAAGGCTCCACACTTCCTGCCTGGTTTCTGAAAGAGCAGCCATTAAATGACAGCACACACACACACACACACACACACATCTTCATGAACACACTCATTCGGAGCTGCAAAGCTAATGCCCAAAAAACCTGGCAGCCACTCAGGGCGTGGCTTCACAACTTCTAATTACTTTGAGTTACAGCTACGGCTATTGAGACTCAGAGAGCGAGAGGTGTTTATGTATGACGGTGTGTGTGTGTGTGTGTGTGTGTGTGTGTGTGTGTGTGTGTGTGTGTGTGTGTGTGCAGGCGGACATCAGTAAACAAAATCAGTTGCTCCCTGGGAAAACAGATGCGGTTGGTAAAGAGAGAGAGAGTGTTAAGGAGGGAAGTTCATGGCGGGCAGATGAGTTTGGGCTTGTCTTTTAACGAACCCGCCACTCCTTAAAATAACTGTAAAGAATACCTGCTATCCCCCCGCCTCGCTGGCCCACGCCTCACTCCATTGATTTTGAATCACAACACATTATCACACACTGAAGCCCCTCCAAAAAAACACACTTAGGACTTATTAACTCCTTTTTTAAACTCTTCCTCTTCACCTTTACTGCAATCCCCTTAATTCGCTGTCCCCTCTACAGGTGTCTCCGCCCTGACACATCACAGATTTGTGTGTTTTCACACACTTTCCGTGGCTGTATCCAGTGCGAAGGCTTGCATTGGGTGTGAACAAGAGGAAGAGGCACATCTGGAATGTGCTGGTTCTCTCTCCGGTAAAGGAGTGGTCAAGGGCTGGGTCCACACACACTCACGCAGTTCCCTCTTTCTTTCTCTCACACGCATATAAAGACACGCCAGCACGTACCGGGGGTGTGATGGTGACACATCTCTGCTAACATTTGCCACCACTCATCTGCTTCAATGAGCCACGATGAACTTATAACTTCTAAAGCTGTTGACCAAACCTTAATGAAGAACTCGTGGGCATGTTGAATGCTCAGCTCTTAAATCTGAAACACACTCGTGGAATAATTTGGTCAAATAATCGCCTGAAAACAAGATGTGTCAAACGTTTGCTGCTGGGATTTTTTCAGGACCTGGCCTTGATGTGGCATATTTTCCATTACGCGAAGTGGAAATACATGTGGCTGTGGTCAGGTTTGAGGCACAATAACATAAAAATGAGAGTCACTTCAAGAGAGCTGCTGCAAGGAAATGAACACATGTGGACATCAGCCTCACCTGGCCAGTAATGAAAGGACTGTAATTCACTGTCAAAGTTACCTGTGAAGGTGAACAGGCACACACACACACACACACACACACACACACACCTGCCTTTACTCTGTCCTCATCACAACTCCCTTCTTTTTAAAAATAAAATCAGAAAATACTGACGCGAAACTGCAGAAAACTATTCAAACAGCAGAGTTTGTATCTCTCCGAAGCAGCTGCAGAGGTAAAACAACAGCAAAAAGAAGTTTCCTAAAGCATAAGAAGAGTCTTTGACTTACTGTTTGATGGCAGTGTGTCTCTTCACGTCTAATTCCTTCTACTTTCTAGGACACTAATTTCAGACTCAAGAGTCTAAATGCACAAACACTAGGAACTACCCGTCCGCCCACTTTTACCCTGCCTTCTTTTTAAGTCCACACCCCAGACAAGCCTCTCGCTTACTTGATTTTTTTTTTTTTTTAAACACACCCTCCTACTTTTCTACTCTCCTGTCCCGCCCTCTGTTTCTGTCTGCCTGCTTCACACGCAGAAAACACTCCAACCGGCCAATATTTCAACAACTTTTTGTGGTGGTGGTGGTGTTGGTGGTGGTGGGGTTAGATTTTCCTTTTGTGTGTTTGGTGTCTCATGTTTTTGTCACTCAGCTGATGGTGGTGAATTTCTCCGCCACTGATGATGACTCACTCATGTTTAAAGAAGGAACTCCCACAACACTGGACATTATTGACAATGATTCCACGCACGCTGCCATGGCGACAGACTGTAGCCCCGGCCTTATCGTCACAGTGACACGGTTGCTGTTGAATACATAAATAAACAGTGTGCCATAAACACAAGCAAGGCACAAACCAGAAAAAAAAAAGAGTAGTGTGTCTTCCTGATCGCCGCCCTTCGTCTTTTCCCGCTTTTGTTGCAGAGGAAGGAGTTTCAGGATGAAGGAATGTTGTTGGTTGTGAGGGAGAGACGGGTGGAGGGGCAAACGGGTGCAAGTCATAGCTTGAGTGAGAGAGGAGGAGGGAGGGAGGGAGGGAGGGAGGGAGACATGAAGGCAGTGAGAGAGGAATTTAGAGAGGGAGGGGTTGTTGGAGACATTTCACACTGCTGCAAGTTTATAAATTATTACTCATCATCATTGTTTTATAGCCGGTGGAGATTGATACGGTCCTAATGAGTCCAATGAGTCAAAGTCATCCGCTTCTTGAGCACATCACATGCATTACTTTAGTTCGAGGATGAGTCTTTAACCAGCTGTTAGACGTTTGTTGACTAATATCACACCACAAAAAAAGCGTAATAACATATAATAAGATTTGCTTAGTCGTCCCAGAGTTCATTGACAGCAAATTGTGGTTGCGGCAAATCGCTGACATCAGTGCCAAAATGTCATCGCTGACCATGTCTAATAATTTAAAAGGTTCCCCTTTCAGCACGAGATACTGCTAAGCGAGGACAGCCAGGAAGAACTAGGCCAAAGAGTAGCTAGAAAGATATGAAAAAGTGAGTGTGTGTGCCGTACACATTTTGAAAATGAATTCACAACACAGCGCCGCAAACGCCCACAAAAACGGCTTTTAACTGGAGTTTTACGAGGTGGTTTGATTTTAAAGATGCTGTAAAGGTTTTGGGCGGAGACACGTAGTTAAATAGAGAAAATAAATAAATAAATAACAGTGGAAAAAAGAAAACTTTTGTTCAGGAGTCAGAAAAAATACTCGAAAGACTAGTAGAGGTGGAATAAAATTACTGAAAGAAGGCGAAGTGGTGGTTAAGATGGAAGTTTTGAAAGAAGCACCTAAATGTAGAACGTGGAGTATCAGTTGATGTGTAATCACTAAAAACAGATGAACTCTTAGTTAACAAATAAGAAATGAAAGAAGTGAAAGTGTTACTCGAGAGATGAAAGCAGTTGATGTGTAAGGAATGGGGAAAGAAACTTAAACTTAAGTTTTCAGAAATGATACCTGAAAAACCAGCAAAGGCAAAAATGTCCTGAAGAAAACGTGCGCGTGAGCTCGCTGTTGAAGTGAAAGTTGAAATAAATAACTGAAAGGAGGCGAAGTGGTGGTTAAAATGGAAGTGTAGAAAGAAGAGAAAGCGCTTCAATGTAGCGCCTGTCGTGTGAGCTGAAATGTAATCACTGAAAGCAGATGAACTCTCGGTTAAAGAAAGAAGTGAAGGAAGTGAAAGCGCTATTTGATATATGAAAGCAGTTGACATGTCATTTGATGTGTAAGAGGTAGGAAAAAAAACTAATACTTTTTATTTAATTAAAGATTTCCTGAAGAAAATGTGTGTGCACTGGTTGAAGTGGAAGTGGCAGTCGAAATAAAAGAACTGAAAGAAGGTGAAGTGGTGGTTAAAAGCACTTCAATGTAGAGCTTGAAGTGTCACTGAAAGCGGATGAACTCTGAAGAAGTGAAAGTATTATTTGAGCAGTTGATTTGTAAGCGATGGAGGTGGAAGTGGAAGCGCTGAATGCAGTTCAAGCGTGTGCATGATGCGATGTCAGCTGGTGTCTGAGCCCCAAGCGGTTTAAAGTTTTAATGAAAGTTCAAAGTGGACCGTCGGCGCGTACGAAGAGGCTGAAGAGGAGTCGACGATTCAGAATTAGAACGTTCAGGAAAGAGGGAGGGAAGTTAAGGAAGGGAAGCGTCCAGAAGAAAAGGAAGCGGGAGAATGAGGAAGAATTTGATACATTTCAGATCTCTTTGATCAAACAAAAGCTTCTTCAGTGTCGTATTTTAGTGTCCGCGTCACGGAAGGCCCGATCTGGACGCCGCATACTGATACAGTGGTGGGAAAGGCGAGGCAGAGCCTGTTTGACCTCGGACGCTTGAGGAAACTTCTGAAATAGCCGCTCCAGGAATTTCCACTCCTGCAACACTGAGAGCATCCCTGCCTGGTACAGAAACAGCACCGAACAGAAGAGTGTTTGATTCAGCTGAATGTCTAATAGGTGGTGCTCTGCCCTGCCTTAAAGACATTTACACAAGATGCTGCAAAAGGGCTAGGAGGAGTCTAAACCGCCCAGATAACCGCCTCATTTCCCTGCTGAGAGCAGGAAAAAAGTGTCTGGATACACCTCTGGCACTGAGGGATGAGCGTTCACCCTGAGGCCTTACATTATTTTTATTAAACAAACAGGAAGACATTACAGAAATTCATTTAACTATGATTGCACCAAACTCCATTCTCTTCAGGGAATTTCAAACTGAACTTGTCGGGTCTGATGTGCCAAATGAAGGTCAAAATTGGATTTTTGAACAGAAACAAATCATGTTTCTTCCTCTTTTATTATCTAGAAAGTCCTACAAACACCTTATCTGAAAAGGTGGGATGGTCACCCACCACCAGATGATTTTGAGCTGCCCAAAAATATACAATTATTTCGTATTTGTAAGACCATGCGGCGTATTATTTGGACACAGATTCCCCTTTGAATATTCGGGTGACCGACCAAATAGAATAACAGGAAATGACAGCAACCTGTAGCAGCAGCCAAAGCAATCACCCGTAAATGGCTGCAGATCGATCCACCTACAGCAGATAACCGGATTGACATCGTGAAGGAGATCCACGAGATGCAAACACTTTCCAACTGAGACTGAAGAAAGGTTCAAATGTAATTCGCCTTTCCCTCGCTGTATACTCAATAAAAATATGTAATGCTGTATAAACCCCTCTAACCATAACCGTGCCCGGCAACAATGCTTGATGTGATTAAAAAAAGAAGAAACAAAAGGTGTGATCGTCCTCTTCTGAATGCTTTTGGACTAATGTCACACAGGAAACTCAGATGTGCACAAGCTGATAGAGACAGACTAAAATACTGTGGGTGTTGCCTGGAAGACTGAGCTCACTTGTTTGCTTCTGGTGGGTATAAAAATATGCCGATACACCAACAGACGTGTGAGTCAAAAGGCTCAGCGGCGGAGTACCTGGTCAGTATCATGTCAGGCTGCCTCAGCCTCAGGTATGAGCCAGCAGGATAATAACAGGCTTCAGAATTGATTTACCTGCCAATGCAAGTGGCCTTGAAAGGCAGCAGAGCCTGCTCGAGTTTACAGCAGGGCTCCTTGTGCGGCTACATTCTGGTTGGGTCCGATGTTACTCACAAACCTCTCCCTCTCTCCTCTGTCTCTTTTACGAATGAAACTGAAGCACTTCCCCTTTGTTGAAAGCTAAGAAGAATAGTGTTTTATTGTGGCTGTCATGGAAAATAATCTTCTTCATATGTAGACGGAGGGACTCAGAAAGCTGGAATGCTAAACATAGTCAACGCTGAAATTTGTTGAACTAAATGACGACTGCCATGGTAACACTTCAGGTTTCTTTATGCGCCTCGTGCACATCACCCATTTCCATGACAACATTATCAAACTCCCTGGAAGCCGCAGTAAATATACCGCCCATTTTACCACTTCTGCTTACTGAGTGTGAATCAGTGTCCGTCCATTTATATATTCATTCAACGGTGTGAATTTCAGACAGCCACACCTTGAACGTGCAGTTCAGGTTTAAAAAAAAAAAAAACACGGCAAACATCTTCCTCGCACGTGTTCATATCAGGATTGTGGTTAAAGAACACACAAACACAACACAACAAAACAAAGCAGTGATTCATCTTTGACTACATCTGCTTCTAGGATACAATCTGTAGATGATAAAGTGCGGAAAAACAGAATAGAGAGGCAGCCTGAGAAAAAAAAGAGAGAGAATGTGGTCGGACCTGATTCTGTTCCGGGCGTGTCGACCCCACCTGCAGGTGAGATAAAGTGACTATACTGTTCAGTACGTTACTTACAACACTTCGTCTAGCCTGAGTGAAACCAGTGCACATGCCTGTGGAGCTAAAAAAAAACAACTTTTTTTTTGCCACATGAGTTATGCAAGAATCAGACCCTTTTTTTTTCAGTTTTTGGTATATTTTCAGGAGAGGAAATGCCATGAGTCATGCATCAGTCAGCTATCTTTTTTTTCTTTCTTTTTTTTTTAGAGTAAAAACTTAGTGGGTGTTGGCCTCGCCACTGTCTACGGCTGTGTGTATCAGAGAGGGGCGGAGCGGGAGCTTAGCCACAGCACTTTTTTTTTGTTTTGTTTTTAGATCCAAACACAAGTCGACAAATCAAATCAAATCAGATTTTATTTGTATAGCCCAAAGTCACATCTGTACAGGGAGTGACACCCTCTGTCCTAAGACCCTCGGTTCGAGTGAGGAAAAACTTGCCCACAAAAAAAAGGTGGATAGGACCTGTGATAGAGATAGAGAGACACAGATGCACAGCAGCAGCAAATCATAAACTAACTATAAACTGTAATGGAGATATGGTAGCAATAATGACAGTAATAATATATGTAGTGGATGTCGTGCAGGACCAACAGCAGCAGCCATGATCCATGAGAACCTGCTAGACGAGAGAGCACAGAAACTCCGGGGAAGAAGTTTAGTTAGCAACATGCATTAACATGCATTAATATGACATGTATGTTTACAGATGGTGGAGAGAGAGAGAGAGAGTTTTCAGTGCCTGTCTAACTACTGAAGGAGACCAATGGGGTGTCTTGCACAACAATCATCCGTTTGTCGTGCTGCCATTGCCGATGATCAGTACTGGAAAAACCAGAGTCATGAAAAACAGTTGTGATATTGTCAGATCTGTTAAATGTTGTGTGCACAGGAATTAACGCTGATTCCTTGAAAATACTTTCTCAGGGTTGGCTGGTGTTGGCTGGTTCAGGGTGGTACTGTTAGTGCACGGTTTTACTGTACTCTGTGGGGTCATTAAAGAGCTGAATGCAGCAAGGCCTGAATATGTGCTATTCACAGGAATGAACTTTGCTACACTTTGACATTTGAAATTGTGGGAAATGAGTTATGCGGCCTGTCAAGAGGACAATTTCTGGAACTTTTCCAACATCAACAAGAGCTCCTCCATCATGGATTACTTGTCACGTCTTCTGTATGTGAAGCTGTGGCACCGAGTCCTGCATTCTTAATCTCTTGTTGTTTGTAAAGTTGACAACGTTGAACATTCATCTCTCTGACGCGTGTTAAATTACCCTGAAAAAGAGCATCAGCTAAAATGCCAAAAATATAAATTAGATGTAAATAGACAAACAAGGCCTATAGCAGGACAGATTGCTATTTTTGGTTGAGTAATGTCAAAATCCCTTAATTAAGGTGTTTGCGAGGAGTCTCAGCGAGTGAGTATTTCAACACGACTGTGTGAAACAAAGCCAGCAGAGCGGTGCCTCCTACATGCCAGGGGAGTGAGCCCGACCACAGCCAAGTCACTGCTGCTTTACACAATAGTAAAGCTCTCTGTCTGTGGTTGGCTGTCTCACTCTGCTCATTCCTTCTCTGTCTTATACAGTGTTGCACCCTGCCCTGAGATTTCCAATCTGCTATTATAAAAACAGCCAGAGTGTGTATTCACAGGCTTTTCAAAGGCCTTTTTTTTTTAACGTGTGTGCTCTTTTGAACGAGGCAGAGCAAACACAAGGGGCCATCGTCAGTGGCTTTTTGTGTTGAAACTCTCACCTCACCCCAGGCTGTTGACTAATTGGAAAAAGTCGACCGTCGCCCTCATCACTGCTGCAGGTTTTTTTAACGATATCATAAGGAGTGAGACACACATTCTCACACCTACACACATGAACACATCCTCATCGATTGGCAGAATTTAATCACTCCATGACATGAGTAAAACAAACACACATATTGTACATACATACCGCATATTCATCATCCTCTAAGGGAGTGACACACTGCCACAGGCATGGGAGAAGAAAACAACATGCACTCTGTGCTTCCTTTACCATTGCCCTTCTCTGTTACTCAGTCAGGAGTTCAATGATCATCATTTTTCATTTTCCAGTAATCGTAACCTCCCCAGTGTGTGGCCTTCTGTTCAACAATAACTCGATATTTGAAGGAAATCTCCATCAGGATGAAAATAAGGGACTATTTCTTTGACATGCATATTCATGAAGTTGAAGCGTCCACACTTGGGTGGACATACAGGTGGTATGGCAATGCTAACGACTAGTACTAATGTATATTACACTCCTATGGTGTTCCACAGGGTTCAATACTTGTTCCACTCCTTTTTTAAATTATACATGCTTCCACTCAGCCAAATTATACAAATCACAATTTAAATTCTAGCTATGCAGATGACACACAACTGTACACGGTTATCCAAACAGCTAATTTTTGTTAAATCTCATCTGTGTCCTTGCTTTTATCGAATCTTACTGACAGTTTATGTTGATTTCAGTTCATTTTATTTAGAACTGGTACACGAGCTCACAGAGGAATCTCTGAAATATATTTTTTATATGAATAAATGATTTAGAAACATTTAACAAAATACTACAACATTTGAGATGAGATGACAAGGATGTGATTTAATTTGTGTTTTCAATTGAATGTATACTACATGAGCTAAAATGTTTGAGACTGAAACTGTACAAACAGGATAGAAGAGAAATGGATTTAAATAAATTTGTATTGTATAATTGCATTGTATGTTTGAATATTTTCTGAGGTGGTATGCAGTGTTTTGAGAAACACTGATCTACTGTTTTTTTATATATCTAGTGTTTTGTTTGCCATCTTTTAGCACTTTGAGCTCCATTTTATGTGTGAAAGGTGCAATATAAATAAAGTTTATTATCATCATCATCATTATTAATGTTGTTGCTGTTATTTTTACCATGATTAAGACAATATACTTCTCTTTATACATCTTTTTTGTGTTCGTCCTGAGAGTAAAATATTGGGAACAGCCATGTAGGCAGACGGAGATAAACTTTGAGTGAAAGGGGGAAATCAGAATCAAATTAAAACATCAGAGAATATGCTAAGAGAGCTTCTCTCTAAGCATTTGCATGCGCTCCACTGGCTTCATGCCTGTGGTTTGAATGAAAATCAGACAGGAATTGCTTGAGGAGTCTATTATGAAGCAGACATGGTGGATGTCGTACAGTAGTAAGTGAGCAGACCCACTGTACTTTCTGAAGGCTGCAGTACAGGCTTACATACAGCGTGGGGGAATATTGTGTGTGTGTGTGTGTGTGTGTGTGTGAGTTGTGGTGCCCTAGCCACCGTTTACATTCAATAAAAAAAGAATTCCTCATATTTAGTCGAGCCGACCCGTTTCCATGGTTACTGGCCAGGGGTTTTCATTCTTGATTCACTTCCTCACCCTGAGCTCTCTTTTCATAGACCTCACTCTATTTTCCCCCTCCTCCCTCCCTCCCTCCTTCGCTTGACATTACTACATTTAACTCCAGTTTCTCCTCACGTGGTTTCTTTCTCCTCTTTGAGAACATTTGTGCTCCTCCTGTTTCCTGCTCAGTGCCACCCCTGCGTTTATGCCGCCCCCACAAAACCTTGCTCTCTCTCTCTCTCTCTCTCTCAATGAAATCCAGACATGCACAATGTACTCTCGCTCTGAGTCTAAAGAAAACAACTCCTGGCTGTAGCTAGGCAACTCCAAATATGAGTCATCTCGCTGCCGCACCCATCATCAACTGATCACCCCCCCTCACACACACACACACACAGAGCTTCAGAGCTACTTTATTAAGTGTAAGTATTCAAACTGTGTGGCCATGGTGGTTCACGCTGTGTGACGGTGGTGGTTCATCTAATGCCTTACCACACTCTCCCAAGCTAGCGTTGAGGTAGACGTGGAGAGAGAGCCCTTTACAAGCGAGACACTGTGAGAAAATTACCGATCCGGCCTCGGTTGATAACATCATGACCACAATGTGATGACTGATCACAGCCTGGCAGAGTCACTTACTGTCAGATGGTGGACTTGGCAGCAAACAAACTCTTCTCTGGATGCTTGGCTAAGTACAGTAGTTCACAGTTAATATCAGTAAAGCAGTGTTTTTTTTTAATAAATACACAGAGCATTTATAGCTTTTTAAACTTTTATAAGATACATTTATGCTCAGGCCAGATGGCAGCTGGGAAAGAGATTTCACTTCTGGTAAAGTTTAAAACAAGTAAACAATGAAATGCAAATAAATGTTAATGACATGCAGGAGGTAAATGAATCTTCCAACTGACTTCTTGTGTGACTCTTTTCTGTCAGTCAGATGATTCAGAGAGACGAAACAGAGAGAAGAGTTTATCTGAAAGGAGGGCAAAGGTCAAATGATGTCAGGATGTGTCAGCGCTACAAAGCCACATACGTATTTGAGTAAATACATTTCTAAATGTGTTTATTATTATTATTTATTGTGGTAAATAAATAAACAGAGGGAAAATAAGTTATTTTCAAGATTTATTGAATAACATGTGTGTGTGTGTCTTTTAGAAAATCCGTCTCTGTTGTTGCTAAGCGTGTAAGTTTAAAATAATTCTTAGAAATGATGTTTTGACAGACATAAATATGCATAGATAAGTCTACATACATTTATCAGTGCATATAAAAAAATAATCAATTGCTGACTTAGTGCAGTGCAGTGCTGCTGCCCTCTAGTGGGACAAAAAGTAATAGTACATGAGGTTTTTCCAATGGAAGTAAAAGTACAGAATAAATATCAGTCTCTCTATATATCTTTATGTATATGCAAGGTGTATATAGTGTTATTTTATATTAATATTTGTTTATTTTCATGACTTTTTCCTGTATGTGTTGTATCTTTAGCTGCTGTGATCGTGATTTAAACCTAAATAATATAAAATAATACTTCTTTTTTTATAGAAATAAGAAATAGAACTACAAATAGAGATAAAAAAAAACAACAACAACAACTATGTACAATTAAATTAGGCTGAGCTCAAGACAGTGCTTTTGTTTGGGTGACGTTGGTTACTACCTAGTCATGTGAAAAATAATGCAGACTCTCTGCATTCGTCCACAACCAAGACAACCTTAAAGAGAAGCATTTACAATCATAATTCCCCAGAGTGGGATCAGTAAACACTGTATTATTAGATTGCTAGCACTGATGTATCATTGGTTACGTCATATTTTACTGTTACTGAGGGACTGTGAGATGATTCATGAGAAGAAAAGGTTTTATTACACACGTTTATGGTCATCTTTTACTCTTATCTCTAAGCTTTGTGTGCAACATTTTATAATTTTAGCAGCTATTTAAATGAGGGTGAATCTGCTGCCACCTCACTGACATGTGACAATGACACAGTGTAGTGTAAACTAAAGTGTTTAGTAAGAGTTTTGTAAGATGAACGAACATGTTTCTTTATATCTGTCAAATAAATCCAGTGCATTAAAAAGTTAAATATTTCCCTGTGCAGAAAGTAGCAGAGAATGTAAATACTCAAAGTACAAGTACCTCAAAATTGCAGTACTTGAAACCTCAGAACATAAAAACCAACGTTTACCTACTGAGCATGCGCCACCTGAGTAATTAAGGCCAATTAGTGCGCAGGTGTGTTGGCAGGAGTGTATAAAAACCCTGCTGCCGTTCACTCTGTCCCAGTGATTAGATGCGCACAGAGGAACTCTGACTTGAAATGCATTTGAAACAAAAAGGATACAGTGTCCTTCTCATTTTCACCATCACAACAGTAACTTTACCTTCAGTGGGCTGGTGTGAGCCCACAGTCTATCCCACTCAAACAAGCTCTCATGTCGGGAACCGCGTTTCAACGACGCGAGGCCTGACTCATCCCCGCAGACAACGGCTACAGCTCGGCCAAAGGCGGGCGGGAGAGCACGGGGGAAACCTCCCATACTTTCACTACCTGGAAAACAGAGACGGGGCAAGGATTAAAACCTCTGCAGAGAAACCAGGACTCGGACCCAGAATGGCGTCTACTGCAAAAAGCTTCCCAAACCGTGACAAACCGAAAGAAACCAGAGGGGAGCGGATGTATGCCAGCCTTAACCCTCCAAATGAAGACTGCAGCGAGGGGAGAATTAAGCCTGTCATCCACGGCAAGTTTTATATTCCCGGTCAGCTTGAAGCAAACATCCCTAATGTGGGCTACCAGTCAGACTCTGCTGTTCCAGGTAAAGCTACCTGAGTTATTCCAGGAGTTCTTCCTCTACTACAAACAACAAATAGAGCACTACTTGTGCAGAAATTGGATATAATATACACAATATAACTCATTTTTCCTGAATTTATAACCACCTGAGAATAAAAATCATGTTTTTGTGTTACATGAGAGAGGCGACGGCTCTCTGTAGGGCCTTTCTTCATACCTAAGCGGTAGTGGCTGTGAAGTGAACTGCAGTTTCCTCAAACGTCCACTTGAGGCTGGCTCCAGAAGTGAGTCAGTCTCCATAAGTCCCCATGTTCAAATGTCACAACTTCACAGCAGAAATAAACATGTTTACAGCCTGGTACAAAAAACAGTTTTGGTCTCTGTAGCTAATTTCCCCGTTCATGACAACTGTACTGAGGGTGAATTTATATACAACTCACCTGTTCAGATTATATTAAGGCTTAAAGTTATGCAGCATTAACAGTGTGGACGCTTTGATTGACAGCTGAGTGCCGTTACAGGCCACCTCAGGTCCACAGACGATCCACGTCTTTGCATATTTTTAGGTTAGCCGGGAGGCGGCAGAGACAGCTCCCAGAGCTACAACACACTGAGCTTCACATTCAGAAACCTGTGGGTGACATCACAGATATTATGTCTATTCTTTATACTGAGAATCTATCTATGGCTGGACCACAGGAGAGAGGGGGGGAACAAGGGAATTGCAGTTTGCAACTACACCACTAGATGCCACTAAATCCTTCACGCTGGACCTTAAAGTGGGGTAGAAGAATGTGGATCTAAATTTAAGGCTCGAACACAAAATACACGTAAAACTATCATATCCTCAATTTATTTACACAAATGGCATCTACACTTCTTCTTGCATAAGTCACATCTTCCTGTTTTAAATGTGTTGATTAGTCCTGCGTGACTAAAAGTTAATCTGGATATTAATCGCCTCCTCTTTCCTGCTTCTTCTTGTGCTTTCTCATTTCTCTGACTTTTCTCTGACCTCTTATGAAACCATCACACCGTCTTCTCTTCTTGTTTGAAGCTCAAAGCCTCAAAATGATTCTCTGGATCTGTTGATGCAGTTCTTTTTTTATCTGTCTTTATTGTTTATGAAGACAAAAATAACTCGTCATCTTGTTCTGTCCATCCAGAGCTTTTGTTTCCGTCCTCTCCGTGTCCAGCACATCTTTAATGTGTCCTGTATACATCCTGATCTCGACTATGACCCTGCAAACTAACCCAGTAATTAAGTAAACGCTGTGCTCTTGTAGCGTTTCTCCCATTTCCGACCTGTAACGGTCATATTGTTGGTTCCTGTTTATTACTGTGCGTGTGTGTTTTGCATACTTTGTAGTACATTAGCATAAGACTGCATATTTAACAGGCTGGTTTTGGAGCTGGTAATACAGTGCCCTTGTAGCGTGAGGTTCTCGTGTGTCACAGGTTGTCAGTTTCCAGTAAGCTGGCAGAAATGTGAAGGAAATCTTAATAAATATGGTAATAAATATGACTTTCAGCTTATTTATTTTGGCCTTGACACAGTTGCGCAACATGTTGAGGTAAATATTAGACAGCTGACAGTATGCCACAACGAAATGTTATCCAGTGGGTGGAAACTTTCATCAAAACAAATTAGCATATTCTTTCACTTACAGAGAGTGTGTGTGCTGAGTAAAGATGAAAAATGTATATTTCTGAATCAGTGATTCTTTTGCTGAGAGACCCAACTATTCCCTCATGTTCCACCAAAACACAGACACTAACGCTGTATCCTTCGTGAACTCCGAGGTGGTTTGTTTTTGTTTACCAGGCCGGGAGAGGATCGGAGGTCAGCGGGTCAGTGGCTCAGAGGAGAGCTGGCAGAGGCTGCATCCTGTGGTCGAGTGTGGAGACGACGCCATGACCCTCACGGTCAGGAGGAGACGAGCTGTACAGCTGCTGCTGGACCGGGGTGAGGCTACAGTACTGCCTTTACAAACAGTCCAACTTTACGTCCGGGACGGTGACGTTAGTATACGTGGGTTGAATATGGAGCTACGCTACACGGTATAAATGCAGTGGGTGTCCTCCGTCTTTTAGTTTAGAGTTTAGACTTTATATCTACTTTCTAAAGTGTTCTTTCCTTGTGTGGGAGTGCATTAATCTGTCATTTCTTCATCGCTTTTTCTTCATGACTTAAAGTTTTTGTTTTGGTGTCTCTTTGCGTCTCAGTGAATGAGTCATCCGTGCCCCTGTCCCAGCTGCCACCTCAGTGTGGCTACTCTGTTCAGACAACATGGAGAGACCTCAGTCTGATGGCTCAGTATGATGCCTGCCATGTCACACAGGAGGTATGAGAGCCGTACAATCCATTTTTTTGGGGCCAATCAGCCAGTGCCTGCACCGAGTTTATGCACATTTTGAGTGGAGAATCTCATAAAAGCGGTCTTAGTTATTTTCCCTTGTTCCTCATGTGAATGACTGCTCCCTTTCTTTTTTTAGTAACAGAGTTAAGATGAATCATTTCAACTGGAATGACTCTCTACACTCTTATGTCATCTCAACAAGACGGTTACGGGGCTTTCACGGATCGTTGACTCATGTTTAATTTTAATTCGAAGAGAAAAGCTTGTTTCTTAATTATAGACATGTCTTCCGTAATAGATGTGAAATGTTTTAGCCTGTGACAGTAATGCTGTTTTTAAAAAAAACGCGCGTTCAGGGTGACAGCTATGTGTTGCCTCTGCTGTGGAGGGGCACTCCAGTGAAGATGTCCTGCCCGGCCTCTCTGGTCCAGCCTCAGGCCGTAAGTCCACCATCCTCACCTTCCCCACCGTCCCTCTGCTGCTCACCGTATGGTATGACTGTCACAGTACAGGGATTGTCCACAGAGGAGCTGAAGATAAACGGTAACCCAAAACTCTTTTCCTTCTATAAACACTATCTGTATTTACTTTTTCAGAGAAATAAGATGGTAGTTTTTCTTCCTTCTCACTACAGTCAGAGGAGAATGGACGCCCTTGGTGGTGTTGGCTGAGCGGTGTGGTTACACTCTGGACAGACGAGATGCAGACATTGTAATCGCTGCTCCGTTCATTGCGTGTGGCGTCACAGTAAAGGTGAAGACGCTGTACGGAAAGTGCACACAGCTATTTGTTTTTATCCCCACAGTGCATTTATCCTTAAATCTATAGAGCTGGTGTCACATAATATCAGTCGTTTAGCTGACGCTTTTATCCAAAGCGACTTACAAAAAGGGGAACAGTGTGACAAGGACCTGTTAGTACAGCAACAAGTACTAGATTTATCATGTCCAGCTGTTGGCAGTGTTGGAGAGGAGGTGCTCTCTGAAGAGCTGGGTCTTTTTGAAGGTAAAGAGGGACACACCTGATCCGGTAGGAACTGGTAGGACGTTCCACCAACAGACAATCAAATAAATAAAAATCTTGTTGTATTTATGTCAAATTTAAAAACTTGTTGTTGAATGAACAAAGTATCTGAGAGTCAAAATATCTCCACGAATCTGAAATAAATAGAACCCTTAATAAAAAAGCAATAAATTAAATAAGTCAATCACAAAATTAAAATGATAAAAAATGAAGAAAATTAACTATAAATACAAAATGCTTAGAAATATTAGATGTAGACACGTGTGCTCATAAAGGATGTTTAACTCTCCAGGAGTGAAGGACTAAAAGTCAAAGCATTAAGTCGAAGAAAGAAAGAGGATTTAAAAACACAGTCTGGCCTTGTTGGAGGTTACTGAATGAATGAATAAATGTATGAAATGACCTCCACACCTTTCCTCATTCAGCTGCTAAACACAGATTGTTTCCTTCGTTAGCCTGACTTGAATACATCCTCGTCTGTTTGCAGCAGTTCATGCAGAGTTCAGCCATCAGCTATTCACTGCGGAGTGTAACTTTATATACGTGGTTATTTTCTACACAGTCTCACACAGAAAACCTCTGATCTTCTTCTTTCAGGGTGGAAAACACACACTTTCTCTTCAAATAGGAGAGAAGACCTTCACACTGGCCTGTCCTCTCTCTCCCACTGAAGAACTCCCACAAACCCAGCAGCCTTCGGTCAGCAGCCTTCATCTTCTAACCACGGGGTCAACACCAGAATCTCTGGAGCCGTTTCCATGGGTGCCACCTTTCTACCTAGCCCCACCTTACTATCCCCACCCTACATATCACCACCAGTATCCTAGTCCGGATGGACACGATGCATATAACCCCCCTACTCCCTCATCTTCAACTCCTGACCCTACATCTGGTCCACAGCCTCTCCCTCCTCTTGATTCCCAGCCAGACTACTCCCACCAGATTCCCATTAGGGAGTCTTACAATCATTTCGGTGTCCGCAGTTCTCTGTCATCTACAGAAGATCTAGAGGATTCAAGTCTGTATCCAGACGTGCAACAAAAGCAGGAAACTCCTGTCTTGGGTCTCTCTGAGGAGCGCGGTGCTACACGTTCTCCCTCCTCAGATACAGGCTTTCTGAGTCAAAGTGAAGCACCTCCTCTCCAGCCTCTGAGCCATGCCTTCAATCAATACTATCACTACTACCATCATCCTAAAATCCCCCATCCTGACCCACCTCAAGACCGAGGTCCAGGTCCCAAGCTTCCGTCTTTAACTAATCCACATAACCCTGAACTTCTAGTGTTTCCCCCCAGCGTCCAACAGTCTGAAGCTCTCAGACGATTTAACTCAGACCAGTTCCTTCAGCCGGTGTCCGAGGCTGCCCCTCATCCTTACACCCTTCCAACAAGTGCACCATATACACCTAATCCTTCACAAGCCTATCCATACCGCTACTTCTCTTACTTTCCGTATTTTGCTAGGGGCGAGGCCAAAAGATCAGCTCGTCTCAATCCCGACACGACAGCCAAAACAAATTTCTTCGATTATCTAAACACAAAGTCGAGCACCTTGGTTCATCCGCTTCCTCAAACATCAGAAGTTCATGACGAACACATCTTAAATCCTTTCATGGATCAGCCAAACTCAGATAAAATTAACTTTGAGAAAAATAGCAAACATCCACTTGTGTTGGATGATGATGATGAAGTAAAGGCAGAGCTGGAGCCTCCAGATGTAGTTTCAGTTCCTCTTCCTGAACAGTCCTCTTTCCTCACTCCAACACCCAACCATAATTTTCCTCCTTATCCATACTACTACTACCACCACCCTTATTATAACTACTATCAGATGTATTATAGACCTGAGCGTTTACTCAGCACTGACAATCCTGTGTCTCCAACTTCATCCAAAGAAGCTTTAGATTCTCTGCTTCGAGCACCTTCCTCCCCACCGCAGCATCCGTCCTCCTATCACAAACCTCAAACCACTACTCCACCAACAACGTCATCGATGTATGATGTTCACCACGGCCCCCTACATCCTTATTACCACCTCTACAACCAACCTAAAGTGCCGACAGACGACCAGGTAGCACATCCTGCCGGGTACGAACTCTAAATCTGAATCTCAGCTTCCAACAGAGTCTGATTACAGCGAGATGGGTCGGCTGGTTCAGGCTGCTGAGGCAGGATATCCCAGCATGCCTCAGTCAAGTGCCTTTCATAGCCTTTACTCTCATTATCTCACTTGGCAACATCCATATCCTAATGGAGAGGATGCAGACAAGAGGCCGGATGATGAAATGGAAGGTAAATTGTAGCCAGAAGTAGCTTTCAGGGTTATGTCTTGACTGCAGATCACCACAAGGGGGCAGAACGTTACTCAGTCCTGACGGGCTTCCTGTTGTCTGAGCTCACCAAACCATGTTACCACGATGAAACCTCAGTAAGAATCGAGCACCTGGTTGTGGTTAAAACAAGGCACCTGTGTGGAATATAGTCTTTCATCTGTCACGCTGCTGACTCGAACTGTTCAAGTATAACTATCTCTTCTCTTTGTTTACTCACTGCACTCAGATCACCTCGAGGCTAACCTTTACACTCCCTCTGCCTCACCCTGTGGCCTCGGCCGTGTGTCAGACTTCGACTGCAGCTTGTCTTCGGGCTGCTGTTCGTACTCTGTGAAGGGTGAGTCAACACATGTCGGACAATTGGATGATTGACATGTGGGCCAACACCCAAAGTGACTGAATGGTAATAGTTTGATGTTTGGCTTTACTTTGTGTGTGTTTCAACAGACTGCACAATGGGACAGTATTTAATGTTTGTGGTGCCCGACTCTGTGACGGAGCCCACAGTGGCCCCCACTGCTCAACCATCTGAGGTCAATAATGTGTCCTGCACACTGCAGAGGCTGACCTCTGACCCTGACATCTATACCGTCCCTCTGGATGGCTGTGGAGTAAACAAACACGTAAGGCACGCTTGAACTCTATATACACACCATGTGATGTGATGTAGGGCTCCAAAAAGAGAGGTATGTATCATGTATGTTTTTGGACCAGTTTCTCTGATATGACATCTTTGTTAGGTGTTTGGTCAGACAGCGGTTCATCTGTTGGAAGTCCATGGCATCTATTCTCTTCAACAAGACCACAGCTCTGTGCAGGAGAAGTCTCCAGTCAGGTCTGACACTGCTGTTTAGATGAAACCTTTTATTGAATGTGTTACGCTATGAAGTGGAGCACTTGCATTACAACCGGCCTTGTCGCTGTTAAGTTGACAGGCTTTTGGTTAGCCGTCAGCTATGTGAAGTTTGTTGTGTGGTGCTATTTATTTATACAGCTTTTTATTTAATTGTTTTTAATAAAATGTTTGTCCAAGGACTTCTAGAAATCATCTACAGTCAGTAGTCTGCTGGTGCAATCAGTAAAACGAAGAAATATTTCTGATCAGCATTTTTTCTCCTTTTTTTTTAAACATTACAGGAATTTTTAAAGCTTCCCACGTGGCGTTTTGCAATAGTTAATGTTCTGCCTACATTTCAACATGTGCTTATTTTAGTTTCAGTTCGTAGAATTGGAGCCACAAACCCACAATGGAGCAGAAATAAATTTTAAAGTCACTTCTACCGGTACAGTTAAATGGAGCAGGTGCCTGCAATTATCCCAGAATAACAACTGTCAGCTAGCTACATACAAGTTACTAATTTCACACAAATTGGATACGTTTGTTGGGAAGTGAAAAGCAGAAATGAGCGTTGGCGGATTCTGAAATGATTTGCACCGTCGTCATTCAGGAAACGCCACTTCAATCATTTGACGACAGTGAGATAAAATATGCAACAAAAAAATATGACACATTAAATTATGACTGTGTGTTGGCATGTTGCATTAGTTTCCGTGGCAATATGCACGTCAGCTGCCCGTGTTGGTCCTCAGGTTGATGGTGGAATGTAGTTCCTCCCCGGGTTCTTCAGGTGAGGTGAGGCTCTATATGATGGATCAACCTCCTCCACCTCCCGTTCAGTCTACACCAGCCACGGTCAGGGTGCAACTGAGAATTGCCACAGGTTATTCTGCCTTTTTTTTTTTATCTGATCCTCCAAAATCACCAACTTGGCGTCAGAATATCGAATATTACAGTTCTCTCGTCCTCGTAGATGAGTCCTTCACCAGCTTCCACCCTGAGGCTCACCTGCCTCTCAGCTTCATGCGAGGCAGACCGGTTTACGTGGAGGTAAGCCTGCTGGACCCTCCAGAGCCTGAGCTGGTGCTGCTGGTTCACTCCTGCCTGGCTTACACTCAAGCTCCATATATCAGCCGGATGCTCGTTTATGATGGGTACGTTTGTAAGAGGGAAAGGATGGAAGGGAAATTAATGAACTTCAACATTAATTAAATGTGAATTATTTGAACTGTGATCAGTCTCTGCATCTTTGGGATGATTATTTGACATCAGTATAATCTTTTCACAATATTAAGACACAGACCAATGTTGATCTAAGGTGTAACCGCTGATCCACACTTTACTTTTTGTTGGGTGTAAACAATCTTGCCCCATTTTCATAAATCCAAATAAGCAAATTATGTTTTTTTTTTTTGCACACACACACTGTGTAACACACTTATAACCGTCCTTTCACCATTGTTTGCTGTACAGCTGTCCCAGCCGGGGTGATTCACAGCTACTTCCTACCCCACGCTCCAACAACGCCCACCACATCCGGAGGATCATAATCACCACTTTCCTGTCTCTGCCCTCAGAAAGTCCCGCCTACACGGCTAACAGAGGATACTCTCACCTGGAAAACCCAGAGGTGCCGCCCACTTAACAAACATTCCCATACACGTCTATTCTGGTCTTTTAAAGTGATTCATAACGTGGTGCTTTCAAGTTCAGGCTGCTTTAAAACTCAACACAATAAAGACTATCTAGAATGGAGGCTAAGTGCAGCTAGGATTACTGTAATTATGTAGTAAAACTACTGTTGTCATTTTTCTGTTCGCCCTTCAGGTCTTCTTCTTGTGTTTGACGGAAGTGTGCTCTGCTGCAGACGGTGGCTGCACCGTGGGCTGCATCGACAGTAAGTTTAACACAGTGGAAACATAAAGGAGGATGTGAGGAGTGGGCCAGTCCCCTTAGATATTTATTTAAATATATTCCCTATAATCCTACAGCCAACAATTTTCTACACAAATGCTGCACAGATGGATTCCTTTTGATGGACTACATGAAGTCTGTGGAGGGTTAAACCTGGGCCTGGTTGTAGATCCGTGAAGACGTTTCACCTCTCATCCAAGAGCTTTCTTCAGTTCTGACTATTGTTGGTGGTTTGAAAGAGGAGTGAAGGAGGTTATCTATGTAAAAGAAACCGTTCCCTCAACAAAGGAAGCCTCAGACACCACTTATCCCCCACCTACAACGCCTTCCTTTCATCCCGTCCCAGGAGGCCGAACAGCAATCCACACTTGGCCTCGTGACTCCAACGACCATCGTCCACACCGGAGCTCAGATGTTAACGACGGTTGTTAAGGTCACCTGAGCTGTGGTGAACCCAAACGACTGTTGTTCGTACCAGACCTCAGGTGACCGTAACAACACTGACGACTGTCGTCACAACAATAACGAGCACTAACGAACCTCCAATTGGAAACTATGGCCTGGTCTGCACTCTGATCTCCCCACCAGTCAGAACTGAAGAAACCACTTGAACCATGTCCAGATTGAACCCTTCTTGCAGATGGACTAAATATATGGCGGCTACATAATATTCCATCCCAATTAAATCATTATATTTCAGTGTAACAAAACATTTATTTCTTTTCCCCTCACAGGTCCCAGCGGTGACGTGTGATCAGTGTAATAAAGACACTTTTACACAACTGCACTCTGCTTTGTTTTATGGAAATAAAAAGGACACAAGTCTTAGTGAAGAAGAGGGAAAAGCCCTCTGTGAAATATTTATTTAAAAAAAACTTAACTTCAAAACAATATAGTGCAATGCAGTAATAAGTAGTACAGTGTACAGAGAAATAAGTGATATACAGCATTCAGGTTTCTTTCTAAACAGGACGCTTATTAAACTTCTGTTTGGTCAGAGAAGCTCTTGGCAGGAATGAAAACGTTTTTAACGTAATGGCCAAAAAATGGCGATCTGTTTCCCCTCAAACCGGCGTTTACAGGAACAGAACCTGAATACTGAGGGAAAACCTGCAGGACATTTCTACAAGAAAACAGCTGTAATGCTGTCATTTACCTTTTTTAACCTCTAAATGAAAGCTTATGAAATGGCTAAAATGATCCCTTTTGTGTTTTATACATAAAGTTGGACATACACTTTAATATTTTGCACTGGCTCAGAGTATTTAACTCCATTTCACATGCTGCAACAGACCAAAACAAGAGCTACTGTCATTATGGTGCAACATATCTGTTCAAACGTGTAACGTGTAACGTGTGTGTGTTTATTAAATGGATGTGTTGTTCTCATCCTCAGATTACTTATCGCGTGCCTACAATGATGTACAGGCCTGTCAGCACACGCTGTCTAGCTGTGACAGTTTCTAGTCGGATGAATAATGGCTAATTAAAAGTGACATCCATTTCACCAGGAGGTGCTGCATGATTATTTTAGAAGAAGAAAAGACAATAAAACATTGTCAGCTCTGAACAAAGTTTCCCTTCTTTGTAATGGATCAAATTATTAACAATTTAACACTAGTTCAGTTCAAAAACTAGCATGATCAGTAGTTCACACACAGAGGGAAAGAAAACCTGTAAACTTTTATTTGCTGATCGAGCCTCGGTTGCAGCGATTGGACCGAATCCACTTCTCAGTACACGTTGGAATAGTACGCGGTCATCTCCTGGTGGTTTCTCTTGATCTGTTTCAGGAGGATGGTGGTACAAACCAGGGCAGTAATCTGTCATGCACACACAGAAGGAGGAGGGGTGGGCGTAAAGAGCAGTGATGGAACAAAGGTGTGCGGTGAGCAGCCTGCCTCCTTATCCCCTCCAGTAAAGACCCACAGCCACAGAATGAGTGTGATAGAAGCTGCACTACCAAGCTTCTGCTACTCGTGCACACAACCGCATGACGAAAGGTTAAATGAACAATTGGACACTGAAAGGAAAAATCCAACCTTGGATATGCTTTATTAAATATTAACAAAATCCCAGAAGCAGCTTCTTTCACTGTTACAGCAAACAAACCTCAATTTACCGTTAAACTTAGTGGACACATCAGAATTTGGTCAATAATCTGTGGAGATAAAAACTAAAATTGCGCCTTTAGGATGGATTTTTCCTTAAAGGTTGAAGACACCCTGCAGTTACCATGCTGTGAAGAGCTGAACATGAAAAATGCAGACACCATGACCGACAAGAGTGAAAACTGACAAGCACTCACTAAGCCTGAACCGTGGGGATGTTGGCTACAGTGAGAGGGGTGAAGACGATGGGTTCCTGATCAAGTTGTGGGTAGGAGGTGGAGGCAAACTCGTGTTGGGATGGTTGAGGGTTAACCAGGTTAGTGGGGTGAGTCAGGATGATGTACTGTGGAGATGAGGCGGACTGACGGAGCTTTCTACTGAGGGTTGTGCTGCAAATCAGAGCTATGATCTTTGCAAAACAATGATTGGGAAAGTTAAAGAGTGAAGGGAAAAAAGGGGGTGGGAGTATTGATTAAGAGAGACAGAGGGGTGCAGAGTGATTAGAACATGGCCATCATATTTATGAACAACAACAGCAAAAGACACAACTATGCTCGTCACACTTCCTTCCCCCAAAAGCCACATTGGTTAGTCTGTAGGGGAAGAGTTATGGTTCAGACAGCTCAGAATATGTTTTCATTCATAACCAGACTGAGAGTCTACAGCGATGCTGGCAGCTACCTGGGCCCGATTCAGACCAAATCCGGCGCTGCGGTGAAAACACGTTTTTCTGTTCATTTGAATAGGGGGGTAATGTGTTTGGACCGCGGCTACGCAGGCCACACAAGGTGCCCGGAAAGAAGTAGAAGGAGTGGGTGATGCTTTTGGGAAAAACTCGCTGTGAAATTGGGTACAGATATTTATGGTTATGGTAAGATGATCCCCTGACTTTGTCCTCTCAAGCGCTCGACAAGTTGACATTTTGGGCTCAATTTGTCCCAATACTTTAGTTTGTGAACAATCTGAAAAACTAAGATGCTAGTTAGTGTCTTTATTCTCATCAGCTGTTCTTTGAGTTTAATGGTAATAAGCACATGCTATATATAAAAAAACAAACAAAACAAAATAATGAAATGTTTGTACGTAATGCCTGATTATCATCTCCTCCAGGTGCTTTTCAAATATAACTATAACTCCCTCTGTTCCTGCAGGCCATCTCATCTGCTTTGTCTACGAGCCAGTCGAGGCACAACAAAGCAAATGACCCATATATTTGTTTGGTAAATTATCTTGGAAAATCTTGCTGAAACATTGACTTCATTCATTCACTGTGGCCATGTGAAAAAAAATTAATTTGCCTACCAAAAGAGCTCCAGTTCCAATGAAGAGGCCCAACACCATCGATGCTTTGCTGTCGAAGACGTTTTCAATGATTCCAGGACAAGCCTGTGGAAGTACCAAGACAGGAGACACTGTTAACACCCTACCTACCAACTTACAGCAGTTTAAAGCTCCATCCAAGCTTCCATTTCTTAGCACCAACTTACAGGCATTGCAAGGCCGAAGAACCCGTCTGGTTTGGGGCAGGTATCTTGAACCATCTCGATAAACTTGATTCCTGTCGCTCCACAGCAATGAAGCTACAGAGGAGAGAGAGATGAAAGGGAGATTAAGATCACTCAAAGAAGAATTAAACCAGAAAACTGCATTTCCTGTGGAAAATGTGGTGTGGGTGCCTTCTGCTGAAACGCCTCATGCAAAAATGTAAAATGAACTGAACAGTAGAAGAGTGTGAAATGTTGAAAAAAGTCTTAGGAAGGCGTTTGTACTCACTGATTTGTGGATGAATGTGAGAGTGGCACCGACGACCGGGTCGCCGCTGTTCGCATACAGAATATACATGCTGGCGTAGAACTCCCCGATGTTCTGCCCAACCTTTAATGGCAAAGATTAAAACACATTGTGGTCATAAATACAGTATGTAGGCTATTTACGGATTTATTTATTCTATTTTTCCATCATCATATTTCCCTCTCACCGCTTTCCTGTTGGTATAAGCGAGCACTCCAACAGCAATTTCAGTTATAGCAAGAATGGTCAGAAGGATGGAGAACTGGAAGGGAAAAACACATGAACCTAATTACACCTTAATAAACAGGTTAATAAACTGAAACAATCATACTTAGCAATATTTTTACTTTCTTTTATGAAGATCGGTGTCTATCTAAAAAAATGTCTGGTCACATGTAATTATTTATTTCAGTGGCCACTGAGGCATATAACTGAGGCTGATACACTTTATAAAACACGTACAGACAAGCAGGGAGTCTCAGTGAAATGAGTCACAACAACGTCTGCCTTGTATTTTTTTTTTTTTAGCTGGCTTGAGCCTGAAATCAGTGTCATTCTCACAAAAACAGTGTTGCAATTTATTTCTGCGAAAATCCCTTTTAGTTTGAATGAGTTAGTTTTCAACTGTGTCACAATCTGTTTTCTTCCTGCAGCACACAGGCCCTTTCTCAGCCTTTGTGCTATGTAACAGTTAAAGAATGCCTCTGAACTTTCCCACAGGGACACTGACACGAGGCCATGAAGTGAAACTAGAAAATGCCGTGAAAACAGGGAGAACAGAACAGAGGAAAACTGTGAAGGAGTTTTTTTTTTTGGAGGTAATCGCGCACACATTTTAACCAACGTGTGTCATGGCACCTGCAGAAAAGATGACCAAAGGCCAACAATGTTTCAAAGCGCTCTCCAGAGACAGAGCAATGAGTCTCTAAAGGATCTTTTTACATGCCAGCCTCGCTTCCATTAGTTCACCGCTCGCTTGCTGTGGGCGTTTTTGAAACTTAGACAGTTTCGACACTTTGTGATAAACTATCTGAGAAAACATTACTTTAATGTCAAGCGATAGAGCGATACCAAGAGAACTCCCTGCACCATGACAAGTTACTTATTTACAGCTGAATTTGCATTAATAACAGCTACACAAACAACACAAATGTGTCTTCAGTTGTGCAACTGCTCGTATCTGCCAATTAACTCTTAAAAGGTGCAGTGTGTAGGATTTAGTTGCATCTGGTGGTGAAGTTGCAGATTGCGCCCAACTGAATACCGTTCGCCTCACCCTCCCTTTTCAAGCATAAAAAGGATGAACTACAGTGGCTGTGAAACTTTGTAAAATACAAGGACATGTTTGTCACTTCTGGGCTACTGTAGTTCAACATGGCGGACTCTGTGGAAGAGGACCCGCTCGCTCTGTAGATATAAAAGGCTCATTCAAACATAATGATTTATATTTCCAGGTGATTATACACAAATGAAAACATAGTCGTGCATATTATATTCAATTTCTGTCAACAGATCACTGAAAAGAAACATGTTACCGGTTGTCTTTAAGTACTACCTAACAAAAATATTTATAGTCTGCCTGCTTTTTGTTTTTCTGAGTTCTTAATATGGTCTGTTGTTCTCTGTCTGTGGCTGACCGCCTTTTACCCACTTCTGCAGCACATATCTTACGCAAAGGTGAAAAAAAAAAAAAAAGTGTTTACAAGGAAGTTACTGTGTAGAGAGAGAAAACCGTCTCACCACTTGCAGAGAACATCTTTTCTCATTGCAGGCGCCGTAGTCTCCAAACACCACCACAATCAGCATCACCGCGCCCAGAGCTATCAGCACAATCACAGCTGGTGAAAAATTTAAAAAAAAAAGAGATAGAGAGAGAGATCCATGATTGAGTACGTACCAGAAACATACAAATATCTTCACATGTTCTGTGGGGAATGACGTGTGTACTGACCCATGACAAATGCGCTGGAGCCCTGAAGCTCGAAGAAACCTCTGGTGCTACCGCTGAACCTCAGCCACAGGCCGAGACCCAGAAAGACAAACCCCAGCAACTGCAAAACACAAGAGTCAAAATAAAACCACAGTCTGGATGCACAGCACACAAGCAACACTCACGGTAACAAGGTTTCACACACGTCAGTGCTCATCTGTAATGTGTGATATGTTTTCAATTCAAAAATCACAGACACACAGACAGAGTAAATTTCTTTTGATGTTTCTCGACTTTTGCAGTTCTCGCTTGTCTGTCGTGCACCAAACATTCAAGGCAAGCTGTGAATAAATCTGATCCTGAACAAACAAAGTGCAAAAATGTTCAGTGCAGAAACCAATGAGTGCAACTGTGTAAACAAAACAGCCAGCAAACAAGACACTAGACTGGACAGGTTTGTTCATTCCAAGTACTGTGAGTTGGCATTCATCAGAAACGAAACCTTCGAACAATGACGAACCAACTGTTGCAAAAAAAAAAAACTACTATTACTACTACTATACTACTCATACTATTTGTCTTTTTCTTATAAAAAATAAAGAAAACAAGTGAGAAAATGTTCTTTTATTTATGAATTCATTTATTTTTTTGACAGACTTACCGCAAAGATGACGTTGAAAAGGAAGAGGATATATTTACAGAGGAGTCCACATCCATCCAGAGCCATGATGACCAGCGGTTTATTGCTTCGTCCACTTAATGCTATTACAAACAGTGACAGATAAAAAAACACACACACATATGTGCGCACACATGTAAATTACGCATTTAGAAATTAGTAGTTTATAGTTTAAACGTTTTAACAGCGCCGTTTCTCTTTGAAGCATCACGTAACATTTTATATAAAACAACAAAAATCAACTGCAGGTGACATAAATACCTGTTTGCTCGTGCAGTCACTCTCCTCCGTCAGTTGGCACCAAGTTAAACCACAAACGGTGTTTTCCTCCTCAGCCCTGTCTGCTGCGTGCTGTGCTGTCTAATATCCGCCTATGACCCGCCCTCTTTGGCTCAGATCAGTCCTCTCATTGGCCGAGAGGCTTGACAGACACGGCGTCACGCCTATGAGCTGTGGCGCCGCGGTGGCTTGAGGAGGCGTTAAAGTCGGGGAGGGGAGAGCTGGTTGATCAAACCGTTAGAAGTGGAGAAATACTGAAACTTTAGGAAACGAAAGCTAAGAAGTGAAGGATGTTGGCAGCAAACAGACTCAATACAAGTCCTTGTTTGACTCTTTTAACTGATGTAACGACAATTCAGAGACTCATTTTTTAGCATATTTTCTGCTAAATTTCTGCATCTTGAATTCTTTACTGCAAAACACTGGTTACTTTACTTTGTACTCACTTATTACCCTAAATCAGTAAAGTCTAATTCAACCACTCTGTATACACATCACCTGTCACCATCACCATATCCTATTTATTTATTTATATAGCAGGTTCATGTCAATATACAGTCATACTGCTCAACCTTGTACCACAACACATATTTCTCTTGTACTTCTTTATCTTATTTTATTTATTGTAAGGTGTCCTTGGGTGACAGCAAGGCGCCTATGAAATAAAATGTATTATTATTATTATTATTATTATTATTATTATTATTATTATTATCCTTAGTGCTATTAATGCTGATCTGACTGGTTCCTCTCTAACAGATTACATTGCATATTGCATCATGTTCACCTGCATATGACAAATAAAATATATATATATATATATATATATATATATATATATATATATATATATATATATATATATATATATATGAACAAATGTGGCCAACAGTATGTCCCAAACTAAAGATATCTTAGAGATTTATTTTCCACCATGGCACTACTGGCTAAAAGTCCAAATGGGAGAACTGAGAAATCCTTTTAAATAAACTATCGGCTGTAACTTTATGACCGCTGACAGGTGACATAATTAACACTGATTATCTCATTAACATGGCACCTGGCAGTGAATATTTTGTCCTCAAAGTTCATGCACGTGAGAAACAGGAATTTTTTTTTCACTTGACCTTTTGAGTTTTTTGAGTTGACCTTTTTCCACAGCAGCCATTTTGACATGAAACAGAACACAGGTGTTACCAATATTACTAATGGAGGTTCAGTTCCCTTCAGGTCAACGTGCTCACTGTTAAGTCTCTGCTACACTAAATGGAACAGAACCTTAATTAGTAAAATTGGGAACACCTGCGCGGACCCGACTATTTCGTGTCAAAATGGCTGCTGTGAAAAAGGTTGATTGGGATGGCTAGACAACTGGATCAGAGCATCTCCGTAACTACAGCTCCTGTCCTGCAGCTGCAGTGATCAGTGCCTATCAAAGGTGATCCAAGCAGCACACAAGTCCGATCCATGGAGGCCGCACCTCACAATTACAGGACTTAAAGGATCACCTTCATAGGTCTACTCGAGTCCATGCCTCGACAGATCATGGCTGCTTTGGGAATGTTAAGGCTGATCTGTGTATATTTTCATGTTGGCAGCAAACAAACTGAATACAAGTCCTTGTTTGAATCTTTAAACTGGTATAACAGGAATTCATAGACAAATGTAGAGCCAAGAAATATCTTTTAATTATATTACACACAGCAGCTACTCACACATACACTCCCTCTTTATACATACTTTATACATGTGTTTGTTTTTATGCAATATTATTCATATTGTACTTTGGAGTGGACTATTACGATTTGGGTTTGGTTCCTCACATGCACTGTATATTAATTTGGAGTGGATATTTGATGTTTTTCTTCACTTTATATGCTTATAACTTCACCGCAGTGTGTACACATGCTGCCTACAGCTAGAAAGAGAAAGAGGACGGTTGGCATGCTGCACTGTTGTTGATGAAAACTAAAAGAAAACTAGAGAAAAAAAAAACAGAATTAGGACGTTTTTTATTCTTGTACACAGGAAATGGCTGTATCATCACAGACACAAACAAGCACACGCGCATTTAAACAGGATGCAGCGCAGCCACATGATGCTTAGCTGATGATAAACAGTCACACTTTGGCAGTTCGTGTAATAATAATGCACATCTTATAATCCTGTTAAATGTGTTTAGACTAGGCCACTGTAATGTGACTGTTAAAGTGCTTCTGAATCTTTTCTACCATGTGTGAACATTCAGATAGAGAGGCATGTCTCTAGTTGACAGACAAAATAAAGTGTGTGCCCAAGTATTTAAATATTTTTAAGTAAACAAAGAATCTATTCACTCGTGTTTCCTCTTTGCTGGACCACAAACCTGTCTGTCTCACTTATCTGTGTGCATGATGCTGTCTCTCTTCTGTGTTCCTCTTCCATGTCTCCTTGGTGAAGAGGAAGTCACGTTTTGCCTATTTGAGGTTGCACATGAGGTTGCTCAATTTCTTCCTGGATTCATGCTCTTTGTTTATGTTTTAAAATCTGTATTTTGTCATGAAATGTCTACGTGTAGTGACATTTGTGAGAAATGTTGTCACTTTAGTCTGTTCTCTGCACGCAGCATCTATTGCATTTTTTATTTTAATTTTAGAAACTATTTTATTGATCACGTTGAATGTGATTTAACCCATCCAGGCTGGCACATGTTGGAACACACACAGGGTCACACACTCAAACTGACAGATGCCAGATTCACTGGAGCGGTGGGCATCCATTCACAGCGCCCGGGGATATGGATAATGTAATATATATCAGTAATTTTATCTGATATCACTTTTCTGTCACGCCGACATATTTTGAACCTGTTTAGCAGGTTTAGTCTTTTTATAGTTTTCACAGTGTCTGATGACCAGAGAGAGAGAGAGAGAGAGAAATAAAACATCAGAAGACATCTGTATGATGCGTGGCGATTATTTCACTGGAACAGTGTAGTTATTTGAAGGTCTTTCTGGTCTGAGAGAGAGAGATCTTGTTGTTCTTCCATAATTCTTCTTTCCCTGTTCAAAGTCTTTTTCTTATCCAAACCGATGGGGTAAGGACAGAGGGTGTCATATGATGTGTAGTTGACAGGAAACACACTTCATCTTCTGTGCGTTCGTTCAAAGATGGAAAGGTTTTTTTTTGCAGTGTACATGACACAGGCTAAAGCTAACAAGTTTATTAATGTGATGTTAATGTGTGGTTTGTTCAACTTCCCAGCGATTGCTACATCAGCTTGTGCCGCACACATTTGTCTTTGAAATCAGTGAGATCGTGCGAGTGTGGCTTCTTTTAACTTGCATGAGTAGCATGCAACTCATCTCGATTCATCATTTACAGTGGTGGTCAAAAGTTTACATACACGTGTAAAGAACATAATGTCATGGCTGTCTTGAGTTTCCAGTTATTTCTACAGCTCTGATTGTTCTCTGATAGAGTGATTGGAACAGATAACATTCATGAAGTTTGGTTCTTTTATGACTTTATTATGGGTCAACTGAAAATGTGACCAAATCTGCTGGGTCAAAAATATACATACAGCAACAGGAATTAGCAATTTTGGTGACTTAGAAAGTGGTGTCAATGAAATGAGCTTCATAGCATGGCCTCTTAACTTCTTGTGAGTGATTATGAGTGACTACAGCTGGTGACTTCTCTGAGGCCATTTAAATAGGGCTCATTGGATACAAACACCCACAAACGCTACAATGGGAAAGTCAAAGGAGCTCAGCACGGATCTGAAAAAGTGAATCATTGACTTGAACAAGTCAGGAAAGTCGCGTTAAAAGCAGCTGCAGGTCCCAAGAGCAACAGTGCAAACAATTGTTTGTAAGTATAAAGTGGCACTCTTTTTGTCACTGCCACGATCAGGAAGAAAATGCAAGCTATCACCTGGTCAGGAGGGTGAAGACAACTCAAAACAGCCATGACATTATGTTCTTTGCAAGTGTATGCAAACTTTTGACCACCACTGTATCTACACAGCATGAGAGAATAGAGCACAAACACAATTTCTCATAGTGCAGAACGCAAAGATATTATTTTTGCGATCATATGGGATAAAGAAAAATGCACAGAGTAGCGGTGTGTATAAGTACACAGTGACTGATCAACCAAAGAAGTACAACAAGTGAAAAAGAAATGAAGGTATCCAATTTAAAGACTAGAGGTACCACAGAAAAGCAGAAAGAGATACACAGTGCTGCTAAAATACAGATGTTCCTGCAGATGCCGTGGTGTATTTTTCATGACCCGTGGTCTGTGGCTGTATCAGGAGAGTAATGGCTTCTTCTGGCTCTCCTAGCCTCTGTCAGTGAAACAGGCGGCCTGTGTGGAGTGATGTGACCTCAGTGCCGTCCATCATTGCAGGTTCAGTGGGTGGCAGGGGGGACAGGTAGCAGCAGAGAGAGAGAGACAGAGGTTGACAGAGTGAGTGACTCAGAAGGAGAGAGAAACACACACACACACAGTACACTGCACTCGCAGCTACTCCTGTGCACACACAATCGCACACATTTACACATTGGCAGTGAGCCTAAAGTGACAGCAATCATCTGTTCTGAGGCAGGCAGGTGAAGTGAGGAATCATTGCAGGTTTAGGTGTGTGTGTGTGTGTGTGTGTGTGTGACAGCAGACACAGTATTTTTCTCTTTGATGCATCCCCACCTCTCTCTCTCAGTTATTGCAGCTTTGCTACTATAAACCTTTCCGCACAACAGCGGCCATGTTTGATGAGTGTTGCTTCTCTGAGAATTATATGACAGCAATTGCACACGAGAGCAGTGATTACTTTTTCTTTCGAGATAAACAACCGACTACAAACCCAGAGTTCATCACTTCATTAACAACTTGAGTGATTTCTACTGTCGCTTTGAAAGACAAAAGGACAGTCCTAACACCGTCCCCTGTGTCTGCCTCCACCACGTCCAGCTCAGCAGGGGCCCGGGCCTCTCCAGCGCCCCCCTCATCCCTCTGTCCTGAAGTGGGACGTTAACAGGTTTCTCCAAGAGGCTGAACCCCTGCGATGCGAAGCACTGTGCTGATCCGCTGTCTCCGGTGTTCACAGACATCTTTAACGCCTCACTGGAGACATGCGACCATCCACCATCAACCCTGTTCCCCATTAAAAACCAAGGACATGGATGGATGGACGGTCCTGTTCTGTCACTCTGACCTCTGTTGTAATGAAGTCATCTGAACGCCTCGTGCTGTTCCACCTCAAAGCCATCACTGATCCACTCCAGGACCCCCTGCAGTTTGCCGACAGAGCTGAAAGGTCTGTAGACGATGCGGTAAAAATGGTTTTATGCTTAAATGCTGTCATCTCTACGCTGCTCTCTCAGCTTCAGTGGGTCTGACTCCACCTGCAGGTGAATCACAGTCTTCCTGTTTGACAGGAGGGAGCACATGAAGCACTGGATCTCCTCAAGGTGGCATCCTTTCCTCTCTGATCTTCTGCCTGCATACAAACAGCTACACCTCCAGTCATCAGTTCGTCAAGCTCCTGAAGTTTTGGAAAGACCATCTGGTGACCTGCTGCAGTCAGAGATGGTGGAGATGGTTGTGAACTTCAGAAAGAACCCTGCCCCCATCACCCTATGTGACTTCCAAGGTGACACCATCATCATCATCACCCATGGTCTCAAGTGGGAGGTTGGATCGTGAACAGCTCCATCACCAAGAAAAACCCCAGCAGAGGATGTGCTCCCTGCTGGAGCCGAAGAGGTTCAACCTGCCAAAGACAATGATCGTGCAATTCTACACCTCCATCCTCACCTCCTCCATCACCATATGCTACACTGCTGCCACCACCAAGGACATTTAGACATTACATTTAGTCATTTAGATGACACATGTATCCAAAGCGACCTGGAAACAATCAAGGTACAGTGTGACAAGGACGTGTTAGTGCAGCAATAAGCACTGTGAGCGGGGATAGATTTAGCATGTCCAGTTGTTAGTGTTGGAGAGGAGGTACTCTCTGCTCATGAGGACAAGGGCAGACTGCAGCGGATCGTTCGCTCCGCTGAGAAGATGATTGGCTGTAATTTACCGTTCCTCCGGGATCTGTACTTTTCCAGCACCCTGAGGCTTGCAGGAAAGATTGTCACCAACCCCTCCCACACCAGGCACAACAATTCTGGCACACCTGCAAAGGACCGAAAACTCACACTATATCTACATCTGCAGCTGACCTCATCACCCTCACTGACTCTGACTCTTGTACACCAATATAACAAGACAAATCCCATCCATGTTGCTTGGTAGATAAACCTTATTCTGACCTCCCTTCAGACGCTCTGACAGTTAAAATCCACCAGGGGGCGCAAAAACATTAAAAACAGGAGTATAGTGCACGTCATTGCTTCAAAATAATCCAACTCAGAGACTGCGAGTGCCAGCCTGCTGCTCTTTTTTTATTCATTTTGAATTTTATTTCGTATATTATGATTAAATTTTACTTGGCCCATGCTCCAAAAATACACACACAAATTATAAATACAATAACTGAATGTGGTTAGAGATACCTTGCAGAATTCATACTCTATACGCACTCTCACTTATATGTTATATAATTTCCGAATGTGTGAATTTATTGACTTTTTGTGAGTGTAAACACAGACTAAAGACATATTACTGTGCTGCAGACACTGAATGTAAAATATATGATGCATATAAATATATAAATATCTTGCACATGCACATTACTTGCACATTCCTGCACGAAATATGCGTTTTTTTTTTGTTTTAATAACATATTGTGCATATATTTCCATTGTTTATATTCTTATATGTTTTACCTAATGTTTGTTATATGCACCAAAAACATAAAGACACATTCCTTGTATGTAAAAACTCACTTGGCAATAAACCTGATTTAAATTTATGCACATAACTTACATTATATATACGCATTTTTTTTTTATATATATTTTTTTATTGTTCTTAAATATTTAGTCTTATATGATTTAGTAAGGAAGCATCTTCATTTGAATTCATCTAAACAGTGCAATAAGTGAGGACAGAGGAGGAGGGGGAGCTCTGTGATGGTGGTGGTGGGGGTTTATGGAAAAGAAGGAGAAGGAGACAGAGGAGGAGAAACGCAGACCTCAGACCAGCCCACCTCACCTCGGTGTCCTTTCTCTCCGTCTCCTGTGCCCGTAGTCAAATCTGACCGCGGATCAGCTCACTTGCGGAGTTACACACACACACACACCAACCGGGACTCAGACCAGAGGAAATCGTGTTCGTCGGCAGCCAAGTACGCACGCCAAGCCAAAGCCAAGCCGAGCCAAGGAGACACATCCATAAGCAAAGCGGCGGCAGCAGACGACCAGGGACGGCTGTGATAAGACGGGGCACCGCTGAAACCGAGAAGGAGAAAGCTTGAAGAGTCCGAGGCAGATACACAGAGAGACAGACAGACAGAGAGAGAGACAGACAGAGGACCGGCTGGCCCCCTCCACGGCACAAAGCAGGAGAAGTAATACGCGTAGCTAATTTCCAACATTTTCTATTATTGGCAGCGTCGGCTGGGTGAGTTAGTGAGCGAGCCACATTTATAACGAGAGCTAGCGGAATGTAATGCTAGCGAGCTAGCTAATGTTAGCTGGCTAATTAGCTCGTATCCAGGGAATCGGACGTGTGATCTTTTTTTTATTATTATTTTTTCTTAAGAAAATAGGTCAGAGCGTTTGGCGTCGTTTGACTTTATTAGTGGAGAGGGGGGGTTTATATAAATATATATATATATATAAAAAAAAAACAACAACTGCAGGGCGCTTTGTCCAGGGCTGGTGGTCATAATGTTCAGTGTCGAGTAGCTAACAGCCAAGTTAGACAATAAACAGCTAGGAGCTGCTCACATTGATGAAAATCTGCTTTAAATCATCCGCGTACGCTTTGTGGGGATTGTGAATATCGACAAGACTTTTTGACTGGAGACTGTCTGCCGTCCAATGTTAATGTCGACCGACGTTGCATCTATAATGCTACCCGTTACTCGGGGAATAATGGACCGGGAGAGAGACATTGATACAGCAGCAGCGGCGGCGGCGGCGGCAGCAGCAGCAGCCGCCGGACCTCTTGTGAACGCGGCCGGGGGTCCTGCAGCTGTCCGTGGGATGAAGCGAGGAGACCCGGAGCCCGACGCTCAGACAGCGGCTGCCCTCACTGACTTAGCCGGGGCGGAGTGCAAAAGACCGAGGATAGACGGGACCGGGAGTGTTGTTGTTGGTGACATCGGACAGGTAAGATTAACACAACACATTTTTGTTTTATCTTCATGTGTGTGACAAAGTATCATCCACCCTCCTCCTTTCCTCTCCTCCTTTCCTCTCCTCCCTTTCTTCTCCTCCTTTCTTCTCCTCCTTTTGTCCCCCTCCCTCCCTCCTTTCTCTAAAAGCATCAGCAGGGAATGATGATAATGTTTTGATAGGCCTTCTTTCTCTCATCAACAACATGATCATGCATCATTGCAGCAAATAAGCAGAGAGCTGAATTACACAATCGCAGTGACAGACAGTAAAACGTGGCCGTGCTTTTGAGACACTGTCGCTCGATGTGTGTGTGTGTGTGTGTGTGTGTGTGTGTGTGTGTGCTCTCCTTGGAGCTGGGCAGCATGACCAAGCCAGACAAAGGTAATATGATACAGGCTCCATTGCTGTGACAGACAGCAAGCAGCACAGCAAAAGATCAGACCCATTCATCACGCCTGTCTCGTGGAGAGTAAACCACGTATATATATCTATTTCTATGAATTCACTTCAAATCAGTCACCTGCGGCGATCATTTCCAGCGAGTCCTCGCATCAAATCCTGACACATGTGCCATTAATCGCCCTCCCTCTCTCCCTCCCTCCTTCCTTCCCTCCTCAGTTGTCGCTAGGTGTTAAAAGAGAGAGGCAGACAAGGGGGGTTGGGGGAGGGGTCACCCCAGCGAAAGACAAAGAACAGAGCCTTTTGGTGTCGGCTGAAGGAGGCCCTCCTCAACTAACACACGGGTCTTCCCCCCCCCCACACCCCTGCTTTCATGACTCGACTGCTGAGGCAGCAAAGCATCAGCGGCCGTTCCCGCTTCCGACGGACTAATCTGTGTATATTACAGTAAAGCAGGGGACCGCCGAGGCACGGGGTGCACCTCGCTCTCTCCCTCGCATGGGATCTATTACTATTTATTACTCTCCCCTCTTGCATTACACATCATTCCTACACCTACACACATATGCTCTGAAGTGCCCGTAATGTAACAGCACAAGGGAGAGTCTTTTTAGCTGACGTCTGGTGTTTTTTTTTTTTAAGTCCGGGGGAAACAGCACTAACGGCAGCCGAAGGGCAGGCGGACGTGGTCTGAGGTCATCTGCAGGTAATTGAATCCCGGGGAACTGGTAAAATACTTTAATTGGATGTGAGGCTGACCTGCTGCAATGACAAACAGGTCCCGTGTAAGGCCGCGATGCTGTGAGAGCCTCACAGAGGATGGATGCTGATGATGAGGAGGAGGAGGTGGAGGAGGGGGGAAAGGTTATAGCCCGCCGGCAAAGATGATGTGACAATGAGCAAAGCGTGGCACGGGGAGGACTCTCGCTGCCCGTCGGTCGTATCGATCGCTGGACGCTGGGAATGGGAGGGAGAGAGAGAGGGGTGAGGTGATGGATGGCGAGGAGGAGAAAGAGTGGAGGGTTTGAATGTAGAGGCCTAATGGGTAGATGTGAGGGCAAATAAAGGATGGAGGCAAGGAGAGAGAGAGAGGATGGAGAGGAAATCAGAGCCATTAGTTTGCATCCACCAGGGATCACGATAAAGGATGAGAGGAAAGTGATGGATGGCAGGCATGACATCATCGGTTGGGGGAGCTCTGACAGAGGATGAATATCAAGAAAATGAAAATGACACTTCGGGCTAACGCCGGCGAGTCGATCATGACGGGCGGTCCTCTGCCCGCTCAGGACGGGGAGGACGAGTTGTAGCTCCCAACAATTAGCATAGTATTCCCATCGAGAGCTGGAGGTAGAGGATCGCTGACCTTCCCGGCTGACTGTAAATCAGGACTGTAATAATAAACGAGAGTGCAGCCTCCTCCTCCATCTCCTCCTCCTCCTTCTGCTCCTCTCTTTGTTGCTCCAGACCCCTTCCCCCTCTTTTTTTTTTTTTTTTTGTGCTCCCCTCTAGCTGTCCTCTGATTTCTCCCCCGTCTCCTCCCCCCTCTCCTGGCTCCCCCAAGCATATTTCCAGATTGCTAATTGACTCCTGGTTCACAGGCTTTCAGCGTCAGAACAACTCCTCCCCCCCTCACCACCACCACCACCTCCTCTATCTCTCTGCTGCACCTCCATGCCATCTTTGATTAACTCTACCCCCTCCACCCTTTCTCTCTCTCCCATCACTCAAATCTACGCAACATCCATCTCTTGTTTGTTTTCCACGTCACTCCTCCATCTCTCTTTATCTCCCTCGCTCCCTCTCTCTGTTGATAGTATTGATGCTTTCCCTCGAGGCAGCGCCGTGGTCCACTCGGATGCAGTGGGAGTACAGTTTCCAACTCTCCCCCTCTCTCTGTCCGTCTCTCTCGCTCTGTTTCGGAGAGCCGATTTGTCCTATCGTTGGCAGTAAAGAGGCTTTGTGTCGCGCTAACGAGATCAAAGCTCATTTAGGAGAGGGCATTAACCAGACTGATCGCTTTAACGGGCCAGAGCAAAGGGAGGGGAGAGCGGGAGGGACGGAGGGGGGTTGATTATGAATGGACAGATCACTGAGATAGGTCATTACCATGTTCACCGCTGAGCATTGCTTTGAATTCTTGTTTCTGTACAATAAGTCAACTTTTTTTTTTTTTAGCGCCCAGGAGCCCAGTGTGAAATTTAGTCTGTCATATCGGTTGCTAATGAGAACATATTGCTGCCAAGAGCAAAAAAAAAAAAAAAACAGGCGTTAAAGGATTCTCCGGAGGTCTGTTTGGATTTTTCTTTGTTGCTGTTGCTGGAAGTAAATTGCAGCTAAAATTTCAAATAGTTTTTCCTCCTGCGTGTATAAAAATCTCTGGCATGTCTTGTTTTCAGTGCCTTTTAAATTTAAGCCTCATAATAAAGTTATAATTGATTACTCACCAAAAATGATCAAACATTATCTGGATACAGCAACAACATAAGACATCCGCCTCGTCTTTTTTTTTAATCAACTTAAAGGTCCGGTGTGTGGAATTTTTAGTGGCATCTAGTGGTGAAGTTTTGAGTTTGCAACCGACTGAATACCCCTCACCTCGCCCCCTTGGTTCAAGAAACTACAGTGGTCATGAGCACGTAAAGTTCTATGTAGAGCCAGTGTTTTGTCAGGTTTGTCCCTTCTGGGCTGCTGTAGAAACATGGCGGTTCAACATGGCGGACTCCGTGGAAGAGGACCCGCTCCCTCTGTAGCTCTCATTCTGAGCTAACATAAACATAAGATTCATATATACACTGATGAAAACATAGTTGCGAGTATCATATGTGAGTAGATACCCTTAAATGTTATACTGTGCCTTCAAACATTAATAATTTACAAAGTAACGTAATAAGTTCATTTGTGTCCCTAATGACTGACTGCGAGATGAAATGCTGCTGCTGCCTTCACTCATATAGGCAGACAGGCCTGCTGCTATAGTAACCTGAGAGAGCGAGCGTTTGTATAACTGTAGCTTAAAATACTGAAGTGTCCTTCAGAAGTCAGCAGCCTGAATTATTCACGGAAAAAAGGAGAAATATCCACAGAGGGAGCGTGGGTCCAGATGTTTGTACGTTTGTGTTACAGAGCGGGTCGCGCACAAGTCTCACATTATGCTCTCTGCTGCTGTTTAATGATTGCTGCCGAACTTTGAGCCGCGGCGCTGCAGCCGAGTCACCCTTGACTTTTGAACCGGCGACGATAAGCTAAAAATTCTCCAGACAGAGTTGCTCAACTCACATTTTCCTCTCTCGCTCTCTCTCTGTGTCTCGTTCGCTCTCTCTAAGTCTGTCTGTGCATGTGTATGTGTTCAATTTAAGAGTTTTATTATTGGCACGAGCGCAGCCGCCGCGTTGCCAAAGCACAAAGGAATAATCAGATTGAAGGAAGAAGGGGAAAGGTGCCATTCACAAAGGGAAGGAGCTGCATCAGAGCTCTCTCTCTCCTTCTTTACTCTTGTAAGGCACACCGGGTTCAGCTCCTTAACATGACACTCGCATGTTAACTCTCCCTTTATGGTCATCGACCCGCCCGACATGCCTCCTCCCCAAGGCTGCCCCCAAACTGTCACATGTGCTCCCATCTCCTGCCTCACACAGAGCCAAATGTCAGTTCGGTGTTTCCCTTACACGGCAGTCATCCGTGATGCCCCCACCCCCCATGGAGTCACCGATAATGTAAAATATACCTGCATCCGTTAGGCAGCGTGGGACGCTTTGTCCTGCTTCACACGAGCCATCGGCTGCGCCAGCTCATGCGAGCACCGGCGCGATGCACCGTCAAAGAAAACTTCACACGGACGTGCGTTCTAGTTTCATCTCTCAGGCCCGTGGTGCACTTCAGGCGCTGCCAGGACAAACTGGAATAATTAGATCTGACAGAAAACAATGAAGCTCCCCCCCCTCCCGTGCAGCGTATCGGTGCATGAAAGGACAGACAGCTTCTCACTTTTAAAAAAAATAAAAACACATAAAACACCTTGGAGTTTAGCTCGTTGTTAATTGCTGGCACTGAAGTTTAATATCACAGATATTTTCACTCCACAAAGGGTGATTAAAAGTATCTGCTGTTGTATCTCAAACAGGCGAATTAATTAGCGGGGCGCTGAGTAATGTTTTTCTTATTTCTGATATTTAATTCCTGCTCAGATCGACCTGCAAATGTGGCCGTGTCTCCTGCAAGCTGGAATTTGAATGAGAACAGCAGAAAAACAAAAACACAAGAATTGCGACAGAAATGCACCGTACGGTGGAAATGTACTTTTCCATCACGACATGCAGCGCTTTCGGTGTAAACACATGAAACGAACAGCTGCTTTCGGCTTTGAGTTTGACCTTTTGACTGTCGTAACGCTGCCACGGCATGACAGCCTGCGTAATAAACGCATTCGATTTATTACCCCTAAAAATTTGTAACCATGTAGGGGGGGGTCCGGCACATCAGCGGCCATCTTGTTGTTATTAGCAGCCCCACACAGTCGCACAGAGGAGACTCATCAATAAATCCATCCAGCAAATGCCCCAGAGCCACGTGTTTTATTACGGCTGACTCGGAAAACAGAACTCGCATCGAGTTCATATTGGAGACGTCTGAGACTCCTACTCTTTTAGTAAGTGCACAAACTCCGACTAAAATAAGAAACAACACGGGGTTAGCTGTGGCTGTCCCGCTCTGCGGGCTCATTTTGGTTTGAAAACGTGCCTCGTGCCTCCAGTCTTTGTGGAAAACGCTCCCACCCTTCCTCTTTGGTTGTCTTCACATTGTCATCTCCACCCTCATCACTGGCTCTGATTTGCCCTTCGGAGCACATTGACAAATCACATCCATCACTCTCCGTCCCGTGCCCTTCGGCCTGTTCTCTTAATTCCTCCTCCTCTCGGTTTCTGTGTATTTTATGTTCTTCCTTCATCTCCGGTTATGATTTGTGCACTCTGGTTGCTGACTATATTGTTCCAGGACGACACCCGACACTCGATGGTCGATTGGTTTGCAGTGTCTCGTCTCCTGTGGTGCTTAAAAGTAATTTGTCTGCTCACACCTTTCATGGAGGTGGAGAGGCAGGACTCTCTCAGAGACTCTCTCTGATGTTCTGGTGGTAGCAGGTGGGATCTTTCTTACATTCAGCGATCTGATTGAGCCCAACATGGGAGCAGTCCACCTCCTCGGGCTGTTCTGTTCGGGATCACCGCATGCCTGCAGCAGCCCCCTTAATTACCCCGCTTCCCCTCCTCCATCGCTCTCCCTCCCCTCTCACCATCTGTTGACCTCATGTCATTTTGCCTTCCTTCACCACTGCTGCTCCTCCCCCTTCTTCTTCTTCTTCTTCTTCTTCTTCTTCTCCCCTCTTGCTCCTACCAGTTTGCTCCACCAACTTCTTTCCTCCTCTTAAAATAGCAAGTCTTGAGAGAAGAGAAAATAAACAAGAGAGACGCCCTTTAGTTTTTGCCCTCCGCCGAGAGTCAGAGAGAGAGAGAGAGAGTGTGTTTATGTGTGTGTGACTGTGTTTTTTGTGCTTTTGCTGCTCCCTGCCAGCGCAGTCTGAAGCCCTCACAGTCAGCCAGCCGGCCGGCGCCTTCAAAGGCTCCACCTCGCCTTCAAACTATATGGAATTAACTTAATGGAAACTTGCAGCAGTGCAAGCAGGAAAGCCGAGCCTTCGACCTGGACGGGGGCTCGGCGCGGCGCGCGCGGCACGCCGTCGTCTTTCCATTTCTTTCTTTATATATGAGACATAAATTTGAGCGCATACTTCACAAGATACTTAAAAGCGATGCCATATGGCAGAGGGAGAGTGTGTGTAATGTTGCGTGCTTTAGAGCGAGTGTGGGCAAACAAGAGTCTCTGAAAACTAGGTATCAAGTTCAGACCCCCGATCCCTTCCCCCACCCTTTAAGAAAATATAAATCACATGGCATTCTTCGCTTATGACTCATTGTCTCCGTCTCCAAACTGTTTCGCTGCTTTATATTTCTCTCCTCGTTCTTTGGCTTTGGCCGTCTTATTCTCCACATTCCTCTTCCTCATGTGTGCGTCTGTCTCTGCCCTTATTTTTCATCTCATTCTCTCCTTTCCTTTCCTTTCTTTTCCTCTCTTTCTTTTCCATCCATCCTCCCTCCTCCTCCCTTCTCCTCTCGCAGACAGATTGATTCCAGATGTTGCTAAACTCTACCCTCGCTCCCTCCTCCTCCTGTTTTCTTCTACGTAAACTCCTCCTCCTCCTCCTCCTCCTCTTTCTTCTTTTCCACTCCGTCCACTGCAACTCTTCAGCGACTCTATAATTTGATGCTCGGGTATAATTTAGGTTTAGATTTTCACCAGCGTTCCAGTTTTTTTATTGTAGCCCAGCGCAACGCCTTCATCCTTACTTGACTGCAAATGCGCTAAAAACACTAATTCTCCTCGTTTAATCGCCTGTAATTGTATGTGTTTTCTAGTAATGCGGCTAAATTATCACATTTCCTCAGCTGCCTTTGTGGCCCACCAGTAAATATGGCACAAACACTGAACAAATGCGACGTTTTTGGTTGCACTGAAACTAGAACGTCGGCTCAGCTCGGTTTGAAATGCAGAAACTCCCAGCATGCATCTCTTTTTATTTTAAAATCGGAAGACTTTTCTCATTCTCGTTGACGTCGCCCAAAGCTTTGCAGGCTGGAGTTTCTGCTCCGAAACATCCACCCTCTTTACACAGCGTTTCTATACACTGTGCACCAGCACCAGCACCGGCAGCAGTCAGTATTTTAGCCGTTCCCCCTCTGTAAACGCGGCGCACCAAGGAGAGCGTTCCCCCTGGGGACGAGGCACGAGGGGGAAATTGGTTCCAGATGAAACAGGAAGTGGAGAGTGGAGACAAAGAAAGGGCTGTTTGAGACGGGGGGGGGGGGCCCTGAGTCTGGAACACACACACACACACACACACACAGAGTCAGAGTTTACCGCCCGTGGCATCAGAAGGAAAAATGTTTCTTTCTCATTCTTACCTATTCTTTACATGTGGGCCTTTTTTTTAATTCCTCCTGGGTTCCCTCTCTCCCACCCCGTCTAGACACTTCTTCCCCTTCTCCATTCACCCATACAACATCGTCACATCTGTTTTTGGTCTTAGCCAACACATCTCCAGGTCGAGCTGCGCTGCACGAACCGACAACTTCTCGGTATATTTCGACAAAATCTGCCCTCGTCGCCGTCGTCCTCAGACGCTTTGCCACCCCTTCGATTGGCTGAGACGGCGCGAGGTCACGGCCCGGTGGGGTTAACTCTCTGTTGACACTTCTTCAGAAGTCAGATCTGCCCCTCATCTCATCGCTCGTGGTGTCACACGGCCCACACTCAAGCTGTTTGCTGAACAGGGGGGCCGAGGGGCGGCACACGGATTAGAAACATTTTTTTGCCCCCGCAGATTAAATGTAACGAAAACATCAGCAGCTCTGAGGACTACCACACCATCCCCCCAACACATATACACACACACACACACATCTTTCTTTCGTTTACCCCCTCAGACCTTCTCCCGTCCTCTCCTCCTCCTCCCCCCTTTCCCTCCTCGTGCCTCGGCATGAGTCTCACTAGGCGGTCATGTTTTCTCTGTGAGGCATGCCAGCAGGCTAGACTGCGCCGGTGTCATCTCTCTCACTGCTGTCAAAATATCATCGTTTGGTTAACTTTCTCCTTTGTTCCACTCCTCCTCCTCTTCTTCTTCTTTGTCTCTCTCTCTCTCTCTTTTTTTGCCCCCTCCTTCCTCCTCCTCACCTAACTCTGCAGCAAACAATGGCTGCTGTTGCGGGACAAAAAAAAAAAAAAAAAAAGACACCAGAAGAGAAAATAATAGTCAGAGAGAAAAGAGATGAAGAGAGACAGAAATAATCTAATTAAAAGTAATTACAGAGCAATTAACCACAACACTGGTTTCTGGGGCAGGGGTCGATGAGGGATGGGGTGAGGAGGGTGAGGGTCGGGGGGAGATTTTGATTGGTTAGTAGCTGGATATGAAAACTCTGCAGTGACGGGTCACGAGTCACGGCATCCACACACACTGTTAAATGTTTGGTTAACTTACTCGTCAGTCTTGCCCCCCCCCCCCCCTGCAGGGAAGTGTGTCTTCTGACCTTGTTTGAACTTTTCAAAATAAAAGCCCGATGTTAATGTTTGGATATTGTTTATGGGTTTCTTTAAAAACACACGCCGGTTTGCTGTGTTTAGTCTGAGAGCGCATTTCAGCCGCCGTGCAAAAGTTTTCAGAGCGTCATGCTGCATCCACTCCATTTTTCAAAAGCCCAGCCACTTACGCCCGCTCTCTCCCCTCCTGTTGTCTCTTGCAGAACAATGAGCCTTTAAACCCTGGTTTCCATGGATACCCGCCTCACAGTCAGGTAAGAGATTAGCGACTTGCTTGCAAACCTCTGGAACAATAAGTGAAAATAATAATAACAATGTTCACACAGAATCCTTGACTCGCTTGCGATACGCCACAAATCAAACGGCTCGTTCGGTTTCTTTCTGCCGCGTGAGGAGGATAGAAACTATCTAAAAGGATGCATACAGTAGAAACTCTTCTTGCCACCTATAGGAAACCCCGAGTTGTCATCCATGCACTCCTATAGCAGCAGCAGCAGCGCAGCCTATCCGTTGCACTACAACCTCATTATCGAGACAATTTGCGAACTTCTGCACGGGCTCTTTCGTTTTATCTCCCGCCGCAGCCGACGGCCGGCGAACAAACGATGGCTGTTTTTAGAAGAACTGATGAAAAGTGATTGAGCTTCTCTTTCAAAACGCTTGACCCTCACAGCGTTCGAGAGAAACTCACCTTTATGCTCAACGCTCGGCGTGCAGAGCTTTTATTTTTTTTTCCCACAATACAGCAGCTCCTATCCTCTCACGCTTTCTCTCTTTTAGCGCCTCTCTCCGTCTCTTTCTCATTCTAAGTGTCTCTCCATGCATATTGCTCTCGGTAATGAGTGCCTTATGTGTGCAGCGTAGCAGGCAGGGGAGCTGACTGTATTTCTTATCTACCTCCGAGCAGCAGAGCACATTGAGCGGCTCAGAAAAGCAGCTCGGTACTCGTGTGTGAGTGTGCAGATGTAAACCCCATTTGAGAGGCTTATATGTGTGCACCTTTTACCTCAGCGTGTGTGTGTGTGTGTGTGTGTGTGCGTGTGCATCTTTTTAGCTGGTGTTTGGGATGTGCAGCTCTCTGGCAGTGCCACAGGAGGGGAGTGTTGGTCTGCAAGCCTGTTGGACCCCAGCCTCCCTCCTCACATCACAACACGGGAGAATCTCACAGGCCTCCATCCCCACTTATGTATTCCTCCTCTTCCCTCTACTCGACTCTCCGTCCCGCTCCGCCGTCGGTATCTCCTTTCTTGGTCGCACAGCTCTCTGAGAGAGAGAGAGAGTGTGTGTGTGTGAGAGTCGAGAGACGCTGTAGGAATTTCATATAGGTTTCAATCCTTGCCTGTCCAGCATTGAGTTATGTCTGCTCCAACAGAAAAGTGGAGCAGAGGTGAAACAGAAATGGAAGCAAGTTATCTAAGATGGCTTGCCTGCGGGGCACAGCAGTCAGCTGCGCAGTCAGAGCAGACTTATATTCCAGCCTTCGCCCCTCGTAAGACAAACACCTGGGCAGAGAACGCTCGTGATCCGCCGCACTGTCTCGTCTCTCTCCTCATCATCCGTTAAACTCCCGAGCCGAGCGCGCACCGCCCGCCGCGTTTGTTTTATAAATGATTTAAAACTCGGCCTCCGCTAATGTATTCTCTCCCCCCCGCCTCCTCTGAGCGCACATATTAGGAGTCTCCCAGTCACACTAGCCGCTGGTTATCATGCAAATGGAGCTAGCCAGGCTAGCCGGATTGGCTTGTTCATCGCTGCAGTACATTTGTCTTGGTAATGCTCCCGTCTGATGTTATGTATGCGTGCAGGAGCGGGCCTGTAGGCCCTGCTCGTGTCAGTGTGAGTGTGTTAAACGGTGACAGGCTCCTGTGGGTCCCTGCTGCTGCTGCACACTGTGACGAGTAAGCGTGTGTGTGTGTGTGTGTGTGACCCTTGGGGCTATACGTGTCAGTCTTCTGCTGTTTAGGTCACAGAAATGATCCGGGTTAACAACACACACACACACACACACACACAAACAACTGATAGGGGCTACACACCCGGCACTGTATCTGCAGATCGTAACCTTCCAATGAGTCACTGAAAATGTATCATTCTTACGGGAAAGTTATTGATCATCTGTAGATGCTGTTGTTTGAAGGAGGAGGCCTTTGTTTGATTAGCTGATGAGCGTGGGATGGATATAGCCTTTTTGTGTGTGTGTGTGTGTGTGTGTGTGTTTGTGTCAGCCAAGGTGCAGCCGCATGAACACGATCACAGTTTTTTGTGTGCATTTCTGTGTTTATGCGCGAGTGTGTGTGTGTGTGTGTGTTTATCGCCGTGTTCAGCCTGTGTGCTTTAATCCTCAGATCATCCCCTATTCATCCTCTCATCCTCTTCACTTACAGCCCTAATCCTGTCATCCCTCGCTTTTTTTATCCATTTATCTCTCTATCCCGTTATCTCTCACTCGCACCCGCTGTCCACCCCTTATTCCACCCTTCTTTTTTTCACCCCCTCAGTTTTTCCCATCACTTCCAATCACTTATCTCGCCCTCCCTCCGTCCCCTCTGGACCCAGTTCCAGCCAGACTCAGCAGATGTCTGAAAGCTTGGCATCAGGGCTTTTTTTTTTTCCGCAGAGTTCAGTCCCTCCCATATGAAAATGCGGTGTAAGGAACTGCACTCTCATCTCTGCAAATTAAGCGCCTCCTAACAATACAGTTGGTGTTGGGAACAAGTGAGGGGAACTGAGCCTGAGCCAGAAGAAGAGAGGAAGGAGGAAAAAAAAAAAAGAAAAGGCGCAATGCAGCGTGGTACAGATTCATGTTCAGGTTGAGGTTCAGATGCTGGAATCGGGGCTGGCGCCTCCTCTCAGTTTTGTGAGACTTCCATCTGTGCGATCTGAAGGCAGCCGCAGCAGAGAGATGGTGATCTAGGAGCCTACCCACGCAGCTAGCTACCTTAGCTGTCTACCGACTGGCCTACCTACCGCTGCTTTTTGGAGCTGACAGGCTGCCACGCAATAAATAAATCATCAAAAAAAAAAGAGAGAGAAGAAGCTGCAATGCAGTGGGGGTCGCATTCGCGTTCTGTACTCTCAGGCAGCCAGTGCGTGGATAGAAGACAGCATCTTCTTCCTTCCTGTTCCTTCTCTCTCTCTCTCTCTCTCCCGGGGTTCGAGGAGACAGCAACAACAGCTTTCTGACTCCATCTAGACACACAGAGTTAGATGGCTACATGGGAGAGGATGGATGCATTGATGGATAGGAGGGACTGAGGCAGAGAGGGAGGGAAAGTTTTTAAAAGAGGGGGCGGGAGCAAGAGGAAGCAAAGGGGGGGAGCAGCAGGACGTGTAACGTGAGCGTGTGAATGACAGACGCAGAGCAAAAGAGAAGAGAGAGAAAAGGAGGCGAGAAGAAGAGACTCGGGCTTGTCAGGAGGAGAGAGAGACAGAAAGGCCCAAGGGGGAGAGCAGCCGGGGCCAGGGAGACGAGGAAGAAAGAGAGAGGCGGAGAGTGACAGGCAAGACAAGACGAGGATTTGGCGTGCTGGAGAAGAAGTGGAAGAAGGGACACCGGCGAAGGGAAGAAGAAGAAGAAGGAGAAGGAGGAGGAAGAGGGGAGTGAACGAGGGAGAATTTGAATGTGTGAGACAGACGTGGACTGAAGCCATCGTCGGCTCATGGTCTTAGAGCACAGGCAGAGGAGAGGAGGAACAGGAGGAGGAATAGAGACAGAGAGGGAAGGGGAGAGGAAAGTGGAGAGCTGGACAGCAGCAGTTGTTCCTCTAGATCAGACAATGATGGGGCTGTACTACCCTGCAATGCTACCGGTAAGTTCACCTCCTGAGCAGCTGCTTCTTTGTATAAACAACTCGGCGCACATGTTGAGAACTGAGAGCTCGGAACGAGAAAAACAAGACGGAGATATTACTAACGGTTTATGGTCATTAGTTTAGTTTGGCGTCATGAAACAGTAATTGGTGTTCTGTTTATGGCACGGCCTGCTTTGGTTTGCTGGGTCTTGGCCCAGGTGAGGCCTTTTGTCAGATAGTTGGCAGGGCATCAAGCTAACAGCAGGGCTTGTCCCTGCAGCTCAGCTCCTTTCACTTTTTTTAACTCTTTGCGCTCAAGTATGAAGGAATCTAACGCCGTGATTAACACCACCAACAGCATACAGTGTTTATACAGTTGATGTGCTAGGCTGCTCTTAGCATACGGTGGGCGTGTCTGTGCTACTTTAGCCGAGAGACAGCCTGAGGATGAGAGCTGTTCTCTGGCTCTGTTCTAGCACGTCCTGCTATCTGGTCTTGGGTTCCTTTGGGGTTGTCGGTATTTGGGGTGGGGGCGGTACAGGTAACAGCGGCTGTGCTCGGTCACCTGTGCCGACACGAATGTGCATTAGGGCTGCTGCACGCTCCCCCGCCGTTGCTGACTTTACACAGTGTCATGTTATATTTTGAGTGTGTGCGCGTGTGTGTGTGCGCGCGTGTGTGTGTGTGACATGTCATGTCATGTGTACAGAGGGTGGAGGCTGAGATTCTGTCAAGCGATTCAACGTTGTCATCCAGGCTGTCCATGCGGTTTAGACGTCATCTGTCCCTGGATTGAGGGAGACAGGTGCCAGGGCACAGTTGTTTCTACACACACACACACACACACACACACACACACACACACACACACACACACACCAGTTGTTGCTAGACTACTTTACTACCCCCCACTCCTCTCTTATGGCACACATAGTTACTATTAATGAATACACAGCAGCAACCCTGTCTTTTTCACACACACACACACACTACCTGCATACCTCGCTCTCACTGGTTAATCCCCCGCTCATCAACACTTGATCGACGTCTGTAAAGTCACAAGAACCTCTACTTGACACGGTGAAGTTGTTGTTCTTCATGTGTTTCTCCTCTTCCTCACCCCCGCCCTCTCTTCTGCCCCCTCCAGGCTAGAGAGGCTGTAAGATAAACAGATTATTCTTCTTCAAAGAGAACAGCACCAAATGGAGGATGGTGGTAGTAACTAGAAGGCCGTAAGGGCCCGAGGTGGGGGGGTGTTAGCTCCATGTGGGAATGCACTTTAAAGGTGACACACCACCACCCGTCACACTGTCCTCGGTGAAATTTATGGTACTGCTCTCTATTTTGGGTGACACACCTTCTATCCTGGAGTATACACTGTGGATAAGGGTTACTTTTAAACCAGCAGTGTAACTTCATGTGCACCTCACCTTATCCTACCTACTCACCTTAAAGGCTGGTTGATACATCAAATTAATTCAGTTAGTTCAAATATTTGTTTTTGCGAGATGCGTGCAGTGTTATTACAATGTGAGCTACAGTAGCTGTCTATAAGTTACGACAGTCCCGTAATCTGCAGCAGGTGTGCAGTTTGTTTTGTATTGGACGTGTACAAAGTATAAAATATGTAAATGCACTAGACAGTCATTCTTACGTCATAACAATTCATGAAAATTGTGATTAACAACAAAAATAACACTACTCCTACCCTTCACGTGGTACACTTGTTACATCTTTCCAAATGGTTCAGTATTAATAAGACAATATATGATGAATAATAAAAAAGTACAAATATATTAATAGGGTCAGGTAAGATATAAAGAAATGGAGCTCAGGTGTGCAGTCTAAGGTGTTCGAAGGTGTCTCCCAACTGTGTCTACATCAGGGTACATTCAGACAAGGATCAGGCACTGCGGTGGTGTGTGTGTTTGTTTGTGTCGAACGATCCGCTGTGAGACGATCGGGAAATAACTTTTTATTTCTCTAAATAAACTGGCTTTTTTGAGGCCGGCACTCGCTCACTCTCATTCACTGTCCATGTCACTCGACCGATGCTCGCGCTCTCCCAAACCGTCGGGACACAAACCAAATTAAACTTCTTCGTGTCTGTTTTGCAGACTCCCGATTTAGAGGCCGGCTACATGAAATAAACAAAACCAGATCTCAACAGGTAGGGTATCGGAGTTTCAGAGACATTTCAGGCTGACTGTGGAGCATTTGCCCGATCTGAGCGTCTGATTGGCGACGTTTGCGTTTTTCTAAAAGTTGGATCCAACTTCTCTGCCGCAGGTCGCTGCGTTTTCTTTGGCGGACACCCCTGTGGCCTCCACTGCCGCAGCCAAAACAGCCTACTCCTGCTGAAATGAATGGAAAAACCTGCGTTTGCACCGCGGTGCAGAATCCTGTCTGAATGTACCCTTAGGGGTACGCTGAAAAAATCCTGATGCAATCTTGGCTTCTACTTGTCGATCATGCATCTTTTTCTGGTAGCCAGAGGTGAAGCCGTGACCGATCAGTGTGCGGATTCTACTCTTTACTCGCTGTCCCTACATGCCGGGTAGCTAATGCCATAGCTAGCAGCTGTCTGCTACCAGGCTGCCGTCAACAAACACAAAAAGCAGGAGCAGGTGAGATGGCGAGCAGACTTCGCTACTCCGTCTGTACTGAAACTGATTATTAAAGTCTCTGCTCTACTTTGTTGAAGCATCTGCTACTGACCATCCATGTCTGGATGGGACAGTAGTAGCAGAGGTCTTGTATTATTCTTGTTTTGCACCTGTTGGCCTAAAAAATTGCTGCATTTTGCACAAAAAAAAAAGTGAATTTGAGGGTTTATTTTTGTCCGAATCAGCCAGACCTACTTTAATTTCCATCTTGATATTATTTAGAGTGACAAATGAACACGGCGAGCCGATTCCGAGAACTCATCCCGTTTGTCAGCGTCATCGCTTCAGCCGGGGACGGCACACGAGCATCGAGCCTGCCCATTTTCATTTCTGCTTTTTCACAGCTCAACAAAAATATGTCCGCTTATCCGCTTGTCAGAAAAATATGTGTCATCTCATTTTTATTCCCGCGTCTCTCTCTCTCTCTCTCTGCGTCTATCTGTAGATGTCCAGAGGAGTTGCGTCATCCCTCTAACCCCCCCTCTCTCTCCGCTTTAGCGCTGAGCCCATAAGGAAGGGAGTCAAGCCAAGCCGCTAATAGTTCATACACTGAGTGGCTTGCAAAGGCGAGCGAGTGACATCTGAGTATTTAGGCTGCCTCTCTTGTTCCCACCTCCCATATTATCTCCACGAGACTGCTTGGTTAGCCAGCGTACGACAACAGGCCTTCAAGGAATTTGCAAGGGATCCACACCCAAGTCTGTTTCCCCCTCAGGGCTCCCTGTATGTGCGAGTGTAGCTGCATACATATGAGAAATGGACAGAATGGTGCTGCTGCAGTCTCATAACACACTGACAGGTACCTGTGTGTTTTGCTGTAAGTGTCAGAGCAGGGTAAACCAACATCCTATTTAGCTATATCCTCTCCTGTGGGATTACGGGTATTCGAGAGAGTGGCACATAATACTGACTTCCTGGTAAGAGAAATACAGTTAAGTACTCCAACATGCTCAGTATTAGTGGCCTAATGCACTGTGTGACACCTCAGGGTTCTCCCCTCCGCCCGTGATGATGATATCATCCAACTAACGCCGCTCTAACTGCCGCCGCCTGAGGCTGCACGCAGCCGGGTCGAGGCGTGAAACCCCCCCCACACACACACACACACACGTACAGGCACAGCTGGAAGCGATGCGATGTACAGATATGGTGCAGTGGAGCCTTAAATGTATGCAGGATCTCCTAGGTTACCTCCTCCTGCATGACAAACAGCACTGTAACATCGTCCCTCCGCACACACCGTGCCCCATCTCACACTGCAGCAGTACATTTAAACTTCTTTAACTGCAAGTCGTGACGGCAGCGTACATATTTCCCCGTCCGTCCGTCCTGCATCTACTCAGAATGCAATGTTGTGGCAGAGCGGCGAGCACGACACCAAAAAACATTCAAATACCGCAATGGCTGTATTTGCATATTTCCATTGGTCTCTGTTGTTTTTATGGATCCCGATGGTGTGGAGTGGAGTGAGAGGTTTCTTCTGCTGTTGCATCCTCTGTAAATCAGTCTGGATTAAAGGTCAGGGAAATGTTAAGTGTAAAATGTCAATCAGTGATTGGATATGAGCGATAGAGACATAAAAATAGTCCTAGACGTCGTAAATGGGACAATGGGATGGTGAGCACAGTGGCTGTAGCAGGGCCGCAACTCACATTTTATTTATTAATTATTAATCCATAAAATGTCTATTACTGCTCCCCAAAGCCTAAAATGACATCCTCTGATTCAGTTTACTGTCATAGAGGAGTTAAGAAATCACATCTAAGATGCTGAAATCAGAGAACGATGGAAAAAGTGACTCACAGATTATCAAAAAAAGAAGTTGCGGTGATTAACTAATTGACTGATCGTTCTACATTGTTGCTACAGAGGCAGTCATGTCTCTGACACATGAAGCATCACGCCTCTGGACAAAGTCAGACTCAAGAGTTATGTTCGCTTTTGTGATTGTTCAGTAGAAACTTTGGAGGATCGTCTCTGATTAACTCTGATCTGATGCTCAGCCTCACCAAAACATCTGTATAATTAAAGCTAATAAAGAAGGAAACAATATAGTTTTAGTCTGTTTTAATTACACTCCTGTTGGCTGTTGTTTTTTTTATTCTGATTTAGACGATTCAGTTGTCATCAGAGCTACAACTAACCGTTATTTTGCCAGATAATGGTGAAAATGGCCGGTGTAATTCCTCACTGGTTAAGGTGACTTCTTCAGATGTCTCAGTTTGTCTGACCAGCAGTCCCAAAGATGTTCACTGTACTATTCGAGCCCGACAAAAAAACGACTTTAGGAGTGGAAAAATGCACAAATTACAGATGTGGCAGCCAGTAGAGTGAATGTTTGAGGCAGAAGGAGCGCCGATGTGACTGTGCAAAGGTACTCAAGAGGCTGTTTACTTAAACACATAACTTTTAGGTTAAATATAGAATAAATATAAATATAGAATAATATTAAGTATATACTGCTTCTTCTCTCCGTGCCACAGTTTGTAAATCACAGCTCACTCTGCTGAATATTAGTGCAAGCATTTTATTTCTGCATTCTATACTTTTATTTGCCTTTTCATATCGGTGTATATGATATCTGATTTTATGATACGTGCCAATATGAAACCTGATATATCTGCAATAGGCCAGTATGTATATATCAGTCCGGCTTTAGTTACCGTCGTTTAAGACGAAGAAAAGACGCAAACTGTTGCAAATATTTGGCTTAAAAATATCAAAATGACTTTTCTGTCAATCGATTAATCACCTCATTACTGCAGCTGTAATAATACACAATCATGACACCACTAACAATCTGATCATTGTTGCTCTGCCTGCCGTGTTGCTCTGTTATTGGTGGTTGCCTGGTAAAGCCAGAAAAATTAATCTTTTAAATATAGTGGACTCGTCTGATTGGCTCATTGTCAGGAAGGAGAGACAGGAGCGACCGTATAAGGACGGGAGGGGCGGCTGTGGCTTTACGTTTTGACGGACATCGCTGTGCAGTAGAAGCTCTGAGCGACTTGAGGGGCGGGTGCTCGTGGTTTTAAAAGGGGAAAAAAAAAAAATCTCCCTCTGGCTTTCATCAAGCGTGGCAGGCAAGGACGAAGAGGGAAGGGGAAAAAGGGAGGAGGAGGAGGAGGAGGAGGGGAGTGTACGCAGGCATACTTACTTCTCCAACCGCAGGAAGAGAAAAGAGACGGAGGAGAATCTGTAAAGAGTATTTCTATCTTCAGCCGGGGCAACTTTACAGACAGGAGTGTCGTGAATTTGCATGATTCGATTCGTTTCACCAACACACTCTGTGTTTCTGTGGCCCGCCGTCTGCTTTTACTCGGTTGGTTAGAGGCTAAAAGTCAGCCGGCAGACACTAGACGCACGCCTGAACGCTTTGCCGTGAAAAAAGGCCTCTCCACCTCCTCCTCCTCCTCCTCCTCCCCCTCCTCATCCTCTCCTCGTGTATGGAAAAACATATGGTGTCTCAGGTAACACAAATGCTGCGTGTTTGTGTGTGTTTGTGTGTGTGTGTGTGGATGAATAGGTCCTTCTCCAGATGGTCCTTTTTTTTATTTTTAATTTGTAATATCAGATCGCTCCGCTCGCTTTTCATGTTATTTTAATGCCTAATAATTCATCACAGATTCGGGCCAATTCTGCATCTCACAATATGAAAACTCAGCTTGGTTTAAGACCAGACATAACTCTAATGGAGGCTGTCATTACTTCCCATAATCCCCCTCCCCCCCTCCTGTTAAACCCCCCTTTCTTTTTCCATTATTTCTTTTTTCCTCTCTCCCCCCGTCTCCTCCTTTTGACTATATGATGCTGCCATGTAGGGCATTGCTGCTCCTTCAGTCAGCGGGTCAGGAATGCCTCGTGTAAAAAAACAAAAAAACAAAACCCTCGACCTTAATCCACTGACAGCCTCCATTCGTCTGCCTGTTTATCAGTTTGTACTCTCAGGTAGAGCTAAATCATGGCGAACCTTCAAAATAAAAGCACACAGGTGATTACAAGCTCTTTAAACATCTGCAGCAGGAGAGTAAAAAAAAAAAATGTTATAACACCGTTTTTTTTTTTTTTTTTCCACATGACTTATCATGTGGCAGCTTCGTGTGATGACATCTCGAGGCTCCACAGTGCTTTCATTCAGCCGCGATAGAAGAGGCAGAAGCTTTTGTAAAATCACAAGCTGCTTCTCTCGGTGCCCCGAAGGCAGCAGCTCTTCTGAAAAACACTGGCTGATCAGCGCGATACGGCATCCCTGTTAATGAAATATGTCAGACGTGGGAGACCCGGCAGCGCTCGTGTTAAAACACGATTTGGTTTAATTCCCCACTCTCTGTTTATTCATAATGCTTTAACCTTTCTTGTTCTGTTTCTCTAACTCTTTTACTCCCTCTCTGCCCTGTGTGTGTGTGTGTGTGTGTGTGTGTGTGTGTCTCAGCCCTGGGCAGCCCATGCCTATAGGACACACCCTTTAATGGCTGAATACAGGCTACTGCATGTTTATGAGCTCACATGCCCTAACAAGTACATTTAGGCTTTGATATATACCAGCCCGGGTATGCTGAGGCCTAACCTATGAATTTTAATAGCTTCTCTATCAAATCTCTTCTTGAGCAGATTCCTCTTTTCTTTTCTTTTTTTTTTTATCACTCGGCGACAGAAACCCGTAGCGGATGCAGAAACACAATCGGCTTTCACACATTCTTTCCGAACATACATTCAGCCTTAACCACGACGAGAGTTGCAGCCGGACGAGCTTCCCGGATTTTTTCCATCCTCCTGTTTTTTTGGATTAGTCTCCTCTGATGCCTCCTCTATCTGTTGGGCCCAGGCCCCAGAAGCTGTCTGTCTGTCTTGCAGATGGGCCTGTTTCAGCCTAAGCTGGCTGTTTTTTTGGGTTTTTTTTTTTAAAGCCGAAGCGGTCGACACAACCGCAGAAGAGCAGACTGTAGCATTACAGAGGAGGGACAGAAGACGTTTGCTCTGCAGCATCTTTAGTTACTCTGAGACCAGACCGGCGGTTGATGGCGTTGGATGCTCGTGGGCGAAGCAGTGACCACAGAACCCTCCTTTCTTTTTCAGCTCATTCTATAAGCTCCGTCTTTTGTGAGACCAAGATGTCCTTGAATGTATGTGTGTGTGAAATGATTGAAGCAGGCAATATTGCAGAGTCACCACACACACACACACACACACACACACACATACAAGATAAGGTGCATGCGGAGCAGCAGCAGCAGCAGCTCGGCTATAAAGCATCTGTAGATGATCCTGCCGCTGATACAGTTGTAACAGTGCGGGGAAATAAAGAACCTTGAGGCAACACACAAGTCCCAGCTGATACACAGTTAATCTGAATTATAGATGGCGGCTAAAAGAAAATATACAGGAAGGAGTATTCACACAACGCAGCAGCAGCGGCTGTAAACACGTCACGGTCCTCGTGGCACAGTTAGTGCTCATCTTTCTGCGCGTCCATCCATCCCATACACATCTTTGTGTCTCAAACCGTGTATCGAATTTTCTGACTCTTAATAATAGATGTGTTTGCGGTAAATATTTCATGGTCGGCTGACTGAAAACACATGCCTGTCAGAGATATGGAGGTGGGGGAGGGGGATGGGGGGAGTAACTGAGTGGAGAAGGAGAGAGTGAAATGTAATAGGTAGCACTTTGACCTCCCTCCTTCCTCCTACCTTCACTGTTAACGGCTTACCGACTTACATATCTTAAGTTGTCTCCTTCTTTTCTTCCCTCCCTTCCTTTCCTTCCCCGCCGCTCCTCCAGGGCTCTCAGGATTCGACAGGAGGACAGGAGGGATTGGTGGCCCCACCCTTCTCAGCGTTCCCTCCTCCGCCCCCTCCTCAGAACGGGCTGCCAGGCACAGAGTTCGGCCCCGGGGCCATGTTTGGTGCCGGGGGCCAGGGCACAGCAGATGTAGGGGCTGGCGCTAACGGAGCCGCCGCCGCTGCCACCAACAACAACGGCAACGTAAGCAGCGCATGTTTATGAAGCAGTAAAGCAGTTTAATTATCTGTCAGACGGTCGGGAAATCGAGTCACTAATCATGAAAAATGTTGCAGAAGTATTCAGCGGTGTTTGTCGCCTTTTCTTGATACGTTGATGCTCTGGAATAGTCAAAGAACTGTCAGATTTTAATCATTTTATTAGATAAAGTTGCAGTCGTAGTGCTGGACTATTAAGTTAACAGTTATAAATCAGTCAGTCGCACCACCATTTTAACCCAGACTGAAATATCTCTCCAACTTCTGGATGAATTGCCACGAAACAGACATTCATCTGTCCCAGAGGATGAATTCTAATGACTTTGGCGGTCCTCTGATTTCCTCCAGTGCCAGCAGCAGGTTTTTGTTTTTGTTTTTTTAAAGTTTTTTAGCGAAATGTTTTAAATGCTTGAGAATGGATTGAAATCTGGTCGGCGGTCAGGCCTCCCTCTGGACGAATTGCAGCAACTTTGACGACCCCTTCGCTCTCCGTGCAGCACCATCATCGGGTCGAACTTTTCTCCGATACTGTTAACTTAAACAGATGCCACTGTTGGTGCTAGGTTTTAGTCTTGATAGGATAAGATAGTCTTAAATGATCCCACTCAGCAGCTCGGATGCACGAGGTTGATAAGAAATTACTCAGTAAGAAACGTCCCGAAGTCTTGCTGGTGTTAACGAGTCTGACAGCTGCTGGAATGAAGGACCCGCGGTAGGCAATTATGTAAACATAAATACACGAGTCATATTTCATTTACCGTGCAGTTGAGATTATAATTACAGTTTATATCAAGGCTGCACACAAATAGCTTTCTGCATCACGTACTTCTAAACTCTGCTGCAGCTTCAACTTCAAGTCATGTAGCTTTTACCTTCCCATACTCTCACCTTCCTAACCCTGCTTCTTCTGCTCTCTCTCTCTCTCTCTCTCTCCACAGGTGAAGTCAGAGGAGACGCCCCAGGGCGAGGCAGGAGTACAGTGCGGTACAGGAGGCACGGGAGGGGGAGGCTCTGTCGGAGACCCAACAGAGGCCAAAGGGACCCCCAAACGCCTCCACGTCTCAAACATCCCCTTCCGCTTCCGGGACCCTGACCTCAGGCAGATGTTTGGGGTAAGAAGCTAGGAATGTCTTACGGGGGCGGGGGGTGGCCTCATTTTTAACAGGGTCAATAAATCAGTCTAGACACCCTTGGGGTACTCCACGGCCGGAGGCCAGCTCACCAGGGGTGGAGTTTAGACACCGACAAAAGAGTCCACACTAACACAAAGGAGAAATACTCATGAGTGCTTGAGGGGACGATTGTCTGCTATGTGTGTCAGTGTGTTAGCACGAGGGACGAAGTGAGACGGGGGTAAAAAAAAAATGGGACAGAGCAGAGTTCAAGGCGAGGAGTCAGAAAGAAGCTCGGTGAAATGTGGGCTGTTGTCTTTTGTGTAATAGTGACACCTAGTGCAAGGCTGCTGTAACTGACACAAGGAGCTTCTAACTGCAGCAATGCTGTCCCGAAAGAGTGATTCTAACCAAGCTTATAATAAATAATAACCTTTATTTATACAGCAGTCTTCTTAACAATGTTTCAACAGCAAGAGTTGATATAAAAGAGAAAGATAAAGAACGTTTCAGGAAGATTTAAAAGCAGCGATCGCGAAGGCTCCTCAGATAAAGATGTAATTTATTGCTTTTTTTTTTTTTTTGTCTCATACTTGTTTACTGATCTCTTCCCTCAAATTTATTTGCAGCAATTTGGCAAGATTCTGGATGTAGAGATTATTTTCAATGAGAGGGGTTCAAAGGTAAGTGATTCTTTGAAACTACGCCTCAGCTCTTCCCCACTCATGACAGTACGCTCGCACTCAGACAGGATCAAGGCGCTATGTTGAATCGCCGCAGGGTCGCGCAGCGTTTCACAGCGGTTACGTTCAGCACAGGCAATCAGAAAATAACTTTTTGTATCACTGATTAACAGACTTCATCAAGGCCGGCACTCGCACTCTTTTAATCACTCGACCAAAGCTCTCTCTCTCTCTCTCTCTGTCTCAAACCATCGCACACGAACCAAATTAAACTTCTTCGTGTCACTATTTTGCAGCGTAAATTGGGAGCCAGACTCCGATTCAGAAGCTGGGTGCATGAAATAAACAAAGCCAGAACACAACGGATATCATTAGTCCATGAATCCACATTTCGTGGATTCGACTGTGGAGGGGTTTGCCGCAACCCAAACAGACTACCCCCACTCAAATTGATCTGATCCTGTCTGAATGCGCCCTGATTCCCACTTTGCATGGTATTCCTATCATAAATGTGACGCGGTGTCAGCAAACCACGCGGGGTATGATTGTTATGAAACTCCAATTATCTGTTAAACGATGTCAGCGTGCACACTGAGGTCTAAGGATTGTCCTCTCTCTCTCTCTCTCTCTCTCCACACAATCCCTGATGATGTGGCCTCGCTCGCTCGCCATCGCCAACCTCTTTAACCTCTGCCGTGCACCGCAGGGTTTTGGCTTTGTGACATTTGAGACGAGCGCAGACGCAGAGAAAGCGAGGGAAAAGCTCCACGGCACATTGGTGGAAGGTCGTAAGATTGAGGTAATTTTCCTCTCTCTCTCTCTCTCTCTCTCCCTTCCTCTCTTCTGTGTTCTCTCTGTACTCCCGTCATAATTCTGCTTGATCACTGACTGCTAGCTAGCTCCCATGCTCCCTTTAGTGATATGCTCTGATGCAGCCCACTGGTATCCCGCTCCCTGGTCCTCTGCAATGTGTTTTTTTCATTTTCAAATCTAAAAATCTTTCCTCCTTTTTTTGTTGTTGTTGTTGTTCTTTTGTTTTTGTGGTGGGAATGATTGGGGGTGCAAGAACACTACATAAGGCATGCTGGGTACTTATCCTCTGCAGCATTTTATTTTTCACATCAAGCTGTTGCCTCTTCACCTTTTTTTTTTTAATTATTATTTTATGTCTTTTTTTTCCACTGATGCGCAACTTGTAGCCACACTGACGTTACAACTCCCCGCAACAACTGGAATGATGTTTGTGTTTGTCGGCACCGGAGGGCACGAGAGGAACGCGGTGAAAGGATGATGCATGGCAGATTGCTGTCAGATGCTCTCATTTTCTTCCCTAGAGTAGAAATCCTTCTGTGTTCCCCTCTCCCGGTGCCGCGGCTAAGTGGTTGTGACAAGCTTATGGCTCCTGGTGCAACGGCAGCATGCTGGGAATCACATCAACACTGACGCATGTTCACTTTATGGACGTCTGGATTTTTCCAGGAGATCTGTGCACTTGAGTTATTTTCATGTATGTAAAGTCTATGTGCGTTCAGGTTGTTTCATTTGATTTCATTTGTTTGTTTTTATACCTGAAGCATGTGCTGAGTTTCTTCGATAGCAGTTTTTCTTCTTTGTTTTCGGGGCTTTCAATCAAGCCAGTCGTTCATATCGGATCTCTTGACTCACGTCACTGTAAGCCAGGATTTCTGCATGGGCTTACTGTGGTGATTTCCTTCTGGTGTGTGTGTGTGCGTGTGTGTGCGTGTGTGTGGAGGGAAGAGGGCGGGGTGGGGGTGCAAGTCAGCTCCTGCATGATGGATGAGGCTGGCCCGGCACCCTTTTTTTTTAGTTTCTGTACTCTCAGTTCTGCTGCAGTGTGGTCGAGAATGAAAGACAGCCACCTGCATCCACTGGTACAACACACTCCCTCCTCCTCTTCCTCCTCCACCACCACCACCACCACCTCCACCTTCAGTCAATCAGCAAGCTGAATGGATACTGATGGAGCCAGTTTACCCCCCTCTGCATCAGTTCTGCCCCCTTGTGTTCAGTCAACAATCCGAATGTGTTGTCCCCGGCATCGCTTTAACCCGATCCTCTGTTCTTCCTCCCAAGTTGCTGCATGATTATCAGTCACTTGTATTAATCAGCCGGTCCTCGAGTTGTCACTCTGCATGTCGTACTCGTAGTGGTGTCGGGCTGAATCTTGTATCAGCTGCATGGTGGGCCAGTAACAGGAAGTCTGTAGAGTGTGTCTCTCTTTCTGTCTGTTTATGGTGCATGGGCTTGAAGAGACAAAAGGCTGGACGCGGGACGAGCCGCGGATTTGTGTTTACACATTCTTTCAACCGAGGAGAAAAGGGCCGGACATTTCTATTTGAGGCGATGCTATCTGGCAGTTCTCCTTTCTTGCAGATGTTGCCGTGTTACTCTTGCTTTAATTGGTCATATGATTTCAGAGTTTGTTGAACTATGTTTTCCAGAGAATAAGGCGGCAGACGAACATCTATAAAACTGATGTAATAATAATTCAGAAACTCTGAAATATAGGCCGACTGTATACCATGGTTATACATAAGTATTTAACTCCTATCATGTGTGATTGAACCCTGCAGTCCACTGGCATGAGTTGTGTGCATGGTCGGTATTTCACGATGGAAACACGTAGGCTAACCGTGGCAGTACTGCAGGCGGCTGGATGTTTTTGTTTTTTTTTTCTTGCATGTTTATTGAACTCTTTTTGGTGATGGGACTTGTGCAGTTAGCATGAAATCAGTTGCACCTGGGTGCCTCGTAGTCTTGCTCCAAAAATAAAGCTTTCAGAGTAAAACTTTGACTGAATGATCTCTAAAGGCGTCCTCAACTCGAGCGCTGACATCTCTCCTTCTCGGTGCATGCCAATGGGAGTTGGTTAGTAGTTATTCTCGTAGATTAGCCGCCCATAAGTGTGCATGCATGTGGACTTTATGAAACAGCGAGAGAATTGTCTTAAAGTTAAACTGTACTTGTCTTTGTCTGGAATAAAACTCTGCGCTTTGAAGAAATCAATTTCCTGTACGCTTCCAATGTATCCATGTAAGTGGCCCAACTACAATTCACTTTGTCTCTACCTGCTTTCTCTTCTTGTGATTCCCATCTCATCATCTTTTTCATTCTATATATAGAGTCCTGTAGGCCTATATATAGGTGTGACAGTGTGTGTTTTTTAGTATGCACTCGAAAAAAACATACACACCTCAGTGCATCTCCACCTCACCCATGGCTGCGTCTGTGCGTGTGCTCACTCATCTCTCTGCCTCGGGCGGGAACATTTTTTTTTGGCTGTCATTGACTCGTGTTACTTTGACTGTACGACACCCCCCATGAAGCTAATGATATTTAGGCGCATATTTCATTCTTACTCTTAATTATTGGCTGTACGGGAAGCGCGTTAGGGTCCCTGCATGGTCTCACGTGTGCAGCCTCTGAGCTGGCGGTCACACTTTGTAATATTTCTTCACCGTTTCTCAGTTTGTAGGTGAAGACGTGTCAAAAAAAATCAACAGTGATAGCTTCATTGTCCCGTCTCCGGGACCAAATACAGAGACTGCAATGAACTCTTTACCACCAAATCTGCAGCTTTACCTTGTTATATGTCAACTCTCTCCGGGTAGCTTTCTGCTCTGCTCGCAGTAGATTCATCCACAGCGTGAACTCCAGTGTTAGCGCAGCAGTTTGTCCACGTCCATGGTTGCCACGCTGAGGAGGGCGCACGGAGACCATGCTCAAACCCGATAACACTCCCATCCACTAACTCCCGCTCTCTAAAGGTTGTGTGTGTTTGAGCCGTGTGGCTGGAGTATTCGGGGGAGTGACGGCTCCTCCGCGGCGCAGAGTTTTAGTCAGACACTTGAACGCAACAATGCAGAATAGCTGAGGTGTGTGTGTGTGTGTGTGTGTGTCACTGGGGTGCTGCTCTGCATGCATAAGGAGGCAAACTATTGAGTTATCGTCCCTGCATGGGTGTGTGGAAAAAAAGGATGAGGAGAAGCTGTACGGCATGCCTGACGATGCACCGTGTCACCAAAACAATGCTGCCACCACACACACACACACACACACACACTCCTCACTGAGACACAGTTGGCCTTAAATCAGTCATTTCCATTAACATAACGAAGCTTTTGCATGATTTGTATCCTGTAGCGAGGCTTTGAATTGGTAAGATTGCGAGTTGTCGGATGAGGTGACGGCCTGAGGCGAAGGCTTAGCAGCTCCCCTCCCCGCCTCCTCCTCCTCCTCCTCCTCCTCCTCCTCCCTCCTCGGCTTTTGGATTTGACCAGTCCTGTTTTTGTTGATCTTGAACTTTCTGTTACTGCATGACACGCCCCAGAGCAGATTAAACGAATGAAACGTGTGAGTATCCGTGTGTGTGTGTGTGTGTGTGTGTGTGTGTGTGCGTTTGCTTCGTACATGAGTGAAAAAAGGTTGAAAGAAAAGGGGAAAGAGAGTTTGCACTTTGCCCTTTCCAACCCTCGGTCTTTGTTTGTTTGTGTGTCGGCTCCGTCCTCTCTCTCTCTCTCTCTCTCTCTCTCTCTCTCTCTCTCTCTCTCTCTCTCTCTCTCTCTCTCCCTCTCCCTCTCTCTCTCTCTCTCTCTCTTCTCCAGTCAAGTTTTGTCTTTCATTTTTAAAACAAAATAACCTCCAGCTGTTTGTCTAACTTTAATATTTTCGCCATCATCTCTGTCCGCCTTATTTTGTTTCCACTCCTCGTCATCTGTTTTTATTTTGATTGTTTTACCATCCTACAGTCGTCAGTATTTTTATTTTATGTTTTTATTTTTATTCTTTATTTTGTGGTGACTGGTAAAACAGGAAATTATAGCCACTGTTCCAATTTCCAAGCACACACTCTTCTCTTGTGGCCTAACTCTACCACACAGGAATGAGTCATTTCTCGCCAAAGTCTAACCAAACTTGTCCTTTTGACTTCAGTACAGACAGTTTAACCAACCTTTACCATCCTGCTCTTATTGAAGGAGGGTGGTGCGCTTCTGACTTTCCTTTAGAAGTCATCCAATCCAGTTAGGTTAGCTCTTATTTATTTTTTTAGGAGGTAGGTTAAGTCGAGGTATCTCCATTCTCCTTCTACCATCTCTTTTGTTCTGTAGAGCACCGAACACTTCCTGATTGTCGTACCGCGATGCTCAGAGCTCCGTGAAGCGGCGAGAGCTAGCATCCTCTCTCCCCTTTTTTCCTTCCCTCTTTCCTCTTTTCTCTTTTCTGAGCTGTAACACTGCTGCTATCAGGTTTTTTTATTATTATTATTTCACACGGGGGCAATAAAAAAAAAAAAAAAAAAAAAAAGGGTAGGGCGGGCGGGAGGGCATTCAGGTTTCTTTTGTTCCTAGGATTATTTGTTCCTTTATTTATTATATTTTTCTGTTTCCCTGACGACTTCTGTGTGTTGTTGTCAGTCTCCACAGTAACCACTCGCTGTTTCTACGGCAGCGGTAAGTTGTGTACAAACATCTATCACTGAACTGACCCCCTCCCCTCCCCTCCCTCCCCTCCCTCTCCCACCTATCCCACCCTCCCACCCCTGAAAAATGGGCATTTGATACAGTAGTATATGTACAGTGTATTGTGTGCAGCGTTTTTCTGCTTATCAACATGTGACGGACCCACGCAGTGCGACGCCCTAGAAAGCTTGCCGCTGTTACGTAACGTTACAGTGCACAACGCCAGTATATCACACACACACACACACACACACACACACAGGCTGGATGTTTTTACAGTAATATTCCTCCCTCCACATGCCCGTCCCCTTTTCCTCTTACTCTCCCCGCCTCCTCCTCCTCCTTACTCTCCACCATGTCATTAACACCTCACTGGGAATGACCGAATGTAATCACCCTCCTCTACGCGAATGACACGGCTCTCCACAAACCCATCTGATTAATTCATCAGACGTCGGATGTTTAGAGCATCCCGTTTTTATTGATTTATTAATTAAAAAATATCTGTACAAAACAAAAAAATCAACAGAAATGATCCAAAGCTTTGCTCCCCTGTTGCTGCCTACGATTGCTTTGAGTGAATGCAGACCCCCCTCCAACCCCACCCTACCTCCTCCTCCTCCTCCCTCCTCCTCCTCCTCCTCGAGCTGCAGGGCAAATAACGCTGCTCTGGTTTTCTTTATGAATTTCTTTGTTTTATTATTGACCTGCTTGCTTAGAATTAGCCGATTGGACACGACGTTACGTGTGAAGTTTGTGGCTGAGCAGCATCCTGACTCACCGTATCGCTTTCAAAACTCAAAAAAAAAAAAAAAAAAAGAGATTTTTGCTAATTTATTTTTTTTTATAAAAATCCACGCTGCTTCAGATCAAACCAGCCAGTGTTGTGCAGTGTAACCATATGCATTTCTGAACCGATATGGGGTTTACCTTACTGTTTATTTTTGGGTCTCTCTTATGCTGCCATTTTGTTTTTTTTTTGTTTGTTTTTTTCTCTTTTGGTTTCTTGTAGTGGATTGTCTGTGTTACCAGTAGTCGTAGTCGTAGTCGTAGTCGTAGTGTTACTGGTTTTTAGTTTGTGACACACAGTTCTAATGCCTGGCATAGTGTCTCATGTTTATTTTATTTCTCTCCTTTTTTGGGAATGAGGATTGCTCTCTCTCTCTCTCTTCCTCTCTCATTCTCCCTCCTCTCTCTCTCTCTCTCTCTCACTCTTTGTCTCTCTCTCTCTCTCTCTCTCTGTTCCCTCCATCCTCCTTTGGTGCTCTGTTTCTCAACCCACCACATATAATGAGATTTTCAGGAGAATGGTCACCAAATCTAATTGCTTTATTTGAATGATGCACCTTGGGATATATGTTTTGTTTTCAACAGTAATTGTTATTAGTTGTTTTTGTTTTTTTGTGTTGCTCATGTAATCTTCCTCTTTTTATTTAATTTGTTTATTTATTTCCTCTTTCTCTTCACTCCATCTTTACTGTTTTTTGTATATGGACTGGCTCTGTCTCTTTACCTCTCACCTGCATCCCTTCCTCTTAACTTCTCATCTTTGTCTCGTACGTGTTTCGATGTGGGAGTGCTGCGATTGTTTTTTGATTGGTCTCTATGCTGCATCCGACGCTTGCTGATTGGCTGAATTTTATTTTATTTTATTTTTGGTTTGTTACTCACTCTTGGTCATGTGATGCGCCCATATTTGGCTGTGTGTAATTTTTCTGTGTTTATATGATTATTAATTTTGTCAAACAAATGTTTTTGCACCCCCCCTCCCTCTTTCTCTCCCTTGTATTATAATTATTTTTGAATATTTCTTTCTTTTTTCTTTTAATTTTTTTTTTTAGGTATGTAAACCCCACAAGTTTGGTTTCATATGGAAATGTGACTTCATTTTTGTTCCGGGTTTATTGTTCAGGGAGGGAAAAGCGGGGACGAGAAAGGCTGAATGTTTTATTAATCGTTAACACTTTTGAGATTTGCCTTCCATACTTTGTTGATTTGCATGTGTTCCTGTCAACTCATTGATTACACAGCTCTATATATTGTACACACACACACACGTGCACCATTAGGCTAATCATCAAACTTCTTACTAGTTAGGTTAAAATTCCTCTGACACACAAAAAAAAAACATTAATTTGATTCATTAACTCGATTTACATTTTAAAAATGTCTCCGCTCTGACACCCGCGGACAGTCGCGTCAGTTAGCTTAGCCCAGCTAGGCTAATTGAATCATTTGCCGCTGACCTTGTCAGTTGCAATGAGGGAAAAATGAGGTAAACCTCATTTCCATCTGAATGAAGCTCGCCAGATAAAGAACATGACTCACCGAGAGAGGCGATGCAAGTGGCAGTCTAGGCCTTAATGGTCTCCTAAATGGGAGTGCAGGCGTGTGTGCGCACACAAGCACTCTCGTTCCCCCCCGGTCTCTCCATCTCTCTCCGTCTTTTTTGTCTCGCACACACTCTTCCCCCCCCCATCAAGCCAAAAGGTCATTAATCTTTAGCTCGCCACACACTAGTCAGACGCAGAGCCTTGGCGGCGGCGGCGGCGGCAGCAGCAGCACTCGGACAGTACGGGGGTTATTACAGAGAGCCACAATCTCCTTCTCTTAAAGCCCATCAAAGGGAGATGAGGATAGATCAAGGGAGTGGAGCGCGAGCCTTTGAAGCTCAGGGAGGAGATTATCAGCCATCTTGGATTGAAAGCCGAAGCATTAGACTGAAATGTCAGCCAGCATGCGCAGAACATGCACACACACCTAAAAAGAAAAAACGACTTTAGCTTGTGCATGCTAAAAATAAAGCCCCACCCCCCTTCCCATCTCCTCTTTACATGTAGTCACAGCAGCAACATAACCAATGTCATCCATGGCAGCCCTTATATGTGAATCACCAAATGTCTACTGGGCAACTCACTTTTAATTGCATGGTGACTAAAAATCCTCCTCTAACAGCCCCCACCTGCTTTTACATACAAGCATGAGACACCAACGCCAACCACCGAAAGAGTTACGGCCAAATTCCACCGGGCACGGATGAGACACGCTTCATGTTCACCGCGGCCGTTCTGATCGACCAGAAGCGTCGCGGCCTGCGGCAGAAGCAACTCTCGGCGACCGGCCGGCTTCAATCTGCAAAGAGCAGCTCGAGCTGACAGGAAGTCAGGCACAGAAACAGTCGATTTTCAAAATAAAACAGCCAAAAGAGAAACAAATTAACCACGTAGCTTATTTACACATTTAGACACACATAAACCAGAAAAAATGACCAAATCTGAACAAGTTAACAAAGTCTAGCGAGCAAAACGGACTAAAATGTCATGGTGGCGACATAACAGAGACGTGCCCGGTGCAGTTTTTGGCTTTAGCGGACATGTAGGGAGTCAAAACACTCCTGACTTTTACATTTTAGTTGATTTGGTTACGTGTTTTGCGCAGAAGTAGATTTATTATAAAAATGTGCAGGAACAGAAAGAAATTGTCGTCGTCACGTCGAGCCGCTGACTTTAACACCGCCAAGAGCGAGCTCTCACAATAAAAACTACGTCACAGACGTCCAAATGACATCCGTGTCCACTTTCAGTGACCCATTTGCACAAAAGAGACACAAAAACGGAGGCAAACATAGCAGCAGCACACGACAGCGGACAAAACCACGTACTGTGCATCAGCCTCGGCCCCGTGTTTGAGTGTGTGTGTTGTACTTTCCTGTGTCGACTTGTTTGTGTCTGTGTCTTTGACCATGTGCTACCTCCGTCCCCAGGTGAATAACGCCACGGCCAGGGTGATGACTAACAAGAAAATGGTCAGCCCCTACCCTAACGGAGAGGCTCTCAGCACGCTGCCTTATGGTAACAATCGCACCGACACGCACACTGAAACAATGAACCGACAGCGGCCTCTCGCCTAATAAGCCCCAAACAAGCACAGGTACACAGGGAGAGGCGAGCCGTAGGCAGGGTGAGATACACGATACACGCCGAGCAGTGTTCTCCGCGTTATGTAAGGCCAAACTTCCATGGAGTTTTATTTTCGCTACCACCTACCTGCCAAAAAAAATCTGAGCTCACGTTCTGCAGATGAGCTCGACATGAGAAAGCCGTCGTGTCGTTACAACTGTTTCACTGTGTGGTGTATATATGAAATGTTAACTTGGGTAAGGAGGAACGCTGACCGGCTCCAACCGCCCACGTCCAGCAAAATTCCATCCGTCATGGCTGAATCCAGCGTGTCCCATTATTCCTCCATCGCAGCGTGTAGCGTAGCTGCGAGTTTGTAATAAATGCGTGTATAAAACATATTTGTATATACGACCCGAGTGCAGCGGGCGTCCTCTGTAAGCTCCCTGTGTTAATGAATTGCCCCTTCTTCTCTGTGTGACTCTCAGCCGGGTGGAAATTGAGTCCCATGGTGGGGGCCGTGTACGGACCAGAGCTCTACGCAGGTAAGGCCACTCTCTATCTCCTCCACCCACGCTAACATCTGCCTCTAGAGCCTACTTTAAATTTTAGTCACCTTCCAATCTTTAATTTATATTAACGCACCGCTTGCCTAGCATTTTTCCTCACTGACACTTTTATTAATATCAAGTCCTCAAGGCTACAGTCGGATTATTCCCCTTTCTCCTTAATTCATCCTGCCTCTCCGCTCTCTCTGTTCACATTGTCCTTTTCCTGCCTGCACCCTTATCGTTCCTTCCTTTAATCCTCTGCTCTTCCTCCTCCTCCTCCTCTTCCTCCTCCTTCAGTCCCAGGGTTTCCTTACCCCTCTGCAGCAGCAGCAGCCACCACAGCGGCGGCGGCGTTTCGAGGCGCCCACCTCAGAGGCCGAGGCCGGCCCGTCTACAGCGCGGTGAGGGCCGCTGTGCCTCAGCCCGCCATCCCCGCCTACCCTGGGTGAGAAAAGACCGTCGAACACGTGTCAGAAACACACACAAAAATCAGGAGGAACTCATACACACACACACTCCTCGTGCTCCGAACATGACTCACACTTCACTCTCTTCAGCAGTCCAAGTGGTGCATTGTCAGTCAGTTCACAACCCATTCAGCGGCAGAGAGTGTGGCGCGCTGATGGGGATTGCACTATCGAAGGTTCATTTGAATAAACACACAGATAACCAGCGCCGGCGGATTTGAATAAACACACACACACACACGCATTCAGTCATTATGCAGACGCAGTCACACACACACACACACACACACACAGATGTTTGCTACAATGTGTTTTCCCTGTGTGTTACCGTGCATGTCGTTGCTGTGCTGTGATGACTGGCTAATGGGGGGGTTGCGACTGCTCCGATATTCAGATCAAAAGCAGAATCGATTGGTCGACGGGCCTCCGCGGCTGCTTTACCGCCATGATGGAGGGAAAGCAAGATGAAATTTTGTGGGGGTGGTGGTGGTGGTGGGAGGTGGGGAGGAGGGAGAGTCGGGCTGCAGGAAATACTCTCTCCATATCTGCTCCACAATAAAACGATCCATTCAAAGTAACCTTTTACTGCCTCGGCTCTCGCGTAGCTGGGGAACAATAGCAGTTTATGGTCTCATTTCAGCTCAATGAACTTTATCTATTAGCCCCGAGAGTGTGTGTTGTTTAATGTTTTTGGTTTCAGTCGTGGAGCTTAAATGGAAGTTGTATTTCCTCTGCATGCTGCATGGGTGTGAAATAACTACTTTTTCTTTCTCTCTCTCTCTCTCTCCATCTCTTTCTCCTTCCTCCTTCGTATTTTTGCTGTGTTGTGACGTTCATCCACTCTGGGTTATTTTTTTTTTTGGGACTGTGCACCACTCTGTTTGCACCCCCTCCCTCCTCCTCTTCCTCCTCCTTCTTCTCCTCTCAGTGTGGTGTATCAGGATGGGTTTTACGGAGCTGCAGACTTATACGTAAGTAAACTCGCCTCTCACCTTCGACACACCCTCTCTATCCTCCCCTCACGGCTTTTCTCCTGCTCTCTCTCTCTCGTTTTTTTTTTTTTGGGGTGATTCTGCATGTTGCGTCCAATCATGCGCTGCACAGAGCCGCCTGCATAAAGGTGAACGAGCCCGCAGTGAAGAAGAAGAAGAAGAGTTTAGACGCGGTCCAACACTCGTAACAAGTAAACACCAAACGATAAGAGCGATTCTAGAAATCAAACCGAGCGCTGCGTAATCTTATCGACACCGCTATGAAGGCTGCTCTGTGGGCGGATGAGGTAGCGTTCGAGTGCGTGAACGAGAGTGTGTGTGTGTGCGTGCGTGTGTATCCAGGTTGACAACGGTTGTTTCTGTTCTCTCTATAGACTAGTGTTTCAGGACTCAGTCCTTAGTCCCAGATTGCCTCAGGTAGGGTCAACTCAACACCAAACCCACAGTGTGCATTGTTTTTTTTTTTGTACTACCTCTTCTTGATCTTATGAATCATCTTCTGATCTGATCTGGAAAAAAAAAATCACCACTGCTTTGAATATTTCTTTATTTTCTTACTAACTCACTGAGATGTGACTTTTTTTTATCGACTGCGAGGAAAAGCTTTGTTTGTTTGTTTGTTTACTAAACCACTAAATTGTTCTTTGAGTGTTTACTTCGTTTGTTCAAAGGAGAACCTGGTCTCTTTTGTGTGCTCGGCTAGATTTGGAGAAAAAAATAAAAAAATCATCCATCCTTAGCGTGCGTTCAGACAGGATCGGGCGCTGCGGCGAAACGTTAGCAGGGTTGTGCGACGGCGGCTTTATCAAAGCCGGCGCTCGCTCACTCTCATTCACCGTCTATGTCTTTCGACCACTGCTCGCTCTTTTTCTCTCTCAAACCATCGGACACGAATCAAGTTAAACTTCTCTGTGTCACTATTTTGCAGTGTCAGACTCCGATTTAGAAGCTGGTTACAGAGTTCAGTCCATGAATCCGCCTGGAGTCTCAGGTTCAGAGACTTTTCAGGCTGACTGTGGAGGTTTGCGTAACGTCGGGCTCCGTTTTTTCCAAAAGTTGGATCTGGCTCGACTTCTCCGCCGCACACTGGAGCGTTTTTTTTTCCTGCTGCAGATCGTTGGAACCAAAATGGACGACCCCGGCTCTCGTGTTTTTGCCGCAGTGCTGTATCCTGTCTGAATTTTGCCTTATTTCTTACTCTCACAAACTTTGGTGGGGGGCGAAAAAAAACCAAATTATCAGCTCATATTTTCAAATTGGATGGTGGTTCATACCAAACTAAAAGGTTTCTTGCATCATTCTGTAGCAAAAAGGTTCCAGTTAAGACGTGAGATACTCGAACCGGAGAACATGGTCTCTTCCTGAATTAACCACCTCCCCTCCCCAGGATGACTATCGAAGCATGCGCTGATCACCTGCTGCTGCATGCAAGACATACTTGTATTACCTTTCCCTCCAACTCACCCAGAAGGCCTTGCTCTTTCTAATAACCCTCCCTCCGTGTCCAGGCAGGCGTCTTGGAGAATGCCTTGGGTTGTGGGGGTTGGTTGTTTCTGTTGTGCTTTGCTGTGCTCTGTCCTGATCAGGTTTAAACGCAGTGGTGTTGTGTTGAACTTTTAATTTGGGTCGTGCATGCAGTCTCAGTGCGAGGAGATGATTTAGTCAGTATAGGTTTGTGTGGGTGTGTTTGTGTGTGTGACTTTTTATTTTCCTCATCTTGCTCTGTTTTTTTATTTTCCTCCATGTGAACAACAAATAACCGACACAGTTACTGTCATAAATGTCTCCACTAGAACCTCTCGTAACCTGTAGTGTCCTCGGACTGTAGGCGCTCTCCTGTCGTGTCCGCTCGTTCCTCGAGGTTTCTATACGGCCTCGACTGTTTGAGCGTTTTGTCTCAGTTTTCTGTTGTTTATTTTAGTCGTGGTAATAATACAATCTAACTCTCGACAGTCCAATTTCCTCTCTTTCTGTCTCACTGATAAAGCTCTCACATCCAACATCACACCACCTCCTTCTTTCCCCCGTACAGAAATGCAATATACTGACACGTACTGCATTTCTTGTGAATCTGTATGTATGATGAACGTTCGGGTGCACATACAGCATTTAAATGTTAGGAAAAGGTTATTTTTACTGAATATTTTTAAAATAAATATATGAATTATATGCTGTATTTTCTTTTTTTACATTCTAACACACGACATACAGTAAAGATATACAGTATTCATGGTCTGATATCGACAGAATTGACTCATTTTCTCATGCAGTCATAAATATTTGCATATATATACAAGTATTACATTCAAATGTCAGTATATTCCATCTCTATATGCCCCTCCCTCGCTCATTTACACACCTTAGCCCAGGTGTCTTCTTCCTCTGGGACATGTTGAGTGAGTTCTGCTGTGTGTATATATATATGTGTGTGTGTGTGTCTCTAGGGAGGCTATCCTGCTGCTGCCGCCGCTGCCGCTGCCTATCGCTACGCTCAGCCCGCGGCCGTAACCGGAGCAACCGCCGCCGCCGCCTACAGCGACAGGTGAGGTCAACGCAGGATACACACACACACACAGTACAGTACAGATGGACTTTTAGCTGAAGAATTCAAGGCCGCAGGATGAATGTTTCTTTTATGTCGAATAACACGGCACTAATGGAGGGACGCAGATAAAAGAAGATAAACGATGAGACCGTGGAAATGTAATCTTGTATCTCAGGAGGAGATTAGATGGACTTTAAGATGTAAGTGAATGTCAGTGAACCAAATTAATGTGATTAAATGATTACCAGGCTGTAAACATGTTTATTTCTGCTGTGAAGTTGTGACATTTAAACATGGGGACTTACGGAGACTGACTCACTTCTGGATGCAGCCTCAAGTGGACGTTTGAGGAACTGCAGTTTGTTTTTGTTTTTTTTGGGCACTTCTGCATCGGCTTCACTTCACAGCCACGGAGGTTGCCGCTTGATTTGGCGTGTCATTTTTTTGTAGGTAAAACTCGGCTGCATCTCTTCGACATTATTTAACGTTACGGCTCAGCGGCGGCGCTCTCCGTTTAAGACGAGCGATCGCAGGGAAAGCTGAAGGCGACAGAAAGTCTTTCTTAACTTTACTTTTTTTTTTTTAAGCTGATGTCATCGTTTTGCACGAGCTCAGGCTTCCCCGCACGCACAGAAACACCAAGCCAGCATTCTGAGATTCACACAACGATGTTCCGGTCGACCCTGTGCGCACATACTGTGTGCGTCCTTGAGGTCTGACACGTGTGCTGTGTTTGAAACCTGTTTACATCCGCGTCTGCTCACATGCAGTCTTCATCTTCGCTGCCTTTCGTCAGGCACGAACTCCACAGGATACCTCGCAATCATTTCGTCCTCACAAATGAGTAATTTCTTGTGTGTTCTGTTGTTTTTTTGTGTTTGTGTTGCCAGTTATGGCCGAGTGTACACTACAGATCCCTACCACGCTTTAACTCCAGCTGCTGCTGCTTACGGAGTGGGAGCCATGGTGAGAAAACTGACACACACACACACACACACACACAAGAAAAGCAGCGTGGAACATTAATTAGCTGTGTTGTTTAAAAAAATACAAAGTGGATGCACGAGGTCCGCTCGTGTCGAGCTTTTCACGTCGTGGCTCTGAAGCCGCACGCACACATTTGTTATAGATGAACTCATAACTCTGAATATAAAGCTGTTTCTTTCATTTCTTCCCACTCTGACTGCGTCTCTTTTGTCTCTTTTGTCTCTTTCAGGCCAGTTTATACCGGGCGGGGTACAGTAGGTTTGCTCCTTACTAAAAAAAAACACAAACCACAAATCACACCCAAGGAATTTCACATCGCTCCAAAAACCTTTTTTTCCCCAAACTCTTTGTTTGGCAGCAGCTCCCCTCCGTTTTTTTTTTTCTGCAGGCGGACTCTAGTGACAACTCATGTGTTTTTCTTTTCTTTCATTGTGTTTTTTTTTTTTTCTTCTTCTTGTGGCGAGGGAAGGTCACTATGCCACATCATCAACTCCAACTCTGTTTCTGTACTCTTCTTGTCTGTCGCTGACACGGAAACAAAGACAAAACTGCCACGAGCGTCTCCCACCCACCCCCAACATAAAGAGCTGGAGCTGGAGCTGGAGCGTACTACTCTGAACTACGGGGGCACGGTTGTGGACGGTTTTTAGAAAAAAAAAACACAAAAAAAAAACACTACAGGACCTGGAAGCGAGAGTGAGAGAGACTGCTGTTTCCTGTGTGATCCTGCACACTACAAACTTTTTGTTTTTTTCTTCCTCCTTCTGAACTTACAGTATATCCACTGCCCTATAAAGACAGACTTATATACACACACTTACACCAAGTATAAGGTTTTCCTCTTATGTTTTCCTTTTGCACAGAATGATGCCACAAAAAACAAAAAAAACAACAACAAAAGGTACTTTATGTTTTTGAAACACTACATAACAGCAGAGTCGTCCCTCTGGTCGCTGTAATAATGAAAACGTGAGTCAGACGATAAGACGTAGGAATTCTTCTTGTTTTCGTGAAGCCGGAGGGGCACATGGGAGCATCTGACTGACAGAAAACCACTGTTGTCCTGGTAACAACACACTATAAACAACACAAGCATGGGAAGAAGTCTTTTTTTTTTTGTCATTTTACAACTTTCCCCTGAGTGTAAAAGGAAATGTTTTAAAAAAAAAAGAAAGAAAATAATTCAGTGAAAATGACGAAAAAATACCAAGTGACTTTGTTTTTTTCTGCATTACCTCAGTTTTTCTTTATTTTGTTTTGCTGCCATCGATAAGAAGCTGCATAGAAATGTCATTACACACACACACGACACGGACGCGTTGAATCTGTCCATATTTTCAGCGACAGAGCCGTTCACTCGTCCTTTTACTGCTGGTCTGCACATATTCCTTACTTCATTACTGTAACCGCAACACTAAGACGGTGGGGAGGGGGACGGGGACGCTCAGCTCCGGGCTCGCATGTCCATTTAGAGGATTCAGTGCGACCCTCCGAGGCTCATCCCCTCGATCTGCTCACAGCGCTTCTTTCCAAAAAAAATTCCAAAAAAGGACTCGCTTCATTTCTTTTCTATCTCCTAAAAAAAACAACCCGTCAGACATTCCAGCTGTGGCGGCGATGCAGTGAAGGACAGAAAAGCACCCATCCAACACACAAACAAACTTTAAGATTTAGTGAAAAAGAGAATTAAAAAAAAAAAGCGGGAACGCCCACACGGGGAACTAATCATCTGCCAGTCAGCGGAATGGGAATCCCTCCTGGCCTTATTGAGATATTACTGCGCCTGCAGGCTTCAGGCAGGGCTGCTCTGTGCTCGAGATGTGTGTGTGTGTGTGTGATCTCAGCTCAGCAGAACCCAACAGAACAAGCCCAGATTAAAACACACACACACACACACACACAGTGCGGTCGTGAAATGGAGGACTTTGAAGTAACCAGAATTGATCCGTCTTCTATTTATATTCATCGTTTTTTAAAAATGTGACAGGACACGTCACGCGTTATGTCATTTTTAAATCTTTCATCGTGCTCTCTGGGATTGTTCGAATAGTTTTGAAGTTCTCCTCGCCAGTCTGTCTGAAGGCATCATAAAAATAAAGAATAAAAACGACTGGCAGCCGGACGATTTATAGACCGAGCCTTTGTCCTGTATGTATCACATCTCCATATACTCTCACTATGTTGTTATTGATATTATTTGCCTTTTTTGGTTCCAAAGATTTTCTGAAGAAAGCACATTTTTGATGTATTTCTTTATTTTATTTTATTTTGTGTTGCCTTTACTTTGTTTCATGTGTTTTTGTTTTTTTTATCTGGTGGGTTGAAGCTGTATTTTTCAGTACAGCGTCGACAAACAGCACCCTGGGAAATGTCATCGAACACACGTTTACAACGCGTTTAAAAGGTTGCAGCAAACAAACATTAAATTCAGTCCACACACACACACACACACACACACACACACACACACACACACACACACACTACTAATTTATTGGCCTTTTCTTTATTTTTTTAATAGTCACTACACGAACATGCTGTAGATGCTGAGGTGTTTGCTGCAGACAAGGGAAATCAGAGCAGATGGAGTCATGAGGGATACGCAGAAAAACACACAGAGGAGAGGATATTTTGAATTTTGCATTTTTGCCGGGTCGGGGGGCAAATTACAGGAGTGGGAAACGTCCACACAATGTCAAAAGGGCCCTGTAAGCCCAGCAGAGGCCACCTTTGTTTTTTTTTTTCTCTTCTCTTCTCTTCAGTGAAACAATGTGTGGGTGGTTAGTCCGGGGATATTGTGGCGGGTGATGGTGAAGGTGAGAAGCTGAGCCATTAATCATTAGCTGACAGGATAACAACGTCCCCTGCTGTTTTTTTTTACAGTGCGCTCAGGGTGGAGCGGACAGTGCGAGGAGGAGCTGGGGAGGGAGGGAGGGGTAATGTTTTGTATGATTGTGAATCACGTGTGCAGTAGGTCCAATGAGTATTTTTTTGACGCGCATTACCTCTTTTTTGTTTTGTTTTGGGGGTTTTTTTGTCTTATTATTCCTTACAAGTATTATCAGAAGTGTTGCTATGCATGCTTTCGTGCAAGAGGAGAACGGTGTCAGTCCCAAGAATCTTTTCATTTGTGCATGAATTCAAAATCATAGTGCTGGAGGAGGAAGGGTGAGAAGGAGGAGGATGGGGAGGATGGGGGGGTGGTGTTTACATAGCAGCAGGAGAAGGAGAAAGAAAGATGTGATGCGGGGAGACAGGAGTGACGAGGAGGTCCAGCAGAGAGAGCGTCTAAGTGAGGGAGAAAAGCAAGTGGCCCTCAGTCGATTCGGGTCCGCTTCAGTAATCCGGTTTATCTCTGCTCTGTGCCTCTGTGGTCGTCGTGGTAATCACCAGTCATATCAGATAAAGTGTAAAGTTTAATTTGGTATGTCTGGACGCCTGTGGTTTGCTTTTATAATGATATATATATTAAAAAAACAACAACAACCCAGCGATAATTCAGCCTCAAGTTAGTGAGTTCTTCTGTGCTTCGAGGCTGGTACAGAGTATTATTATGAACCTGCCCACATGAGATGCTCATTTAGCAACATCTCCACCTCACCAGCCTCTCTCTCTCTCTCTCTCTCTCTCTGTCTCGCAGTTGGCAGAGCGAGGTGTTGTAATAATAATCGTTACCGGGCAGAGATTGTGGCTGCAGCTGCAGCAGGTTTCTTTGTTTTTTGGTGTGTGTGTGTGTGTGTGTGTGTGTGTGTGTGTGTGTGTGTGTGTGTGTGTGTGTGTGTGTGTGTGTGTGTGTGTGTGTGTGTGTGTGTGTGTGTGTGTCTCTTCTAATTGGAGTAAACCTCATTTCTGCAGAATCACCTCAGAAATGACACAGAAAGCAAAAAGCCCGCTGATGATCCCCGACTCCCTGCACTGTGCTCAAGTCCAACCCAGTGGGAGTTTTTTTTTGTACAGGGATTTAATAAATGAGTTTGAATTGCATGTTTTTTTTTTATGTCACATGCTCTTAAAAGCTCATTTATCCAAGTGATTTATTTTTTTTTCAATAAGTGACATGTATTTTCTCACATTGTTTCATTTTTGCCATCCTTGTGTCTGCCTTCTGTTTATTCTCTTCATTATTATTGAATGTATATAATAAATAAACTGTTTGGTTTTTAAGCTGGTCTCTCTGAACGCTCTCATTTCTCACACACTTCTTCTTCTTCTTCTGGTTATCAGGAGGTGATAGAGCACACTCCCAGATAGGCGTCTCGATACTGGAGCTGCTAACCATTATGACATTTCCTTCCCATGATTGTCTTATTTGCTTTCCAGTGGTTTGGCATGAATGAGGTTATCCGACTGCCTCAGATAGTATGAAACCTTGCACCCAGAGGAGATAAAGGGGAGAAATGTCTGATTAAGCAACCAACAGTTGCGACAGTTTGATTACAGACTGAACCGAGAATCACCTCGGTGTGAGTCAGGTGATAATGCCACTCGACCGGGGGTGGTTGCATTGACCAAAAAAAAAAATCTAGCACGTGATAAGCTCTCCAGCCACCTCCTCCATCTTTCTCATCGCTGCCAAGGGGGAACAATCTGGAACAATCTTTAATTGCATCTGGAGTTAATGGCCGTAAATGGGTTGGATGTGGCGGGAAACCTCATATCCCTGCTAATTGCTCTAATGCACAAGAGGCCAATTGCCAATTTGATGGCACGCTCTCTCTGAGTAATTGAAGTCGGGCTAATTGGAAGAATAGACTGAAGGCCGTCTGATAAGAGGAGGAGGGTGTGTGTGTGTGTGTGTGTGTGAAGATCTATTGAAGTGAGGAATTGACCTTTTGGCAGAGTCACTGCATGCCAGCACACTCTGAATCCATCTTAAACTCGGTGTTGTCGGGTTTAAACCATGTTGCATATTTTCTACATGATGAAGTGACTAACTGTAATATCATAGTTGAAGGATTTTATGGTGTTATATTGCTGAAAACATTTTTCTTCAGCGTGGTAGTCACTCCTGACTCCTTTTTTTTTGTCTCCTCCAACCTCAGCAGACTACTCCTGCTTGCTATGTCTCGACATTGCCCCCTGGTGGTGAGTGTGGTACTGCACCACATGATGTGCCGGGAGGCATGCCTTTGCATCTGGTCGAGAGAGTAAATGACCTTTGGTGTGTGCCATCTGTGTAGATTGTGAGTGCGTGATGCAAATTTTTAGTCCACAACAAGCCTACGCTAAAGAGGGGTTAAATCTGGGGCAACTGGGAGTTGTTGTTGTGGATCCATGAGGACGTTTCACCTCTCTTCCAAGAGGCTACTTCAGTTCGGACTGACTGGTGGGGTCACAACGAGAAGTAGCACTAATGAATCAAGTGGACACACTTAGATCTCCCCACCAGGCCTCTTGGATGAGAGACGAAACGTCTTCAATCAGTTCCTCCAGATTCAACCCTTCTCGAAGGAAGATGACCCGGACGACTGAGAACCTTCACAAAAAAATCTTTTGGGCTTTCATAGATGGACCTTGGCACAGATATGTGTAGAAAATCAGGGTATGTATTGCCGGAAAGAGGTGTACCTTCTTCACGAAACGTCTTCACGGATCTACAACCAAGTCCAGCTGCACCAGATTCAACCCTTCTCGAAGGAAGATGACCCGGACGACTGAGAACCTTCACAGACTTCAAACAAATCCGGGCTTTTACAGATGAACTTTTTTTATTGATAACTCTTGGCACAAATATTTGTAGAGAATCAGAATATGCATTGCTGGAAAGAGGCGTACCTTCACCTCGCATCTTCTATGCACACACAACACATCCCTTGTTTTTTTTTTTTTTGGAGCAGCAGCAGCAGCACCGACAAAACCCAGCAACTGTAATGTAACTTTGAATATTAAGATGTTAATTAGTGATGGCACAGGCCTCCCACAGTGCCGACAGGTCTCCCGTCCTGTCCTCCTCCTGTCTCATCTCATCTCCTCTTGTTCCTCCCTCTCTCTCTCTCTCTGTCTCTCGTTTCATCCCTCCTCTTTTACCATTCACGAATGCCTCTGCTCTGCCTAGCAGTTTGGCACCTTTGGAGTGACAGTTTCACGCCTCTTCAATCACCTCAGGGCTATTATATACCATCTCAGAGTAGCACACAATGCACGCACACAAACAACGCCGTAGAGACTCACTTCCACTCAGCATTTGTCATGTGGATTTCCCGTCAGAAACAAGTTCCAGCGTCGACGATGAAACTCAATCATGATGAGTCATGCCGCTGCTTTGTTGCTTTTTCTTTCTTCTCTTGTAGGGACGGAGTATTTTCACGTCTTCATGGCAGATTTTAAACACAACGCTAATATATTTACATTTGCACAACAAAAATGAAACATAGAAAAACAGACTTTTGTGCCAAGTACAGATTAGTGCAGTCACTCTCCGCTTTGTGCGTGTGTGTGTGTGTGTGTGTGAAAGCCAGACATGAATATGATTTTAATCATGTCCGTAATATTCATCATAAGGTTCCCTGTAGTTGGTGGTCTGAGGGCGAGGGATGGTGAAATCTTTGTCAGGGTCAATTTCCTGCAACAACCACACAGAAACACATAATCACACATTCATCATGTCAGTGCAGTTAATACCCATGATAAACTGCGCTTTCATTAACCTTACAATATGACTTGCCTCCAGTAGTGAAAGGTCACGCTGCTTAATTGCGGAGTATGTGGAATCAGATTCTTAATCCTAATGGTTTATTACTCACTGTCATGGAGAATCCAGACTCGTAGGGCGATCGCAGCGATTGCTCAGTTCTCCTGCCTGGAGGGAGACACGTGATACAGTTAGCTAATTATCGCTTCATTATATAGCGTTCATCACGGAGGCCCGCAGTGAGAGCGGAGCTGTCTGACAGTGGAATATCGGCTTCATGTTCATTTTGGCTTGTAGTTATAATTCATTCAGTTGAGAAACGTTTATCGCTAAGTCACACGCCAACGACTGTTTCACTGATTTTGGCTGCTCCGCCTCAACTCGCTGTGATTTACAAAGTGAAGTAGCTGCTGTTAGCTCAGTTTGTTAGCTGGGCTGCCCGGACTGTGAGCTCAGAGCACCGGGGGGGAGTGTTAGTGTTTGTACCACAGGAGGTTTGGACCACCGGGAGGAAGAAGAAGAAGAAGAAGAGGAGCTTTTTAATCCCAGGGCGAATTCTGAGCTGAAGCACAGCAGGTGTTGTGCTAGAACAGGAGCTGGGCAAGCGGGCCTCAGCAGCCTCTATGGACGTAATGTAAGAGGCGAAAAAGGCCAAACAGGATATTGACAAAGGAAGCTAAGACGAGAAAATAAGAGAGTAACTAAGCACTTTTAGTGGTTGGTGAGAGCTTTGGGAAATAAAAGGCTGAAAGACAGACGCCGAGCTGGGCTGACTGCTGTTGGACTAGTCAGTAATATTAGCTGGCTGCTGTTGTTGACCTTGTTGATGTTTTGCTGACTCACTATTTTTTGCTCATAAGTAATACACTGTTTAGTCTCACACTGCTACAACATGAGTTTATACTTCAAACCTCAATCAGTGACCTCCATTCCTCTGTCAGTACAGTTTTTTTAGCATGTGTTGTTGTTATGATTTTTCCACATTGTTTTTCAGATATTCCATGAGGTGTTCCTGTTGTTTTTAGAGCTGAAACAACTGGTCGTGGAATGGATTACACAATCAACCAGGAAAGGTGCCAAAAAAATGTGTTGGAGATTTTCCTCCTGTCTTAGTAGATAAATCATGTAATTAACCAGCAGATGTGTTAATGTTGAAAATAATTGTTAATTGCTGCCCTTGTGCTTGTCTATCTTCACCTCTACGCATGATTAAAAACCTCACTAAGTTCGGCTAATGAGGACAGCTTCTCACCTCTCCTGTGCTCCCTGTCGCTCTCAAAGCTTCCATTTTCCTTCCCCTCTTTCGGGCTGTTCAGTCCTGGCATATCAGCACCTTGGCTGGTCCAGCCTGCAAAGCTCAGAGGGATGTCCTTGGACTTGGCCTCACCCCTGCAGAGGAAGGCCATCTGGGACAACCCATGCCCCATCAGAAACACCCAACCGTTTGCCACCAAGGCGATGCTAAGCACCGGGTCATCCCATCGTGGCCGGTGGCCCAGCTCAGAACTTCCTTTGGTGAGCATAACGATCCACACAATCCAGATGCAGGCGGAGAGCAGCAGTGTGAGGAAGAGCAGTATGGCCTGCATCCTGCCCTGCTCGCTGGCTCCTGTGTAGCTGTAGCTGTACGTGAAACAGGAGCGGCACAGTAAGTGCATGGCGAGGATCAAGCTGATAGCCAGAAGGGACAACACGTAGATCTGCAGCATGGCAAATTCCTCCTGGCTGTAGTTGCAAGGGTTGTTGTCCCGGACCAACACGAGGATCAGCCACTGGGTAGCAATGATAACCTGCACGGTGAAGAGCCCCAGGGCCACGCCAGCCTCCCCCCATCCCCGGGTAGCTGCGAAGCCTAGCAGAGCGAGGCAGCGAGCCAGCAGGCAGGAGAAAGCCAAGGAGAAGAACACGCCGAAGAGGAAGATCCTGGTTGGGCAGGTTTGAGGGGTGAGGCGGATGATGAAGGAGAAGGTGATGGCGAAGATCCCAGCTGTGGCGAACAAGAACATGGACATGCACGCCAGTGTTCCTCCAATGCCGGTGCGTTGTCGCTTTGATGAAACACAGATACACAGGGCCCAGAACAGCAGGCATAAGAGGAGACCCATGCTGAACAGGAAGCCTGAAGAGGCCAGGGTCTCCAGTACGATACCCCACGCTGCCCGACGGTCACACAGGTACCTATAGATGGGGTTCAGTCTTCTGCTGCAGCCTGGCACGCCCTTCAGGGAAGTAACATTTTGGGAAGGAGAGGAAGTGGTTGTGGTGTTGATTGAGCTGCTGTTGGACTGGCATAGGCAGGTGAGAGGGACGTAGAAGAGGAGGAGGACGGGGAAAAGGCTTCTCTCGGATAGAAAGGCCATATTCATTTTAGCAATCCACATGGGGGGGATTCAGTCCCTTACAAGTCTCCTTTGTTACAGAAGGTCCTTTCTCCTGAAACAATAAAGCACGTCAGCACAAAACCCTTACGTACGCATGTATGTTTGACGGCAACACAACGCAAGGAGCACAGGCTTCAGTGTATTGACTGGTGGTGCGGAACAAGCGGGATGCAATGGAAAACAGGAAAAGACAGAGGTCACAGCGTGAGAGAGAAAAAAGGTGAGAGCTGTTTGACAGCGAGAGTGAAGAGAGCAGGAGGAGGGAGTGCATAAACATGCCAGAACAAGGCAGGGGAGTGTGTTAGCCAGAGCTGAGAATGGAGGAAAAAACAACTGCAGCATAAAAGGTGAAGTTGGGACACGGTAGCAGACGTGAAATGTAACTATTCTGCTGCATCAGCTCATAAATCCCCTGCAGGGACATGGAGTTTTTTGTGGTTAATATGCCAGCACAGACTGGAGCTGACAGAGATATTCACTCCTGATAGCTGATCGACACTTCCTTGAGCTCATAACAGAGACCTTTGTTTCGACGTCAGTGATTCAAATATGACCCAGGCAATCAACTTTGCCCCAAGACTGGCCTTCGGATCATACAGTGAGGGTGAAAAGGTTGCTTTAGGGTATCATTGACATATTAAAAGGGCCCAAAAATCCTGCTGAGTTTTGTAAAGAAAGCAGCTGTACATGTTAATCTGGTGTAAATCTACAAGAAGCCGTCTCTAAAGTTGGACCAAACCTTTATAAACACAGAAGAACTTACCTTCAATCCTTTGGGATGCGAGTCAAATTCTTCCCCTTAAATCTCGGTCCAAACGTCTTGGGAGTTTTGAAGTTTTCAATAAATATTTGGATATTTGGCAGGTTAGCGTGAAGGACCTTCTTATCCTGATGATGTGTCCATACCTCAAGCAAACAGGAAGACTTGGAAGAGCGGATGCAGTCGCTAAAGGTCTGAAGTCACTGCGAGAGAGGCTTGTTTTTACCTTGCATCAACAGATTGGGCAAGAGCAGAGAAACCTGCACCCCTGCACTCGTACCTTCCTTTTCCAGACCCCTCCTGTCCTTTCTCTTTGTGTCCCTCCCTTAGACTATAGGTGGGGCTCACACACACACCTGGAGGTGATGATACATACAAAGACACACACATAGGGAGGAGGGAGAGTTCACTCCTCCCTTTTTATGAATCCATTTTCCATAAAAATTTGCATCCCTTGTCTCCAAACCTCAGCTTTATTTGATGTATCTGGAACAAGTTTGAGATATTCTCTCATGTGAAAGACATAACTCAGACGGGGTGAGAAGCACATTGTTGTAAGGGTGTTGTGGTGAGAGTCTGGCTGACTCATCCTGAGTCTCACCAGGATACAGAACAGGACCGGCCGTCACCTTAGTTACTGGTAAATCACAGCCACAACATTTGAAACCGGTGTGATAGCTGCAGGATGATTTAGCTGCAGGGGGAGTTGCGTCAACAGAGTTATTTTGACTGTTGTCTTTTACAAGCCCACACGTAACACCTCAACTCATGTCTGTACAAGTAGGGAGTTTATAGGGTGTGTTCGGTTGAATCTTAAGTCATTCTTCAACTCTGAATTCACTCTAGAGGCGTAAAACATCTTCATAATCATCAAGCTGGTTCGATGAAAGACTACAATGCATGCAAATATGTGCGTGTACAACAACATGAGCATCTATGTACTGAATATAAAGCCTCCATGTGTCACTTCATCCAGAGGAATTCAAACATGACATCATGTAAGTGTCCCAAAAGCAATCGCACAGTTCCCCGTTCCTGTCACTAGGTTGGGCTGTAGCGTGTTTGTCTGCAGTCACTCAGCGCTGACAGCAGATCACTGTTTGGACAGAGAAACCATAGCAACACGAGTGTCTGGAAAGAGTTTTGATGGATGTTGTTGACTGATGGTGACAGAGGCCATGTGGTAGTGTTTCTGTGGTGAACTTTAAGCACTTTAAAATCTTCATTTTTCCAATCTGGTTTTTCTTTTTCAACCACGCTAACAGCGTGAGTCTATGACTGTTTGTTTGTCAGTGTGTGTTTGTCCGCTATAGTCCAATCCAGGCTGAAATATCTCAACAACTATTGGATGGACTGCTAACGAACACTGTGTGAAGCAACACTGTGTGATTTCCCTCCCCATAGAATAACAGATCATTAAATCATTTTGACCATACGCTGACTTGTAATCAGATGAATAGTGTCTCTGTCATTCTGCGCCCCGACTATTTCACTGATTTTGGTGAAACTGGATCATATTTTACGGAGAAAATGTTTTCTTCGGCTGCTCCGCCTTCCTGCTGCCAACTGTAGCTGCTGTTAGCTCATTTTTGCTCAGTTTGTAAGCCGGGCTGCTCGTGACTGTGAGCTCAGAGCATCAGGGGAGCGTTAGGTTAGTGTTTGTACCACCAGGAAGAAGAAGAGGAGGTTTTCAGGCCCGGGGCGCAGGTGGGATGTTGACAGGGAGTGGAGCTGGTGTCGTGCCAGAACAGGAGCTGGGCAAGTAGGCAATATAGCTCAAAGCACAGCTGTTTTTAAGCCCAACAGAGCTGCTAGCATGGCTGTAGACTCTTATATGAGGGATTTGTAGGGTAAAGGATTATTCTATATGAGGTCTAGAATATAATTTATTCTCAGTAGACAAACACATCATAAGCCCCGGGATTTACTGTTTGAACATAGTACGGGGTCGACTTCACTGCAGTTTGATTTGTGAGCTGGATCTTATTCTTATTACCCGCAGATAATTTATTTTCCTTGTCAAACGAGGGAGAACACAGCTACTTGTTACATGACATTTGCAAAAGCGAACACCATGATTTGTTTTCCGTTTCCAACAAAGAGCCTTGTGGGAGTGTGTTGATTTCGGGAAGGCTTAAAATTAGCAGTAATTATTATTAGATGTACTCAGACAGCATTGTAGTTCAGACACAGAAAGGAGATGTCATCAATTTGAGTTAGACGACTGCTGGAAAATGTGTTTGGAGTCACTTTGTTTCTCATCCAAGCTCCTCATTAGGGATATCAAGTCATGATGTTTCCCTTTGCCGTGTTTTTACTTGTGATTTATTTCAAGAACATCGTGTTTGTTTCCAGTTTTCCAGAAAAGAAAAGAGACAGACAACATTGAGTACTAAAAATAAACACATTTTACTGCGCCTATCAGGACATACCAGTTCACACGGTACATTTTCTGCAACGCAAAACATACATGTCTTTTTGGTTCTCTAAAGAGGGACATGGGTTCAGATAGCAGCAAGGAGAGAGAGAGAGAGAGAGAGAGAGGTAGGATAAAAAGGGATCCTCCATGATCACGTTGAAAGTGCATTGTCTTTACGCTCTCCTTGCGTCCCTTGGTGTTCACAGTAACCTTGTGCACAAGGAGTAGAAAACACAATGCGAAATAAAAGAGGGGAGAAGTACAAAAGGTAGGATGGAAGACGAGGTAAAAAGTATTTACATTTTCTTTTTTTAATAGACAGCTAGGAGCAAATACAAGCCAGTGTTAACTAGTGTTTTGCTTGCGTCCATTGCCGTGGGTGAGGAGAGGCGAGGGAGAGAGGGAGGTCAGGGAGGAGAAGAAGTCAGGAGTTGTACATGGAGGAAGGGCGAGGGAGTGAGCTGTGTGAAGATCCTTTTCTCGTCTTCGCTTCTGAAGTATATATACTATAAACAGTATCATATATAATATAATAATATAAAAATAAGAACATTATTATGCTTCCCATCCACTCAGTGGAGTGACGCAAGAGGTATATAGACGAGAGGGCATTAGGGGAGTTTGCTGGCAGCCTTATCGTGGCGTGCCGAGTCGAAGTGGAGACAAGGCAGGGCGGAGAGGATTAGATAGAGGAGAGGTGCAGGCAGGCGAGGAAGGCAGGAGGCAGCAGGTTTAAATGATGCCGTATTTGGCCAAGTCGCTAAGCTCCATGTCGCCAAAGGCTTCCCATGGGCACACCACTGTGATGTCTGTGCCAAGACCCTCCATGCCGGGGATGTCGTCACCAAAGCTGTAACAGAGGAAGCGAAGAAGATGAGTGTTTGAGATGCTGATATACGCTCTGATTTAAAGCACACATTGAAGTATAATGTGTTTTTTATTTTACCCCTTCTGGCCGGGTTTAGGGGCCTTGCTCTTGAATGTACGGGTCTGCCTCTGCTTGAATTTGGGTGGTCCCTTCTTGGGTGTGGTGGGGCCGGCGGCTCCACCTGGAGCCAGGGCGCTTCCTGCAGGGGGGTTGGCGTTCATTTTTGTTGAGGGTGACTAGAAGACACACACACACACACACACACACAAAAAAAAAAATCGTCATCACACGTGCATTTCCTCAGAGATCACACTTCATTCTCTCTCTCTCTCTCTCTGCTGCCCTCTGTTAATCCCGTCTTCTTCCAGCTCTAAATGCCAATCAATGGAGATTACGCAGATTAGTTTAAGAAGCCAGATTATCTTTAATCCCACTCTGATCTGCAGTGGACTAAATGCCCTTCTTGAACAACAAGGATGTGCAACAGGAAAGCAACCCCTGCTCAGACTTTTACATTAGCTTTGCCTACAAGATACTAAATTAGTAGTTCTATGTCATACTTGCTCACTATACTTAAGTTTCTTGCTAACCTAGGGCACCAGCCACTAAGTATACAACCTGCAGTATGCCATTGTCATGCTGCCTTCTGTGTTGTCTGATCCTCAGCACTATCCTGCCTAAGCTCTACCTCTCACCCCCCCTCCCTCCTTCCTCTGACTGCTGACACTGGTAATCCTATTAAGGCAACTTTGACAGAGGTGGAAAACACCCTGCTCCGGGCACGTTACGTAACTCAAACATGTGCGCCCGCCTGCATCAGCGGCAGCAGATCTACACAGCACGTGGATAGGGTTAACGAAGGCTCCCATCTTTCCGCTCTCGTGTGCGGAGATCTGCGAAGCTGACCACCACCACGTGTTATTAGCCATCTGTTGCTGATTATTGCCCCCTAAAGTCAATCCTCTTTACACACAACCGTTCTCTACTTGAAGTTTCTATTCATGCCGTTTAAGACTTTTTTTAACTACCGTACTTCGACATACATTTCAGGCATTTAAATTGCAACATGGAAGCACTTTGCTAGCACAGTTTTCAGTCAGACCTCTTGTCTTTGAAGCTGTTCCTGTATATAGTTTAGGTAGCAACACACAAACATATATTATTAAAGTCGTCGTTTCTTGCATCTTTTCATGTCTACTATCTACTTTAATATAAGTCATTTTGTCAACAGATGTAATTGTATTAAGTTATTTCAGTTCAAAAATGTAATTGAACCCCTAAAATACAAATTTTGGAGTTGAAATAACTTAATCAAGTCGATACAAATAACAATTCAGCTCCATGGAAACAGTTATCATCAAGTCATCGAGGTTCTCACCTGTTGTCACAGATATGCCAAGAGGCCACCGCCAATCTCTGCTCAAAGCTTACGTCTCTCTTCTTCTTGCGCTTGTGAAGTGCGTCGTCTGCGTCGTGCGCTTTTATACCTTCACCTCTAATCCTCACATCCTCCTCTTACCAGTCACGCGGTCACCCAAAAGGTCAGCCCAAACTTCTCGTCCGACCGGGCCAGAATCTTCTCTCCCACCTCCTCCCTTCCTCATCAGTTGTCCTTGTTCCCATCGCCCTCCGCCTCTACCTGTCGTGGAAGTTGGTGTCAAAGATCAATCTGGAAGGATTTGATCGCGGCTTATCCCTCTAAACCTCAGCACGCCTGCATTTAGCTTTAGAGGAGGCGACCTGCTGGTCGCGTTTCAGGTCCATGTGCTGTCTTCACATGTAGGATGTTGTTCACACGTTGATCCTGTGGAGCCACCAGTGAATATTTCAAACATGTCTCGAGAAACAGCTTCAAATTTATATAAAAATATAGTTTAATGTGACTTGAAGTAGCTCCTTCTTCGTCATATAACAGAAGTTGTATGTTTGCTCTTATCAGGTTTTGGCTCTTAGCCAAACTTAGCTTTGGACATCTCATGTCATAGTATAGATGAACATGTTGTACCATCAACTACACACGACATGTCAAACGGCATAAAAGGTGTGGAAGTTTTATATTCACTCTCGGCTTTTAGTGCACCTCATTTCCCAAGTATTTCCTCCAAATTGGAGTTAATTACATGCCTATTTGTGTCTGAGCTTCACAGCATGAGTTTGGCACTCAGTGAGCGAGCTGTGGCCGATGTGGGAGTGCCTGTGGTACAGTAATTAAACTGATTAACACCAGTCACATATCTAGAAGTGCAAAATCAAACAAACTGGACCTGGAGTTTGATCCTGACTATGTTCTGATTTTTTCTTTGAGTGAAAAAACAGCTTTAAACTGAGCAAACATCAGGTCGGGACGCATCAAATTCTTCTTCTTCGTCTTCTTTTTAACCTGGTGACTGCCTCACATTTCATTTCCAGTGCTGAAGGCCTCGCCTGAATCAGTACCTGTTTTCATTCAAATGATCCGATTTGACTCTACATCTACATTGTTGTCATAATTTATTTGGCCTCCGTGTGTGGAAACTGTTGATCTTTAGGGAGGATCCCGGATAACTCTGTTTGGAAGCGGGTCAAACCCGAGAAGAGGAACATGACACAACCGCAAGGCGCTGATGGAAAGTTATGTAAACAGACATTCTTGTCTAAAGTGTCTAAATAAGTGTCTCTATCTTTTGAAACTTGAGAGACATAAACTTTAATACCAACTCACACAGACACCAAGAAAACATGAAAACTCGCCTGTCTTCAGATCAGTTATCTGGTTTATATTGTTGCTGGCTGCTTGTTTCGTTCTTTTGTTCTTTATTTCTTTTATTCATTTCTGTCTGTGAAATTCTGTCTTAAAGCAACACTTTGTTACTTTTCAAACCACTAAAAGTCAGTCCCAGATTTACTCTTGTCCTGGGCCTCCCCTTTTCCTCTTCTTAGCTTCGTCCGTCAGCGCCCTCTTCTGTCTTTTCGCCTCTGTCATTATGTCCATAGAGGCTGCTGAACCTAGTTACATTGCCCGGTTTCCCAGCTCCTGTTCTGGCACGACATCAGCTCTGCCACCTGGCAGCGTTAGCTCGCGCCTCGGGCATGAAAACCTGGTGCTCGAGAGTTAAGGCAGAGCAGCCGGTTTCACCAAAATCAGTGAAATAGTTGGTGGTGGTGTGTGACTTAGATGATCTGATATTTTATGGTAGAAAGGTTACACAGTGTTGCATTTCGTGGGGATTAGAGTTATCTGGGCCTTTAGGCTTACTGATGAAAGCTCAGGTAATTTTCAAACATCCTACAGTTTCAGGGGCAGGATCACACCTCAACCGTACCATTTCTATAAATACCCTCCTAACCCTCTCCTCCTTTTTCGCTCTTGTGTTCTGCACCCTCTTTTCTCTGATTTCTTCCTCTGCTTCAGACTCTTCATCGGGTCCTGAGGGGGTCTGTTATGCCCGGGTGCTATGGTTACCCACGCAAGCATCCCCACAACACAACAACAGACAGAAGAGGTAGTTTCACTTGCAGTCTTTTAATTTTTTTTCATATTGTTTATACATTTCAGTGTATCTTGTTGATGGTGTAGTCCTGGCTAGTGGGTGTAAGGGTGTACCATAAAATTCAGGACCCTGTACATATGTATTCTCTACGTACCTAGTATCTTTTTTGGACCTCTTCTCATTTGCCCCCTCCTCAGTCATAGCTGAGGTTTTCAGTGCACTTTTTCAGGGCAACATGTGTCCTAAAGGAGGACAGGACAATGGCTAAGCCTCTTTATATATAGGTATAGGCTGGAGATAGGAAGGAGTTGGCCTCTTTAACAAAGCGGAGTTACAGGTCATATAAATGTATAGATTTGGGAGACACAGTGATCATCACAAATCTACCACACCGGGTCGTGTGCTGAAAATGTTTGGACATCTGAATGTGGCGAAAACGGTGAAACACTGCAGACTTTTGACATCATGTCAGATCAGTCAGGTCAGTGTGTGTCTTTCCAGAAATGTTACTTTAAGCACAGTTAAGCTTGTTTACCTGCGCACGGCCTCTTTAAACTATGCAGGCAGATGATTAGTCAGACAGTTAAAGGCGGTAACCGTGAACCTATCTGAACCGTACAGCGAGCGATGATCTCTGGGTTGTGGGTCAATCTCGGAGAGCCCACCTCACCCACCCTCCTTTGCTCTGTCACAAACAACACGCTAATACTTACTAATTAGATTAACGAAGGGACTCTGTAATGAAAAATAGCACTGGGGCAGCAATATGACGCACTATATATATATATGTGTGTGTGTGTGTGTTACTTTTGTGTGCAGCATTTACAGCCTGTCAGATTTATGCAAACATCAGCTGACAAATCTGTTCTTTCATGGATCTCATGAATGTGTGTGTTCAGAGGAAACCATACTCTTTTTACGTCCGAGCTGTCCGGCTTGAGGACCACCGTATACAATGCAGGCATACACTACAGTATGCATGGGATGTATGGAGTTTGAGGTTTGCTTCCCCACCCCTGCTAAAAATCTCAAAGAGACCATGAGTGACTATTCCCGGCGTATCAAAAACGTCTAGACGGGACTGAACCGCAGTCTCTCGTGTCACTTTGGACTCGCACTTTGTATCCAAGACAAATTTATATGTTTAAATTCCAAGCCGTCTCCTCAAAAATAGTCAAACGTGACCGTTAGCACACACAGTTTGGAAAGCGATTGAATTACCAAACACATTAACATTCACTCCAAGCTTCCAATCCACCGTTCCCATCAGCTTTCTATGGCTAAATTATGACGCGTCTTTGGTGTGGTCCATGTTTGTGGTGAGGATAGGATAGTGGAAAATGGTTCTTGATAAGGATAACTCTACTAAATTATGGGTGGAGAGAGAACCTACACCCATATCGCTCATAAAAAAACACAGCTTCCATCAGAGCTTTTGAGAAGAAGCATGACACAGAAGAAGTTTAAAGCTTCTATGGATGTGGATACGTTGCATCAAGAGGTTTTAATGGATGTTTTCACTCTTTTTTTTCACCATCAGAACCGCCAGAAACTACAAAGTTTTAACAGCCAGCCCTCGAGCCTTCAAGCGGTGAGTGTTAAAATGTATAATTATTTGACTAATAATAGTCTCGTGCATGAACCACACGTATCCTAACATGTCATAACATGTCTGCTCCATATGAATAGGGTCATAGAGCTCAGACTGTCTGGGTTGCTGGTGAATAAGAGGTCAGCTGGCGGAGGTGGTGGTGGTGGTGGTGGTGTTGACACACTGCAATGCACAGCAGATCACGTACAGGCCTTTTGAACACTTGGCACTGACGGCAATATTGACCTCTGACCTGAGTACTGCACACTCATACACCAAGTCGAGTCGTCTACCATAAGCTAATCAGGTGAACGGTGTCTCTGTCATTCGTACGTCTGTTCTCACACTTTGTAACTTTGTGCTCCGGGTACGATCATATTTTATGGAGAAAATGTTTTCTAGTTTTCCCTCTCTGTGATTTACAGAGTTTTACCGATGGACAGTGAAGTAAACTGCTGCCGACTGTAGCTGCTGTTAGCTAATGTTAGCTCAGTTTGTTAGCCAGGCTGCCCGAACTGTGAGCTCAGAGTATCAGGGGAGTGTTACTGTTTGTACCACAGGAGTTTTGGACCACCGGGTAGAGGAGGTTTTCAGGCCCGGGGTGCAGGCAGATGCAGACGGCGAGTGGAGCCGGTGTCGTGCTAGAACAGGAGCTGGGAAAACGGGCACTGTAGCTGGGCTCAGCAGCCTCTATGGACATAATGGCAGAGGCTAAAAGACCAAAGTGGACGACTTCAAAACCATCACTTTTATGTGATTGTTTCAACTTTTCTGCCAGTTTACTCATTTTCACACATTCGAATTAGTCGCCTTCACAATCTTTCACGCACTCCTGGTTGGGGTCAGTCAGATCAGTGTTACTTGTGGTCAGTTGCATGATGTAAATCGCAGATGCAGTCTGTCTTCTCTTGTGTCTTTAATGGTCAACATGCACAAAAACATTGTTCCATTTTTCTTTTTTTTTTGCTGAATCATCTGCGCCGCCTGCGTCCGCAGAGACTTTTTCACATGCTGTTCAGTTTAGGCTGATCCATCATAAGGAGCTCCTGTTTCACATGAGACATCGCTGTGACTCAAAATACCGTGGCGAGACTTTTAACCAAAATTATAAGATTGGAGCTGATCCCTTCTGGCAGGCTCTGACGATCTGTGTGAATGATTCGAGACCTCCTGATTTTCCAGACTAAAAGCTGAATCTAATCTTCGTCCATCCTGTTCAATCTCTTCTCAAAATCTTGTAAAGTTTGTTTTGGGCTCCATCATCTTTTATTCCATTTGATATTTCCATTATATCGACGCTGTGATCTTCCATTTATTCTATATATTCATGTTGGTTGCTGTTTTCCTGATCTGTCATGTCTCGTCTTGATTCGGGCGTACACTGTGACTGCTTTCAGATGAGCTGCATAAATATATCATTCATAAAGAGAGCCATTGATATCTTTTTTTATGCTTTTGATATCAAACTCTTAACATCCCTGCTTTGTATTTACATTAATCATTTTAATTCCACTTCAGTTAGTATTCACACGCCTCTCCTCTCCCCTTCAATTGAGCCTCCATGTCATGACTTACAGAAATTCACTTCAAATGCAGCTAATGATTTTTCTCATTCATGCAAACACATTCTGCATTTCCATTTCCTATCTGCTACGCTCCTTTAAGCTTTGAAGTGCAGAAATCCCTTCAGTTTTCTTTGAGCCTAAATCTTTGACTACTTTTTTGGCAAGTAGCACATTTCTTCCATATATGGATTTGCCTGTCGTAAATATATATTCATTTTTATTATATTTTAATAACAGGGATTTTTTTCTTTTCAAAAACATTATATTAACATTTAAAAGCATTTCCAATTCTTGGTCTCTCTCATATTTTTGCTTATGTTCTTGAAAGTCATCATATCATAGCGCTGACTTGTTAGCACTTTGCTTTCAGTTACTTGAGCAGGTGATGGCGCCTCCTTTTATAGTTTACTTTCATGTCCAGCTGTTGGTAGTGTTGGAGGCTGGAGGTACAGGACGGGGTACAGGAGGCAGAGCCAGGCGTCGTTCATTGGAGGGAGGTAACATATGCCTGTATGAGGACATTCAAGTAGGTGGGCGCAGAACCAGAGACTGCTTTGTAGTCAGCGTTAGGGATTTGAATTTAATGTGGGCTGCTACAGGTAGCCAGTGGAGCTCGATGAGCGGCGGGGTAACGTGATCTTTCGGCCCTTTTGGTTTGATTGAAGACCGGGTGTGCCGCCGTGTACGGGATCATCTGAAAGGGTTTCACTGTGCAGGCTGGAAGGCGTTACACTCATCAAGTCGTGAGATGACCACAGCCTGTGTCAGCCTGTATTTCTTATGTTGTAAAGTGCAAAGCGGCACTTTTTTTCCCCCCTGTTTTTTTTTTTCAAGTCAACATCGACATGTTCTCGTTGCAGTAATAACTGTTTTATCCAATTTTGTCCTTTTCATTGAATTTGCAAAAGTCTATTTCTGTTCTTTCCATGGTTGCTGGGGATTTTCCTTTGTGTGTCAGTGTTATGTAAGACTTTAAGAATCCAGCGTGCTGAACTAATTGGACACAGTTCTCTGAAGGGCAGATTGACCTGAATCTCATTTCATAGGCTTACGTTGTTTGTCGTCATGAGGCATTTCTCAGGGAACTGTTTAAGTGTTGTGTTCCTCCTTTGGGATGATTGTATTTTTACATGGTTATTTAATTCCACCACCAAATCAACAAAGTAAAGTCATGTATCTATAAATACATGAGGAGCTATACAGTACATCTATGCAGGAAAGAAACTCTTCTAAAAAAAAACCGTCTTCCCAGACTTCTGATTTCTGATCTGAGGTGTTCATGTCAAGACACAAATGATTTTGATTCTCCCGTGTGCGAGCGTTATATCCTCAATGGTACTTTGCAAGCTCTCCTCCGTTTCCTCTGAAACTCCTCGTCGAGTCTCTAAAAATTTGGATTACGGTGCATGAACGCAGAACTTTTTCACATTTCACACAGCACGCTCCCCTCTGCCATAAAATCCTGTTATTTTTCGCCTCACAGACTGAGGCGAGCTGCATGTGCAGCAGCGAGTATGTGGGTGTGCAATTATTAATATGCCATATTTCATTTGAGACAGGAATGAAAACATTGTGCAAAAGGAAAGGACGTACACGGAGCACAACCATTATAGCAAAGTCAGAATATAAAACGAAAGACATGTGAACATAATAAAACACAAACACTGACATTCATGTTGCACAGTATATGCTGAATACTGTTTCTAACACTCTGCTGCTTGTACAACACAGATTATATCCATATATTGTCTTTGATGTTGGACAAATTAGAAATAATAAAAAAGAAATAGCAGTTATCTGGATCATTTTTACTTTTTGCATTCTTGCATTTCAATATATTTGTGAACTGACGTGTACTCAGGTGAATGGTTTTCTGCCCCCCATATATTTGTTTATTTATGGGTATTTATGGGGTGTTGGTGTTTGTACCACAGGCGTTTTGGACCACCGAAGAAGAAGAAGAGGAGGTTTTCCAGGTCTGGGATGAGGGTGAATGTTTGATGCGGAGTTGAGCTGGTGTCGTGCCAGAACAGGAGCTGGGCAAGCGGGCAATGTAACCAGACTCAGCAGCCTCTATTGACAAAATTACAGAGGCAAAAGGACTGAAGAGGACGTTGATGGAGAAAGCTAAGAAGAGAAAAGGAGAGAGTGAGCGAGCATAAAGCCGCCGGACAAGAGTAAATCTGGGACTGACTTTTAGTGGTTGGTGAGATCTTGGTGAAATAAAAGGCTGAAAGACAGACGCCGAGTTGGGCTGACTGCTGTTGGACTAGTCAGTAATATTAGCTGGCTGCTATGTCTGCTGACCTCGCTTGTCTTACTACAGGTTAATCTGCAAGCTTTACAGGTGCTGGTAGGCTGCTATGGTAGCTATTTCCATGTTTCCACTGTTGTTGCTAAGCTAAATTAAGCTGCTAAGCTGCTGCATGCCTGTAGGCTTGTATTTAACGGACAGACATGACAGTAATATCAATGTTCTCGTCTCACTCTCTGCTAGAAAGAAAATCCAATCACAAAACTGTTGCCGGTGTAGAACCAACAGAGCACACAGATCTTTCTGCAAATCTTTTGGTCGCATCAAATCCCAAACACACAAGCTACAGAGTTTAGGGAGCAAAGAGTCTCACCGAGGACAGAAAGAAAGTTCCAGAAAGATAAACTGAGAGCAGAGCGAACAGAAAGAGGCTTACCCTCTTGACCTTCTCTTTGTTTGAAGATGAAATCATATACAGAAGACAGATGGAGACGTGGACAGATTCCTTAACAAATATCAGTGCTTTCCAGCCTTTTAACCCCAAAATAAATGAGTGATATGTCATCTGCTTTCCTTACATTTTAAGTGATTAATCCCTAAGGGCGCACTGGACTCATCTATATATAAATCGAGGAACATCTACATCAAACATGAGGTGTGGGAATCAAAAAAAGAGCTCTGAAATAAGAGAAATAATCACACGGACTCAGAATAAATTTGACCTAACTGAGGGAAGCGTTTGGTTTTTTTCATCCTCCTAAAGAAGCAAAAAAACTCTCCCTTCACACTTCAGGATGCCCACGTAGTGATAGTAGTCGAGCCAACTGCTCGGAGTGGGTGTAGAGCAACGGAGAAAGGCGAGCACGGGAAGCCGAATCAGTGAAAGTGAGGTCCTGTAGAGAGAGATGGGCGGGTGGGTTGAGGTTGAATGAGGAAGCTGGAACTGTAATCTGGGCTTTAAGGCTTCCATCGGTATTAAAGGAAGGACACTTATTAGATTGGAGCGTTGAGCATTTTCTCCTCTGAGGGAAAGACTAATTGGATATCACCAAATCAGAGAGGCTGACGTTGTCATGACACAGGACAGGATAGCAGAGGTGGATGATGCACACACGGGGCTTGAAAGCACTGGAAAAAGCATAAATAGTCATTAATAGAGGACGTACACACACACACACACACACACACGTATGTGTCGCCTACTGTTGCACAAGCATCAAGCTCAACATACATCTAGTGCTCAGAGATGAATGCATGTCCGTGTGTTGGCATGCATGACACGTCAGGTGAATGAATGCGTTTTGCTGTAATTAGATTCCTCGCTGCATATCACACAAATCTTAAGCAGAAGAGCAGCGTTGCCTGCAAATCAGTCCGCTGCAAAGTGAGCGAGGAAAGAGGGGGAAAAAAAGGTGGGAGCAAGAGGGCAAAACAGGTTGAGAATGGATAAAACGTGCCTGACTGCAGAGAAGAGCGATAAAAGATTAAAGAAAGGAGGTTGAATGGAGGAGAAATAAAGGCAAGCAAAAGGTTATTCAGTGTAGCAAGCGCTCCCTCAGAGGCTTTCACACGCTTGCATGATAAAACGGCGTCTCGCTGAGGGGGAAATTAGTCCTTTGAGTTGATGTGATTTTACATTTTACAGCGTCAGGTGGTCGTGTTTCAGTCTTTTCCTTGCAGCAACGTTTCCCTTTTAATTTTACATTGTGCAACGTTTCCTGTGTTTTCTCTTCGCCTGCAGACCTGATGAATGCCGCATTCATTTCTGGATTGGACTGAAAGGGAATGAGACATAAAAAAAAGGAAAAATCTTATTTATGCCAGCACAAATTCACTCCCATATATGTTATAGCATCAACAATTTAATAGCCACGACTCATTTTACTGCTATACACATCCTGACAGCTTTTAATGGGAACATCTGTTTACAAAAAGAGTATCGTGTTCAACGTATTTCGGCTTCTTTTTCTCTCTCACACACATGTTTGGATCGCTTACACCGCCTGTTTTTGCCGCATAACTTGATATATACCGCTAATGAACAAGATTAATGCTTATTTATTTGTTTACGTCTTCCCTCGCAGCCCATAAATTCACAATCTGTTCGGCTTCATTATTCAGTCCCATGTGTGTGTGTGTGTACGAGGCAGGATACGCCCTTGGCTATAGCTAAATATCCCATTTCCAGCCCCACAGTGTAGTGATGTACTCATTAATACTTAACAAAGTCTATAACAATGTGATGCCGTGATGGACGCTTTTACGCAGCCATTAAAAGTCAGGAAGCCGAGGGACACGCGTTATAGATCCTATATGTTGTGAGTTGCGAGCTGTGAGATAACGAAATCGACACCACGTCGAGGGTTATGAATTAGAAAACAAACCCTGTAACCTCGTAAAAAGAACAGCTTAGTGTTAGATCTGAAATGTTACACTCACGGATGGACTGCTGAACAGGAGTGCTGGGCCCGGGGGACCAATGGTTCATAGATCAGAGCTTCTGTCTGAAGTGGCCATTAACATTTCTTATTGGAAAGTCACAGAGCTCCATAGTGTCGTTTAGCTCCTGATCCTGATCAGAGTCTTTTAATACTGAGTGTTGTTTGTTGTTTTTATAGTTCTGCTTTTAAAGCTACACTGTGTAGAAATGTTGGTCTGTCTTTCAGCCTTTTATTTCACCAAGCTCTCACCAACGACTAAAAGTCAGTCCCAGATTTACTCTTGTCCTCGGTCATTCTCTCATTTTCTCTTCTCCTCTTCCATCCAATGCTGGAAGAACCCTTTTGTCTTTTCACCTCTGTCATTATGGCCTCTTTCCCAGCTCCCATCCGGGCACAAGACTGGCTCTACTCGCCGTCAGTATTCACATGCTCTGCAGGCCTGAAAACCTCCTCTTCTTCTTCTTCCTGTGATACAAACACTAACACTCCCCCGGTGCTCTGAGCTCACAGACCGGGCAGCCCGGCTAACAAACTGAGCTAACATTAGCTAACAGCAGCTACAGCTGTCAGCAGTTTACTTCACTGTCCATCAGTAAATCACAGAGAGTTGAGGCGGCGCAGCAGGAGGACATCAGAGGGAAAACCAGGAAACATTTTCTCCATAAAATATGATCCAGTTTCACCAAAATCAGTGAAATAGTTGGTGGTGTGTGACTTAGACTTACGTACTTCTCGTGGGTGATCGTACCCGGAGCACAAAGTCACATAGTGTGAGGACAGACGTACAAAGTCTCTTTTTATCCGCATTGTGCAATTCTGAAGATCCTGAAGGACAGCAACCTTTCAACCTTGCGAGGCAGCTGAACTAGCAAGATTACAAAATAACAAACCACCTGCAACGTGTCACTGAAAGAGATACAAAATAACTACAAAGATGACGTGTTGATGAAGAAAATAGCAGCAAAAATGACTTCAAAGAGACATAAAACAACTACAAAGATACGATAAATACTACAGAGACATTCATAATGTTTACAGAGACATATTGGCCACAAAAAATGGAAAAATGACTACAAGGAGACACAAAACTTCAACCAAAAGAGGTGAAATAACAACAAAGATAGATGAAACAGCTACACTACAAACAGACTTTGTTAGTATTTATGTCCAGTTCGGTCCTGTTTCTTTGTAACAGGACTGTCTTTTGTCTTAAAGTCTGGCCGTGGTTGCACTAAAGTCTGTTAAACTGAAAAATACAGCTCCAGAAAGCTGATGTTAAAAATAGTTTGCAGTAGTAATGCAGAAACCTCGTCTATTAAACCACAGCACAGAGGACTGCATCACTCTTTAGAAAACAGCAGCAAGAATTCAAGATGAATACATCCCATGTGGACATTTAGTTGTATATTTGTACAGTTTGAAACAGTTCTGCTACAGTATATTCTCTTTCACATACAGCACAGTGAACTTAGACACCTTCCTCTGCGCCCAAATCCCAGCTGTAGGCATGTGTAGCCAAGGTGGAAGTTTTCTCTTTAGTCCTTCACCCACTCACGCTGGTGTAATGTGGAGACTCAGAGCAGCAAAGAAAGATGGTGTGAGAAACAGAAACCCCACAGAGAAAGAAAGAAAGAAGAGACGAGCTTGGAGTGAAAGAGAGAACAATAAAGAAGGCAGCAAGAGGAGGAGATGTTACGGTAAATCTTCAGACGGCGGTTGGAGAGAAGCGAGAAAAGAGGAGAGAGATTAGGGAATAGCACGTTCGCCCTTCCCCAGTTACCACTGTCAGGGCTAATATCTCATTACTAGTCTTAGCTGGCGGCTCTCAGGCAGTCAGGGAGAGGTCAGGAAAGGTCCGGAGAGACAGACTAACAGTGAGGCTCTCTGTGAGCTTAATAGCATAAAAGTCCAGAGACACGGAAAAGACTCTGAGAAATGGTCTCAAAAGAGGACGCTTTGATATTGCAATTTGGATGTAACACTCGCATGACTACGCCCGATGATATGTTGTCTAAAAAAAAAAATGAGAGGAGAAAGCCAAAAGAAATCTGAGACTTCTCATGCTCATTAGTGTTGTGTCTATCTTACTTTAAGGGGATTTTTCGGTCTTTCATTTGCTTTGGCTGGAGAGCAGAGGAGAGGAGATACAAGCTCGGGGGTGCAGGCACACAGGAAATGAAGTTTGAAGTGAAGAATTACAGTCCTGGCAACAGATCCTACAGAAAATGGACATAAAGGAGTTGAGAGCTCACTCCATTTGAAATAAATGACATTTCTTCTTTGTTGTGTACATTATTTCACTCTACTGAGTCTATATCTAAGCACTTATATTCCATAACCACCGGTAATCGCTCTTTCACACCTGCAGGGGGCAGATGAGCTTCACTCAGCAGAGCTGGGCGAGTCAGCGTTGCGTCTATCTGCAGGTGAAAACCTTCCTGCTGCTTGAGTGTTTTATTTGTCAGTCACTGTGGCAGCGAGGGTGAAAGAGGACAGATTACTGAGGTTTCACACTGCTGTATATGCGACCGCAGCTCAGCATCACACACACTTCATGCATACCAGAGTCAGCTATGAATAAAGTGTGTGGGTTTGTGGTTAGTGGTGTTAGCGTGTGGACCTCCAATCGCCTGCATGGTATTATCGGGGCTTTAGCTGCATTGGACAAAGACTTGTCTGCATAATTGTTTAAATGCACATGGGGACAGGTCATGACATGTTATATATTCCCCATGCAAACCACCAATTTATTTGTTTTGCACCATGCACTGTACACAGTATGTGACGGATGCTATTATATCTGGTCAACTGTAATATAATTTCTATCTTTGACCTCCGCTAAGTCAATTTTTACCACGAGGGGGCAGATAATCGTTAAAACAAACTCACAGCAGCAGAACTTTGTCGACAACAGCAGACATAGCAGCCAGCTAATGTTACTGACTAGTCCAACAGCAGTCAGCCCAGCTCGCCGTCTGTCTTTCAGCCTTTTATTTCACCAAGCTCTCGCCAACGACTGAAAGTCAGTCCCAGATTTACTCTTGTCCGGCGGCTTCTTGCTCGCTCACTCTCTCATTTTCTCTTCTTAGTTTCCTCCATCAACGTCCTCTTTGGTTTTTTTGCCTCTGTCATTATGTCCATAGAGGCTGCTGGACCTGGTTCCCATTGCCCGTTTTCCCAGCTCCCGGTGGTCCAAAAAGCCTGCGGTACAGACATTGACACTCCCCCCGGTGCTCTGAGCGCATAGTCTGGGCAGCCCGACTAACAAACTGAGCTAACAGCAGCTACAGTTCAACTTTACTGTCCATCAAGAAATCACAGAGAGTTCATGCGGCGCAGCAGGAGGACATCAGAGGGGAAACCAGGAAACATTTTCTCCATAAAATATGATCCAGTTTCACCAAAATCAGTGAAATAGTTGGTGGTGTGTGACTTAGTGCCGTAAAGCGTTATGCGGCACAGCAGGGAATGTTGGCAGGCACCAGAACGGGCACCAGAAGCAGAGGGCAGCAATCCTGAACTCAGCGGCATCCCATTAACACTACGGATCGACTGAGGCCAGTTTGACAACAGGGAGTATAACACTGACGTGATTTACAGTGACTGTAACTCCAGGAACAACGAAGACACGGCAGGATCAGGTGGGGACAGGAGAGGCGTCAAGGGGGAGAAGAGCAAGAGGGAGGTGGAGTGAGATGCAGTGACAGAGCCAGAATATTTTTACCATTTTTAAAAACATTTTTTGGTCCCTGATCACTCTCCAACTGAGAAATTGACTACTCAGCACTCATGAGAATGTAAATCCATCGTCACACGTCCTGCCTTGGTCATTCGGGGATACAGCTCTTCTGTCGAGGTTGTACCTCTTTTCTACCCTAAAATAAAATGACAGCTGAGACAATGTGAGTCTGAAAGAAGCTGAAGGGGTTGTTGGGTGCAACCGGCCGGGCCCCGTGGCTCCCTGTCACTCTGTGCCACCGGCTTGCCTGCGTGTCACTACTCAGTCGCAGATGATGTGTTGGTTCACCGCTTGGCCTGTTGTGTTTGTGGCTGCATACATGTGGTTACACTGACCGCTTTTGACAATCACAAAGGGAGAGGAAAAAATAGAGGGCTGGGGTAAAGGAAACATGGGAAAAAAAAAAAAGACAGATAAAGAGAGGGTGACACACACAAAGAGATGAGATGTTTTAGTGTCGCATCAATGTTGTGAAAGACAGAGGGGAAGCAGCGTGCAGAGATGGAAAGAAAGAAAGGAAACAGAACAAGCTGAAATTTCAGTAAGAGAAGAGAAAAACATTGAGTATATTGACATATATGATGGAAAGTAGCAATGTTAGGTGTCTGTTTGGTTCCAGAGTTTGGGATGTAGTGACTACTCGCTCCGCTAATTGGTGATCTGATGTAGCTGGCGAGCTAACAGCAGCGGTAGCTCAGTCGGTAAGCCAAACTTCAGACAGGTGCAACAACAGCAGACATAGCAGCCAGCTAATATTACTGACTAGTCCAACAGCAGTCAGCCCAGCTCGGCGTCTGTCTTTCAGCCTTTTATTTCACCAACGACTGAAAGTCAGTCCCAGATTTACTCTTGTCCGGCGGCTTCTTGCTCGCTCACTCTTTCATTTTCTCTTCTTAGCTTCCTCCATCAACGTCCTCTTCTGTCTTTTCGCCTCTGTCATTTTGTCCATAGAGGCTGCTGAGCCCGGTTATATTGCCCACTTGCCCAGCTCCTGTTCTGGCACGACACTGGCTCCACTCGCAGTCAGGATTCCCGTCTTCCTCGTGGTCCAAAACTTCTGTGGTACAAACATTAAAACTCCCCCGGTGCTCTGAGCTCACAATCTGTGCAGCACGGCGGCTAACAAACTGAGCTAACATTAGCTAACAGCAGCAACACCATTCACCTGATTACAAGTCAGTGTAGCATCAACACGATTTAAAATCTGTTATTTTATGGTAGAAAGTCTAGCTGTTTGTGAATGATTCTTCTTTTGTGGAGCAGTTTACACTCTGACAGAGGAGGTTAAAAAAACCAACGGTGCAGCAGAGTTAATGAACTCGGATAGCTTTCTCCAGTTTGGTCTCTGTGGCTCTCATTTCCCGCAAAATGTCAACAGCTTGTTATTGGTGAAATATGCACATTAACAGGTCCGAACTTCACCCGAGCTGAACTTGATGAGACGGAACAAATCAGATTTACTGCACCTGTCAGCAGATCCGCTAATCGTGAGGGTTTCACTGGAATGAATCAAATTGGCCACAAAGTTTCATAGTTTTAAATGCTGATGTGACAAGAACTAAAACAAAAGCTGTATATGTATTTATATATGTACGTATATGCTGTATATATCCATACAGTTTACAGACATATTACCCATTTATGTACTTTGTCTGGCTGTGCTCAGTCAGCGTGAAGTCCAGCTGTAAAGTTTAAGTTTAGAATCCCAAGAAGAACCGATATCGAGTCCAAGACTTTGGGCTTTGCATAATGAGCGGGAATACGTAGCCAAGAGGAAGAGATGCAGAACAACAGTGGAGCAATTTCTTTTTAAAAAAAAAAAAAATGGAAGGATGGTGGAGGAGGAGGAGGAGGAGGGGATGGTATGAAAGATAGACAGGGAATGAGGAATGAGGGAGATTGAGAGGAAAAGACGAGATATCTGGTATTTATAGATAAGCAGACTGTTGCGGTTACTGTGTTTGCAGTCATGCATAACGATCGTTGTGGGGATCGTGGTGCAGGACATTCCTCTGGGCAGCTCTCACAGCAGATAGCACAGAGCTGAGCCTTTCAGAGAGGGAGCTGCTGCTTGTGATCACTTGTTTGTGCTATCAGTTTGTGAATGTTGTCTGATGCAGTGATATGTGTGTGTGTGTGTGTGTGTGTGTGTGTGTGTGTGTGTGTGTGTGTGTGTGTGTGAGATTCCTGACATAGGTAGGTGGGTGCTGGTTGTATGCCCTGCAGGTCAGTTTGTTAGAGTTGGCACCACAGATGAGCAGTGGGGCACCAAAGCAAATAGCACATAAAAAGAAAAAGTTGGATAGTGCTCTTATGAGAAACAGAAGCAGATTATACCGAGCTATGCAGCGAGTGAACACACACACACACACACATACACACACCTACGCACTTAGTCTCACACACACGTTTGCAGCGTCTCCTGAATTCACCACAGCTACAGAAACATTGAAGACAAACGTGCCATAAACTAACAGATTTTAAATCATGTTGATGTCACTCTGACTTGTAATCAGGTGAATGGTGTCTCTGTCATCCGTACGTCTGTTCTCACACTATGTAACTTTGTGCTCCGGGTACGATCACCCACGAGAAGTACGTAACGGTTTACGGCACTAAGTCACACACCACCAACTATTTCACTGATTTTGGTGAAACTGGATCATATTTTATGGAGGAAATGTTTTCTGGTTTTCCCTCTGATGTCCTCCGGCTGCTCCGCCTCAACTCTTTCTGAGTTTCCTGATGGACAGTGAAGTAAACGGCTGCCAACTGTAGCCGCTGTTAGCTAATGTTAGCTCAGTTTGTTAGCCGGGCTGCCTGGGTTTTCAGGCCCGGAGAGCCAGGAGCTTGTGCCAGGACGGGAGCTGGGCAAGAGGGCAATGTAACCGGGCTCAGCGGCCCTTTATGGACATAATGACAGAGGTGAAAAGACAAAAGGGTTCTTCAAGCATTGATGGAAGAAAAGAAAAGAAAATGAGAGAGTGAGCGAGCAAGAAGCCGCCGGACAAGAGTAAATCTGGGACTGACTTTCAGTCGTTGGTGAGAGCTTGGTGAGATAAAAGGCTGAAAGACAGACGCCGAGCTGGGCTGACTGCTGTTGGACTAGTCAGTAATATTAGCTGGCTGCTGTGTCTTGTGCTGTTGTTGACCTTGCTTGATGTTTGGCTGTTAGCAAAGTTGTCGACTCGCTAGTTTTTGATCATAAGTAATATAATCATAACAAAGACACGTGTCCAACTGTCCACATTTAAGACAGAAGTGGGATTAAACTCTGAAACTGGAGGCGCTAAAATCGCAATGTTGCTTCAACAGCTCACAAAGCCACTAACTTCCTGCCTCACACACAAACCAAACCATGGAGACGAAAAAACACAGAACAACTATGCACGAAAGTTTCTTTGTGGGTGTTATCTGCGTGGGACATAGATGAATATAGAACAATATTGTGAAACGTATCACTGAAGCATAAACCCAGAATTATGCAGGGCTCAACCTGACTCCATTCTCTCTCTCTCGTACGGCGGCAAACTATTTCCTAATTGGAATTATATGTACTTATGTGATCTCTCTGTAATCACAGGTTGGCTGCAGGAGCGAGAGATTACAGTAAATGAGACACAGCGCAGCGTTTGTCTTTAACAGTGTTCAGCCGGCTCCTATTTCCCCCACCACCACCACCCACCAGCAATCACTCTGACGGTTTAAAGATTTGTCATTGCGAGTGTGAGGAGTTATTTAAACAGGATTAAGGTTGGAACAAGGAGTGGAACACAATCTTTGCACAATTTGGAGAGCTAAGATACTCTGGATGATGAGAGTGTATAAATATTATGAGTAATTTGTGCTTTGAGATCTGAAATCCACTCGATTCAGCCAGAGGAATTAGCAATCCAAATATATTTCTACTCGCTCGTGTAACACCAGGACTTACATTACTAAAAGTAGAAGATGTTCTTTATTACCAACATGTTTATCACATATGTCTAGTGCTATATGTCACCCATACATCAGTATCTGGCCCAGTGATTGCCAAGTTTTGTTGGTCATTTCCTGATAAACCATAAAAAGTTGTACTCGAAAGCGTGTAGTAAATTTAAATATCGAATGAAACTCTTTCACTCTTATGACACCGCCGGAGCAGAGTGATTCCTGTTTGATACAGTGTATGAGTGACTCTGAAGGCTGCTAAATGCATCTAATTACAGTTAAAAAAAAACACAACTTTATAACTTTATTCACTGATTTTGGTGAAACTGGATCAGATTTTATACAGAGTATATTTGCTGCTTTTTCCCCTCTGATGTCCTGGACAGATAGCTTCAGTCTAACAACCTGCTAAAGTAGCTAACCGCCAATTAACTGCTGCTAACTGAATCTGTCTGTAACAGAACCGGGCTCAGGAGCTGGACTGGACCGAGCCTCTGAGACCAACAGGGAATAATGTTACACTAGCGAGGTGATTTACGGACTTTCATGATGGAAAGATTGCTAAGTAGCAAATTGCTAACTGTCATTAGCTCGGTCAGCCGTGTAGTTAACTGAACTGACTCACCCCTGAGTTGCCAGGAGCCAAACCCAAGAAGAAAGCCACCTCATAGGTTACCGTATTCGCTGCCAGATTGGCCACCGCTGGTTGGTTCAGTCCCAGGTCCAGCTATGTTGACTGAAAGGTAGACACTGATACTACACAGTGCTACCTGCCAGGTGTAGCGGTGGGGGTCTTCCCTATCTGCCCAGGTTTTACAAGAAACACCTAAAAAATGAGGAAGCAAATAGCACTCTGCTTTTCATGGAGATTTTAAGAGATATAGAGGGAAATAATCTTCAGGCTTACTGGCAATTTGTAAAGTTGCATGAAAGAGATTTAAAGGAGTAGTTTGACATTTTGGGAAATATGATTCATTTTCTTGCTTCGAGTTACAGTACAGTGAGGTAAACCAAAGCTACAGCCAGTTAGCTTAGCTTAACATAAAGACTGCAAACAGGAGGATATAGCTAGTTTTAATAGCAGTTTTTGTACAGTCCCTAACCAACTGCTTCATATTTACCCAAGCAGCAATTTCCATGGCTGGGAAGTGAAAGTGCCAAAAACTGCAGTTCCTCAAACGTCCACTTGAGGCTGGCTCCAGAAGTGAGTCAGTCTCCATAAGTCCCCATGTTAAAACAGCAGAAATAAACATGTTTACAGCCTGGTACAAAAAACAGTTTTGGTCTCTGTAGCTAATTTCTCCGTTCAAGACAACTGTACTGAGGGTGAGGTCCACGTCTTTGCTGATTTTTAGATTAGCCGGGAGGCGGAAGAAGCAGGACTACAAACATGGCGGCGGGCAGATCCACCACACTGAGCTTCAAAATGGTTCTTCAGAAACCTGCACACGCTTTCCATTCTTTATACCGTGAGTGTATTTACCTACAGACATGAGAGTGGTGTCAGTCTTCTTATCTAATTCTAGGAAAATAAGCACAAAATGTTGAACTATTCCTTTAAATCTGTGCAGCTTTTCTTGAATTAAAAACATCACTCATCACTCAGAGTTTAAGAAGTCAGTTTTTTGTTGTCTAACTGTATATGTTTCTCACATAAGTGCAATGCTTTACTGCTTTGGGTTTCTTTCCTTCTACATGAAGGCTGCAACGCCAACTGCCTAAATCAAAGTTCAAGTCAGTGTCTTATTAATGACTTTTTGTTCTCTTCAGCACAGAGTATGCAGACATGAAGGTGGAGCTGAGGGTTGGTGAAGAGGTGAGGTTGGTCCTGAAGTGGTACATGATTCTTGTTCACCACATGCTTACACTGTATGCTTTGGAGCTTGTTATTAGGAAGAAGCCAGAGGTGGAAAAAAAAAGAAATCCACCGACTGACTTCGCAAAAATGAAGTTTCTAAAAATGTTTCTGTGCATGACAGATTTAAATTAGAAAACAAATCAATAGCAGATGTGAGGATGCATGCGTCCTGCAGGTCGCCAGTGTTATGCAACAGCCATAAATCTACATGAAGCTTTTGGTTGACGTTCATATGGCAGAATTCACAGTGGCGGGACAGCAGAGACCCATCAGAGGCTGACAAGAAGGAGGACAGTCCTGAGTAATGTCTGTCCATCCACTGGCCAGATCTCTCTCCATCCCACGGGGGGAAGCTAGCTTACATCACATGATGTTTTCTATCTGACTCACTCACTCCTTAATGTGTCTCTGTTTTTAACTCGAATTTTAAAGCAATTAAGAAAATAGGACACAAAAATAGCAGGAAAAGGAGTTTTTAATGGCTATGCTGCTTTTTTGGGGTTGTTGTGTCTGACCGGCATGTAACCACAGAGCAGCCTGAGGTTCACCTGCCCAACCACTTAGGGGAATACAAGCCTGCCCAGACAGGTTAGAATATGTTTTTGCAGACATTATTTAGATAGTTTACACATTTGTGGCCATGCGCTCGTTATGAAATGAATGTTCTTTCCTTCGCTTTATCGCTTCTACATCGTTTTCTCCTGCCAGAGGCTCATTCTTTCCTTTCATTCCTCCTCTTTCCTGCACTTCTCCCACAAGCAAATCTCCTGCTGTCCTAATGTTCGGACTCAATAGAGCGATTGTCTCCTTTCCGAGGTCCTATTACGTCTTTCCCGTCCTAACTGCCTCACCTGGATTGCCCTTTTTATCACCTCCTACTCCTGTAATGACCCCTCTCTTCAGTTCAAGTCCAGATGTACTGACTGTGCAGGTGCGCCCTGTTAGTCACAACCATCATGCTCGCCTCCGCCGGGCGATTCACATCCTGTTTTTCACTTCCCTCTGTTTTTCATTTATCTGGGCCTCTGGCACACTTCACTGCTTACAAAAAAACATAGTTCTGGCCCTCTATCGTGCATTCATAACATTTCTCAAGAGCTAGATATTTTGTTACACCGCACAGACATGGGAAGGCGGTGAGGTGGAGACCCGTCCGGGCAGGACATTAAGTGCATGAGAGGGAGTGAGAAAAGGGAAAAGTACTGAAGTGTCACGGAGGTAAAGAGACGGGGAAGGGCATGAGGAGAACAGAAGAAATATGACTTTAGAGATGGGCATAAATAAAAGAGAGCGTTGGGAGGAGAAGGGTGACCGTTTGACCATTTTTTTCCATGCAATCACCCTCTCCATCTTTTCTCTTTCACCCTCCTGCCTGTCTCCTCTAAGTTTAGATCCAAACTGCCTTAAACTGAAGTCACAAATCCTCTCTACCAAACATCTGTAACATCTTTCTCCCCCCCCCCGACCCCTCCTTTGTGTTGGTATCTACCCCGTGGAAATTGTACATTTACTATCTGCATTAGAGAACCAAACCGCTGCTCAGCGGTTACAGAGTTAACAGCCTAATATGACCACATCACTGAATATGTCTGCGGCTTCAGCGCCAAAATCATCCAAGACCACAACAACATGTGCTTTCTCTCTCTCTGACTCCGTCGCTCTGGATCCTGACTTCCCCCCTCCTCGCCCTCTCTCTCTCTCGCTCTTTCTCTTATCTGTGAGCCGAGTTTATCTCCATCTTTATGTCTGTCTTAATGTTTATCCGTCTGTCTGACTCCCGCTGATTCCTGGCATGGGCTTCTCTCCTCCTATTCTGGTTTGTTTACTGTTGGTGAGGGTCTGCTTTCACACAGCTATTCACAGAGAGTTCAGCCCGAGCCAAATGTGATGCTTGTGTGTTACGTAACTCTCTCAGATATACAGTACACCTTTGGGGATGTTGTTTCTGTGTGTGAGTGCTGCGTTAACTTTAACGCAGATGTGCTAAAAACTTATTTAGCTCTGTTTTCACGTGGAATAACTTCAGCACCTCAGAAATGTTCCTAAATATACGTGTTCAGAGAGTAAGCTTCCCCCGTAAAAAGGTGGACTGGCATGTGTTTTTTATACTCAGGAAGGTCACGGCCTACATGAGATCACAGCTTCCATTCATGAAACTTGAACTCCTCACGGGTCCCTTTAAACATAAGTCAGTGTAGTCCGCTCTCTGAAACAACAAAATGACTTGTTGTAGATGTTTTTTCAGAGACAAATCAGGGTCAAAAAGTTGAGTCAGCTCATGTTGTGTCTATATGCTGCATGGTCTTTTCATATCATGCTGCCCTGCTGGCAAACAGCAGCGAATATTATCATGTACCTGCTATGAAGCGGGTTCGACGTCCCCGTGCCAGCCTTCCCTCCCCCTCACCCTCACCCTCTCCTGTTTACCTCCACCCCTGCTTGTTTTTCTCCTCACCCTCACTGTCATCTACTGTATTTTTTTTTTTTTTTCTCAGTGAGTGCGTGGGAGTCGGGAAGAGAGTGAGCTAATACCCCAGGTCTGATTGAATGGTTGGAAAAGAGAGTGGCTGATGATAGCACGCAGAGAAAGGGAGGAGGGCTAAGAGGGGAGTTGGTGGTGGTGGTGGTGGTGTTGGTAGGGATGGGAAGGAGGGAGTCGGTGGGTAGAAAATGAAGGGGTGGGGGGAAGAGAGGTGAGTATAAAAGCCTTGCTGTGAGGAATTAGGAAATATTCCTCAGGAGAAAATACACACAGAGAGATATTTCCAAGACTTCTAACTCCACAATTATCTTCCAAGGTAAGTAACATAAAAAAATCTCTTAAAACTTGGTGAAAAGTTGAAGTTTGCATCTTTTAAACGCAAGAAAAACTGCAGATTTGATGTGTTACTTGATGTCTAAGGGTGCATTTTTGCACATTTTTTTTAGTGTACTGCTGCAACATGCAGTCGTCATAGTACAGTAGGCCTTCAGTACTAGTGTGTTTGTGTAAAAAGTTCTTAATATGTAACCTCAGCTCGGCTCTGTGCGCATCGAGCATCATACCTGTGGCTTTTTTCTAACGAGGTGGGCACATTACATCTGCGGGGAACATGAACACCACCAGAACCCCCTACTAGGACTTAGACAGGCATAAAACTCTGTAGACACTGTTGTCAGCACCTAACACACACACACACACACACACACACACACTCGTCTCGATGTCAGATGTCCTTGCCAGTCTTTGGAAGTAGCTTTTTTGAACTTGGGGCCCGAGGCTTTGCTGTTCCTGTGCCCAAGTCTGGCTTTTCGACTGAAGCCAAGATATGCCCGAGGGGCTGATGCTTTCTGTGTGTGTGTGTGTGTGTGTGTGAGCATACGCCAGAGAAGTTGTGTGTGTGTATGTATGTGTGTGTTTATGTATAATGAAAGCTGCTATTGACGGTGAAAAAGGACGGCTGCTGAAACAGAATCCCGTCCAAATCCCACAAACAGAAGATGGGGATGAAAGCTTTTCTGCAGTGCAGGCATGCGAATAAAGTGTGTGTGTGTGTGTGTGTGTGTGTGTGTGCGTGTGTGTTACAGACATCTGGCATTGAAGTTTGTACAGGTGTCCCGCACGTTACTGAAGGTCACTTATGCATGCGATTGAGTGCGCGTGCATACACGTGCATGAGTATACCTGCCTTTTTTCATAATTGTAACTCCCTGCGTTAAACTTTATTTGGACTCGATTAGTTGGCAGTTACGAAGCTATTCGCGGCCACAGCTATTCTCTCATGGCTGTTCCCTATAAACTGAGGTTCCAGCTATTGAATGCTGTTTGTGGATTGGCTCTAACTTAAAGTGAGTGCTCTCCAAAGACCTTTGGACACGTTTTTATCTTCAGTCTGGTCTTAAAATATATCCTGGTTTGTGTTTGTCAACCTGCAGAAATTCTGCAGCAGCTTGCCAGCATATACATGTATATATATATATATAAATACATATATACAGTGCAATGTATATTGGTGGCTTATGGTCTGGTTCAAGCCTTCATATTCACAAAAACCACAGGAAATGGGTTTAGAAAGTTTACCACTTTCAGCAGTCTATCCCTGCTCGTGGTTCTTTCCCGTTCACCCGCAGTTTCACGAAATCTGAGCCACTTTTCTCTTATTTTTCTGCCCTGACTCACTCACACACCTTTCTCCTTCTTTTTCCCAGCAGACAGGCAGATAAACCCTAAACCCCCGACCAAGGATGAGGAGCCTTCTTCAGTTTCTAGCACTCAGTGCTGCGATCGCTCTCTGTGTCTGCTATGGTACAGATCCTCCCCGGCATCTTCACTTTTCTGTCATTCAGCAGTCCATTTATCCATTTATTTATTTTAACATTTACGCAGTGATTCATCATTTATGATTAACACGGTTCCATGTTTTTCCCGTAGAGTCTCATGAAAGCACAGAATCCGAAGAAGGTGATTAAACGTTGTCTCTCGTTCATGGAAAAACATGCATGCAATTCTAACAAATAAGGCTTCATTCATAACATAACACATTTATTTTAATGCTGCATGTTGGGCATGCCTGACCGCATTTCTGACTAGTAAAATGTTGTGGTTCCAGATCTGTTTGTGCCTCCGCACCGAGCCAACTCGTTCATGACGCCACAGAGGGGCAACGTATACAGCCCACCCAGGGGGAACAACTTCAACTTGATGAGGTACCGCAGACATGCATACAGAGCACATTCCTTTATCTTGTACATATCCACATTAAAAAAAAAAAAAACATATAAGAATAAATGCAAAACCAGCAAGACTGTTTCTGAATTCAATTATCCTCCTTGTTCTCACCATTCTGCCCTCTAACTATCTCCGTCTGCCTCCCCAGGACGGTGAAGTCTCCAGCGGAGAGGCGTGCAGAGATCTGCGAGGACTACTCTCCATGCCGCTACTACGCCTACCACCATGGCTCCCAGCAGGCCTACCAGAGATACTTCGGCTCCCGGACTCAACCCCAGCAGAGACCAGCAGCTGGGACTCGCCGATACTAAACTCAGAGTATCTTATCTGTCGCAGGGTTTGCGTAATTATCTCATTATCGTCTGGAAATGAGTGCGCGTGCCTCCATTCCACATAACTTTTTATATAATTTATGTAGCTGTTTTTGTGGCCTCTTCTGGAGTCACATTTTATAAAGACAGAGGCCTCCAGTGTGGCTCAGCTGTTACAGTAACCCCATCATTATACACATGTAGAAAATCACGGCCCATCTCTCGTGTAATCTCAGGATAACTTTTATCCACTATTATCACGCCTCCCCGGCATTTATGAGCTTTGTGTGACGTGCTTGAATGAAATGTTTCGCTCACTATCCACTTTCTGACATTATCCATGTGTGTATCCAGCCCAGCGCTGCTGTCACTGATTGTTTCCATTGCTTTGATTTGAAAAAATAAAATTCACTTTATTGGGTTTTTGTCTTAATCCTGTTTATGCCATTTGTTTGCCACATGTGGGATTCAGTGCCAGCGCCAATTTTCAGCTCTGTGTTTCAAAGGCTAGGCTGAGAATAGCGGTGGAGGGGTATGGAGGAGTAAGTTAAGGAGTTTTACATGAAGGCTTGTGGATGTATTCAAGTTATTTCAGTCATAAATTTGACTTTATTACATTAATACAGGTGTATCCTCACCCTCACCCTAACCCTAACCTTTAGCCAGAGGTGGAATGTAACTAAGTATATTTACCAGTACTGCAGTATTTTAGTACAAAGTCCAGGTGCTTGTACTTTACTGGAGTATATCCATGTTACGCAACTTTATACTCCCACTCCTCCACCACTTACTCGCTCTCTTTCCAATTCCTTCCATTGTTTTTCCTCCCCTTTCATCACGCTTTATATAATTATTTTGAATATTTCTGATGAACTGTTCCTCCGTGGATTTGAAAAATTCCCCCAATTCTTAATTTGAATAAACTTTTTTAAAAGCTTTCTTGGATCAGCTGAAGACAAGCTGTTTTTCTGAACTCATGAAAGCATCATGCATCGCTGTAGATCGCTGTAGCCAGAGTTAGTTCAAATGAGGTCAACCATAAAATCTTCAGCTCTCATTCAACATACAAACAGTAATTAAAAACATCATATATAGTACAGCCAGTAGTGCCATCAGTAAACTTATTTAATTGTTCTAGCCGATTGATAAGACTCCAGATAGGTTAAATATAGGATACTTCTTCACACCCCAGCCTCTGTTATTCCCGTGGTTACCCTCAGTTCCTAATTAATGCACTTTAATTGACCTGATGGTCCATGAGAAAAATAAAAATACTGAGCTGTTCAAATGTTGTGTCTATTAATACTAGGCTTTGTTTTTCTCTAATGCTTTTCTTGGATACAAACAGTTTGTTTGAATGAAGCCATCTGAAAGGATTGAGGAAATGTGGTGGAAATGCACATGGATATCTTAAACATGACGAGGCGACTCAAACGGTTTCTACTAACAATGTTCCCTTGGAGGCCATATTGAAACAGAGGCTTACTCAAAGTTAAAAAGTACCTGCAACCAAGGCTGAAAGAATGACATAAATGCAAAGAGGCCAATTACAACTACAATATTTATGTTCTGAAAGTTGCAGGAAAGTACCTCACCCTTGATTGAGGTTGGAAATTGTGTTCTGAACTAATTCTTGTCATGGCATGTGAAGGACAATCAATACAATACAGGAAGACCCTGCTGATTTCAATACGTAATCAAGAATGGTTTCTTGTAATCTGTGTCAGGAATCTGAAAATTCAGCATACACTGACTGTGTGTCAGAGCCCTCTCTGCTGCAAAAGCAAAGACGGGTCAAACTCGGCACACAGTAGATGTCAGCATGGCACAGTCCTAAACATACGGTCATGTTGGATTGTTTGTTTTTCCTGTACGGCCACAGGGCCGCAAATGTGCACAATTAAAGCTGTTCTGAGGTTGATTCCTTGAAGTCCGTCCCTGAAATGAGACAAGTAACCAGCACTCACCCAGACGGTGAAATTACACCCCATGTAATACTCTCAGGACCAGTCCAGAATCTAAATATCCAGTCGAAAAAAGCATAAAATCATGAAATTAAAATGTTCAAAGATGGCTTTGCAAATTTCAACAATATGCTACATGTAGCAGCATTCCAATCAGATCTGGTGATTCAGTATCAAATAACACTTTCAAATAAACCCTAAAATGCAAAAGTTTTTTTCAGCAGAAATGACACCCTTCCAGTGGCGACTGTATAATTCCAGCAAAATGACAATGGTTCCACACTACTTGTATAGCTTTACCACTTTATTGGCAAACCACCTACTTGATTTCACAAATCTCTCAAACACGCTGACATTTCAAATGACCTTTCTCAAATCTTCAATGTAGGAAATCACTGCGGTTTGCAATAAAACACAGAGCCCTCGGATTGCAAAAATCAACACATAGCCCTCGTGGTGGTTTAAAATCATGTCAGTTTGCGTTACATGGTTTGTCTGTCTCACTTAGTGATTACATGTTACTCTGTAACATGTACTTGTACTACATGTAAAAGTGTGTAGGTGTACTGTGAAACTCTTACATCTCCAGAACAGCTGGCATTATTATTCTCACTACTTTGTTTATTCTCACTTTAAAACTTAGACATGTGGTTTCTTTAACTCTAGTGTTCATTCTTTTGCAGTGCAAATGCAACTTGCTACACTTTATGCAAAATGTATCCAAGAAAAGGGATGAAATGCAAGCAATGACTCTATCTGCTTCCTCAGCAGGAAAACTTTCAAACACACTTCCATTTGTTGATACGTGTGGCTGTGAGTCACCCACATCATTCTCATCACCTATTAAAAGTAAATTTTTGAATTGTTTGTCATGCAAACCTTCATATAAATATAAAAACTTTTTGTTTGTGATTTTTTGTGTGTGTGTGTGTGTGTGTGTGTGTGTGTGTGTGGAGGTGTGTATCTCTGCATCTGTGTGGGTGTGTGATACATGATTCCCCAACCAATCACATACCCACGTCATAGTGAGGGCACCATCTATAAAGCGAGTGGGTATCTATGTATATATGTGTAAGAGAAAGAGAAGAGTGACAGAGCTGTTGAAGTCTCCGGTCCTACTTGTTGCCTGAAACTGCAGACGGTGAAGAAAACAAAGCTGAAAGATGAAAACTTTGGCCATCCTGGTTCTCTGCTCCCTGGCAGCCATCTGTCTGACTTCAGGTAGGAGCCACAACACCCAGATAAGCTAAACAAATTATATTATTGTGTGATTTCAAGGATATGTAGCTCTGCAGGTAGTGTACTACTGCAGCAGTAGTTTGTATTGCTTTAAAGACAGAAGGTTGAGTGAAACATGCACTTGAAAAAGTGACACATGCTGCACTGAAATCTTTAAATAATACTATTATTTTGTCCCTTTCAGATGCGTCAGATGCCTCGGCTGGCGCCCAGCCTTCCGGTGACAGCCCTGTCCCAGGGGGTAAGATCATGATTTTCGACTCTTTCATCAGTGTTGCATTAATATGGAACATATTTGAGGCAGATATGGCAGAAAAAAGTTGGTCACAGGTGCAGCTTTTATAAAAACAAACAAACTATTATTATTTTTAAATCTTCCTTTTATGTTTTTTTGTTTTTTGAACACTATTTATTACTATTTTTTACACTATTATTTCTTTTATTATATATTTTTATTGTGCTTTTAACAGACTAAACTTGTAGAATACAGCTCTCCACCTGAGAGGCAACATTTGTAATAAACTATGTATGTCTTATAATACAAATTCACAGAACACAGAGAGAAAATTCAATCAATCAACATCTAATCAAAATCTAATTAAAAATAAAACAGTAGAGATGAGATTGGTTAAAGTAGAAAGAAAATGGAGGGTGGGTGTTTACAACATTTGTTGAAGTTTCTTAATAAGTGATCAAAGTGAAAGTGGGCAAGCGGTGAAAAAATGAAATGTTGACTTTAATCAAATTCATTTTGTCAACAGGTTCCAAGTGACTGTATTAAGTTACAACTCAAAAAATGTGATTGAAGCCCTAACCTAACATTTTCGAGTTGAAATAACTGAATACGATTATGTGGAACCTTTTGATAAAATAAATTCAATTAAAGTCCACGTTTCATTTTTTAAAAGTGCATTTCATCATGTTTCAGTTACCCTCCTGTCCTTTTAATGTTGTTTTTTTTCTTCCTTAAATCTAAATGCATCCTGACCTCTTTCACCCAGTTTGCATGAGTCCGGGTTGTTGTAGTACGTCATGTGAGTGACAGTTGAGACTCAAACTTCTACAACACCAAAAACAACCGTCGGAGGGTTTAAATCAACATTTCTATTCAATGCCTTCTCTCAGATTAGAGGTTGGATGAACATTTTGTTTGATTTGTTCTATATTTGACTTACAGCAGTTCTTGATTTCTGCTCAGTTGCTGCTTGTAAGTTGAATCTTCCTCGTGTTTGACTGATAAGCTGTGTTTATACATTAAATGTGCAGGTTTGTTTATGGAGAAGGATCAGGCCTCTGCAGTGGTGAGACAGACAAGAGCTGCTAAAGAATTGACCCTGGCACAGACTGAGAGGTATGTCACACCTCCTTTGTGGACCAGCATACGTGCATATCAAATCCAAAAGCATGTGTTTGTTTTATGTCTAACTTGGTGCCCCTTTTATGAATAACAACATGTACTGCATCCCTCTCTCACCTCAGCCTGAGAGAAGTGTGCGAGAACAACATGGCTTGTGAGGAAATGGCGGACGCGCAGGGAATCGTCGCCGCCTACCAAGCCTTCTACGGACCAATCCCCTTCTAAGAAGCCGAAACCACGACAACTGACTGCTCATCACAACTTTTCATCATTATCATTAAAATTATCACCTTTGAGCCTTTTTTTTTTTTTTTTCTTTGCAGTTAAGCCAAAAAAGCATGAGAAGACATTTCCATTGTGTGCCAGCGTGTAACACTTCTAAAATCTAAAAAGCCTGTAGAGTAGTGTGATGAAATGAAATAAATATAAATAAAACTCTGCCGTGTGTCTACTCTTCTTTTCTCACTTTGACAAGGTGTGGCCACTAGATGTCTCTGTTGTGACATCCAGTTATGTGAAGAGTCCCAGTGGAGTCACAATTAATAAATGCATACAACTACAAGACACCATCATTGATTTAATGCAGTGATCTGTAGACAAGCAATACTAACTTATCATTAGTTAACCTACGTCTGCCTCAACCGCACCTCTAATCACCTGTAAGGCAACATATACCTGGCCTACCCTTCTGGCCCTGTTCCCTTTTCCTTTCGTCATCCCTTCAGTGCTCACCTCTTAGGTGCTGCCTGCCTGGCGCCCTCTAAGCAGCTCAGGTGGAAACACGCCTGAGACAGGAGTCAGGACCCTCCCTCCCTCTTTTCAGCACATCCCCAAGCAGCAACCTTTGTGGTTGTAAAGTGAAGTCAGTGTACAAGGGCCAAAAACTGCAGTTCCTTGAAAGACAATCTCCGTAAGTCCCCATGTTTAAATGTCCAACAGCAGAAATAAACATGTTTACAGCCTGGTACAAAAAACAGTTTTGGTCTCTGAAGCTAATTTCTCCGTTCATGACAACTGTACTGAGGGTGAATTTGTATAGAACTCACCTGTTTAAAATTATATTAAGGCTTAAAGTTATGCAGGATTAAGAGCAGGGCCGCTTTGATTGACAGGTGGATGCCCTTATGGCTTGTTTGATTCATTTGGCCCACCTCAGGTCCACCAACACTACTTGTCTTTGCCCATTTTCGAATTAAGCAGGAGGTGGAAGACGCAGGACAGCCAAGATGGCGGCAGCCCTCCACGTTTTCCCTGCACATCTACATCCATTCATCTGTCCTTAACAAACTCCCATTAAGCCTAAAATGAATAGTTGCTATTTTAACATTTAACTGTGGATCTTCCTTTGGAAGCCCAGACTTCCTCTCTCCTCGGCCGTCGTCCAGCTCTTCCGGGAACCCAAGGCGTTCCCAGTCCCTCCAGCGTGTCCTGGGTCTTCCTCCCGGAGAAAATTACAGTGTTGTTCCTTATTCTAGTCTCCTTATCTTTGCCTTTACTATTGCAAAAGAACAATGGTGACTTGAAAGTTTCACAGAAATAACTGAGCTGTATACAGCTACGTGTGTGTAGCATTATTCTAAGATGCACATATATATCTGTGGATAACATTAAATGTCACAAAAAATGGCAGAAATTTTAGAAATATGGCAGGAGCAAGAAACAAATTGCACCGAAAATGGATGCTTAAACATAATTTAGCACATCGGTGTGGGTATTAACACAGCGTGGTCATTCTCAGGTGAGCGTAGCTTTTTATTTAGCATCATAGCACTAGAGGGAAAGCACAAAACAATGAAATAGCTAAACACATTAAGTAACTAAAAAATTTAATTACCAGTGAGTTCTCTCATGTGCAGTATGTTTAAAGTGTCAACCACCTTCGGACAAGTTAGCCTCAAGCCCTGGTGCGTTGGAAGTAAATTTGTTATTTGTCACACATCCTTTATTACTGTTGAATATTAAGTCTGGTTTGTTCACCTCAGTGAGAGCCAACACGCTTGGCACACCAGCTGTTACAAGAGGCGTCTTGTTGTACAGCTCCAGCCTTTTGCCTCAAGGCTGGTTGTAGTTGTTCAAGTCACTTGCTGACAGCAACAGGTGCATTAGCATCTGTGTAGCTTGTTTACATTGCCCAGTGCACTGCAGCTTGTGCAATTTCATGCCAACCTGGCCTGGCACGCAGTTGCTTGTGACATCAGCACTGGCGATTGCTGCTCAACGTTTACATCACACCAGGTTCCTTTTTCTTTTTTTCACATTTGCTCTGACATCAAACAGGTTTACATGGAGTAATCACCTCTACCTGCCCTTGATTGCTCCATCTTGATAGTTTAACAGTGTTAGCAATATCTTAAACATGGTTAAACTCAGCTGGACACAAGACCTTCACCTTCTTTAATATCTTAGTATTTTTTCAGGTAAGCTAAATATTTTCTCCATGGCAGAAAAATTATCTGTGTTAAAGCTGTCCCAGTACTTACTTATATGCTTATTAGCACACATGGATAATAACTGTTATCATTGAACTACTACAGAATGTGTTTCATAGTGTTCAGCCTTAATGTATAACATTATAAATTATTTGCAAATACAAATGTATAATATAACTGTTCATATGTGGTTACTAATGTAGAAGTTTTGTTTTACTTATTGGTTCATTTATCAGAGCCCCATAAATTATGTTGAACAGCTAGTGTTGACTCTGCAATTTTAATTGTTCTTAGTGGCATGCTTGTTAATTTGTAATCAATATAATATCCTTTTCATGAGAGCATTCATGTGAGTTTATTTCTTGCAATGCTAATTGTTTCCTTTTCCTCAGAATGTTGCTTTGAGTCTCAATATAATCTTACAATGATAAGTCCCTCACATCAGCTTGTTCTATATTGTGTCATTAATAAAAAGCAAAAAATAACACACTTAAAAAAAAAAGGTGTCTGTTTGTGTACTGCAGAGCTTTGCAGTGCTCATTTATATCTTAAATAAATTTCTCCCCAGGTCTTCCACGGTCCCTGTTTTGTCTTTCAAGGCACTTGGAGTGTCAAGGTTGGAGGGCTTTGGTCCTGGCATGCCAGATTGCTCATTTGAGATCGGAGTTGCTACTGGATGGGAGATGGCACTCATGAACCTGTTGACATTTGACAAGGAGAACAGTGAGCGTATCAAGGCTGTGGAGAATTCATTTGGTGCATCAGGCAGCCCTCTGTCCAAACCAGGCCGGGTTCTGATGGGAGAGGGCCGTCTGGTGAAGCAGGGTCGTCGGAAGCCCCAGCCGAAGGTTTTCTTCCTCTTCAATGATGTCTGGTGTACGGCAGCATCATTCTGAACGGCCGCTGGCACAAAAATCAGAAAATCATACGTCTAGGTGAGCAAGTCATCTGCAGAAGTCTTGATCCAGTGAGACAGAAATGTCATTTGAAGAGATCAAACTGAACAAATGCATGTATTTGGCATTGCTTTTTGACAATACTGTATTACTTAGATGATGTTAATGCAGGTTATTGTATAATCCAATAGAAAAGGAAATACTGCCTTGGTGCTGTAGTTCAGAAGGTGTATTTTGAGAACTTAGCATATAAAACCAAAATAATTGCTGAACACCACAAGAGCAAGTCAGAACATGTTGATTTGTACTTAGGTGATGTCACTATCACCTCCAATTTTAACTACCTAAACTCTAATTTACACCTGTAGTCTTCATGATATGAATCAGAGGTAGTCAAAGACGAAGAACAATAATTTGATATCTTGTTTACATCCTTATGTTTTTGTCATTTCAGAGGAATCCAGCTGGAGGACTTGGAGTGACGGTGTGGAAATTAACAAAAAGACCTTGCCATGTCCTTCTTTGGTCTGCCTCTACACAAGATGAGAAGCAGGCCTGGATTTGTCCACATGACACATGCAGGCAAGTCTGCTGCACTTTGGCAGCTGGCCAACCTGCTTTAACTTTGCTGTTCAATCCAAGACTGGCTGCAAAAATGCATGCGCTGTTTAAAAAGTTCACTCCGACACACGTCGACACCACTCCAAATGTGGTTTTGGTCTGACCAAACTTACTGCTCTAGAACAGATGAGCAGGCTGAGCCACTTGTTGAACATGAGACGTCAGGGATGAGGGAGACAGCACTGTGAGAAAATGCTCAGAGGAGGAAGATGTGGCAGCACTCAGTGATGAAGGGGAGAGAGGGGAAGAGATTCAGGGCTACACTCAAAGCAGCTGGCTCGACACTCGGATCGGTACCTGGGGACACACCAGCATCTATGATTACCCAAGACCAATGCATCTGCGGCCCTAGTAAAACATAACCACATCAAGACTCTCTCAGACGTATCTGAAGCTTGTTAAAATTCCCTGGAGAGAGAGAGTATTTATACCTTTACTACTGTTATACTGTACTTTTACCTGTACTTGTTTCAAGGAAAACACGAAAAAAGTGAATATGTACACTCAATTGTAATTATTGTTGTGATGTCAAAATGGTAATTGTCATGAAATGTCATAAGGTGTTGAGTATACTTTGTCATTTTGCAAATTTGCAATGAAAATATTGAAATATATCTGCATAGAACATCACATGACCTGTTGTGATTGATGTGGTGATGTACGAATCTTAGATCAGAGTTTCAAAGTGTTCGATAATAAACAAATAAATAACCACAAACTGTCACATTGCTTCTTGCTTCTTAATTATATGTGGAGATGCTCACGCCACGACATGTTGTTGGCTCGTGCAAATTTTAATGATGAAACAAACACCTACAGCCTGTACATAAAAGTTGTGACAGTGACTGGAGGAAGATTTGTTACCCTTCTCCGCGTCCTTCTGTTACTTTAGTTACTCTTTGTAACAGAGAACCTGGCTGATGAGAGTAACTTCATTGTTTATACGCGTGAACAGCTGATGCTTTCATCATCATTACAGGTGATTTTAATCACGCCTCACTGGATAAAACTTTCACCAGTATGCTGACAATAAAATGCTAGATCTCCTGTATGCTGATGCCATAGATGCATACGACGCTACAGCCCTTCCCCCTCTCTGCAGGTCAGACCACAGCTTGGTCCTGATGACTCCCAGGTATGTTCCTCTTGTGAGAAGGCAGCCCGTGCTGCCCGTGCATTCAATAATTAGTGATATTTAATTGTGAAGGAATAACTGGTACTTTCCTCAGATTTAATTGAATGTACTTCTAAGTGAGTTAATTCCCTTAATTATATAGCAGACATGCAGATGTTTGGGATTAACATTTACAGTTCTGCGAGGGTGAAACTTTGACGTTGCAAACCTGCGTGGGACGGAGTGTTTTTGTGTACTACTGTTTCTCTGTCTGTCTATCATCACCTCAAACCTCGACTGGAAACGTCAGAGTTTTAGGTAGTTTCTGTTGGGGGTGGCTCTGCCAAGAATAAGAGTGGGGTGTGGTGGTTTGTGATAAAAATGCTTGAAAGTTGAAAGTTTGGTGATTTGATGGTCTAACAATCTATGCATGCTGCATGGCTCCTAAAGGCATACAACACAGAGCCTCGATTACTGCTGTTGATTCTGTCACGAAATCAAATGGGAGTTTCATTGGATTTGGACATTTCGACAATTTAATTGGACTTTAATTAATACATGATGAAAACTGCAACAAAGCCAAATCCTCTTTAAGCATGGGTGAGTCATTTCAGGGTGTTGTCAGACCTGTTTGTCTGTTCTCTGAAGGAACAAGGAAATGAACTTTGCTGCAGACTTGGCATCAGGCTTCTTGGGCTGTTCATTATCTTATTATTGATTTATTGAAATTAGAAAGTAGAAAAGACTTCTCTGGTTTTATTTGGTTTAATTCATGAAGAATAGTTAACCCTCCCTGGTGTTTGCTCCCATTACATATCCATCCTTCCATTTCCTGTAGCCGCTTATCCTCATCAGGGTCGCGGCTGCAACCAATCCCAGCAGGCATTGTGCGAGACCAGGGCACAGGGCCGACACATAAAGACAAACAACCATGCACGTTCACATTCATACCTACGGGCAATTTAGAGTCACCAATTAACCTAATTAAGTGTGCAATTTTTGGGTGTGTGAGGAAACTGGAGTATCTGGAGAGAACCAACACAGGGAGAACATGCAAACTCCACAGACATGACATATTACACCTGGACAAACATTCCACTGAAAACATGATACTGATATTCACTTTATATCACCTCACACTGCAGGTAATGCAAAAGCATACACAAACATAGCGACATCTGTTGGTAACTGTGATATTGTATTGCAGAGTGAATACATGATATCCCTGAAACTTGTGCGATACAATGAGGCTTTGTTTAAGGTGGTAAGGTGGTGTGTTGATACTTGACGCCTGTTTCAAGTCTGAGTGATGATGTTGTCATTTCAAGTCTGAGTGTTGCTACGTTTTGCTTGTATGTACTTTAAGTATAAGAGTGTGCATGTTCAGTGTATGTTGGATAATGCCACCACTACAAATATTTTAAGTTGACAGTAGTACCTTGAAGGTTCAATGTGTATGTGCGTGGTGTGTGGGCTTTATTTACAGAATATGGAAGAAATTTAATATAATATATATATGTGTGTGTTTTTATCAGTGTGTAATAACCTGAAAATAAGAATTATTGTGTTTTTTTTTTGCTACCTTAAATTGATCCTTTTATGTCTACAGTAGGAGCAGGTTTGAGGGTTTTTTGGGGACTTTCCTACATGGAGGGAGAGGCAAGTGCTATATTCTGCACACTGGACCTTTAACAAAAGATCAAGTCAAGACTTTATGTGACTACTTCACTCTTAATAAAGCACGAGAATGTTTGTCTGATTGTTTAAGCTCTCAGCGTTATTTATAATTAGACTTGATTCTTATTGTTAGAAGTACTGGATAGAAATAAAACTCTAATCCACAGTAAACCGTGTAAAATACACAAGTAAACACTGCAGGTAAAAGGTGTGGGGAGGAGGATTTACTGAATTTAAGAATGAAGTTGCTGCCACCTAGTGTCTCAGAGACAAGCAAACATGCAGACAGACTCAGACTTAAAGCCTTAAGCTCTGTCCTGTGAAAGTTAAAGACGCCGTCCATCCAGGGGGCGCCACAAACAAAACTTTCACTATTCTTATACTAAAATTAGTTGGTACCATTATTTCTTAATATGAAAATAATAAGCGCACATTAATTTAACTGCATAGCATAGCCTATTTAATAATAATAATAATAATAATAATAATAACAAAAATACTTTCTAAGCCCCCTCCTCTGACTGATTAGACCGTTCCTGCTCTCTGGCGGGAAGGTCAGTTAACGGTTTATGGATGTCTGCGCGTGCTCAGAGCCGGCCCATGGTATAGGTAAGTAAAGGGAAATGCTAATGCTAATGCTAATGCTAATAAATCGTCCATCCAGGGGGCGCCACAAACGGGGGAAAACAAAACAAATGTAACTTTCACTATTCTTACACTAAAACTAGTTGGTACCATTATTTCTATATATGAAAATAATAAGCCCACATTAATTTAACTGCATATTTAATAATAACAATAATAATAAAAACAATAATACTTTCCTAAGCCCCCCCCTCTCCTCTGACTGATTAGACTGTACCTGCTCTCTGGCGGGAAGGTCAGTTATTTTTGACAATAATAATGCGAAAAATGACCAAAACTCTCCAGAAGAAAAGAGAAGAAGAGGAGGAAAAAAACACGACAAATATGGAGCTACAGTAAAGATAATGTCATTAAAAATTATTTGTCCATTGCAAAACAATAGTAACTTTTAGCCTAACACAGTTTGCTAATCAATAAATAGCGTTAGCTTGTTTTAACGTCAGTTAGTGTGATGGAGGGGCCTAACGGCTGTTATGGAAGATAATAATGTAGGTAACTACTCCCACCTTACATTTATCAGGGGGATTTATTAAATATTAGATCTGTTCAGCAGGTGTCATACATTTATCTACATTTAATCTAATGAATATTAATTTTTCCTTCATTCCAGTTGGAATGAGAATGCTTCTGTGTTCCGAAGATATTTGCATATAAGAGAGAGACAGAGAGATCAGCACTTATTCCCGGATGATCTTCGAAGAGGAAGGACTGCCCTGTAGCTGGTTTAACAAATCAATTATTCAATCTACTTTTTCTTAACTGCATCGTCTTGGAGAAGGAGCACACGTGTTTTTCCTGCATCGGTTTTTAGGCAAGTAACTTTCACAGATTACATTTTAAATAAGAAGGAGGTGCATCTGTTGAAGCTTTGCAGTCGTTGCTCTGTGTTTTCTCAGCTCTTTCACAGAAACAGTGAGAAGGAAAGATTATTTCATGTTAATCTGTTGAATATTACTCTAAAACAACTTAACTCTGAAACTTATTCCCAAATCACCTTTGGAGAGTTAAATCTGCCCTGCAGCTGCTTTAAAATCTGTTACTTTTACTGAACTGCATTGTGTTGGGAAAGGGTACACGTGTCTCTCAGCTAAATAACTCTCACAGATTACATTTCCAATAAGCAGGAGACGCATCTGCAACTGCACTCTCAAAATGATGTCTTTAAACTTTGCCTCACTCGCTGCACGTGTGCAAAATGGACTGCATGCAACGTCTTTCTTTACAGGACAGGAACTTTCATGTGAGGTGAAAGCTTTGCAGTCATCGCTCTGTGTTTTCTCAGCTCTTTCACAGAAACAGTGAGAAGGAAAGATTATTTCGTGTTAATTTGTTGAATATTATTTTTTTCTTTCAGAAAGTTTGAGAATTCCAGTTCAGTTCCAGTTGGAATGGAAATGCTTCTGTGTTCTGAAGAAATTTGCATATAAGAGAGAGAGACAGAGAGATCAACACTGAACGGCATCGTCTCGGAGTTTTCCTGCATCGGTCTTTTAGGCAAGTAACTTTCACAGATTAGCCTACATTTTAGATAAGAAGGAGGTGCATCTGTTGAGGTGCAACTGCACTCTCAAAATGATGTCCTTCACCTTTGCCTCACTCGCTGCACGTGTGCAAAATGGACTGCAAGCAACGTCTTTCTTTACGGGACAGGAACTTTCATGTGAGGTGAAAGCTTTGCAGTCGTTGCTCTGTGTTTTCTCGGCTCTTTCCAAGAAACAGTGAGAAGGAAAGATTTCACGTTAATTTGCTGAATATGACTGAAACTTAGCACTTATTCTGTACTGTGTCGTGTTGGAGGAGTACACATGCTCTCTTAGCTAAATAACTTTAGCAGGTTACAATCCCAATAAGCAGGAGGTAGATTTTTTTGAGTTGCAACTGCGCTCACACAATGATATCCAAACCAGGACTGACACACCTGCAAGGTGCACAACCCAGGTAATGAGGAGGAAGTAAAGGACCTGGAAGAGACAATGAAAATGGTCGTGTCCATTGTCCAGAACTGCAAAGAAAAGGCAGAGTCTTTTGCAGGAGTGGGCCAGGATGAAGGAGGAACAGCAAAGAATGAGGAATGAAGAGAACATGATGAAGATGAAGAATTACCGGTCTGTTGTACAGGAGTGGGCCAGAAGAAAGTAGCAATTCTTCTTGCTACTTTCTGCTGGTCCACTCCTGTGCAAGTGTAAGGGAAGGTGGAGGAGGAGAAACAGTCTGCTGTCCAGGCGTAAAACAAGAGACAAGTGGAGAGAGGAAAAGGCAGAAGAGAGGCAAGAGACAAACGAGTCAGAAGCTAGCAGAGGGAGGAGAAGAAGGAGCGAGAGACACAGAAAAGGAAAAAGAAAGAGGGAAAGGGAGAGGAAGGACAGAGCAAACCAGGAAAAAGTAGCTCCAAATGTCGGCTGGCTTTCAAAGCTCAACACATGGTGGAGCAGCAGTTGCTGTAAGTGGAGCCATTCAGCGAGGACGAGGTCAGAGGTACAGAGGTAGGCTGCAACTTATCCACTGTTATGCTGTCAATATTCTGATGTGCACAAAATGCAGTTGAGTACATGTCATGTTAAAGAGGGAGAAGCTAGAAACATATGGAGAGGGATAACTGAGACTGCATGTAAGATGTAAAGTAGAGCCGAATATTTATGCAACCACCAATTAACTGAATGACTGGATAGTCAAACAGTTTTTGCATGAACTTAACCAAACCTGTAAATACAAGGCTAACCTAACCTTTGCCAACCTCGTGTAAAATGACCGAACTGATTCAAAACAATATGCCTCATAAGAAAGGGTCAAGTATGGAAGGCTGCTTCACCAATGACGGGTACGATCCCCCTGAAAACTGGGACAACCTAAGACAGGGACAGCCACGATTACTTGACCCTGTCGCACACTGTGAGCAGGCACAGTGTGCGACAAGCCTTCAGCCTTAAGCTAGATGTTGAACGAACATATTATAAGCAACCTTTGAAGCACTATCCCACTACTCCTGTGAGTAAACGTAACGTAAACTTAAATGATGTAAAAGAAAACAGAGAACAACGTCACCGTGCAGTAACACAGCACATGTTGTGATGGGAGATATAAAGACAGAGAAACACTGAAAAAAGGCATAACTGAGGCAAAACAAAACAGTGATATGACTCTAAAATGAAAAGGTCAAGTATGGAAGGCTGATTCACCAATGACGGGTAAGATCCCCCTGAAAACTGGGACAACCTAAGGCAGGGACAGCCACGATTACTTGACCTTGCCGACACTGTGAGCAGGCACAGTGTGCGACAGCTCCGTCTCTGTGCAGTAACACAGCACAGGGTGCGACAAGACATAGAAAGAGGTAGAAACAAAACAAAGAATGAAAACAGAAATGAGAGAAGATTAAACTGAGGATTACTTGAGGTTAGGCAAAAGGTTAGGGATGAAAAAAATATAAGAAAGGTCTTGATATCAAACTGTTGAGATGTGACCACGATCACTGTGGGATCAACATGTTTATACCAGTCAAGACCTAAACGATGGTTAAGATAAAGCAGGTTTGCTCCACTGGTTTGAGTCAGGTGGTTGTTACATGGGGCTGGATGAAAGGCACTGATGACACTTCAGTGCTCAACTGAAAACAAGTACGTTACATTTCATTTAATGCATGAACATTTAATTGTGCTGATAACCAGGACACTGTAAAGTAAATGTGGGAAATCGGAGAAATGTAGGACTTGGTATTTCAGTCCTACTGAAGATTTCCTCTGCCACTGCAGTCCAGCAGTAGAAACGTAATGTCCTCAGCCTCCTTCAGCAACTGAATATGTCTCCACTGTACCACCAACGTGCACCTCATTATGGACAGCAGCAGATAATTAATGTCCTCAGCCTCCGTCTACAGCTGAATGTCTCCACTGCAACTAATTACTGATACCAGTAGAAAATGCATGTCCTCAACCTCAACCCCTGACCCTTCAGCACCTGAAATGTCTCCACTGCTGGTGATAATTGACACCAACTGAGACTTTGTCCTTAGCCTCCTTCAGCACCTGAAATGTCTCCTCTGCACCTGTCAATAGACAGCAGGAGCACATTAATGTCCTCAGCCTCCTTCAGCACCTGAAATGTCTCCTCTGCACATGGTTCTAAACAGCAGGAGCACATTAATGTCCTCAGCCTCCTTCAGCACCTGAAATGTCTCCTCTGCACCTGTCAATAGACAGCAGGAGCACATTAATGTCCTCAGCCTCCTTCAGCACCTGAAATGTCTCCTCTGCACATGGTTCTAGACAGCAGGAGCACATTAATGTCCTCAGCCTCCTTCAGCACCTGAAATGTCTCCTCTGCACCTATCAATAGACAGCAGGAGCAAACAAATGTCCTCAGCCTCCTTCAGCACCTGAAATGTCTCCTCTGCACCTGTCAATAGACAGCAGGAGCACATTAATGTCCTCAGCCTCCTTCAGCACCTGAAATGTCTCCTCTGCACATGGTTCTAAACAGCAGGAGCACATTAATGTCCTCAGCCTCCTTCAGCACCTGAAATGTCTCCTCTGCACCTGTCAATAGACAGCAGGAGCAAACGAATGTCCTCAGCCTCCTTCAGCACCTGAAATGTCTCCTCTGCACCTGTCAATAGACAGCAGGAGCAAACAAATAATGTCCTCAGCCTCCTTCAGCACCTGAAATGTCTCCTCTGCACATGGTTCTAGACAGCAGGAGCAAATTAATGTCCTCAGCCTCCTTCAGCACCTGAAATGTCTCCTCTGCACCTGTCAATAGACAGCAGGAGCACATTAATGTCCTCAGCCTCCTTCAGCACCTGAAATGTCTCCTCTGCACATGGTTCTAGACAGCAGGAGCAAATTAATGTCCTCAGCCTCCTTCAGCACCTGAAATGTCTCCTCTGCACCTGTCAATAGACAGCAGGAGCAAACGAATGTCCTCAGCCTCCTTCAGCACCTGAAATGTCTCCTCTGCACCTGTCAATAGACAGCAGGAGCACATTAATGTCCTCAGCCTCCTTCAGCACCTGAAATGTCTCCTCTGCACATGGTTCTGAACAGCAGGAGCACGTTAACGTCCTCAGCCTCCTTCAGCACCTGAAATGTCTCCTCTGCACCTGTCAATAGACAGCAGGAGCACATTAATGTCCTCAGCCTCCTTCAGCACCTGAAATGTCTCCTCTGCACCTGTTAATAGACAGCAGGAGCAAACGAATGTCCTCAGCCTCCTTCAGCACCTGAAATGTCTCCTCTGCACATGGTTCTAGACAGCAGGAGCACATTAATGTCCTCAGCCTCCTTCAGCACCTGAAATGTCTCCTCTGCACATGGTTCTAGACAGCAGGAGCACATTAATGTCCTCAGCCTCCTTCAGCACCTGAAATGTCTCCTCTGCACCTGTCAATAGACAGCAGGAGCATTAATGTCCTCAGCCTCCTTCAGCACCTGAAATGTCTCCTCTGCACCTATCAATAGACAGCAGGAGCAAATTAATGTCCTCAGCCTCCTTCAGCACCTGAAATGTCTCCTCTGCACCTGTCAATAGACAGCAGGAGCACATTAATGTCCTCAGCCTCCTTCAGCACCTGAAATGTCTCCTCTGCACCTGTCAATAGACAGCAGGAGCAAATTAATGTCCTCAGCCTCCTTCAGCACCTGAAATGTCTCCTCTGCACCTGTCAATAGACAGCAGGAGCAAATTAATGTCCTCAGCCTCCTTCAGCACCTGAAATGTCTCCTCTGCACATGGTTCTAGACAGCAGGAGCACATTAATGTCCTCAGCCTCCTTCAGCACCTGAAATGTCTCCTCTGCACATGGTTCTAGACAGCAGGAGCACATTAATGTCCTCAGCCTCCTTCAGCACCTGAAATGTCTCCTCTGCACCTGTCAATAGACAGCAGGAGCACATTAATGTCCTCAGCCTCCTTCAGCACCTGAAATGTCTCCTCTGCACCTGTCAATAGACAGCAGGAGCAAATTAATGTCCTCAGCCTCCTTCAGCACCTGAAATGTCTCCTCTGCACCTGTCAATAGACAGCAGGAGCAAATTAATGTCCTCAGCCTCCTTCAGCACCTGAAATGTCTCCTCTGCACCTGTCAATAGACAGCAGGAGCAGCATTAATGTCCTCAGCCTCCTTCAGCACCTGAAATGTCTCCTCTGCACATGGTTCTAGACAGCAGGAGCAAATTAATGTCCTCAGCCTCCTTCAGCACCTGAAATGTCTCCTCTGCACATGTCAATAGACAGCAGGAGCACATTAATGTCCTCAGCCTCCTTCAGCACCTGAAATGTCTCCTCTGCACATGGTTCTAGACAGCAGGAGCAAATTAATGTCCTCAGCCTCCTTCAGCACCTGAAATGTCTCCTCTGCACATGGTTCTAAACAGCAGGAGCACATTAATGTCCTCAGCCTCCTTCAGCACCTGAAATGTCTCCTCTGCACCTGTCAATAGACAGCAGGAGCAAATTAATGTCCTCAGCCTCCTTCAGCACCTGAAATGTCTCCTCTGCACATGGTTCTAGACAGCAGGAGCACATTAATGTCCTCAGCCTCCTTCAGCACCTGAAATGTCTCCTCTGCACCTGTCAATAGACAGCAGGAGCACATTAATGTCCTCAGCCTCCTTCAGCACCTGAAATGTCTCCTCTGCACATGGTTCTAGACAGCAGGAGCAAATTAATGTCCTCAGCCTCCTTCAGCACCTGAAATGTCTCCTCTGCACCTGTCAATAGACAGCAGGAGCAGCAATTAATGTCCTCAGCCTCCTTCGGCACCTGAAATGTCTCCTCTGCACCTGTCAATAGACAGCAGGAGCACATTAATGTCCTCAGCCTCCTTCAGCACCTGAAATGTCTCCTCTGCACATGGTTCTGAACAGCAGGAGCACATTAATGTCCTCAGCCTCCTTCAGCACCTGAAATGTCTCCTCTGCACCTGTCAATAGACAGCAGGAGCACATTAATGTCCTCAGCCTCCTTCAGCACCTGAAATGTCTCCTCTGCACCTGTTAATAGACAGCAGGAGCAATTAATGTCCTCAGCCTCCTTCAGCACCTGAAATGTCTCCTCTGCACATGGTTCTAGACAGCAGGAGCACATTAATGTCCTCAGCCTCCTTCAGCACCTGAAATGTCTCCTCTGCACATGGTTCTAGACAGCAGGAGCACATTAATGTCCTCAGCCTCCTTCAGCACCTGAAATGTCTCCTCTGCACCTGTCAATAGACAGCAGGAGCACATTAATGTCCTCAGCCTCCTTCAGCACCTGAAATGTCTCCTCTGCACCTGTCAATAGACAGCAGGAGCAAATTAATGTCCTCAGCCTCCTTCAGCACCTGAAATGTCTCCTCTGCACCTGTCAATAGACAGCAGGAGCACATTAATGTCCTCAGCCTCCTTCAGCACCTGAAATGTCTCCTCTGCACCTGTCAATAGACAGCAGGAGCATTAATGTCCTCAGCCTCCTTCAGCACCTGAAATGTCTCCTCTGCACCTGTCAATAGACAGCAGGAGCAAACGAATGTCCTCAGCCTCCTTCAGCACCTGAAATGTCTCCTCTGCACATGGTTCTAGACAGCAGGAGCACATTAATGTCCTCAGCCTCCTTCAGCACCTGAAATGTCTCCTCTGCACATGGTTCTAGACAGCAGGAGCACATTAATGTCCTCAGCCTCCTTCAGCACCTGAAATGTCTCCTCTGCACCTGTCAATAGACAGCAGGAGCACATTAATGTCCTCAGCCTCCTTCAGCACCTGAAATGTCTCCTCTGCACCTGTCAATAGACAGCAGGAGCAAATTAATGTCCTCAGCCTCCTTCAGCACCTGAAATGTCTCCTCTGCACCTGTCAATAGACAGCAGGAGCAAATTAATGTCCTCAGCCTCCTTCAGCACCTGAAATGTCTCCTCTGCACCTGTCAATAGACAGCAGGAGCACATTAATGTCCTCAGCCTCCTTCAGCACCTGAAATGTCTCCTCTGCACATGGTTCTAAACAGCAGGAGCACATTAATGTCCTCAGCCTCCTTCAGCACCTGAAATGTCTCCTCTGCACATGGTTCTAGACAGCAGGAGCAAATTAATGTCCTCAGCCTCCTTCAGCACCTGAAATGTCTCCTCTGCACATGTCAATAGACAGCAGGAGCACATTAATGTCCTCAGCCTCCTTCAGCACCTGAAATGTCTCCTCTGCACATGGTTCTAGACAGCAGGAGCAAATTAATGTCCTCAGCCTCCTTCAGCACCTGAAATGTCTCCTCTGCACATGGTTCTAAACAGCAGGAGCACATTAATGTCCTCAGCCTCCTTCAGCACCTGAAATGTCTCCTCTGCACCTGTCAATAGACAGCAGGAGCAAACAAATGTCCTCAGCCTCCTTCAGCACCTGAAATGTCTCCTCTGCACCTGTCAATAGACAGCAGGAGCACATTAATGTCCTCAGCCTCCTTCAGCACCTGAAATGTCTCCTCTGCACCTGTTAATAGACAGCAGGAGCAAATTAATGTCCTCAGCCTCCTTCAGCACCTGAAATGTCTCCTCTGCAATGGTTCTAGACAGCAGGAGCACATTAATGTCCTCAGCCTCCTTCAGCACCTGAAATGTCTCCTCTGCACATGGTTCTAGACAGCAGGAGCACATTAATGTCCTCAGCCTCCTTCAGCACCTGAAATGTCTCCTCTGCACCTGTCAATAGACAGCAGGAGCACATTAATGTCCTCAGCCTCCTTCAGCACCTGAAATGTCTCCTCTGCACCTGTCAATAGACAGCAGGAGCAAATTAATGTCCTCAGCCTCCTTCAGCACCTGAAATGTCTCCTCTGCACCTGTCAATAGACAGCAGGAGCACATTAATGTCCTCAGCCTCCTTCAGCACCTGAAATGTCTCCTCTGCACCTGTCAATAGACAGCAGGAGCAAACAATGTCCTCAGCCTCCTTCAGCACCTGAAATGTCTCCTCTGCACATGGTTCTGAACAGCAGGAGCACATTAATGTCCTCAGCCTCCTTCAGCACCTGAAATGTCTCCTCTGCACCTGTCAATAGACAGCAGGAGCACATTAATGTCCTCAGCCTCCTTCAGCACCTGAAATGTCTCCTCTGCACCTGTTAATAGACAGCAGGAGCAAATTAATGTCCTCAGCCTCCTTCAGCACCTGAAATGTCTCCTCTGCACATGGTTCTAGACAGCAGGAGCACATTAATGTCCTCAGCCTCCTTCAGCACCTGAAATGTCTCCTCTGCACATGGTTCTAGACAGCAGGAGCACATTAATGTCCTCAGCCTCCTTCAGCACCTGAAATGTCTCCTCTGCACCTGTCAATAGACAGCAGGAGCACATTAATGTCCTCAGCCTCCTTCAGCACCTGAAATGTCTCCTCTGCACCTGTCAATAGACAGCAGGAGCAAATTAATGTCCTCAGCCTCCTTCAGCACCTGAAATGTCTCCTCTGCACCTGTCAATAGACAGCAGGAGCACATTAATGTCCTCAGCCTCCTTCAGCACCTGAAATGTCTCCTCTGCACCTGTCAATAGACAGCAGGAGCAAATGAATGTCCTCAGCCTCCTTCAGCACCTGAAATGTCTCCTCTGCACCTGTCAATAGACAGCAGGAGCAAACGAATGTCCTCAGCCTCCTTCAGCACCTGAAATGTCTCCTCTGCACATGGTTCTAGACAGCAGGAGCACATTAATGTCCTCAGCCTCCTTCAGCACCTGAAATGTCTCCTCTGCACATGGTTCTAAACAGCAGGAGCACATTAATGTCCTCAGCCTCCTTCAGCACCTGAAATGTCTCCTCTGCACCTGTCAATAGACAGCAGGAGCAAATTAATGTCCTCAGCCTCCTTCAGCACCTGAAATGTCTCCTCTGCACCTGTCAATAGACAGCAGGAGCAAATTAATGTCCTCAGCCTCCTTCAGCACCTGAAATGTCTCCTCTGCACCTATCAATAGACAGCAGGAGCAAATTAATGTCCTCAGCCTCCTTCAGCACCTGAAATGTCTCCTCTGCACCTGTCAATAGACAGCAGGAGCACATTAATGTCCTCAGCCTCCTTCAGCACCTGAAATGTCTCCTCTGCACATGGTTCTAAACAGCAGGAGCACATTAATGTCCTCAGCCTCCTTCAGCACCTGAAATGTCTCCTCTGCACATGGTTCTAGACAGCAGGAGCAAATTAATGTCCTCAGCCTCCTTCAGCACCTGAAATGTCTCCTCTGCACATGTCAATAGACAGCAGGAGCACATTAATGTCCTCAGCCTCCTTCAGCACCTGAAATGTCTCCTCTGCACATGGTTCTAGACAGCAGGAGCAAATTAATGTCCTCAGCCTCCTTCAGCACCTGAAATGTCTCCTCTGCACATGGTTCTAAACAGCAGGAGCACATTAATGTCCTCAGCCTCCTTCAGCACCTGAAATGTCTCCTCTGCACCTGTCAATAGACAGCAGGAGCAAATTAATGTCCTCAGCCTCCTTCAGCACCTGAAATGTCTCCTCTGCACATGGTTCTAGACAGCAGGAGCATTAATGTCCTCAGCCTCCTTCAGCACCTGAAATGTCTCCTCTGCACCTGTCAATAGACAGCAGGAGCACATTAATGTCCTCAGCCTCCTTCAGCACCTGAAATGTCTCCTCTGCACATGGTTCTAGACAGCAGGAGCAAATTAATGTCCTCAGCCTCCTTCAGCACCTGAAATGTCTCCTCTGCACCTGTCAATAGACAGCAGGAGCAAATTAATGTCCTCAGCCTCCTTCAGCACCTGAAATGTCTCCTCTGCACCTGTCAATAGACAGCAGGAGCACATTAATGTCCTCAGCCTCCTTCAGCACCTGAAATGTCTCCTCTGCACATGGTTCTGAACAGCAGGAGCACATTAATGTCCTCAGCCTCCTTCAGCACCTGAAATGTCTCCTCTGCACCTGTCAATAGACAGCAGGAGCACATTAATGTCCTCAGCCTCCTTCAGCACCTGAAATGTCTCCTCTGCACCTGTTAATAGACAGCAGGAGCAAATTAATGTCCTCAGCCTCCTTCAGCACCTGAAATGTCTCCTCTGCACATGGTTCTAGACAGCAGGAGCACATTAATGTCCTCAGCCTCCTTCAGCACCTGAAATGTCTCCTCTGCACATGGTTCTAGACAGCAGGAGCACATTAATGTCCTCAGCCTCCTTCAGCACCTGAAATGTCTCCTCTGCACCTGTCAATAGACAGCAGGAGCACATTAATGTCCTCAGCCTCCTTCAGCACCTGAAATGTCTCCTCTGCACCTATCAATAGACAGCAGGAGCAAATTAATGTCCTCAGCCTCCTTCAGCACCTGAAATGTCTCCTCTGCACCTGTCAATAGACAGCAGGAGCACATTAATGTCCTCAGCCTCCTTCAGCACCTGAAATGTCTCCTCTGCACCTGTCAATAGACAGCAGGAGCAAATTAATGTCCTCAGCCTCCTTCAGCACCTGAAATGTCTCCTCTGCACCTGTCAATAGACAGCAGGAGCAAATTAATGTCCTCAGCCTCCTTCAGCACCTGAAATGTCTCCTCTGCACATGGTTCTAGACAGCAGGAGCACATTAATGTCCTCAGCCTCCTTCAGCACCTGAAATGTCTCCTCTGCACATGGTTCTAGACAGCAGGAGCACATTAATGTCCTCAGCCTCCTTCAGCACCTGAAATGTCTCCTCTGCACCTGTCAATAGACAGCAGGAGCACATTAATGTCCTCAGCCTCCTTCAGCACCTGAAATGTCTCCTCTGCACCTGTCAATAGACAGCAGGAGCAAATTAATGTCCTCAGCCTCCTTCAGCACCTGAAATGTCTCCTCTGCACCTGTCAATAGACAGCAGGAGCAAATTAATGTCCTCAGCCTCCTTCAGCACCTGAAATGTCTCCTCTGCACCTGTCAATAGACAGCAGGAGCACATTAATGTCCTCAGCCTCCTTCAGCACCTGAAATGTCTCCTCTGCACATGGTTCTAAACAGCAGGAGCACATTAATGTCCTCAGCCTCCTTCAGCACCTGAAATGTCTCCTCTGCACATGGTTCTAGACAGCAGGAGCAAATTAATGTCCTCAGCCTCCTTCAGCACCTGAAATGTCTCCTCTGCACATGTCAATAGACAGCAGGAGCACATTAATGTCCTCAGCCTCCTTCAGCACCTGAAATGTCTCCTCTGCACATGGTTCTAGACAGCAGGAGCAAATTAATGTCCTCAGCCTCCTTCAGCACCTGAAATGTCTCCTCTGCACATGGTTCTAAACAGCAGGAGCACATTAATGTCCTCAGCCTCCTTCAGCACCTGAAATGTCTCCTCTGCACCTGTCAATAGACAGCAGGAGCAAACAAATGTCCTCAGCCTCCTTCAGCACCTGAAATGTCTCCTCTGCACCTGTCAATAGACAGCAGGAGCACATTAATGTCCTCAGCCTCCTTCAGCACCTGAAATGTCTCCTCTGCACCTGTCAATAGACAGCAGGAGCAAATTAATGTCCTCAGCCTCCTTCAGCACCTGAAATGTCTCCTCTGCACCTGTCAATAGACAGCAGGAGCACATTAATGTCCTCAGCCTCCTTCAGCACCTGAAATGTCTCCTCTGCACATGGTTCTAGACAGCAGGAGCAAATTAATGTCCTCAGCCTCCTTCAGCACCTGAAATGTCTCCTCTGCACATGGTTCTAAACAGCAGGAGCACATTAATGTCCTCAGCCTCCTTCAGCACCTGAAATGTCTCCTCTGCACCTGTCAATAGACAGCAGGAGCACATTAATGTCCTCAGCCTCCTTCAGCACCTGAAATGTCTCCTCTGCACATGGTTCTAAACAGCAGGAGCACATTAATGTCCTCAGCCTCCTTCAGCACCTGAAATGTCTCCTCTGCACATGGTTCTAAACAGCAGGAGCACATTAATGTCCTCAGCCTCCTTCAGCACCTGAAATGTCTCCTCTGCACATGGTTCTAGACAGCAGGAGCACATTAATGTCCTCAGCCTCCTTCAGCACCTGAAATGTCTCCTCTGCACCTGTCAATAGACAGCAGGAGCACATTAATGTCCTCAGCCTCCTTCAGCACCTGAAATGTCTCCTCTGCACATGGTTCTAAACAGCAGGAGCACATTAATGTCCTCAGCCTCCTTCAGCACCTGAAATGTCTCCTCTGCATGGTTCTAAACAGCAGGAGCACATTAATGTCCTCAGCCTCCTTCAGCACCTGAAATGTCTCCTCTGCACATGGTTCTAAACAGCAGGAGCACATTAATGTCCTCAGCCTCCTTCAGCACCTGAAATGTCTCCTCTGCACATGGTTCTAAACAGCAGGAGCACATTAATGTCCTCAGCCTCCTTCAGCACCTGAAATGTCTCCTCTGCACATGGTTCTAGACAGCAGGAGCACATTAATGTCCTCAGCCTCCTTCAGCACCTGAAATGTCTCCTCTGCACCTGTCAATAGACAGCAGGAGCAAATTAATGTCCTCAGCCTCCTTCAGCACCTGAAATGTCTCCTCTGCACCTGTCAATAGACAGCAGGAGCAAATTAATGTCCTCAGCCTCCTTCAGCACCTGAAATGTCTCCTCTGCACATGGTTCTAAACAGCAGGAGCACATTAATGTCCTCAGCCTCCTTCAGCACCTGAAATGTCTCCTCTGCACATGGTTCTAAACAGCAGGAGCACATTAATGTCCTCAGCCTCCTTCAGCACCTGAAATGTCTCCTCTGCACCTGTCAATAGACAGCAGGAGCACATTAATGTCCTCAGCCTCCTTCAGCACCTGAAATGTCTCCTCTGCACCTGTCAATAGACAGCAGGAGCACATTAATGTCCTCAGCCTCCTTCAGCACCTGAAATGTCTCCTCTGCACCTGTCAATAGACAGCAGGAGCAAATTAATGTCCTCAGCCTCCTTCAGCACCTGAAATGTCTCCTCTGCACCTGTCAATAGACAGCAGGAGCACATTAATGTCCTCAGCCTCCTTCAGCACCTGAAATGTCTCCTCTGCACATGGTTCTAAACAGCAGGAGCACATTAATGTCCTCAGCCTCCTTCAGCACCTGAAATGTCTCCTCTGCACCTGTCAATAGACAGCAGGAGCACATTAATGTCCTCAGCCTCCTTCAGCACCTGAAATGTCTCCTCTGCACATGGTTCTAAACAGCAGGAGCACATTAATGTCCTCAGCCTCCTTCAGCACCTGAAATGTCTCCTCTGCACATGGTTCTAAACAGCAGGAGCACATTAATGTCCTCAGCCTCCTTCAGCACCTGAAATGTCTCCTCTGCACCTGTCAATAGACAGCAGGAGCACATTAATGTCCTCAGCCTCCTTCAGCACCTGAAATGTCTCCTCTGCATGGTTCTAAACAGCAGGAGCAAATTAATGTCCTCAGCCTCCTTCAGCACCTGAAATGTCTCCTCTGCACATGGTTCTAAACAGCAGGAGCACATTAATGTCCTCAGCCTCCTTCAGCACCTGAAATGTCTCCTCTGCACATGGTTCTAAACAGCAGGAGCACATTAATGTCCTCAGCCTCCTTCAGCACCTGAAATGTCTCCTCTGCACATGGTTCTAGACAGCAGGAGCACATTAATGTCCTCAGCCTCCTTCAGCACCTGAAATGTCTCCTCTGCACCTGTCAATAGACAGCAGGAGCACATTAATGTCCTCAGCCTCCTTCAGCACCTGAAATGTCTCCTCTGCACATGGTTCTAAACAGCAGGAGCACATTAATGTCCTCAGCCTCCTTCAGCACCTGAAATGTCTCCTCTGCACATGGTTCTAAACAGCAGGAGCACATTAATGTCCTCAGCCTCCTTCAGCACCTGAAATGTCTCCTCTGCACATGGTTCTAAACAGCAGGAGCACATTAATGTCCTCAGCCTCCTTCAGCACCTGAAATGTCTCCTCTGCACATGGTTCTAGACAGCAGGAGCATTAATGTCCTCAGCCTCCTTCAGCACCTGAAATGTCTCCTCTGCACATGGTTCTAGACAGCAGGAGCACATTAATGTCCTCAGCCTCCTTCAGCACCTGAAATGTCTCCTCTGCACCTGTCAATAGACAGCAGGAGCACATTAATGTCCTCAGCCTCCTTCAGCACCTGAAATGTCTCCTCTGCACATGGTTCTAAACAGCAGGAGCACATTAATGTCCTCAGCCTCCTTCAGCACCTGAAATGTCTCCTCTGCACATGGTTCTAAACAGCAGGAGCACATTAATGTCCTCAGCCTCCTTCAGCACCTGAAATGTCTCCTCTGCACATGGTTCTAAACAGCAGGAGCACATTAATGTCCTCAGCCTCCTTCAGCACCTGAAATGTCTCCTCTGCACATGGTTCTAAACAGCAGGAGCACATTAATGTCCTCAGCCTCCTTCAGCACCTGAAATGTCTCCTCTGCACCTGTCAATAGACAGCAGGAGCAAATTAATGTCCTCAGCCTCCTTCAGCACCTGAAATGTCTCCTCTGCACCTGTCAATAGACAGCAGGAGCAAATTAATGTCCTCAGCCTCCTTCAGCACCTGAAATGTCTCCTCTGCACATGGTTCTAGACAGCAGGAGCACATTAATGTCCTCAGCCTCCTTCAGCACCTGAAATGTCTCCTCTGCACATGGTTCTAAACAGCAGGAGCACATTAATGTCCTCAGCCTCCTTCAGCACCTGAAATGTCTCCTCTGCACCTGTCAATAGACAGCAGGAGCACATTAATGTCCTCAGCCTCCTTCAGCACCTGAAATGTCTCCTCTGCACCTGTCAATAGACAGCAGGAGCACATTAATGTCCTCAGCCTCCTTCAGCACCTGAAATGTCTCCTCTGCACCTGTCAATAGACAGCAGGAGCAAATTAATGTCCTCAGCCTCCTTCAGCACCTGAAATGTCTCCTCTGCACCTGTCAATAGACAGCAGGAGCACATTAATGTCCTCAGCCTCCTTCAGCACCTGAAATGTCTCCTCTGCACATGGTTCTAAACAGCAGGAGCACATTAATGTCCTCAGCCTCCTTCAGCACCTGAAATGTCTCCTCTGCACCTGTCAATAGACAGCAGGAGCACATTAATGTCCTCAGCCTCCTTCAGCACCTGAAATGTCTCCTCTGCACATGGTTCTAAACAGCAGGAGCACATTAATGTCCTCAGCCTCCTTCAGCACCTGAAATGTCTCCTCTGCACATGGTTCTAAACAGCAGGAGCACATTAATGTCCTCAGCCTCCTTCAGCACCTGAAATGTCTCCTCTGCACCTGTCAATAGACAGCAGGAGCACATTAATGTCCTCAGCCTCCTTCAGCACCTGAAATGTCTCCTCTGCACATGGTTCTAAACAGCAGGAGCACATTAATGTCCTCAGCCTCCTTCAGCACCTGAAATGTCTCCTCTGCACATGGTTCTAAACAGCAGGAGCACATTAATGTCCTCAGCCTCCTTCAGCACCTGAAATGTCTCCTCTGCACATGGTTCTAAACAGCAGGAGCACATTAATGTCCTCAGCCTCCTTCAGCACCTGAAATGTCTCCTCTGCACATGGTTCTAGACAGCAGGAGCACATTAATGTCCTCAGCCTCCTTCAGCACCTGAAATGTCTCCTCTGCACCTGTCAATAGACAGCAGGAGCACATTAATGTCCTCAGCCTCCTTCAGCACCTGAAATGTCTCCTCTGCACATGGTTCTAAACAGCAGGAGCACATTAATGTCCTCAGCCTCCTTCAGCACCTGAAATGTCTCCTCTGCACATGGTTCTAAACAGCAGGAGCACATTAATGTCCTCAGCCTCCTTCAGCACCTGAAATGTCTCCTCTGCACATGGTTCTAAACAGCAGGAGCACATTAATGTCCTCAGCCTCCTTCAGCACCTGAAATGTCTCCTCTGCACCTGTCAATAGACAGCAGGAGCAACATTAATGTCCTCAGCCTCCTTCAGCACCTGAAATGTCTCCTCTGCACCTGTCAATAGACAGCAGGAGCAATTAATGTCCTCAGCCTCCTTCAGCACCTGAAATGTCTCCTCTGCACCTGTCAATAGACAGCAGGAGCAAATTAATGTCCTCAGCCTCCTTCAGCACCTGAAATGTCTCCTCTGCACCTGTCAATAGACAGCAGGAGCACATTAATGTCCTCAGCCTCCTTCAGCACCTGAAATGTCTCCTCTGCACCTGTCAATAGACAGCAGGAGCATTAATGTCCTCAGCCTCCTTCAGCACCTGAAATGTCTCCTCTGCACATGGTTCTAAACAGCAGGAGCACATTAATGTCCTCAGCCTCCTTCAGCACCTGAAATGTCTCCTCTGCACCTGTCAATAGACAGCAGGAGCAAATAATGTCCTCAGCCTCCTTCAGCACCTGAAATGTCTCCTCTGCACATGGTTCTAAACAGCAGGAGCACATTAATGTCCTCAGCCTCCTTCAGCACCTGAAATGTCTCCTCTGCACCTGTCAATAGACAGCAGGAGCAATTAATGTCCTCAGCCTCCTTCAGCACCTGAAATGTCTCCTCTGCACCTGTCAATAGACAGCAGGAGCACATTAATGTCCTCAGCCTCCTTCAGCACCTGAAATGTCTCCTCTGCACCTGTCAATAGACAGCAGGAGCAAATTAATGTCCTCAGCCTCCTTCAGCACCTGAAATGTCTCCTCTGCACCTGTCAATAGACAGCAGGAGCACATTAATGTCCTCAGCCTCCTTCAGCACCTGAAATGTCTCCTCTGCACCTGTCAATAGACAGCAGGAGCAAATTAATGTCCTCAGCCTCCTTCAGCACCTGAAATGTCTCCTCTGCACATGGTTCTAGACAGCAGGAGCACATTAATGTCCTCAGCCTCCTTCAGCACCTGAAATGTCTCCTCTGCACATGGTTCTAGACAGCAGGAGCAAATTAATGTCCTCAGCCTCCTTCAGCACCTGAAATGTCTCCTCTGCACCTGTCAATAGACAGCAGGAGCAACATTAATGTCCTCAGCCTCCTTCAGCACCTGAAATGTCTCCTCTGCACATGGTTCTAGACAGCAGGAGCAAATTAATGTCCTCAGCCTCCTTCAGCACCTGAAATGTCTCCTCTGCACCTGTCAATAGACAGCAGGAGCAAATTAATGTCCTCAGCCTCCTTCAGCACCTGAAATGTCTCCTCTGCACCTGTCAATAGACAGCAGGAGCACATTAATGTCCTCAGCCTCCTTCAGCACCTGAAATGTCTCCTCTGCACCTGTCAATAGACAGCAGGAGCAAACAAATGTCCTCAGCCTCCTTCAGCACCTGAAATGTCTCCTCTGCACATGGTTCTAAACAGCAGGAGCATTAATGTCCTCAGCCTCCTTCAGCACCTGAAATGTCTCCTCTGCACCTGTCAATAGACAGCAGGAGCAAATTAATGTCCTCAGCCTCCTTCAGCACCTGAAATGTCTCCTCTGCACATGGTTCTAAACAGCAGGAGCACATTAATGTCCTCAGCCTCCTTCAGCACCTGAAATGTCTCCTCTGCACCTGTCAATAGACAGCAGGAGCAAATTAATGTCCTCAGCCTCCTTCAGCACCTGAAATGTCTCCTCTGCACATGGTTCTAGACAGCAGGAGCAAATTAATGTCCTCAGCCTCCTTCAGCACCTGAAATGTCTCCTCTGCACATGGTTCTAGACAGCAGGAGCACATTAATGTCCTCAGCCTCCTTCAGCACCTGAAATGTCTCCTCTGCACATGGTTCTAAACAGCAGGAGCACATTAATGTCCTCAGCCTCCTTCAGCACCTGAAATGTCTCCTCTGCACATGGTTCTAAACAGCAGGAGCACATTAATGTCCTCAGCCTCCTTCAGCACCTGAAATGTCTCCTCTGCACCTGTCAATAGACAGCAGGAGCAAACAAATGTCCTCAGCCTCCTTCAGCACCTGAAATGTCTCCTCTGCACATGGTTCTAAACAGCAGGAGCACATTAATGTCCTCAGCCTCCTTCAGCACCTGAAATGTCTCCTCTGCACCTGTCAATAGACAGCAGGAGCAAATTAATGTCCTCAGCCTCCTTCAGCACCTGAAATGTCTCCTCTGCACCTGTCAATAGACAGCAGGAGCACATTAATGTCCTCAGCCTCCTTCAGCACCTGAAATGTCTCCTCTGCACATGGTTCTAGACAGCAGGAGCACATTAATGTCCTCAGCCTCCTTCAGCACCTGAAATGTCTCCTCTGCACCTGTCAATAGACAGCAGGAGCAAATTAATGTCCTCAGCCTCCTTCAGCACCTGAAATGTCTCCTCTGCACATGGTTCTAGACAGCAGGAGCAAATTAATGTCCTCAGCCTCCTTCAGCACCTGAAATGTCTCCTCTGCACATGGTTCTAGACAGCAGGAGCACATTAATGTCCTCAGCCTCCTTCAGCACCTGAAATGTCTCCTCTGCACATGGTTCTAAACAGCAGGAGCACATTAATGTCCTCAGCCTCCTTCAGCACCTGAAATGTCTCCTCTGCACATGGTTCTAAACAGCAGGAGCACATTAATGTCCTCAGCCTCCTTCAGCACCTGAAATGTCTCCTCTGCACCTGTCAATAGACAGCAGGAGCAAACAAATGTCCTCAGCCTCCTTCAGCACCTGAAATGTCTCCTCTGCACATGGTTCTAAACAGCAGGAGCACATTAATGTCCTCAGCCTCCTTCAGCACCTGAAATGTCTCCTCTGCACCTGTCAATAGACAGCAGGAGCACATTAATGTCCTCAGCCTCCTTCAGCACCTGAAATGTCTCCTCTGCACCTGTCAATAGACAGCAGGAGCATTAATGTCCTCAGCCTCCTTCAGCACCTGAAATGTCTCCTCTGCACATGGTTCTAGACAGCAGGAGCAAATTAATGTCCTCAGCCTCCTTCAGCACCTGAAATGTCTCCTCTGCACCTGTTAATAGACAGCAGGAGCAAATTAATGTCCTCAGCCTCCTTCAGCACCTGAAATGTCTCCTCTGCACCTGTCAATAGACAGCAGGAGCACATTAATGTCCTCAGCCTCCTTCAGCACCTGAAATGTCTCCTCTGCACCTGTCAATAGACAGCAGGAGCACATTAATGTCCTCAGCCTCCTTCAGCACCTGAAATGTCTCCTCTGCACCTGTCAATAGACAGCAGGAGCACATTAATGTCCTCAGCCTCCTTCAGCACCTGAAATGTCTCCTCTGCACCTGTCAATAGACAGCAGGAGCAAATTAATGTCCTCAGCCTCCTTCAGCACCTGAAATGTCTCCTCTGCACATGGTTCTAAACAGCAGGAGCACATTAATGTCCTCAGCCTCCTTCAGCACCTGAAATGTCTCCTCTGCACCTGTCAATAGACAGCAGGAGCACATTAATGTCCTCAGCCTCCTTCAGCACCTGAAATGTCTCCTCTGCACCTGTCAATAGACAGCAGGAGCACATTAATGTCCTCAGCCTCCTTCAGCACCTGAAATGTCTCCTCTGCACCTGTCAATAGACAGCAGGAGCACATTAATGTCCTCAGCCTCCTTCAGCACCTGAAATGTCTCCTCTGCACCTGTCAATAGACAGCAGGAGCAAATTAATGTCCTCAGCCTCCTTCAGCACCTGAAATGTCTCCTCTGCACATGGTTCTAAACAGCAGGAGCACATTAATGTCCTCAGCCTCCTTCAGCACCTGAAATGTCTCCTCTGCACCTGTCAATAGACAGCAGGAGCACATTAATGTCCTCAGCCTCCTTCAGCACCTGAAATGTCTCCTCTGCACCTGTGAATAGACAGCAGGAGCACATTAATGTCCTCAGCCTCCTTCAGCACCTGAAATGTCTCCTCTGCACATGGTTCTAGACAGCAGGAGCAAATTAATGTCCTCAGCCTCCTTCAGCACCTGAAATGTCTCCTCTGCACCTGTTAATAGACAGCAGGAGCAATTAATGTCCTCAGCCTCCTTCAGCACCTGAAATGTCTCCTCTGCACCTGTCAATAGACAGCAGGAGCACATTAATGTCCTCAGCCTCCTTCAGCACCTGAAATGTCTCCTCTGCACATGGTTCTAGACAGCAGGAGCACATTAATGTCCTCAGCCTCCTTCAGCACCTGAAATGTCTCCTCTGCACCTGTCAATAGACAGCAGGAGCACATTAATGTCCTCAGCCTCCTTCAGCACCTGAAATGTCTCCTCTGCACATGTTCTAAACAGCAGGAGCACATTAATGTCCTCAGCCTCCTTCAGCACCTGAAATGTCTCCTCTGCACATGGTTCTAAACAGCAGGAGCACATTAATGTCCTCAGCCTCCTTCAGCACCTGAAATGTCTCCTCTGCACATGGTTCTAAACAGCAGGAGCACATTAATGTCCTCAGCCTCCTTCAGCACCTGAAATGTCTCCTCTGCACATGGTTCTAGACAGCAGGAGCACATTAATGTCCTCAGCCTCCTTCAGCACCTGAAATGTCTCCTCTGCACATGGTTCTAGACAGCAGGAGCACATTAATGTCCTCAGCCTCCTTCAGCACCTGAAATGTCTCCTCTGCACCTGTCAATAGACAGCAGGAGCACATTAATGTCCTCAGCCTCCTTCAGCACCTGAAATGTCTCCTCTGCACATGGTTCTAAACAGCAGGAGCACATTAATGTCCTCAGCCTCCTTCAGCACCTGAAATGTCTCCTCTGCACATGGTTCTAAACAGCAGGAGCACATTAATGTCCTCAGCCTCCTTCAGCACCTGAAATGTCTCCTCTGCACATGGTTCTAAACAGCAGGAGCACATTAATGTCCTCAGCCTCCTTCAGCACCTGAAATGTCTCCTCTGCACCTGTCAATAGACAGCAGGAGCAAATTAATGTCCTCAGCCTCCTTCAGCACCTGAAATGTCTCCTCTGCACATGGTTCTAGACAGCAGGAGCAAATTAATGTCCTCAGCCTCCTTCAGCACCTGAAATGTCTCCTCTGCACCTGTCAATAGACAGCAGGAGCACATTAATGTCCTCAGCCTCCTTCAGCACCTGAAATGTCTCCTCTGCACATGGTTCTAAACAGCAGGAGCACATTAATGTCCTCAGCCTCCTTCAGCACCTGAAATGTCTCCTCTGCACATGGTTCTAAACAGCAGGAGCACATTAATGTCCTCAGCCTCCTTCAGCACCTGAAATGTCTCCTCTGCACCTGTCAATAGACAGCAGGAGCACATTAATGTCCTCAGCCTCCTTCAGCACCTGAAATGTCTCCTCTGCACCTGTCAATAGACAGCAGGAGCAAATTAATGTCCTCAGCCTCCTTCAGCACCTGAAATGTCTCCTCTGCACATGGTTCTAAACAGCAGGAGCACATTAATGTCCTCAGCCTCCTTCAGCACCTGAAATGTCTCCTCTGCACCTGTCAATAGACAGCAGGAGCACATTAATGTCCTCAGCCTCCTTCAGCACCTGAAATGTCTCCTCTGCACATGGTTCTACACAGCAGGAGTTTTGTCGTTGATTTTTGTGTCGTTGTTGAAGTCCGGTGATCATTCATCACCAATCAATGAATCAATAAACATGTTCAAAGCAGAAGAAACACTTTTTGTCCTCAGTTTTAGGTCTCTTTAATGAAATCACCAGCTGTAGTCTCAGTCAAAACCTTTTTAACCAGAAAAAGTCCAATGACAAAAAAGTTTTGCACCGCTACAGGACTGTGCAACAGTTTACAGTACAGTAAATATGCCCCGTCATCGTTTATACTTGTACGAAGATTTTAGGGTCAAATGTTTACATTGACTTTACTACGCAATAAAAGCGTTGGACGAGATTTATCGTGATCAAGCATCTTGCATCATACTGAGTCATTCAGACAGACAGACAGACAGATCACCATCAGAAGCACTTTACCGTCACAGACGTGGAGAGAAGACGCCAAAGGGCGTATTCTCTGCTAACTCTCAGTTAATTGATGAGCTAATTACTGTACACTGTTAGAAGAATAGAAAGGAATGACGAGGACTAGTAGACACACGTCGGACCGAGCCGCTCACCGCTCTGAAACCTGCCTCGAGCTTTAAAAAGTATCAATCTGTTATCCGCTCGTTATCCAGCTTTCATCTATTATTGGTGCTAATTAACACTTTTTTTGAACCTGAAGCTTCACTCTGAACTCTCAGCTGTATCACATGGTCTTCATCAGCAGGTTGGATTTAACATTTGAGCTCAGTCGCTGTGATTAATCATTAATTACTGTTTCACTGTTTCAAAATGCTGAAACTAATTTTACTTCTCTTAGAATTTTAAATGTTACACTAAAGATGTTTAACAAGTACTTACTTACAAGTATAGTACACTACTTATTTGTACATGCAACATACAGTACTATAAAATATATATGTGCACAAAGTAGTCTGTGCTGGAGAGGAAGGAAGCTCAATCCTAAAATAAAACCTCTCCTGTAATCTCAGAGCAAGATAAATGAGATTACATTAAAATACTTGAGACTGGAGTATTGTTGCTTTGTGGTACTTTTACTGCAGTGAATGATCTGAACACATCGTCCACCACCGGCTCGGGCTTAAAGTCTAAAATAAATCATGCCTGTAAAGGTTCATGAAGTGGTTTTTGTTAAAAGGAAATCTAAACGGTGCAAAGAAACAGTACAGACCTTTGTTGTACCGACTGCATCTGTTTCTCTGCGACAGATCACAGCCTCTACTGTTACATGTGATCAGATCGATACTCCATCAATGCCTCGAGCAGGCCAAAGCCCCCCCACCCCTCTCTCTCTCTCGCATGTGGGCTGTTTGCTTTGCTTACATGAGTTCACAGGATAGTGAATACATGCTGCTCAGGATGGGCGGCAGTAAGTAGCTGAGTGTGGAAGACAAACTAAAAGGAGGAGAGAACCAGAGAAGAGCCACGCTGAGGATGAAGTGTGTCACTCTGTGACAGTCTGATCAAACCGATATCTGTCAGCAGTGAAGATGTAAGTCCACCACGTCTGTTTTCAGGTTCAGCTGATTTCAACACAGATAAATCTTCTCTTTAAGTCTGCCAGCTGTTTTTAAGTCTTGTTAGATTTCAGGGTCAGTATCAGTCTTCTTGTCCTCTCTTGGGGGACTGAACTGAAGTTGTGAAAGACGAGGAAACACAGCTCTTTTCTTAAAATCAAATATCAAGATTCAGTCATACATCATCGCTGCAGATTATTTATTTTTAAAAATGTGACTGTGAGTCGGTGAAACGTAGAAATCAGGACTGTTTGACCACAGGAGTTAAGAGCTTACAGCTGTTAAAAGTCTAATAAGACTGTGCTCTTCCAGAGTTTGCAAAATATATCACATGCCATGGTTTTATTGGCTTATGCATGTTTAATTTAGTGTATCATACAAAGGTCGAGAAACACATATTCGGTCTGTGTCCTCCAGACATTGGGGAGTTGGCTGTACATCGGTGGGAGCTCTGACCTCCCGGGAAGCCGCTCCTTGGGCCGTCTGATGACCAGCATCTTATTGAACATCACTGCAACCGCCCAGAGCAACATCCTGAATATCGTCCAGGCTCAGAGAGTGTGAATCACCAGCACACACCATCGCAACATGTTTCTGCTGAAATAAGGCTTCTCCAACCAATTTTACCTCAAAGAAGACTACCTGCCGACGGACCAATTCACAATACTGACATTCTAAATAATGGACTCAAACAAAAGAAATGGTTATATTGTCATTCTTTATTTTAAAAAAAGGGGTTGATTTAAGAAAAAAACAGATTTCATGGGTGTAAAAGTATGTGAACCCCTTCAGTTAGTAGGATATTGCAACTCCTAACCTCGACCAAACAGTTTCTGTAGTGACTCACACCTACCTTGGAGGATATTTGCCATTACCAATGTTCTTGTGTCTCTTGTTAATATTTTAGAAGGTCGTCCACTGATTTGTAGATGATCTGCCTCACGTTGGAACGATGAAGCTCAGATATTTCTGAGATGACTCCAGACAAACGTGCTGTCACTACCCTCTTCCTGAGGTCCTCTCTGAGATCTTGCTTCCTCTCTGCATGATTGACCTGTATGGGTTCACCCGGGTACCAATGCAGCTCAGGGTTCACAAACTTTTGCACCTACATAAGTCGACCAAAAACTCTTTTTAAATTAGTCTTAACTACACAATTGATTTTTTTTAAAGAGTATATTGAATTGATAAACCTGCACCTGTTATTTCATTAAAAATAATAATAATGGTTTTAAATAAGGAAATCAGGGTGACAAACAAACGTTTGAGCAGCACTGTTATATCTCTAACTTGTAGCTTGTTTTGGTGACGTCACGCAGCTTCTTCCGGTGGTCCCGCTCGCGGCAGTAAACATGGCGGACGGCTAGCTTTGACTGTGTTCAGTCCTGAAAGACTTTAATGTGTTAGTTTTTTTTTTATTTCGGAGCTTAAACGAGACGTTTAGTTTCCATCCCTGGTGCCCAGAGGGGTGCGTTGGTTGGTTGGGTTGCTTGGTAGGGCTTTGCGCTCTACAGGTTTCACGTGAATAAAAGGTAAAGTGAAGTTAACTGCTGCTAATGCTAATGCTAATGCTAACGCGGCCTGAGCTACAAGCACAAGCTAATAACGCTACCGGCTAACTAATGCTGCATGACTGCATGAGGTTTATTTATCTATCACGCTGGATTTACTGGATTTAATTTGTCTACTGACACCCACCACGTTTCAATAGTCCATATCCACCACAGAGAAAATGCTATATCGACTTTAAGCCATGCGTTTACTGTCAACTTTATGTTAACTTATGAGCTAGCTGTGGCTAACCGCCATACTCAACAGGACGTGCAGTGTTTATTCTTCTAAATAATAATTATATTTATGCTACAGATTCTGTGTCTAACAACTGTTGTTATCACTAGTATAGTTTATTAACTTTATTATATATCCGGTGTTACCTATGGGTTCATTTCACCTGCCATCATCCATTCTATCATATTTTTATAAAGCATTTTTATTTCTGTTTTATGTAGTTTTCTGTTTGTACAGGTGTTACCTTCTTAACATAGTTATATATTTAATTTCTATGCACATTTTTAACTCCTGTACATATTTAAATTTAGATCTATCTCAGGTTAATTTTAACGTATGGCTCCTGTGTTGTAGGTTAATCAACTTTATTGTCAATGCTGTCACATGTACAGGGCATACAGAGAATTGAAATGGTGTTTCCTTCATATCCCTGCTGCAAACAGCAATATACATGAAATATAAAAATATATACAAGTTAAAAGATATCTAAGAAAAATATGGCAAATAAATGTATGTTTGCATGCTGCTACTGGATGCTTGAATTTCCTTCAGGATCAATAAAGTATCTATCTATCTATCTATCTATCTATCTATCTCTGCTGCGATTTTATCACTTTGCAGGGTGAAGGAGACAAACCGGCACCATGGGGCGACGTTCAACCTCCTCCACCAAGAGTGGGAAGTTTATGAACCCCACCGACCAGGCCAGTAAGTACCGACCATCATCAACCAAGAGCTGGATCCTCTCTGAAGAGTTATCAATCTGTTGCTGTCAGAATGATAACCAACGTGTTCTCTGTCTTCTCTGCAGGAAAGGAGGCCAGGAAAAGGGAGTTAAAAAAGGTATTCATGGCCTTTTAAGCGCAAGATTCACTGTTAATACAGCTTAATGTTTGTTTGATGTTAACATTTTGCTTCATTTGTAAATGCTCTTAGAACAAGAAGCAGAGGATGATGGTGAGAGCGGCGGTGCTGAAGATGAAGGACCCCAGACAGATCATCAGAGACATGGAGAAGCTGGATGAGATGGGTGAGGGCGGGGGCTGAATGTTTATGTTACTGTTGAGCTGGTGAAAAGTTAGTCTGTGGCTGTATAAAGTAAAGCTTTTTCTTTTTTTTAACACCTTCAACAGAGTTCAATCCAGTCCAGCAGCCTTTGCTGAATGAGAAAGTGTTGAGGGACAAGAGGAAGAAGCTGCGTGAGACGTTTGAGCGCATCGTCCGTCTGTACGAGAGAGAGAACCCCGACACCTACAAGGAGCTACGGAAACTGGAACTGGACTATGAGACCAAACGAGGGCAGCTGGCTCTCTATTTCGACTCAGTCAAGGTTTGTTTGTGTTTTTTTTATTTCACGTTTAGGATTTGAGAGCGAGTGCTTAGGCTTTGTGGTGACTCATCATGTGTGCGGTGTCCTCTTTTTCAGAATGCAGAGTCAGTGGAGGTCGACAGTATCCCTTTACCAGACATGCCTCACGCCCCCTCCAACATCCACATCCAGGACATCCCTCTACCAGGGGCTCAGCCTCCCTCCATACTGAAGAAGAACACCTCTTTTGGGTAGGTATTATCCAGGTGAACTCAGTATGTGATACTGCTGAGTATCACTGTGCCACTGAGGTAATTCTGTTCCTACGTGTCTCTCAGTAAAGGACCTCTGTCGTCATCCACTGGACCGGTTTTGGCAACAGTTCCTGGTGTGCCACGTCTACCTCCAGGAAGGAAGCCCCCTGGGCCTCCACCTGGACCTCCACCTCCACAGGTCCTGGCACTGTACGGCATTCCTGTTCGACGAGGTTACGGCACAGAAATAGGTAACTGTTCCCTAAATGACTACATTTCTGAATGCCAATTTTCCTTTTAATAATAAGATCTTGATGTTATAATTGTGTTGCTGCTCACCTTGGTGCTTGTTTTTTCCTGAGCAGAGACGTCCATTCCTGGTTTTGACAAGGACTCTGCCATGGATTTGGGAAGAGATCGGGACAGTGGCAGTGAGAGCGACAGAGATCGGGATGATGTGGACGACGACGAAAGCGACTCTGAGGAGGACAGTGAAGAGGAGAGAGACGAAGGGGGAGAGGGTGACCAGAGGATGAGTGTGGACAGGCAGGACGATGAGAGGGACAGAGAGGACGATAGAGACAGGAACGACAGACATGCTGGTGAGTGTGTTTAATTCGTTTTATTTATGTACTAGATGTTTTCAGATTAAAATATATGTATTCTCATGATGAATGTGTTCATGTCTAACCACTTCAGGTCGCAGTGTACGCTTCGCGGACATGCCTCCAGAGGCACCCCGTGAAGGAAAGCAGAAGAAAAAGAGGATAGTGAAGAGGACCAAGGCCATCACTCCCCTGCAGGCCATGATGTTACGGATGGCAGGTACTGTCGTATACTAGTGTCTTTGCTGCACGCTTATATTGATATTGATTGATACTGAGCTTCTGGTGATTGACAAAGCTCTCCATCAGTCGTCTGTACTCTGTAAAACTTAGTAATATGTGTTTTTGTGTTTTTACCTTCAGGTCAGTCGGTTCCTGAAGAGGAGGAAGAAGAGGAAGTAGAGGAGGAATATACAGACGAATCAGACAACTCAGACATCGAGGACAGGGGACCACCAGGGGACAACCAGCCCCACCTTATGCCCAATCAGCGTCTACCCCCTCCTTCTGGGCCAGTGGGACAGCAAGGGCCTCCACACATGCAAGGTCCACCCATGACTGGACCCCCACCACTGGGTCCACCCCCAGCTCCTCCAATGAGGCCTCCTGGTCCACCGTCTGGCCCGCCTCCCGGCCCACCACCAGGTTAGTTAAAACATTTATTAGCTGGAGTATCTGACCTGGTATTAGAATAAACCCTGGACCTGGTTCAAGGATGCTTTCGATGATCTGTTCTGTCATCTTTAGGTGCTCCTCCGTTCTTGAGGCCTCCCGGTATGCCTGGTGGCATGAGGGGTCCGATGCCTCGTCTTCTGCCTCCTGGACCTCCACCAGGTCGACCCCCAGGCCCTCCACCAGGCCCCCCTCCTGGCCTTCCTCCAGGCCCCCCACCACGAGGACCTCCTCCCAGACTACCACCCCGGCACCACCAGGTAGGCACATGTGCAAACAGTCAACGGCGTGTGTTCATGCACATGTGCGTAGTAGTTACTGTATGTATCCTTGTGTGTGTGAGCAAACGTGATATAATTCTTTGCCAAGAAACGTTTATTTGATTTAAATGCTGAGCAGCAACTCAGCTGCAGCAGTAAAAATAGACGTTAGCACATATGTTAGCATAGTTTATGTTCCGGCGAAGAGGAATGTCTCATAAATCTTCTTTTTACAGGTATCCCACCTCCTCCTCCAAGAGCAGGAGGACCTCCACGTCCAATGGCCCCTCCGCTTTCCCTCTTCCCTCCACCTCTCAACTCCAACGTGCTCAGCGCTCCTCCCAACATCGTCCAGCGTCAAAAGGGCTCAGGATCCAACCAGGATGGTCCGCAAACCAACATGCCGCCCCCTGCCATGCCCATGCGACCGGGCGTCATGCAGATGCCTCCTCCACCAGGAACAGCTGCCGCCCCTGGGGGCGCCAATCCTGGCGGCAACGCCCCCGGCCACCACCATGCGGCCACCATCGAGAAGCGAGCAAACATCACCTCTGTCGCGGCAGCCGGAGGCGGCCTGGCAGCGGGCGCAGGCTCCGGCGGCGCCACCATCTCCGCCAAACCTCAGATTATCAATCCAAAGGCGGAGGTCACCCGCTTTGTGCCCACGGCACTGAGGGTGCGTAGGGACAAAGGCGGAGCAATGCCCGGGGCATCAGCTGGGCCTCTGGAGAAGGCAGGGGGTGGAGGACGGAGGGGAGATGATGGCATGGGAGGCGGACAGGGGACGAAACAGCAGATAGCAGCTGCTCAGATGGGCTTTGTCAACCCCGCCCAGATGGGTGCTGTGTCTCAGCCCAACATGAAGACTAAGGACCAGGTGTATGAAGCCTTTATGAGGGAAATGGAGGGACTCCTCTAAGACTCAAGAGGGCGTTGGGGTGTGTTTGTTTTCTATGTTTTCTGTGCAGAGTTCTAGAGGTAGCTGTCTACGACTCAGTCAGCTAGATTAGTTTCTCTTAAGTAAACTGAGGAACGGCTGCTACACTGTCGCTGGTCTCAGGAGGCTCATCTTCATTTGGTTTCTTCATTTGTCGTATCAAAGAGAATGTGAATTTATGCATGAAAGAAGTCTCATTACAAATAAAATTGGAAACATAAAGCTCATAAAAAGAACACTATCCTCTGCACTGAAAAGGAAATTGTCAGAGACTGTGAAGTGCTCTTTTTCTTCAGTACATTGTTCATGTTTTTTCCTCCAGCCAGCCATTTGTGATTCGCCCTGACCAGAACAAGCGTTTTGTATTTTATGACTTTTATTGACGATCTCCTAAAACATGTTTAAAGGTGTGGATTGTTTGTCAACCACTGACAAATCCATGTGTGCTGCAGCTAAATAAATACGTCATGAACTCTTTTCACCTCGCGTCAGTGTCATTTAATGAAGCCAACGTCATGAACAACGCACGGACAATATCTTCTTACGACGTAAGATGGACTGAGGGGAAGTGGAAAACTGTCCTGAGGTCTAACAGGTTAAATTTGAAATTCAGTTTGGAAATCATGGACGGCTGTGTCATCTGGGCTAAAGAGGAGAGAGACCATCCGGCTTGTCGTCAGCACACAGTTCAACAGCCAGCATCCATGATGGTATAAGAGAGCATTAGTACACATGACGTGATGGGTAACCTGCACCTTTGTGAAGGCTCCATTAATGCTAATGATATATACAGGCTTTTTAGAGTAGCATATGCTGTCAAGTAGATAACGTCTTTTTCAGGAATGGCCAAGATGACAAAACACATTCAACACATATTCCAACAGCACGGCTCTGTAGTGCTAAACCAGACTTGTCACCTATTAAAAATGTTTGCTGCATTATAATAGGTATTATAATAGGTATAATGCATTATAATAGGTAAAATACGACGAATAATATGATATAATATATAATATAATATATAAACATGGTATAATAATAATAATAATAATAATAATATATAATAATAATAATACCTGATGTTATATAATATAATAATAGTTATAATAATACAATAATATAATATATATATAATATAACCTGAATATTTAATAATAATAATAATAATAATAATAACAACAACAATAATTTTTATTTATTTCTTTTTATTTATCAAATCTGTTTCTTTTCATATTTTAGTGTTTAAGTTAAAAAAACAAACAACTCCCGTCACCCATTGCGGCTTAAGCGTTGCACTCACTTCCGCATCTGCGTGTTGCGTAGCTGACGAGGACACGTGGTTGGGGGCGAGAAAAGTATGGCGGACGTCGAGGAAAACGTGAAGCCAAACAGAGAAGAAAGTCTCGAAGGTTCGAGCAGCGACGATGATAACAGCCCGTTTACCAGCGGAGAGAACGAAGAGCCCGCGAAGAGCTTCAAGGATCTGGTAAGTTTATCTCACAGTGAAGAAGAGGCGCCATTTTAGGAACATAAACAAGCAGCTGCTTAGCTAAACTAACATACGTACCTCTATAACATGGTATTAAAACATTATCAGCGACTGACAAAAGGTGTGTTCGCCGTCCACAGGGTGTTACTGAGGTCCTCTGTGAGGCTTGTGATCAGCTGGGATGGAAGAGTCCAACAAAGATTCAGGTAGAAGCTATACCTGTAGCCCTGCAAGGTGAGTGCTCACTGACACACCTGTCTGTCTGTCCTGTGTGTACAGGTAAAACAACAAGTGTTATCAGCTGTGTGTGTGTGTGTGGAGGAGAAGTCAGAGGAGAGGAAGTCCAAGATGTCTTATTCTGAAAGGTTTATTGATGCCACCTCATGTCGTCTCTGGTCACAACTGCTCTTTCTCCATACTCGATGCATCTGCAGTTTAAGGTATTTGCCGCCATACCCAGGTCCTCGCCTTTGCCTGCCACCCGGCTGACAAAGCAACCCACCGCTTCACCCTCTCCCCATGGGTGGTGGGCCCAAAGGATGGCAGCTCTACGTTGGTTTTTGGGCCTGTGTGCAAACTCCCCTCCCAGGTCTGGCTCCAGAAGGGTGTCCCGCTTTTACCCGGTAGTCCGGGCAAGGTCCTGCAGCTCCACCTGTTCCATCTCACAGTGATAGGGAGAAACAGGGTAGAGGTTGGACACTCTGGAGGAGCTGGGCTTCAATAAGTCTTGTGCAAATCATCTGTGCATGTGATGGAGGAATGCACAGTGCATGTAGGTGACGTGGCCTCGATAGCCCTGCAGGAAGCAGTGTGCTATGTGCATGTGAGATGAAGAGAGATAAGTGTTTTAGCGGTTCACAGTGTGCAAGATGATTTGTTTTTTCTCAGTCAGAGGTTTTCTGATGCACTTGTCGACAAGCTTTCTGGTTTTCTGCCAAATAAACATGTGAGTGTCTCTCTGATGACGGTTGAAGCAGTTCAAGCACAGTACTTGAGTAAATGTACATAGTCACTGTCCTCCCCTGCTCAGTACTTCATTATTGTCCGCCTGTACCTTCTTCTTGAACTGCAGGTAAGGACATTATTGGCCTGGCAGAGACCGGTTCAGGAAAGACGGGTGCCTTTGCTCTGCCCATCCTCCAATCGCTGCTGGCCTCGCCGCAGAGGCTTCACACCCTCGTCCTCACACCTACCAGGGAGCTGGCGTTTCAGATCTCTGAGCAGTTCGAGGCTCTGGGCTCCAGCATCGGTGTTAAGTGTGGTAAGTGTCCATTAAAGGCTAACTGGTTTGTGATGATGGTAGATGACTCTCTGTGACCCTGAAACACGTCTCATTTCTGTCGCAGCTGTCATAGTCGGAGGAATCGACATGATGTCTCAGTCTTTGGTGTTGGCCAAAAAACCGCACATTGTTATTGGTAAGCATGACAGTCAGTTCTCTACTATGATGTTTGTCTTCACTGTCCAGATGAAGGAAGGAAGCTGGAGTGAGTTGGGTAAAGGGCTACACATGTACTCGTAGAACTGGAGCAAAGCACGCCAGAAGTTAGTAATGTAATGTAGAAGTTAACGTAGTCAGACAGGAAACATTAACTTTACGCAAACGTATTCAGCCATTTAAACAGCTGATCGTTTTAGCACAAATGTGATGAAGTGAAACGTGTCCACAGCCACACCGGGTCGGTTGATCGACCACATGGAGAACACAAAGGGCTTCTCCCTGCGAGCTCTGAAGTTCCTGGTCATGGACGAAGCTGACAGAATCCTCAACATGGACTTTGAGACCGAGGTGGGTCATTCGGCGTCAACAATGTCCACCGACGCTTTCATTTTGTGATATTCTCTGCATTTATCTAATAAATCTCACACTATTCTTTTGCCAGGTGGATAAAATCTTGAAGGTGATTCCCAGAGACAGACGCACGTTCTTGTTCTCAGCCACCATGACCAAAAAGGTAAGACAGTCCGGCTTTGTGCTGTGTTACAGGTTATAGGTTCCCCAGGAAAACTAATAAGGTGACACCAGAGAATGGCATCAGTTGTAGACATCCTTTAATTCGGGTTACAGGTCCAGAAACTCCAGAGAGCAGCTCTGAAAGATCCAGTGAAGTGCGCGGTATCCACAAAATACTCCACAGTAGACAAACTGCAGCAATACTACGTGTTCATACCATCAAAGTACAAGGTAGTACGCACAGAAATGCACATTCTTGTTTATGTATTAATATCCAAAGCCAAGTCCTGCGAGCTGTAGCTGGAAAAACCCCTCTGTGATGGTATTTACTGAAAGTGTGTTTAAGGTTGTAACTGTTTTGTGGCAGGACTGTTACCTGGTGTCCATCCTGAACGAGCTGGCCGGCAACTCGTTTATGATTTTCTGCAGCACGTGTAACAATGCCCAGCGGGTGGCGCTGTTGTTAAGGAACCTTGGCATCACCGCTATCCCGCTGCACGGACAGATGAGTCAGGTAAGAGCTACAGAGGAATCAGACACAAACACTGTGCTCGTGTCCAATGTCATATTCACTCTCTGGGTCTTCCTCCCTTTCCTGGTCAGAACAAACGTCTCGGAGCGCTCAACAAGTTCAAATCTAAGTCTCGGTCGGTGCTGCTGGCGACCGACGTGGCATCCAGAGGACTCGACATTCCTCATGTCGACTGCGTCATCAACTACGACATCCCCACACACTCAAAGGTACTTTGGTGCTGACGTTCACATTCCTGTTTTTATTTGATGATTCCATTATTTTGATTTGATTTGTCTGCCATCATAGGACTACATCCACAGAGTCGGACGAACAGCCAGAGCAGGGCGGTCTGGGAAATCCATCACGTTTGTCACTCAGTAAGATTTCTCACCACATTTCCTCTTCAATGTCTCGATGTTTGACTGGATCAGGTTCTTTCATTGTTAAACTCATGTTCTGCTGTCTCAGGTATGATGTGGAGCTTTTCCAGCGAATCGAAAGCCTGATTGGGAAGAAACTTCCTGCCTTCCCTACCCAAGAAGAGGAAGTGATGATGTTGGTGGAGAGGGTGAGCGAGGCCCAGAGATTTGCCCGACTGGTAAGTCATCTTTACTGTACGATCACTTCAGTAAATGTTTTTTAGATAGTACATAAAAAAAAATGTCTCGTCCGTCTCAGGAAATGAAGGAACAAGGTGAGAAAAGGAAAAGACCCAAAAGAGGAGACGGAGATGACGATGACACAGAACAAGCAAGTGGAGTGAGGAAGAAAGTGAAAGGAGGACCAGGAGGAGGAGGAGGTGGTGGAGGAGGAGGAGGACGAGGAGGGATGAAGAAGAGGGGTGGAGCAGCCTGGAGGGGAGGACGCTGAAGCCTCAGACATTAACAGACTGTACATAACCACGACATAAAATGCCTCTCTTGTTTTTTTTGTTGATGTACAACGTGACAACAGCAAGTTTTCCAACATTCAGTATGGAAGACAGATATTTAATGACAGAAAACACATCGTCCTGCTCTCGTGAGATTTTTCCATTTGTAATAAAAGAAACAAAACCAAAAACTTGTTTGTGTGTGTGTGTGTGTGTGTGTGTGTGTGTGTGTGTGTAACAGTGGTGCTGTTGCAGCTTTCAGACACAAGATGGAGGTGTTTGTTTACGGCAGAGGAATTGGACCGATGACTTCATGTGATATTTACAGAAGCAGTCATACATTCAAACATTTCATTCACTCTGTTTTTTCAGGATAAAGAGTTCATTTCATTTGTTTTTTTTTGAGCTCTCGAGATAAAACATTGTTTACCTGAGATAAAGCCATGATTCATCTACAGGCATTTTTTTACAGTGTATAAGTTTAGTGTACATCTGTAGATTTTACTGTAAAAAACTGCCAAACATTACAGTGATTTAATTAACAATCTCTAACATAAAATACTACTTTATTTAACTTTATCTGTATAAATTCCATAAAATGCTGCATGAATAAAGTCATACTTTATGGCATATTTTAACGTCATGATAGTGGTACTGAATATTTTCTGAGGTACATGGTGTTAAAAGTTTAAGAAACACTGATTGATGGCATTATCTTCAGAAAACAGAAGACAAAATGTTTCATCATCTAGAGATCTCGAGGTAACATTTGTTTTTTTGACATAAATAACTTGAGATCTCAAGAAAACAAATTGTCACAAGAAAAAATAAAATGTAAATATATGAATGTATGACTGTTTTGGGCGTCCGTAGATATTTAAATGGTATAAAAAAAAAATTCATTCATTCTCTCTGTTACAGGATAATTTATGAAGAATAAAGATATCACAGGGTACCAAAATGTTCAGGGGTGATCATGCAACTTATTTTGGAAGTTATTTATAATGTAAGGAAGCAACAGTTGCGACATCATTCCTATTTTTTTTCGTGCATGTTATTGATTTGCAGCAAATTGGGGGGTTGGTTCATTCCAGCCAATGATGAAGAGAGGCAGAGAAAGACCGCAAAGTGGAAGCCCAATTGTCTCTGCGCTGCATCTAGTGGGTGTGTGCAACGCATAGATATTTAGAGGATAGATGTTAAAAAGAGTTCGGCACATGTTAATATCCTGATTAAATGCACATTAATGCGTTTTTTTATGTGAGTTAAACGATAATAACACATGCACTAGCGCGCATAACTCACATTTCAGCTCAGCTGAATCACCCCGGGAGAGCTTTAAACACAGCGCTGTCTGTATTGATCTGCATGGTCACTCTCTATGTGAACACAGTCCATCGTAGGCGGGAGCAGCAGCACCACCACCAGCACCACCAGCAGCAGCAGCAGCAGCAGCAAGCGGTCAAGTCTGCTCCGTTTAGGAGGGGCCCCAGTGTAAAGAGGCAGCACTACTGCTGTGTGCCTGTTGGTGCATACCAAAGCCCAAATACATGCCTGCATTTCAATTGTGTGGAGAAGCCAGTCGCATACATAACATCGGACTGATTTGAGTGAAGAGGGTCTAACCGCTGCTTCGCTTTGCTGACTTAACACCAGGTAAGTTAAGGTGGAGGTGGAGGAGGGGGGGGCGGCTCACCGGGCGAGGACACGGGGATGAGAGAGAGGGAGAGCGGGCACTGTGGGGATGAAGCGACCGGTGGATGGAGGATAGCTGCGGAAACTTAAGTTTGACTGGCAGTGCTTGTATTTAGTTAGTGAGTTAAAAAAAAAAACATATTTAAATGTGAGGTAGCTCCTCTTTTTTTTTTTAACCTGGATAAATATTAATGAGCCAACTTGTAATAAGTGCTATCTTAGCTGTGTTATGCTAGCGCTTTAATTTAAGCTAATTTAAGATTTTGTTTTCTAAAAAAAAACAAAAAAAAACGTTATTTGTGTTATTTATCCTTATTTATCGATAACTCGACTTTTTATTCAGCCGTTTATCACATCACATGTCACATATCACACCCCGTGTCACTTCATTTAGCCGTTGGTCGGTTGCGCAGGTACGTTGTTAGCTTAATATTTGTAAACAGGAGTACACAAAAACAGCAAGTTTCCCTCCTCCTCCTCCCGCTCCTCCTCCTCCTCCTCCTCCTGCTCCTCCTGCTGCCTCCGTGCTCCTTCTGGGGACTTGCCAATGCACAGTCATCGTGTGTTTGTGTAAGCGTTATCTTTGCAGGTATTATCTACACGACACGGGGTGTGTTAAGTGATTTATTTTAGAAACGGGGAGGCGAATAATGTGATAATGTGACATTCACGACATCCAGTTTGAGCTGCGGGGAAGCCTACGCAGTATGCGCATTATTATTATTATTGTTGTTGTTGTGCAGGCACATGCAGACCTGAGCTAAAACCTGGGTTAAGGCTCTAAGCTGTTGGCACAGGTATCCCCTGTGTTAGACCACATATCAATGCAGGAGGAGTGAGAGAGTTTTATAAGCCACATGAGGTGTGTGTTCTGTTTCTGATGTCTCCATCCCTGTCTGTCCTAGGTGGCCACGTTGCTCTGGTAAACCCCCCCAGCTAAGATGTCTCACCGGAGTGGGCAAGAGGACCCGGAGCGGTACCTGTTCGTGGACCGGGCTGTGGTTTACAACCCGGCCACGCAAGCCGACTGGACGGCCAAGAAGCTGGTGTGGGTCCCGTCTGAGCGCCATGGCTTCGAGGCGGCCAGCATCCGGGAGGAACGCGGCGAGGAGGTGCAGGTGGAGCTGGCCGAGAACGGGAAGAAGGTGGTGATCAACAAGGACGACATCCAGAAGATGAACCCGCCCAAGTTCAGCAAGGTGGAAGACATGGCCGAGCTCACCTGTCTGAACGAGGCGTCCGTGCTGCACAACCTGAAGGACCGCTACTACTCGGGACTCATATACGTGAGTGGCTTGGACCTGGACCTTGAAATATTGTGTGTGTTTTTGTAGCAGATCCCCTGGGTTTCATCTGTAGATTGAGTTTCACCCAGAGGTGTTAGACTTGCTAAATGATGGGCACCTTTAGCTGCCTGTCTTGAGAAAGTAAGTTTACCATTTATTGGTTGTTCTGAATGAATCCTGACCTCACACACACACACACACACACACACATTTGCACCCAGTATGACTGACAGATCTTGCTAGCCTTTAAATCATTTCCAGACTCGTACCACCGCTGGATCTTCTCTCCTCGGTGCCCCTAGGTTACAGTTTTACATCCCCCTGTGGCTTCCCTCTCACCTCACAGCCAAAGGCAGGCCTCTTCCATAAACACTGCAGCTCTCAGTTTGTTTGTCCTGCTCTGCGCTCCTACTGGTGGGCCTTGTTTGATCACAGAGATGGCTCTCTCTCTCTCCCTCTTCTCTGGCAGTCCCACCGTGTAAAACTAAACACATTTGGCCCAAAATGTAGGACACGGGGAATGTTGTCACCTTGTCTTCATCTCCACCCAAGTGGCAGAAGACATGAGTCACTGTGGATGGTTCAAGGATCTCCTTGTCTTATCTCTTACTTATATTTTATCCTGCTAAATCTACAGATCTGTAGTGGTCTGTATCACTGCATTGCCGCTGTCCCCATAATCCAGTTTCACGTTGGAGCAGCTCTGTGATGTTCCACTTGTGATCTTGACCCATTTACTGACATGTATTCCAGGAATAGAATGTGGGCTGGTGATCACCTGAGAGACTCTGGTTCTTGTAATTTATCATCTTCGTCAAACATCATGAGAAAACATCACCGCTGACTATCAGCGCTCAGTGACGGCGCTCTTATTATCAATTTCCCATATGCTTCAAATCGACATGCCAATCTCCTCCTCCCCCCCTTCAAGTTCTAGGTTCCTCTTCTTTCTCTCTCTCATACCATAGTGTCATGTTTTCTAGTTTTTCGTGGTTCAGAATTGGCTTTGGAGCTCGTTAATTTGCCCCTCGGCCAGGAGAGATTGAAAACATGTGTCTGTGACTGTTGGTTTTCTATCAGGAAGAGAATTTTCCCATTCAGAAACCCCCCCACCCACCTCCATCACCACCCTCTCTCTATGTTCTAAACTTTTTCCAGTGTGTTTGACTTACCCCCCCCAAAGCTCAGCTACATCTACTGCAGACATAATGCCTCCCCCAGGCTGTGTTCTTAGTTGAGGTGGATGGCCAGATTTCCATGTTTGAATCGGGAGTGTGATCTGCTGAAAGTGGAGACAGCCTACTCCCGTTCTTCATGTAAATCTGTAGGTTTGGTTTGTAGTCTGTAGCTCACTACACTTTCAGATATTAAAGGGACTTTCTCTCTCTGCTCTTCAAACCTTTGTAATCAGACTCACTTCTGGAGCCAGCCTCAAGTGTCTGTTCGAGGAAACTGCAGTTTTTTTGGCACTTCACAGCCACAGAGGTTGATCACCATGCACAATACTGAAATAACACAGATTTGTTGTTTGTTATTTGCTCGTTTATTTGCCCACAAATTCAGACTCTGCACAAGCCAACGAGATGAGTCAGTGGTACTTTATCAACCCCCGCCTGGCAGTAACGTCATTGTCTATAAAAATCCTGCAACATTTTAGGAATATAACTGTGATGGTGCTCTCTCTCTCTCTCTCTCTGCCTCAGTATTGAGGATTGCAATCACACACCTTTATCGACCAGAAAATGAAACCTGAAGGCTGCTGCTGCATTTTTAGGCCTCTTGTGCCCTATGCCGTCTCCTTCCATGGCCTCTTGCCCATCTGACGTCTCCATCCTGCGTGAAGTCAGCCAGCCTTGTTTAGCCAACTCATTTTTATTGTAGCAGCTTGCTATCTGTGAGGTAGTGAGTCACAGGCTAACTGTAAAAATGCTGCACACTGGGCTAGCTGCTCGGGCTACAAGCAGGCCTTTGTGTCGTTAGATAAGCCTCAGCTGTCAGAAAGCCTCAGCATTCTTCCGTGGCAAAGAGATCGTCCGTCTGTCTGTCTCCTGCCGCCCACTTCAGCTCTGCTGCTGCTCAGTGTCTGTCCTATCTTTACCAACTCTGCTTTCTTTCCCACACTCTCTCTCTCTCTCTCTCTCTCTGCTTCCCTGCCTCACAGGTCAACAAAGACTCTGTGTTACACCTCACCTTTTTTGGCATTTTGAATATTTCTCTAGATGTATGCAAGCTAAAGCATTTGTCGCTTTATCCTAGTCATTATTTTATCATTTGTGGCTGCAGGTCAACAGGTAAAGCAGCGTAGGAAGAACACATATGCATGGTCACATGCTCATTCTCATATGCCTGTTGTGATGTTTGAATTAAAGTCACATGCTGTCTGCGGGACATTAACGGGCTCTGATGTAACCTATGTTATTTGATATGATTTTCACAAACAGAAGGATGAATTTGAGGGCATGAATCGAGTTATACTGCTCTGTTAATAGACTGCAGTGTAAGCTTTGTGCCACCCTGCTCTAAAATTCAATAAGCAAAAAAAAAAATTTCCAGCTTATTAAAGCTGCAGAAAAACAGAAGGTGTCCTGCTGCTGCTGTCGATGTTATTTGATACTGATCCGTCTCGGTGTATCGATCATATTTCAAAAGCCCGTTGCGAAGTATTGTTATGAAATCACAAGAGCGAAGCGCTGTCGGGGGAACGTTCAAGGTCTCCTGTGCTCAACACGGATCAATGGCACACAGGCTGCCTCTGCACCTACAGTGCCCTCTCCAACCCTCTGCAATGGAGACCCAACACAGCCACACTGCCTGACTGATCAGAGATGGCAGATGGGGTCGGCTGTTGTGTCTGCTGTTGGCTGTGTGTTGCTCAGCTGTTACTAGGCCACGGCATCCCCTCCCCTGGATCTGATTTCACAGTGGAAATATCACCTTCTCTTTCCTGGACCGGGCCAGACATGTTGGTTTGGCAGGCGGCGTTGAGTTAGCCGTATGTTCTGCTAGCTGGCAACGGCAGCAGTAAACGTTCTTTATGCTGCAGTGATCCTGCAGGATTCTGCACAGTAATTCCTGGAGGGCAGCTACGAGCATGCAGACGTACTCTTCTTTCTGATTTTTGAGGCATTTCTGTTAAATCAGTCACAGAAGTTTTGAGGAGGGGGGATTATTTAGGGGCCTCTTTAACTTTATATAAAAGCCACAGTCTAATTCAACCACTTGTTATTTTTAGAGATCAGATTATGTTTCCCACGCACCGTTTTCAACTCTTGTTTTAAGAGCAGACTGCCTATTAAACGCCAAATAAAACACACATATAGAGACATGATGCTGCAAATTACAGTTCCCACTCTTGTCTGTCCACGTTAAAACCTACATCTCCGTGCAGACTCGGCAGCTGCCTCGGTGCTGCATATCACAGAACCCGGAGAGAACAGACCCCCCCCCCTATTTATAGCAGCTCCAGTTTTCAGATACGGGGGAATTAATTTTTCAGTAGCCTCGAAAAGGAGAGTGGAGAGTTAGAATTTCAGCAGGCCCTCTCTCTCTCTCTTTCTCTCTGTGTCTGTATGAGCTCTGTCCTCCCCTCAGGTTGGGAGCAATTTACAGGAAGGCTGAGAACACGGTTCACTGTTACACCGCTGCTTCTCGACTAGACTGGACCTCAGGGAGCTCCGTCAGCTGGATCATTGCACCAGTCTTCATTTCTGTCTCCTTCCCTGCCTTCCTTTTCGAGCCCTTTTTTTTTTTTTGGTCTGTCTCAGCAGTGCAGAGCATCAGTTGCTCGGTGCTGACTGAGGGCCCTAACTTAGCTGTTACGTAACGGCTACAGTCTGCTCTCTGGGGCCCCTTTGTGAACCTACGTCTGCTGAGTCACTCGCGGCACGGCGCCTCGCTCGCTTGCTCGCGCCCTTGGATGTAGTTTTAATTAAGAAGCAGATGTCACAGGTTTTGATGCTTTGATATGAAGAGGTCACTGTAGGACGTAGATTTTCTAAATATTACACAAGTTACTGGCTGTACTGTGTTATGGCACGATGCCAGTTATTGACAGCAGGAGTAACAGGAGAGGATAGCAGAATAACGAGCTCTTGAAACAATTAGAGCTCTTTAAAACAGAGGCTCATTCATTACAGACGGCAGTCTGTAGCTTTTTTTATGAACTCCAAGAGACTATTCCTGAATAAAGTTTCAACTTCAGATCGTACTTACTTATTTTTCCTTCCGTGCACTCTTTTTTTTTTTGTGTGTGTGTGTGTGTGTGTGTGTTCCTTGTAAACAAAATGTCACTGCAGCGTGTACATATGGTCCCAAAGGGAGACATAATAAACAAACATGTCTGTCGCTTTGACCTTGAAGCCAGCAGGGAGCCAGCTGCCTCTGATCCCCGGGGCCTCCAAACCAGACCAACTCCATCATAACATCCATAAAGTATCTTGTATCTTTGTTAGTGGTTAAATCTAAGGTCTGTGTATTTGCATACATTGGCATGCAACTGTAACTAAGGTAGGGTGAGGCCAGTAGAGTTGGGATTTCACGTAGGCATCTAGGACTAACATGCCAGTGATGAAACAAGTCATACCAGCTCTTTCTCTGTGTCATCTATAGGCAAAATGCAAAGCCTCTATAACATGTACAGAATGAGAGAGAGAGACATTGCCCCATCAGGGCCTCTCTCTCTCTCTCTCTCTCTCACCTCATTCCTGGCTACCCGGTCGTTTCAGCCTACAGCATAGCTGAGAAGCGTTCATACCACACACACTCTCTGGAGAGCTTTGGGCTAATTACACAGCCAAATGCAACACCACAAGTCAAGAACGTAGGCTAAACGTTTGCAGCGTTTGCAAGCCACTTTCTGCGACATGGGTATAATATAGTAGAGTAATATTTAATAGCTTATATTGTGTTGTGCTGGGTTTGATTTGAAAACTCTTGTTTGGGCTCTCAGGGCCTTCATGTTGCTGACAAGAGTCTGTTCAGTGTTTGATTTAGTCAGTCTGCCCTGTATCTCTGCTGCATGCCCGCTAAGATGATGTAAGCTCCTAAAACGTGGGTGATGATAAGTCCTGCTGCACTGATGGAACGCAGGCTTCATGATTTGAAATGCTCAAAACCTGCATGCTCCATTATAGTGTCGAAGATATTGAAGTTTTCCTTTTATATCCACTGCAAATTCTTCTGCTAGTGAGAGTCGGTTTCAAGCCACACATAGATCAGTGTTTCTCAGATTTTACAGTCGACCCTGTTCAGCTACAGACCGTTCTCAAAGAGGCAGGTTTACTTAGATTTGATCTGCACATATTTCCTGTTTGAAGCCATGATTGCTCAGTTTCTGAATCATTAGTTTTACCTCCGCTTACTAAGGTAACGTCTAATTTTAGCTCATAACCAGTGCAAGCTCTACTTGCATGAAAGTCACAAGTTATCAGCTGATCTTAAAACAAAATTAAAAAGTATTTTAAATGACCTTCCAGCGTAGTATTTTGATAGTATTATATGTTTTTATCTCATTTTCACAAATTATTTCAGAGATTTGCGTACCACGGTGGCACTCATGCCACAGTGGCATAGTTAATATGCTGCAGCCTCTTTTTATTTATTAATTATTGTTTGTCTCTCTCGTATGTTTACTTACAGACATACTCCGGCCTGTTCTGTGTGGTAATCAACCCCTACAAGAACCTGCCCATCTATTCAGAGAACATCATTGAGATGTACAGAGGGAAGAAGAGGCACGAGATGCCTCCACACATCTATGCCATCTCTGAGTCAGCATACCGCTGCATGCTTCAAGGTATGACACACACTTGCTTTCTTTATGAATCTCTTTACTATCATCATTGATCCTCATTGTTTCAACCATCATGGTTTGTCACCTCCAGGCAGATACAGACATATTTTGACTTTCAAAAATATGTATTCTTGTATCGTTAGTTGCTTTGTTAGTTGCAAGTGTGGTGCTCTTTTGGCAGGGAGTTTAGCTCACTTGCAGGCAGCATGGGTTTTGGCTGCATAGCCCAAGAGATTAGTGTGTGAAGTGTGTGAAAGGTCAGAAGGTCAGAGAGGATGTGACATCACAGATTATGTCTTACTGTCATGGGCGGCGGTCGAGTAGACGCCTAACCTGGCAGGTTTTCCAGCTGCCTCACCGTTGTTCTGTGTTTAATTGGTAATTGTATGGTAATAAGCGTCTGTTCAACACCATTGTCGACGCTGTAAACACCAGGCCAAGGATTTAGGATTGAAGTGTTAAGTTGCATTGTTCATACTAAGCTTGTTTTCAATATTATTGGCAAGTGGTAAGCTATGCTTATGTAACTTCCTGGCGCCGTGTGCCGTTATTTCTCCAAACCATGAACTGGTTTCTTTTTTGATCCATTTTTCCAGGCACACAAGTTCAAGTTCATGTCATTATTTGAGAGGGATACATTTGTGCAGCCAGATATCATTATTTTACATTTTTCCCCAAAGAAAATTATAATACTGAGGTACTAAAAAAAAATCACCAAAATCAAATCAAATGACAATAAATTATGATATTATTCAACATCTCAACTTAAAGGATTTGTGGTGCTCTCTCTGTTTTGATTTATCAGCATATACTGCCAGCAGAGATGGACTCCAGCCTGTGTCTGTGTTTTAGATAAGAGTAATGCAAGTGGTGAGGGTTACAGATCTCTAGGCTCATAATAGCACGGGTGGTGAGGAATGACTCTTATAACGAATGAACAGCGTATGCGTGACGTCATCCACAGGTTTCTGAAGCTCAAAATCTGTGGCTCTGACCGCAGCCATGTTGGAAGTCCTGTTTCCGCCACATCCCAGCAAAAAACTGTTTTTTGTACCAGGCTGTAACCAGGAAGTTGTGACATTTTAACATGGGGATTTATGGAGACTGACTCACTTCTGGAGCCAGCCTCAAGTGGCTGTTTGAGGAACTGCACTTCACAGCCATGGAGGTTGCCACTCGGTGGTGAGAGGCTCATCTGCTAGAGCTGAGAGAGAGAGAGAGTAGGTTCAAGTTGTCTTCCAGCATTAACTGGACATGCTGCACTGATCCTGTAGAGTTGACTCTACATCCACACACACACACACTGACTAAGCTGGTCCATGCTATGAACTGCAGCTGCTGCATACTCAAATAGAGATAGCCCAAAGTCTAGGAAAAGAATAACTTATATTGGAGTCTGCAGCGCCTTGTGCGCATCATTAGGATTTGAACATGATGATCAAGTAAAGACCCACAAGAAGCAGGACTGTGGCCCACTTTGGGTCTGACTAATTGTTTTTGAATCTGTGATGTAGAAGAACCGCTGCGATAAGCAGAACCTTTATCACGGTCTATCAGTGTTTAGACAGCCTCTCCGCTGTCTGCCGTCGGCATCAAACCGTGAAACAACAGCGTTACTTTCTCCCTTTTGTTTCTCCTGAATGCTGTTTCACATCTAAAGGCTTCGAATCTTTAAACAGCGTTTCAGTTTTCATCTGCGATCAGCCTCGATTTGACATTGTCACTGATGGTCTAGTTGACCTCTGCAGCTGCAGCTGTAAAGCTCCAGGATTTGTGTGTCTGACTGATGTGCCAGAGGCTCCTGTCATTACATGCCCTCAGGCTGTGTTCTGGTCTCTGGTCTCAGTGGGCTGGATCTCCACACTGCCGAGCCTTGAGCCAGAACACGGACCATCAATTTTCAGTGTTTTGGTTCAGAACCTTAAAGTCTCATTTGAAGATTAGTTCTGGAAAAGTATTATATGGGGGCTAACGTTGCTCAGCTCTTGTTTGCATCCCTTTTGTCGCACTTGCCATATGTCCTACACACTAAATATAGCTTACTGAGAACTAGAAACATGCACACACCCATCCTTTTATCACTATGCAAGATGTTTGTCTGGATATGGGACACCTCTCTTGTGCCACTATTCTTTTCTCTGACCCCCTTCTCCCTGTCTGCAGTGTTCATTCTTTCGGACTGCCCTGTCCTTCACAGCAGAGGGTGGGTGGGTGTTGGTTGGTGGGTGGGAGGTTTACAAAGCAGCCCCGTGGAATGAGGTCACCGCTGTCCCAGCTTTCCATACCATGCCGTGCTAAATTCTACAAGCTGAGTCATCATGGAGTTGTCACAGACGTCCGAGCGGCCCCGTTAACCGCCGCTAAGCTCCTGAGCAGGGGTGCGTCACCATGGATACCTGTGTGTGTGTGTGTATATCAGCGTGCAACCAAAATAACCTTCCCCTGGGAGCTCAGATAGAGGTGTCACGTCGTAAATGGCAGTATTTGAGTTGGCAGCGATGAGGGACTTTTGTGTATTATTGACTGAGTGTGTTTCATACGGCTGATGTCCTGTTCTGGGTGTCTGTTGACGCTCCAAAGCTATTGCAAACTATTTAGGACCTCCCGCTGCTTCAGAATAGCTTTCTTTCTCCTCTCGGTGACTAACCCTTTTCTCTGTTTTACTGACTAGTTTGTTCAGGCTTCTCCTTTCTTTTTCTTTTTTTCTTTCTTTCAACCAGAATGTTCTGGTTTGGATGACGCTGAAGAGGAAAATTCCCCACATCCTTGAAGGCATTTTGGTCGCCTTTCACTTGTCATGAAAAAAAATACAAAACCGCAGCTCTGCTGGAAGCTTTGTGGTGACTCAGTTTGCTTTGTTCCTTCCTTCTCCTCCTTTGATCAGGAAACACAGGAGGACAAGTGTGTGGAATGCCCACCTTCTCACCGCTCCTGCACGTACCAGGGTATGGCCAGGGTTGCCGTGGTTACGCCTCTGTTTAACTGACAACGCCGTGTCCCCATTTTCTCTTATTTCACCCCTCGACCAGTCAGACCACAAGGCTTAGCTCCCTTTCCAGATTCCCTCGGTGACTGCGTGTTTTGCGTTCATGTTTCTGTGTTTAGCAGTTTTTTTTTATTCATTTTGCTCATCTCATTAGTTAGTGTTACTGTTTTTGGCTCGTGCTGCCGTTTCTCAGGAAGACAGATTAGGCGGACTTACACGCAGGTGGCAACTGCATTATACAGTAGTGTTACTGCAGCTCAGCTTACTCAAGAAAACCCACAGGGCCTGAACAGAGCCACTCATTATTTTCTGAGGTGAATGCCACAGATAGCTCTGCATGTACCACATGTACACTCATCAACATCAAACATGTTACGTAATCTGTGTGTGTGTGTGTGTGTGTGTGTGTGCATTTCCAACATGCAGGGCAACATTTAATAGACAGATTTTGGTTTGTTGCTTGGCAAAGAGATATTGGAAAATCGCATACCACAGTGGGATTTCTTTAGATCAGCGCCAGTCTTGCAGCTCCACCCACACGATCAAAGTTATGGCTGCTTTCTTTCACTTTCCTTCACAAACAAATGTGACGGGGTCGAATCACCTCCTTGAAACGCGGAGCGGCACAGATGGCACCGTAGGGCACGACGTGTTCAGAAAGCAAAACCTGGTTCAGCTGTTTTTGTTTCTCACAGAAGAGCGTGGGCAGCAGAACTATCTGACATCTCATGCATGTGCTTCTCAGAAGTGCGAGAAGGATGAAAAATGAAGTTTTGCAGGTGATACTGTAAGCCTGCATTCATACACAGCTTGTGGTCACATTGAAAACATGAACTAATGTGTGTTTCATGTGTAAAACAACAAACTCTCACCAACATGTTCAAGCTGCAGCGTTGCTTATTTGTACCAAGGAGACCATTTACACCTGGCATCAACATGCAACCTTTATCTGGACAAGGAAAATGTTAATGCGTGGGACTACATCTCTAGGTGGTCTTACCAGCCAGGTATAATTGAGTTTGTTCGGCCACATTCCTGAGAAAGAAAACATCTGAAAAAGTCGCTTCAGTCTGCCTCTTCCTGCTCGCTTGAGCAAGCTGTGCAAAAGCTACAAGTAGTAGCAGCAGCTAGCAAGTTTGCCCTTCCAAAGAAATTAACGATGCACGTCCAGAACAGTGCCACTCAACTAATGAGATCCAATCACAGTGCAGGCAGATTAAAGATAATATTATTGTCTAGATACAGGTCAATATGGCGCCTAAGAAATCATGCAGAAGCTCCAACAAAGAGACACCAAGGCTCGCAGTGTGCTACAAACTAAACCTTCGATATCATTGCTGCAGTGTGTGACACCTTTAACTGGCCCATAGTGTCATGTCACTGATTGCCCACTGCATATTTGCTCTCACAGTACTTTACAAGATTCTGTATCCGGTGTGGACATCATTTAATGAGACCTGTAGCTGCAGTACATGTACTATTGTTCGCTTGCAGTGGCATATTTGACAGCACTCTGAGGACAAATTTGAGTTTTACTCTCTTTACCTGTGGAGAGACAGGCGAGGAGGCATTGTTAGCTAACATTAGACAGCCCTGCCGAAATGTGTCACTGTGCAGACAAATGTACCCGCAGTAAAAGTAATGTTTAACGGTTGTAAATGATCCGAATTTTGTTGAAAACATGTCCTGAAATAACACAAACGGCACTGCAGAGCGAGTCCCATTCAGTCATGATTCCTGCCTCACATGAACTGTAGATACTCGTAGATATGAAATGTCTCTTATCCAGCAGAGCACAGAAGGGGATATAGGAGGTGAAACAACAGTCAGAGAAGTGGAAAATGTCTTGGAACTGAGAGGCGAGAGGGAGGGCCATGCTCGGAGAGACAGCGGGGGGAGAGAAGAGGGTATGTTGAAGGCCTTATATTGAAGGGGATAGTGAGGGGGGGGAGAGGGTTGAGCTAGGATGAAAGAGGGCAGAGCCATATAGACACGATCAACTGGATTGGTGGTGGAGATTTAAGAGCAGAAAGGAAAGAAGGCAAGAGAGAATGAGAAGCAGAGAACGAGGGAGTCAGGCAAAAACATGAGGTGGCAGAGGAGACAGAGTTATGGGGGAAACAGAGCAGAGGGTACAGGGGAAAGTCAGAGGGGGCGGCCGTCATTGTGCCTCACAATGGGGGCTTTGTGCAGACTGAAGGGGGGCTGGGACCAGGGTGCTGTGTGTGTGTGTGTGTGTGTGTGTGTGTGGGTGCAGACAGGGAGGCCTGGAGCCACAGAGCTCTTCCCTGGGAAATGAGGCCTCTTGTTGGGGAAGTGAGAGCTGGAGAGGAGGGCACACCCAAGGGCCTGAGTGACAAGACAGGTGTGGAGGGTCACTGGGAGTAAGGACTGTGTGTGTGTGTGTGTGTGTGTGTGTGTGTGTGTGTGTGTGTGTGTGTGTGTGTGTGTGTGTGTGTGTTAGGGACTTTTTTGTCTGCGCTCGCTACATGTTCGACAGATGACTTTAAACAGCATGTTTGCATGAGCGTAGGAGTGCAAACACACAAATACACACGGGTCGATGCGTTGGTAATGGCAGACAGCTGTGGAGTTCATACAGGATAAAATCATATTTCTGTTGGGGGTCATGCATCATTTCTGATTTATAGTTCGGTTCTTTCCCTACGTAACCTGGACAGGGCGATTATTGGGAGAGCTGTTGTGTGTCAGTTGTCATACATATGTACAGTACGTGACTGTTTTATGGAAAGAAAGCTGAATTTTTGAACTTTTTCTCCTCAGTTGACACATTTTTTTTTTGAATAGATATTACAGGTTAATGGATAACAGAAGCTTGCCTGTAATCACAGAATAAGTATGACTACATCTATGTTTACACACCGCTTCTGCGTCAGTTATTTAAAATACTGTATTCATTAAACATGAAGCTGAAACTTAAGTAGTAATAACACTCATAGCTGCCATGAAGCCACGTCCTGCGCCACAGCGGTCCCTGACTGTCAGACACAGTCATACAACCGAGACATGATGATTTAAGAGCTCTGTCACGTATTGCCTTCGTTCTTGGATAGTGTCATCATGAGAGACGCATAGCGTTGATACCAGAAGCCTCACCGCGACAGATAGGGTTACCTGACTGATGCTGTGACTTCCCTCTCACTGACACCGGCAACCTCGCAACCCACCGGCTGACCGACTTTACTCCAGCGCTCTTTGTTTAATGAGCAACTGATGACACGCGTGTATTTATTAATCTGTAAACTGAAGACACTCACAAAAGTCTGGCACTCATCGAAGAGTGTAAATCATCTGTTCATGTTGTCTAACCTAAAGTTAAATTTTACAGTTATAGAGAACATACAGAGAATATTATGACAATGAGAAACTAATAATATATATACAGAATATATGTTTTTCTTGCTTCAATCTTTTGTAATATTTTATAGATGAGGTGTTTTTGCCAGGCGGAAAAAGTTATTCTATAATTTGGCGCCCCTAAATTTGATAGAAAATTGACCTTGGAGGATGAAGAGCTAAAGACTGACGAGTTGAATAAGAGCGGACCTGTGAATGTTATCTTTGCTTGATTGTACCTTTTTAAATAAAAACACATATCTGAGAAATATTGACGTCATGAAAGGTAAGAATCAGCCGTTTATGAAATAGAGGTGCACGTGAGTGTTGTAGTGTAGTAGGAAAAGTACTCGCCCAAACTATATGACAATATGAAAGATAAGCATAGATCAGACTGTAAATGTCCCTTTTGTGATTCATTGTATTATTTTAATATTCTCACACTGACACACTTTCCCCTCTGTGACTGCACCCCTGGTCCCCCTTGTGTGTGCGTCTGGATTCCTGTGGGGCTGCAGAGCTTAGCGCTGTGATATTAGAGGTGCCAGCATAAACACACACGAAAAAACAGCCTTGTCCTGTTGGATTATGGCAGGCCTAGCCATCACAAAGAACCACTGTGGACCAAACACAAGCCACCCGACGGCTGCCATCTGCAATCGATTACATTGCCAAATACCGCCGTATCTCGCCGCAACTGTTTTTCTCTCCCCTTTCATTGGCCTGTAGGCAACACCCAAAAGCACAAGGCTAATTTTACACTCTTGGTAAGCGTGCTGTTGTGCAGCACTTAGGCTCTGTTAGCGTAAACAAAACTGTGCATGAGTAAGACTTAGAGGATAACCCCGACCCGAGAAGTGAAGCGTTTAAAATTTATGGCTGACCTTTGAGCGGCAGCCGTGATAATGTGTATTATATTTCCACGGGACGCGTCACAGGTAATCCCTGTTGACAGTGACAGGCATGGACAATAGATGGACATGATGAGGTGAGACAGCAGCAGGCGATCTGGGAGTTGTTTCCAGACAGACGTGATAGAAAAGTAGAGAAGGTCGTGCTACTTTCTCCTTAGTGCTTTCATTTTATTTTGAAAAACACCTCAACTCTGCCAAAATGAAGAGACCTTACATTTAAAAAAAAAAAAGATCCAAATTCTTTTTCGGCATAGGCACTCACTCTGGATCATAGCACACAACACCTTGTGCAGTTATTGCCTCGGCTCACATCTAAGACGAGAGATGAGTTATGTTCGACGAAATCCTGAATTCATCTTTTGGATCCTCGGCTGGAAAACTTTACGAACTGTGAGGAACTGAGAGAACAGAGTGTCATCGAACGGCAAGAAAACAGAAATATAAACGAATTACAGTCCGACTGTTCTCTTTTCTTTGATAGGTTCAATAAAGACAACATGATTCATTTTGAGCAGTTACTGCTAATGAGTTTGTTAAACAAGGCTAACGAACAACGGGCTGAATAGTGACGGAGTATATCAGAGGAAGAGTGACGCGCCCCGTCACCACTGTGGGAAATGAGAACACGTGTGCGGCGTGAAGCTGCTGGTACTTTGTCTGGCATGACCACTGTGCTCAGTGAACCAAAACGTACATTACGTCTCACTCTCACCACGTCTCTCTCTCTTCTTCTCTCTCCTCTACAGCAAGCACAAGCTGCAGGTAGTCCAACTTTTTCGAGCTGCATTAAAGCCTCTCGCTCCCACCCTCACCAGATGTTACGGTCCCACTCACTGACTTCCAAGTGGGAACTTGAGCCACGGATATCCATTCCACCGTTGACACTCATATGTTGTCTCTCAGCTATGCTGCCATATAGCTGGCACATATCTTCAGGGTAACAGACATGAGCTGCAGTTAATGCAGGGGGAATAGACATATATTGGATTTCAAAGACTCTTCTAATCATCCCAAGAATGTTTACCACGCCAGACCAGCACCTCTTTCCATGAGAAACACGTGGGACTTGGTCCTCTACACCTCTTTCTCTCTCTCTCTCTCAATTGTTCTATTTATCTCGATACCCCTCTTTTTTCTTTTTTCCCCCTCGCAGACTTTTCTCATTTCACCCCTGCGTCAGAAGCATTTGAAAAATGTGCTTTGTGGGACTTGAAAAGGGAAAGATTCCAAAAGCCTGTCTGAACGCTCTCTGTGGAGCACAGCTCAGACAGTATAACATGAGCCGTACGAGCCAAACACAAGCCCACGGGACATGTGGCCGAGAAGCTGAATTTAAGACGCGAGAGACTCTTAACGTCCATACGTGTTTGACGCTGTTCTTAAATATACCGTTGGCTCTTACAAAAGTCAGCCATCATCGACTTAAACATGAAATACTTTGACATGGAGCAGATGAAACCATGCGTCGCGAATTTGGCCTCATAGGTTTTGTCGTATGTGGAAATGTGTGATCCTAAAAAGTCACTTTCTGGCAGAGATCTAGATGATCCATGCCACGCTCCAGTAGCTGGTTAGCTTAGCTCAGCACAAAGACTACCACGATTACACCACAAAAAAGTTTGTATAAAAACTGAAGTTTAAAGAAGAACTTTGCTGTTTTGAATGGGTTTATGTGGCCGACTGTTACTTGGCTGGCAGCAGTTGCCATGCAACCAGTGGAGACTCCAGGAAGTTACTGCTACCAGCCAAAAAAACCCCACACACACTGTAACCCCTGTAAAACCCCTGTCTGAATATTGAACAGACAGATACATGAGTTTGTGACATTTCTCCTCTATCAGAAGCCAGAAAGTGAGTAATCTTATCTCAAAGTATTGCTTTAAAGCGGCCCCAACCCTTTAATACAAGCCGAGAAAGAGACTGCTAACCAGCTGCACCCTCTCTGTAAATCAAATGAGTGTTTGTTGTTTCTGTGTGCGTGTCAGTGTGTATGTATTGGCTTCATTTTGGTGAAGGTTCAAAGCCAGTGATGGCACAGACAAGATTTTTATTTGAGTAGAGTCCATTTTTATTGGCTTCAAATGAACTCAAGTGGGTGTGGATCCCGTAATTCAGCACGATGTATGATGAAACGATTGTCTCCATGTTTAATGTTTGAATTTTCTTTTCTTTCACTTGGATAATGGACTCTCTGATGGGTTACATTCAGTGGATAATGTTACCAATCAATAATCTAATCCACAAGTCTCTGTAGTGATGCCACATCAGGGGTGAGCTGTACTTCACCCTATAGTCTCTAATCTACATATCCAGAGAGGAGGGTTCATCACAGGGCTGACACATACAGACAGACAGACAACTATTCACGCTGACATTCACACCTACGGGCAATTTAGAGTCACTGATATAGTATTAACTGCATGGAAGGAGGCCAGAGAACCCAAGCAGACACGGGGAGAACATGCAAACTCGACACAGACAAGCCCTTGCATTCCCAGGCCCATATGGGCTATGTAGTCCCTCCAGTAGGTTCTGGGGCTGCCCCGTTGGAACTTGCCTAGAACACCTCGAAAGGAAGGCACCCAGAGGGCGTCCTGATCAGATGTCTGAACCACCTCAGCTGGCTCCTTTTTGATGCTCCCTTTGGATGTCCGAGCTCCTCGCTCTATCTCTAAGGCTGAGCCCGGCCACCCAGCAGAGGAAGTTCATTTCTTGTATCTGCACTCTCATTCTGTGCTTGCTGTATCATTGTTATTAAAAATGCAGATTGACCCTTTTACACCAAAGTAGAGGAGTATTGGCAGCTTAACAGCTTCAAGAGGAGGAGGAGGAGGAGGAAGCTCTAGGTGTAATTAATGAGAATAGCTTCCTCTCTGCCTTAGTGTGTGTGTGTGTGTTTCCCTCACACACTCACTCAGGTGGTCCCTCACACATTGCTGTCATTTCCGGGAGGGTTGGGACATTCAGTAACCCACGACGACGATCTATTTCTGTCTGTGATCTCAGCTGCCAACTGTCATCCCTAACCCTGAACCTGAATCAGAAGTCCTGAAACACACTTAGGATTTCATCTTGAAGTATGTCAGCGGGCGACACGATGTTATTTATAGCTTCTTCGGACTCCCATGTGCCACCATGAACTTTCCCCCCTGCTATCGCTATTTTCCCTCGCTCATTCTCCTATCTGGTATCTTCTCCACCGCACCCTTCTGTCCTCGTCTGCCAAGGCTGGGCGGTATTCGCTTGTGCCAGATGCACAGGGGAACATCCTGTCACTGTCAGTGGGATTTAGGAAAGTCACCACCCATTTGTTAATTAGCTGATAGTGTGAAAATGATGCATCCGTCTACGGTGTTACTTTTGACAGTAACACTATAACTGACGGTGGCTGTATTCTTTGTGGCTGACAGAAAAGCGGACATAACCTCCACATTTTGACCCTCATCACACCTGCCACTCATTTCCCTTTAACGTCACTTCTGTTGCACCGCCGGCCCCCGCTGAAAACAACGCCTGCTCCACACCCAAAGAGGCCCCAGTGCTGGTAGGGAGGGAAACCAGGGGCATCCAAATTCCAGCACACAAACACACACATACACACAGATTGGTACACGCAAATGGCCAGTCAGCTCAGTGTGGATGTCTGCCCTTCTGTTCGTAGGCTCATGAATGCCTGTGAATGCCTAACTGGCAGCTGGTTCAACAGCATTACAGTGAATAACGCAGTTGAGCCGTTTAGTCATTCAGCGGTTGCAAATGGCCACATGTACAGAGAAGTACAGTGTAGTAACTCAACTGCATGAGCCAAAATATCTATACTGTTGTTTTCCTCTGCTGATATTATACAAATCTCTGTATATCTCAACAACTGTACCTCACTCACTCACTCTGCCCCGGACAAATCCTGAAGTCTACACTGTGATTAGTTACTGGTGGTTCCCTGCAAAGTGGACCACACGGGGTATTCAGCCATGTTAAGTAAGATTCGAAACCGTAGGGAGCAGTTCAAAGGGAACTGTGTCGGGAAGAACTGGAAAACAGTGCATCACTTTACTGGAAGTTGGCAAGCAAGATTACCCATCAGTCTTTGTGCCTCACTGGAGCGGCAAAAGCAAACAATGGAGCCCACAGAGCAGTTTAAATGTGTCTCAGACTATTGTCGTTGTAACTAATGTTGCTATTCATAATCACCAAAGACGCCTTAATAATCTGATTAATCTGTGAATAATCAACATATAAAATTACATAACAGCTCCTTCAGCAACAGACTGCTACTCCCACCATGTAAGAAGTGCTACCTGACTACAGCCTATCCCCAGCTGAGAGACAGGGTACACCCTGGATAAGTCGCCAGTTCATCACAGGGCTAACAGAAGGCCAATTAACCTGTTAAGTGCATGTCTATGGACTGTCAAAGCCGGAGTACCCAGAGAACATGCAAACCCCAGCCAGGGGGTTGTGCAGTGTGAACTTAAGATGTGGTGCGATTCCATATAAACTAAATGGAAAGACACCATTAGACATGAATTTCCTCCGGTGGTGCAAACTGTGGCAAAGACACATCTGTGCGAGTCAAACATTTTTATACATCTGCTTTGTATACGAGCACTGATGAGAGGAAAAAGGAGAGTGAGAGGTCGGAAATGACTGACAGAACGAACTTTGAGTTCCTGGTTGATCTTACCCACACACACAGGCACAGTCCCATACAAACACAATCAGCACGTCTGTTTCTTGCTAGCTTCCAGCTCACATCTGTACTAATAGTGCTGATTGGCTGTTTTGGGGCAAATCAATTTCGGTTCAACACAAACAGTTTAGCAGTCCAATTTACACGAATGTGCCTCGCTTTCTGTCTGAACACATCTTTAGAGTTTTGAAAAGTCTGAAAAAATAACCGAGTGGCTTGGCATTGAAACTTTAAATGTTTAACTCAATGCTTGTGTTACAAACTGGAGCTGAAAGATGTGGGAATTTAGTGAGCAGGAGAAGTTATAAAAGATCCTTTTGAAAGATCTGTTGTGAGTTGCCCACCCTAGTGGCAACACAATACTCGCTTGCATTGCTTGACTATCCCTTTATCACTTTTGTATACTCTCAAGGAACACACCATGACATTGACATGTGTTTTAATTGCTTTGTGCTTTATAAATTTGTCATTTATAGACTCTAAAGTACCGTAAATATAAATTAAATGCATCTTTCAGGATATTTAAAAGTGCAGTGTGTAAGATTTAGGAGGATCTATTGGCAGGAATTGAATATAATATTCATAAGTATGTTTTCATTAGCGTATAATCACCTGAAAATTTCTGTTAAAATGAGCCCTTTATATCTCCAGTGAGAGCGGGTCCTCTTCCACGGGGTCCGCCATCTTGAATCGCCATTTTTCTACAGTAGCCCTGAGCAGACAAACCAAACACTGATCTAGACCTTTTGCTTTTTTATATGAGATCCTTCTACGTGGAAGAGGGAGAGCAATCTGGCACTAAATCCTACACACCGGACCTTTAATGTGGGCCTTTCGCCTGCCTTTACTCCATCACACTCAGTGGATGATGTGAAGCGACTGTTAGCATTACCTTAATCACTATTGGAGGATTTATAGCTGCCAAGTGTGTTTATCCTGTCAAAGCTGCCGTTGGAGGACGTAGCGTATTACTCTTCTTCATCCCTCTACTTAACTGTGTTTAACTTGCGTCTTATCATAATTGCCCGGAAGCTTCGAAGTGACAGTTAAAACACTGCAGGTACCCACAGACCAGAACACTTCCCAGATCACGCTGACTGTTTGCTACTTCCACTGTCTGGGAATGTGAATGAGCTCTGTCTCACACACACACACACACACTTAAAGCTTTGTTCCTCTGGGTTTAAGTAGCTCTGGACTGTGTCCTGCCTTCACTTTAGACCTTTATGAGTAAGAAAGCCGCCATTTTTAGATTACCTTTGCACTAATACAAGGAGTTGTGTGTGTGTGTGTGTGTGTTTGCGTGGGTAAATCTCTCCACATATAGACTAAACAGCAGTTTATGAGAGAGCAGCTCACTGGCTATCACTCAGGATTTCTTATGTGTGTGAAGTGGTTACCATGGCGCTAGTGTGCAGTTGTGTGTTTTACGACCTCTTTTATGAAGCAAATTGGGAGATCTTGAGCTGCAGTGTGGAAAATGTGTTACATCCAGTTGCAAAGACCCCGAAAGGTTAAAAATCGTGCTCTCAAGCCAACTTCCATTTAGGTAACAGTTTTTTTATAGCTGCGTGTTCCTAATCAGAAAGATTTGCTACCTCGAAGTGTGTGCGTGAGGATAAAATGATCTTTACGTGAATAGCTTCTGGTTTTAGTTATCTTAGCACAAAATGAGTGAGAATACGTGTGAATGTGATCGTGGACCGGCCGATCCACATGCACAGAGTTAACATTAAAACAACAGTTTGCAACAATTAGGAAGTGCAATTTGCGGGTTAGACTTCAGGTCGAACTGCATTGAACTGGAGCCATATTGCTGAGGACCATTGACAATAAATGGATGTAATTACGTTCCTTGTTCTAAGAATGTTTTTGGACATTAAGGTTTGGTTTGAGCAGGGCGATGTGAAGAATGTTTTTTTTTGTTTTGTTTTTTTTCCGGCGGTTGTGGTCGGGAGACCTCAAACATTTTCAGTTTGGAGCCTAAATGAGAAATTTTGATCCACACTCAGACTCTGGATCATTAAAAATGAGGTTAAAAAGAAATAACTGATCTAACGTTACTAATTTGATCCACAGCTTGAGTGAGGACGCCGTTGTTGTCCATTAACTACAAATGACTTCTAGTTAGCATTACTGCTGACCATTTTCTACAGCATACCGCAGTGTGTTTTAAATTCTTCAACATGTTTTCCTATTGAGAATACAGCATGTTATCTTAATCCCTTGGCCTCCCGCTAATCAAAATCACTATATTTACTAAGAAAGGAGACCTCCGTGTAAGGCAGGAGTGAATAGTTTACAGTAGATAGGACAGAACAATAAACCGAGTTACACTGAGGAGAAGGGGTGCTGATGCTGGACAAGGTGAAATGAGGTCGATAATAAGGGGTCGTGATAACGATTGGGGCTTTTGTTGGAGACGGAGGGAGCAGGAGGGGGAGAACGCTCTGGAATGTGAAGAATGAGGGTTTGTTTAATCCTCGTGGGGGATAAATTATTAGCAGCGAAGGGAACCCTGCTGTGCAAGACAGGCCCGTCTCCTACCGCGGGAGCCTGAAGTGTGAGATCTGCGTATCGGTTTCGTACACCCACGAGACAAACTGCGTGCAGCTGTTTAAAATGACTGGAGTTATAAAAGTGAAATTTACAACAATCTCAGGAAATGAGAGTCACTGAAGAGCTGGAAACGGCTGCTGCGTCAGTCGTTTGCTACATCTATCTCCAACATGAAGTAGAAGTGAAGCGTGTCACCCTTCAGTGAACCGTGATATGACACTGCAGCAATGCTGATCGAGCTAAAAGCCGCGCTTTCCTGTGCTGTCATTTAGATTTATCTTGAATCCAAACAGAGGGTCTGACCTAAAATTCGGTGAATGAATGAGCCAGCTTATTTCCATCGCCCGTTAACATTACCTAAATGATTGGCTGTGAGTTGTTGTGGTGGAAATAGCAGCGCAGCTAAGAGTCCTGATGAGGTGTTCAAATTAAAAACATCTGTTGCTGTGGAAAAGTGATTTTATCTTCAGTACTTTTTAGCGGTCTGAGTAATCTGGCTTTGCACTATTCACTCAGGGGAAAGGGGAAATGAGAGCAACAGAGAGAAAAGGGGAAACACAAAGGGGATAAAGATTTAGTGAGGCAGTAATGAGCTACTGGAAGGGAAGAGCACATGCAGTTTGATTGGTTCACCTACGCCAAGCCAGCATGGCATCCTGGGTAAATATGACCCAGCAGTTAGTTGCCGTGGCGATCTAGGAAGCAGCAGCTGCCAAGAGGGCCAAGGTGAGAGCACAGACCAGATGGATGGATGCACTCATTCATTCAAACAGAACAGGCCGAGTTAGTTTTACAAAGCATCCGTTACTAAAAGTTAACGAACACGGCAAGACGAAGATTTTTTAAAACAGAACAGCTAATTTGCATCCGTTGACCCCGTACAGTTAGACAAAAGAACAACACAATAAATGCTCAAAGTGTTATATAATAAACACTGTTCAACAGCAGTTGTTTGACGCTCTCTGCTCGATGGATCAACAGTCTGTGTTTAATGGAGGTTTTTACAAACTTCCCATCGATTCTGGCAAGTGAAGGCAGCGTCTACTTCACGTCGTCTGATTGTACAGGATCATAAAGTGGATGGTGGATTAAAGGAATGATTGTCTAGTGTGAAAAGAGCTGGAGGGGGGGGGGGTTTATATGTGGAGGTGATGGGCGTCCACAGAGGAATATAAGGTCAAATGAAAAGAATAAAGAGGGCATCAGAGATAAGCTGGATAAATAGATGTCTGATGGGCAGAGAATGAAGTGTGTATAGCTCAAAGGTGTGTGTGCTTTCAAGCTCGCTTTGACATCCAGCTCCAGCAGACACCAGCTGACTCACCAGTGATTTTTTATAATGACACACAGACAGCCAGACACCAGAATATCTTTAAAAAAATATGAAGACGGACATTTTTCTGAGTTTTCTTTGGTCTTGTTGTCGTGCTTTTTGCCTGTGGAGCCATGGTATCTATTACCACTCATGCTGCTACAATTCCAAACAAATGACGGCTGCTGGTGCCAAAAGAGACAAAACAAAAGTTCCTGTGCACTATAGAGGAAAAACTTCTCCATCACATGGTGTTTATTAAGGCGCCGAGCAACGCTTGAGCTAACTGGATGGGCATTTGGGCCGACTGTGCAGTTGCGGGGCATTTGGAAAGAGGTTGAGTGAGGGTGAACCTTTTAAACAGAATTACAAAATCACGATTTTTTTTTTTTTGTTCACGTTTGTCGCAGATTGTAATCAGGCGCTAATTTCAGAGGCATGAGGTCACACGTGCAAACTTCCCTTTAATCATATAAAGCTGGGAGTGTATGTTTGGTTTGTCTTATTCGTGCTGGCTTACGCAGTGTTGCGTGCTTCAGTCCAGCGATGCTGGAGGTGCAGAGACATTACATTAAGGGGGGCATTTGATAAGCATCAGGTGTATGTAGATGTGGCTGCGAAACACGGACAGGAAGAGTAATCAAACTTTGACCCGCGTTTCGACGGCTAACTCGTCAACAAGGGAGATGTATCCGGCTCATTCATCATTCCACTGTTACAGCAACTCTCGTCCAACACAAGTATGCATACATTAGCATTCATCTTTTTTTTTTTTTTTGATGAGAGTTTTACTGGAAAGAGGAAAGAAAATCACTCTTAATGACGTAAGGTCCAGGTGCAAACACACACTCGCGCTCATTTCACCAGCTTTTTGTCACCCGAGGGAAGTTCACGCTTTAGTGCGAGAACAAAAGGTCACTTCTTCTGTGAAAGATAACACCTTAAAAGAGCATCTGAGCCGTCTGTGAAAACCGACCCACATCAACAAGCTGTGAGTTAATGGGTTATAGGAGGCAATCATCCCCACGGTGGATGGATAATATTATCCATTTCAGGATCTAGCTTAATCATGGTGCACAAAAGAGCTGAAAGAATTACATCGGAAAGGTTTTTCATCTTACAAAAGCATGACCTCAACTGCCCAGGATAATATCTAACAGAATATAATGTGCTTCCATTACTTCAGCAGTGCAGCTAGTTGTTGTGTGAGGCATGAGTGCATGCAGGGTGGCCCCATTTCGTTCACTTTTACTGAGCTTAGGAATGTGGAGGTGTTCCCAAATTTGTCTTTTTCAGGAAATGAAAAATCTCCTTACTTCCTGCCACAAGAATGTCAGCAATGATTGAAGGGCTCACTTTGTGACTGGCACAAGACTCCATTACTTTAAAATCATAATCGAACCTGGCGTTGTTTATTTTGTGTGGAAGCGGAAGCCAGAATCCGACTCCAAAGAGTTTGCACATATAGGTTATGTGTTTATGTGACGATAGACATGTTGTCCTCTCACCTCAGATGTTTTGGCTCGCGCTGTTGACCGATGAGACAAGGTCATTTCGACTATGTCACCTATCTGCTAAACAGCGGTGTGATGTCAGGCTTCATTTTTCACACAGTACACAAGCAGACCGTCCTGTGAGTTGAAGTCATGCCTGCTGGTTTCAGCCTCAGTAAAACAGTTACTACACTACATGTGGTTTTTATCAGATGGCTCCTTTGATGTAAACTGGTGGATGTTAGAAGCTTTATTGAGGCTGATCTATGGAAAAAAGGAGAAGTTTGAAGCTGTAGTGGAGGATAATAATAACGAGAGCACTTTTCATGAGTTCAAATCATCATGAGACGACACACTAAAAATATACAACACACAACATTGAAAGCAGATCTAAAAAAGAGTTTTGGGTGATGATTTGAACAGACGGGTGCAGCTTGATGAATGATTTATATAATTTCTATTTATATATCAAACCAACATTTTAGGGTTTGTTATTTATTTACTTTCTAGTTTTTTGTTCATTCAGTATTTTGTCTCATGAGGAAAGAGGTGCGTGGAAAGCTCAGTTAACTCAACCACGCACAGGAAACTGAAGTTTGCTGAGCTGTCGGGGTATGTCACACTAAAAATGACTGCTAAAACACTTTGCCTGGTAAAACCTGCCGTATTCACAGACCTAAATCTAAATATGAACAGAAATATGTGATATACATGTTGTTCACCAGTCGGTATATGAAATCAGGGCACGCTCTGATGGTTACAGTTTGTGTTAAGCGGGTCAGTTCCCTCTTGGTTCTGGTTCTTTGAGTTCTTTGTAGTGTGGAGCAGGGCCTTCTCAGAAGTTGAGAGGTCACACACTTATAGCATAGCTAATCCTGTCATCTAGGGTCTGAATTCCTTGTTAGAGGTACGGTTACTAGTCTGGGTGTCCGTTTATTGCCGTCACACAGCGTGCCTTTGCAGGATGGAGGAGGCTGAGGAATGAACTGAAGCACATGAAGCACTATTTCAGTGTTTCCCATCATTCTCAGGAAAAATGACCTGATGCTGTGCCCCGTACCATCAAACAGAACTGGCTAGGTTGCAGTGTGTTCAACAACAGTCCAACTACTTGACCACTAAAGCCTCTTAGTAATTACTTCTAATGAAACCAGGGAGAGGACGGAAAGATGCTGACTGTGTTTTTTCTGTTTTCTCTGAACAGATCGCGAGGACCAATCAATCCTTTGCACGTAAGTACCGCAACTCTTAACTCCCCATTAATTGTCCTCCTTTCTTCTCGCTCTTCTCCTGAGGTCAGATCTGTTGGTTCTGGTGATAAAGCAGCTTTGGCGGGCTGGAAAATGAAACTGTCTCAAGCAGAAGATTATATAGCTGCACCTTTGATAAGGTGATCTCATACAGAGGCAGGGTTTCACTTCATGTCCTTGAAATGTTTATATATGTACGTATACATACGATGAGAGGTCATCACTTCTGATGTACCTGGTTTGTGAAGTAACCTTTTCTCCCCTCGCGTTCCTCTCAGTTGGCCAGCTCCCGTCACCCTGCTGTTTTATTTAAAGACTGGTTTCAAATAGCTTCTTCGCGGACGCTGGGTTGTGCAGCAGCTCTACCCAATACTAAGACGAGTTATGAGTGCGGTTTGGTGGCCTGCCTTCATCTTCTTTGGCAGAGAGTAATTAACTGCCACACACTCTTTTTGAGCGTGGCTTGACTTGAGGCTGCCAATGGACGGACAAGAGCTGTTGCATAATTAGTCTTAAAGTCTGGAAACGACACCCCCTGTTGGTGACAGTGGAGACGTTTTAGCAGTAGTAGTGAGCAGGCTGGTCACCCAGGGAAGCTGTAAATACGTCTATGATGATTTCAGAGTGAAAGCATCTTCAAAAGTATTTTAAATGCATGAAAATGGAAGAAAGAAGTAAAGAAGATCCAGTTTGTGGGAGAATATCTCGGATCAATCCAAGTACAACTTCTTCTTGTGCTGCTCTAATGCTAAATTTCCCTCCGGACATCAGTACAGTTTGATCCAAACTAATCTTTCCTTGTTGTACTTTTGCCAAAACCTCCATTTCATTGAAGGGGTGTAGCATCATGTCTGTTTCAGACACTGAAGAAGCAACAATTTTAAAATAAATCACAGGTGATCTGACCGGGTTGTGTAGGTCAGCTCACCACTTCCCTTAGAATAAAAAAAGGCTGCTGCGCGAGCTTTGCAGCGACAAACTTTTAATCCAGTTAAAATGCCACAAGCCTATTTAGCATAGCATAGACTTATCGAAGGTCTTGTGCAGTTACATGGTTTACCAAACCAGGGTCTTATGTCAACTTCTTGGTATGTACTGATGAACTCCACCTCCCAGCTCTCGCTATCAACACAAACCTACGTCTATATGCTGAATCTCAGCAAAACAATGAGCTTGTAGAATCTCACACTTAGAGAGAGCTGAGAAAAGCAGTTCACAAAGCGAGGCGTCCTGCCTTAAGAAGAGATTATACAATGTGGGGAAAGTCAGTGAGTTATTATTTCCACTCCTGTGAAACTATGAAGACATCAAGCCAAACTGGGATGTGTAACTATCTTGACCTATATTGCTATTGTTGCATCCCATGTTCGAGGACTCGCCCATCGAATTCTAGTGCTGCAGCGCTCCGTGTGCAGCGGAGCTAATAGCCAGCTAGACTAAAGCCACTGGTATGTAGCTCAATGTAGTGTTGCTGGCCTGGTTTCGGCATTGGCCCTGCTTTTCTGGCCTCTGCGTCCTGACTGTGGGAGCTGTGGATGGCCCTGCCTGAACACAGCTATCATTAGAGACGGCCCAAAAAGCCTGGAAACTTTGGAGACGGGCCCACCAAACCACAGCTCTCCAGTGAAACAGACGAATCGATGCAGATAGCCTGATGCTTGTTGCTTCTCTCTTTATTTATTCTCTCTTTCCTTCCATCCAATCTCTCTTGACCGCCATAATGATGCGTTATTTTGGTTTTACAGTGTTTTGTCTGTACCTTGCTAAATTGCGGACAACTTACACAGATTATTTCCTGTAATGTGGCTGTGGGTCACAACTAAAGGCCTATAATTCATGATTGCATGTTGTAAATATTTGTCGGATGTGATGAGAAAAGTGTGTTTTTCCTCACTCATTCTTCACTCACTCCCTCTTGTCTGCCCCATGTGTATCTCCATGCCGTCTGTCTCATTTGTTTTCAGAGGCGAATCAGGCGCTGGCAAGACCGAGAACACGAAGAAGGTCATCCAGTACCTGGCCCACGTTGCCTCCTCACACAAAGGACGCAAAGACCACAACATTCCTGTGAGAGCCCCACTACCTACATTTTGCCTTCTCTACCTTTGGCTCAGTTTATTTCTCCTCTCAGATACATCACATTTGAACTGTCCTTGGTGATAGCCCGTCTTTTCACCTGTTAAAGTAAAAACCAGATGGCCGCGTTGAATTAGTTCATTCTGGGAAACACGCTTATTCTCTTTCTAGTCGATTGTTCACACGAGACAGCATTAAATAATAATACAAGGCCACAGTCAGCAGCTCTTTAGCTTACTTTAGCACAAAGACTGCAAACAGCCAGCCTGGCTCTGCTCAGCAGTAACAGAGTCTGCTCAGTAATTAACACTTTATACCTCCCTCTGTTTATTCTGTGCCTAAAACCAGTTATTTTGGACCAGTAACTTCCTGGAGTCTCTGCTGGTTGCCTGGCAACTGCACAGAGCCAAGAAATAGTCTGGCAGATAAACCTCCCATAAAAGAACAAACTGTCATTTTGACACTTTGGTTTTTGCAACACAGTTAAACATGTTCATAAAGGTCGGGGTTAGGGAAAGGAAAGGGAACTCAGCCCAATCTCTGAAGGAGAGAGGAGGTCCGCTGTCCTTCCTCCTCAGTTGGTCGAGCCACACTGGTCCCAGTTGCGGTTGCGGGAGCGTTGGCGCCTTTGTCCATAGCGCACCACGGTCCAATCTTGATCCTCAAAATACCCTACGATAATGCGGCCTTTGTTATTTAAAAAACGAAAACCAAATTGTCTGAAAATCAAATTTCTTTCAAAATACAAAACTAAATATCGTGTGCCTAGGGGCAACATTTCAACCCTCTAATGGGTCTTCCTCACTATAAAAACAAACAAAAGAGAGAGAGCAGAGAAGTGTGAGGTATGCTGAGTCGATGCTGTCACTCTCTTGGCGTTTGAGTTGATGTGTGGTGGACGGCGTCTCGCCTCAGCTGGTCCAGAAGATGAAATCCAAAAGTCGGTTAATGCATATAGTGTTAAGGATGAAATATGGCCGAGAAGTCGGTTAGTGACTTGTTACTTAGGATGTAAAATATAAAGAAGAGATCATAGTTCAGATTCAAGGCGGTTAGGGTGGTTAGATCAGGATACTCCACAGGTGTTACGATGTAGCGTTAAGGGTAAGCTAAGCTAACTGCCCGATGGCTGTAGATTCATATTTACCATGCGGTCATGAGAGCGGTGTCGCAGCAGGAAGTGAATAAACATGTTTCCCAAAATGTCAAACTATTGAATGAATGAATTGTGATCTTGTTATTGTTATAGATACTCAACTGAAGTTGTGTCTTAATCCACAGCTAACCTCGTAGATTTTTAATATAGCCTGACTGGTCACTGCTCCTGCTTCATGTCATCCAGTGCCATTCTGCGAGAGAGATGCTAAGTGTGTGTGTACTGCTGTTTCCTGTGGCTTGTGTCTGACATGAGCGCTTCAGGTTTTTAACACTTACATTTGTTTATCCATAACAAACAGCCCGAATCTCCCAAAGCATTCAAGCTCCAGGCAAGTGTATCTCCCGCTTTCTCAAAAAAAAAAAGAGTGTGTGGTCCGTTTTTTTTTTTAATGTCTGTGTGTACGTGCATGCCTCTCTTTCTCTCTAAATCTCTGCCGCTTCCATAATGATGTTGACAGACTAATCTAAGCTTCTCTCTTTATGAGGTATTTGTTTGTGCTGGCTCAGTCTCCCTCACATGATTATTTGAAGCCCAGTGAATCTGCCATTAAAGCAGCAGGCTCATGACACTAAAACACTTTGTTTTATCAGTTGCTTCGGGTTTATTAGAACAGTTTGAAATCGAGATGCTAAAAAAAAACCCAGGTCAAACCCGTTATTAAAAGTGTGCACATTCAGTGCTAGTCGGGCATTAACTGACGCTCTTTTACGTGGTGTTTAGGACGAGCACACCAGCTGAGAAATCAGTGTGAAAATCAGACCACAGCCGCACTAAACATCTCTCCTCTAACATGTCATGCTAAACTTCATCGTTTACATTTTAGTGACGTAAATCCATGAGGTTTAAAATGATCGAAGGTGATGAAACATGATCGTAGTTGTTGTGTTCATGCATGTTTTCCGATGCATGCGTATAGTCTGAGGAGCATCTCAGTTAATAATTCATTGGCCTGTTCTTTTAGCCTTGGCCGTGATAATATTATTCTAACTTTGTGGCCCAGTCGATAACCAGACGCAGGGGATGTTTCTGTTTGGGTATTGTAGCTTCACCTGGATTTTCAGTTTTTTAATCCACAACGTTTTTGTCCAGAAGAAACACAAACGGAGACTCTGCTGACACACTCCTGAATTCACCCCAACTCCGTCGTCTGTCTCTACAAAACGATATCTTCTGGCACGCCTCCTCTGCTTGATTTATCCAGTAGCTATTTTTCCGTCTCCCTCCCCAAACCAGTACCTGATGTCTCCTACAACTATAGAACTGCACACAATCTGTTTAATATGCTGCGTTTCAGTAGCTCACACTGAGTAGCTGTAACTCACCGAAGGCCTCAGTGCTCCCCTGCCAGAGTGCACCATCCTCACTGACCTCCTTTAATGCCGCTTCCCTTCTGCGTTGCATTACGCCTGCCTCTGAGCGCAGGCCAGAGGAATGTAGAACCAGGGATCGAGGGAGAGGGGACGATACGGTGGAGGAGAGAGGTTTGGGGTGTAAAGGGGGGATATAAAGAAGTGGAGAGGAGGTAAAGCAGACGAGAAGGGAGCAGACTTTCATAATTCTGTCAGTGAGAAAGACATAAGGGAATACCTGTTTACTCTTAAGTTATGCAGAGATGAATGCACCTGGTTGTGTGTTATTCAGGGCCTGAAAGATTCTCCCTGTCCTTGCTCTCTCTCTGCTACAGGCGAAAGAATTACAATTTCTTCTCTCTCTGTCTGCCAATCTCTTAAAAACACATCCAAGTAGGGCCATAGGTAGTCCCATGTTTCCCTCAATGGACATCTCTCACTGGCTTACAGCATTAGCCATCCAGGCGTCAAGTCAGAGCTCACGCAAACCTCCCTGGGCAGCCCAGAGTCCAGAGGAGTATCCTGGAGTCAGATCAAGGAAGGATCTGATCTGTTGTAGAGGCTATTTCTGTCCTGCCGCTGCCCTGGATAGAGGAGATTGTGTCATGTGTAGAGGAACTGGAGGTTTCGGGGACTGTATAGAATGTTCCAACCACCTATCAACCCGGATTTTGACATTTAAGAGGAAGCCATCATTACCAACGCGGTGGTACGGTCTTTGGATATATAGAGTATATCATCACAACCATAGGAATGTGCAGGCCGGAAGAAGGCTCCCTCTCATCAACCCAAAGTGCCCACTCACTGTAATGCATGTGTCGAAACACACTTGCTATATTGCTTTTGTGGTTTTCACGAGTTCCCTCAAACTATTTGGTTGTCTTGGCCCGTTAACTTGTCGAGTTTCCCTGACAAAAATCACATTGTACTGCAGTCGACTAAAGCAAAGCCAACAGAGCCGCGATGAACTGCTGACTGTCTGAAAGATTGTTTTAGCATTATTACTCTTGCTACATTTTTCTCCCTGTTACGAAGAATCGATTTTTGCCTCGCCAGCTTGTGTATGTTTTGGCAGACGCAGAAAAATATGATAAATAGTAATGAGCGATTCTTTTTGCGGTGCCAGGCGTTGGAAATGTTTGACGGCTTGTTGCTTCTTACCTCTCTTGTCTTTTTCCACAGGGTGAGTTGGAACGCCAGCTCCTGCAAGCCAACCCCATCCTTGAATCTTTTGGCAATGCCAAGACGGTGAAAAATGACAACTCGTCTCGCTTTGTGAGTTAACGGTTCCTGTTTAAATGATCATTGTCTTGATTTAAACATAAAGACTGAATCCAGGGGAAGGGAAAGAGATTGATGGAAACTCCACACTGACCAGATGTACATCATCTAAACCCAAGTTTGAAACATGGATGCTTCTATTCCCAGTTTACTGTATGCAGATCACAGCATCTGAAGATCTTTAGTAGTTAAATATGTTCATATATATTATGGGATTCTTAAGGTTAGCTGTATAAAAGAGATTATTAGAGGTTTGGCTCCACGTAGCTTTCATGTTTTGCCTTTTAATTCTTCCTTTTACTCATCTTTAACTTGGAACTTAACTGATGTGCTTTTGTTTGAGCTAAAAACAAACACAAGACATATGAGACCTTTACGGTGAATATGAATCTACAGCCACCAGATCACCAGATCACCAGATGACTTATCTTAAAGTAAAGACTGGAAACAAAGGGGAAAACAGCCTGGCTCTGACGGGGAAGAATAATCACTAATCAACACAGGACTCCAGCTAGTCACTGCACCCCGCCAAGAAATAGTACAGAACCTCCTGTAAAATGAAGGTTTTTATAGAGCTAAACAAACAACATATAACTTGTCTGTTAGTGAGCTGTAGAGGTGCTGGTATGCAGATTTTGTTACCTTTGGACAGAGCCTGATTAGCTGTCTTTATGCTAAGCTAAGGTAAACAGCTTCTAGCTACAATACTGACATAAGAGTCGTATCAAATCAAACATTTCTCTTTAACTTTAGAATATTTGATAAAAACATTGATTTTGTTGTATTTATGTCTTGTTTAATGATCATTTTCTAAAAAATCTACTCGACGATCTTACAGTGATGTGTTACATCAACAATTCTCCCTCGGAACATCTCAAATTGTTGTGTGACTAAGTCAACCATGTGGTCAGCATTAACCAACACGGTGTTCAGAGCTGATGAATCACCAGCTGCCTCAGATGAGCAGCGATGAAGTTCAGTAGACAGATGGGCACACACATATTCACACATCCACACATTCACTGTCAGGAAACCACAGACATGCCTGAGATTCCTTCTGACCTGTTAACCTGGCTTCTCCTAATATAGGCATTCAGTCCTCCACCACGTCTCTGTCATCAGGCAAAGTGGTATTTAAAATGCCCGGTGCCTGAAGGGAGAAGAAATATACGACGGACGTGCACACAAACACGTACGGCACAGTTTTTATCAAGTTCAACGCCTATTTTTTATCTTGTTTCCTGCAGGGGAAGTTCATCAGAATCAACTTTGACGTCACGGGCTACATTGTCGGGGCCAATATTGAGACTTGTATCCTTCACCATTCCATCACTGGGACAGGCTGAATGAGCAGAAGGTCAAAGGATTGTTTTGAGGGAGCTAAAAGACAGGGCACATGTTGCATTTCAGAGCTGAGGGCAGCGGTTAGGGTACACGGCTCACCACGGATTATGCATAACCACAAGAATCACATTCCTGTTCTGCATATTCTCCAGACAAGCTAGAGGGCACCGAGCTCTAAAGAGACCATGTTTTTATTGTTATTCCTCCATTTTTGTTCAAATTTGTTTATGTCTGCTGAGGAAAATAATGGACGAGGCTCCTCGGGATAATAATCCTGTTGCAACACTCAGAAAGAAAGAATAAAAATTTGTTTTTTGTGAAAGATTTAGGATTTATAGGAAGATTTATTGGTTGCGTGCTTTATTAGAGTTCTTGTATTAAAATAATAGTTGCTATGGTGCCTGAGAAAACTTACAAAATGTGTTTGCGTGCTCGTATAAAAATGTAATTACCTGCTCGGCCCTTAACCTCGGCTGTCAGACCTTCTGGAGAAGTCGAGGGCCATCAGACAGGCCAAAGATGAGAGGACCTTCCACATTTTCTACCGCCTGCTGGCAGGAGCCGGAGAGCATCTCCGAAGTGAGTGTCTGTCAACCTCTATGAGTAGTGAGGTCTCACGTTTACGCCGCTTTGCCTCAGGCAAGGAACAGAGCTGAAGAAAGCTGGTTTGAATTAGCACCAGCCGACTAATCTTTTTGTCTCGTTAACTTTTAATTTTAGCTTGTTAGTGCATTGTTTCATGATGATGCAGAACGTGTGCAGACAACACTTAACAGCATATTTCTCTTATGAAATAGTGTCTTTAAAAGGTCGCTGGATCGCTCCCTCACTTATCCACTTACTCTTTGAGTCTAGACTGAATTTTCCTGACTGAAAATGGACGCAAATGTAACACATACGTCATCGCAGTCAACAAATAGTCGTTTAAATTGTTATTTTCGAGGGTTAAATCAACACACAGCATGATCCCACTACACTTTACAAGCAGAAAATAAAAACATCTTTAGAAATCATCTGTCTTTCCTCTCCGTCTCCAGCGGACCTGCTCCTCGAAGGCTTTAACAACTACCGCTTCCTGTCAAATGGTAACATTCCCATCCCTGGCCAGCAGGACAAGGATAATTTCCAGGAGACATTGGATGCAATGCACATCATGAGCTTCTCCCATGAAGAGATTGTCTGTGAGTAGTCCACTACTTCCAGATGTACGCCGAGACGTACTATATTCTAGCTCTCTTTCTATAATTGCATTAATTCATTTCCTGTCCTACTCTGCCATTACCTAATTTACCACCCTGGGGATCAATAAAGTGTTGTCTTATCCTTGCCAGGCATGTTGAAGGTGGTCTCCGCAGTGCTGCAGTTTGGCAACATTGTCTTTAAGAAAGAGAGAAACACTGATCAGGCCTCCATGCCTGAGAACACAGGTAAACATCCAATACGACACACACACACACACACTAAAGTCAGTCATGATTCATGAATCCAGAAAATGAGATGACCACGACGTCTCAGCTTCCACCGCAGCAGCTGGTGGAAAACAGATGATCGTTTCCACATATATACGTACACGCACAGTTTTCACATTCACTGTGAGCAGGTTTAAGTTGTGTGTCTCTTGGTATTGAAATGTTTGTAATGTCTGGATGAAGTCACACACCTCTCAGGATCAGAAAGTCTAATGAATAACTGATATAGTTAGTAAGTCTGCTGTGCCTAAGGACTCACTTAAACATGATCCCTCACCCATTTTTGCCAGGATATGCAGAATTTAAGTTAGTTGAGTTATTTCAAACTTATTTGATTTTTCAAACTTCAGAAATATTTGAACTTCAGAATCTAAATATAGTAAAAAAAACACAAATATAAGCTGTATAACCAGTGTGAAGTCTGTGTTTATATAAATCAATCTGTTTCTCACTCTCAGCGGCGCAGAAGCTCTGCCACCTGCTTGGGATGAACGTTATGGAGTTCACCAGAGCTATCCTCACCCCGAGGATCAAAGTGGGACGAGACTATGTACAGAAGGCACAGACCAAAGAGCAGGTAAGGACGATTATGTTTGCGTTTTATTTCTTAGCTGTGGAAAAGTTTACTTCTTGATCTTTCTCTTAACAGTACACCTCATTTTTGAGGGGTCATAAACATCATACTGTGATAACAGCAGCACCAAGTTTATCTTGTTATATTTGCACTCATAGCTCAATAAGCAGTGTTGACAGCATTATTATCTTTCATGGTTACTCTTCATGGTCCTGCACGCTTTGTTTTCTTTCCTCAGGCTGACTTTGCCGTCGAAGCTCTGGCCAAGGCAACATACGAGCGGCTGTTCCGCTGGCTCGTCCATCGCATCAACAAGGCTCTGGACAGGACCAAACGCCAGGGGGCCTCTTTCATCGGCATCCTGGACATCGCTGGCTTTGAGATCTTTGAGGTGCTGATTGTTTAAATATTCAAAGAAACTCACAAAACACAAACAACCTTCTAGACATGTTCCTAGATTAAACAGAATCATAAAACGAGCCGCTAGGAAACATGTCAGTGTAAATAACCTCTGCTTCCTTCCAGCTGAACTCATTCGAGCAGCTGTGCATCAACTACACCAACGAGAAGCTGCAGCAGCTCTTCAACCACACCATGTTCATCCTGGAGCAGGAGGAGTACCAGAGGGAGGGCATCGAGTGGAGCTTCATCGACTTCGGCCTGGATCTGCAGCCCTGCATCGACCTCATTGAGAGGCCGGTCAGTGTTCTTCATCTGTGTGTGTGTGTGTGACAGTATGAGTCCTCCTGTGTATATATATGTGTGTTAAACTAATTCTGTCCCCTCAGACAAACCCCCCTGGTATCCTCGCTCTGCTCGATGAGGAGTGCTGGTTTCCCAAGGCCACGGACAAGACGTTTATAGACAAGGTGCTCCAGGAGCAGGGCACTCACACCAAGTTTCAGAAGCCACGTCAGCTCAAGGATAAAGCTGACTTCTGCATCATTCACTATGCAGGCAGGGTATGTATTTCAACCCATTAAGATGTCTTTCACTCTGACTGCTCTCTGGGGAATGGTAGCTGTTAAGTCTGCTGCTGCTCTTAAAGAAGAAAGCTCTTACAAAAGTTACAAAAAAAAGCATAAAATCATCATTCATCGTGTGTGTGTTTTCCTTATGCAACAACCTGACCTGTTTTGAAGCTTTTCTCGGGGGGGCACAGGCTCCTCAGAAGGCGCCGTTAACCAGGTCATTGCCTGAAAACAATAGCCCAGTTGTCGTAGTGCTGCCGTACGAAACCCACATCTGGTTCACATTGGTGTGAGATCGAGTCTTTGGTGCCTGGCGGTTACGTAAAGGAGGTTTCCAACTTTCACCTTTGTGTGGTGGTCCGCCATCTGCGCAGAGAAAACGATACTCAACAGCATTCCAGAGAGGATGCTTGTCAGTCGCGGCACGAAAGCCGATATCATCCCCAGAGATAGTTTCACTAGATTTACCTGAGCGTCAGTCAGTCTAAACATCATTCCTGGACCCGACAAACAGGTGGAAACCTCCGATTCATCCAGTATTTCGATACCAGAGCCGGCATTAAATGGAAACTTCAAAAAAAATCCTGTGTGGCCAAGTGATACCGAAGAGGAAAATACGTGCAAACACTGCCTGTTTGCTTTTCCAGGATTCTGATGAAACCCATATGGGGATCTTTCATTCCTCATCTCAGGTTGCTGACCATGTCAATTTCTTATTATGTTCTGCTCTAATCCAACACACTTCATAGTACATTAGAGGCTAATCAAATCAACACGCTACGTGCAGTAAAGGCTGACCGTGCTGTCAGTGAAATATAATGTGCAAATAATATTAAACTCAAGCGCCAGATGTTTGAGATACAACTCCAGAAAATGATTCTTATTATGTCAGAACTGTCTGAACTTTCTACCACTCGCTGTACGGCACATCTGGTGCTGCCTGTAGGATGAAACAACTGCGTGGTATTTGGAAACAGTATTAGAGCTGTCACTTAAGACGGACTGCACAAGACTGCTGCAGACAGGTGAAGCAACAGACCAGAGGCAATTAATCAGAGACTGGAAACCAGTCCTCCGAATGTGTATTTTGAAAGCATTTCCACTGTCAACACTGCGGTACAACAGTAATGGGAGGAAAAGGAAATCAGATTTGATGCCGAGTTGTTTGGCTTTTTATTTTTTATTTTTTTGTGCTGTTGGGATGCCAAATCAAATTATAACAGAGGTGTGTGTACATTACACCTTAAGCTGTGCAGGTCACAGAGTCATTTTTATCTCAAATCAAATCAAATTTTATTTGTATAGCACAAATTCCCAAAACACATTTTGCCTCTGAGGGCTTTACAATCTGTACAGGGAGTGACACCCTCTGTCCTTAGACCCTCGGTCCGAGTGAGGAAAAACTTTTAACAGGGAAAAAAAGGTGGAAGAGCCACAGAGGAGGGATCCCTCTGCCAGGACGGACAGACGTGCAATAGATGTCACGCGTACAGAACAAATCAACACAAACAGATTGTACAATTACAATGAAATCTCGTTATGATTAGCTCATCTGATAGAGCACGCACCCCATGCTTCGATTCTGACCTGTGGCCCTTTGCTCCATGTCTTAGCCTCTAATTTAATGTCCAGTCTGTGTGACAACATTTAAATAACGTTGAGGAATCACTGTGTTGTTTCAGGTGGACTATAAAGCTGATGAATGGCTGATGAAGAACATGGACCCCCTCAATGACAACGTCGCCACGCTGCTGCACCAGTCAACTGACAAGTTTGTGGCTGAGCTCTGGAAAGACGGTGAGTCTCTTCACTTTTTTATTTTTTGCTGTGTATATTTAAATATAATTCAAACTGTGCTATAAATACATCTGCATTTCTCTGCATCAGTCCAGGAGGTTGTTACACATCATACCTACTCTAGCGTGAACGTATGAGACGCAAAAATAAAAACATTTTAAGCATTTTTGTCTCCACTTTTGGGGGGTTTCATTAGACATCTTACAAGCAACTGAATCTTGTACTTAATAAAAAAAAAAGGGGGAAATACATTTTCTCCTCGGTCTCACTTCAGCGGCGTGCTTTATGGTTTATCTAATGCGGGATGAGTTCTGCCAGCGAAAACATGAGATGTAAGCGAGGTAAACCACAGCCGCTCTTCTCTCAGAGCTGAATGTCAGATTTACTGCTCATGCTATACTTTCTCCCGCCGGCGAGAGCACCGTTAATATTTCAATCAGACGTTTATTTGGGTTTTTTTTTTATGCACAGACAGGTCGGATGTAAAACACTTCCTGGATCTTTCTCCTGATTAATGTTCAGCTATGATAACAGTATTACAGTGCATGAACTGACACTCTTCAGTCCTCTTTTTAACAGCTAATTAATGCTTAATTAGTGTGTGTGTGTTTGTGGGTGTGTGAATGGTGGGTGTATGTGTTGGCATGCCTACTTTTTTTTTTCCTCTCTCACTCTCACTGTCTTCTTTCTCTGTCCGTGTCTCTGTTGCTGTAGACATACAGACGTTTCAGAGAGCCTCTTTCTATGACAATGTGTCTGGGCTCCATGAAGCTCCAGGTGAATGATAGTAACATTTAACCTTCGTGCACCGGTGGCTTCTCCTCATCCTCCGCACTGGACAGATCATTGGTTCCCTTGTCCTGTCCTGGCTGTATTGTGCAACCCTCTAAAAAGTCCCCTCTGGCTTTGCATGGCTGTAATCCTGTCGTATTTACAACCTCTGATACTAAAACATTTCATTTGTCCATGAATGCTGGAGGCTTACTGCCACTATAATTATTCCAGCAACTATTGCTTGAATGGTAAGCCAGGTAAGCCGTTTTATTTTGTAATTGTGTTTTCTGGTTAAAAAAAAAGTGAATTCACACGACAGAATTGATACAGTTATTGTCAAAAAGGCTGAAAATCTGAGACAGGAAATATTTTACTTAAACATTTACCTCGTCATTGATGAGTTTTAAAACTGCTTTCACGCCACTGAAACTGGATTGGTGTCAAAAATCCACTTAAAAACACATTTAATCTATGTAAAGATACAGAGATTGACACTCTGCTGATACAGTTATATTAAAAGATAATCCCAGTGTCTTCTTGAGTCGACAGGCTTGAACCCACAGTGTGTGCATCAGAGCTAACAGCAGATGAAAAGAAATAACAGTGTCCAAATTAATTTTGAGGAAGTGAATCCAGAATAAATTAAAGTTTCTGCTGACTTTAGTGCCGTTATTTATTTGTCCTGAGAGAATGAAAATATCTGAGGTTAAACAGAGAAAATCTCAGCGGGGTGGAGTCTTTGATTTGAGCACAAGTCGTCCAGGTTTTAAGAAATTAAATCAAAATGAGTTTTTCTGGTTGTTTTAGTCACAAAGTTATTCATCTTTAAGACTCTCTAGGATGTTTTATTAGTGATGTGATGATTAAAAGAATAAGAAGTGAATATTTCTTTTAGTGTTGCGATGCATTTTCAGATTAGACTGCACCGCTCTGTCATTTGATGCCAACCCATAGACAGTATAATGTAGCTCATGTATTCAAGAGATGCAAGGAAGAAGTTTAAATGTTCCTTGTGGAGTTTTTGCCATCTTAGTAGTGAGATGGAGCTTTTTTCTGTAAGTGGATCTCTGTTTTGTTTATCATGTTCACACTGTGGCATACGCAGCTCTGCCGATGGTTTCACACTTCCACTGATCAGCAGGTGGTGGTAGGACACCACGACATGCAGCAATGTGCCAGTAAACATGGATTTGAAATACTTAAAAGGTCTTTAATGACTAAACTCCACAGGGTTCCTTTATTTCTCTTTGCATTATCGGTTAGTTGAGTAGCAGGACAAAGATCTCTTAGTTTATTCTCAGGTAGATCGTCCAGCTTTGAGTGAAGGATTGTTCAGCAGTTGGCTGACGGAGCGACATCAGCTCTGTGTTTTGTTTCCTATAATATCAAACCAGCTGATGGTCTGTGGTCACAGCTGGTGTGACGCCATTGTCTGTCTTCATGCTTTATCGCAAAATCAGAAAAGAGCAAATCCTGCTCAGCCGAACTTTTATTGGCAACATTTCCTGATCACTATCCATCACACTGGATTCAAAAGACTTGGCTTTTCTCTTTTCTACATCCATGTGAATCAAACAGCACTTTACTTTGATGTATTCTGCATTCATCAGTAAAACCACAAACACAAACCTGCGTATGTTAGCCGTGTATCCCTGCTTTAATGCCTGCTCTTCGTCTCATTCTTCATCACCAGTCGATCGAATCGTGGGTCTGGACCAGGTTGCGGGCATGAATGAGACGGCGTTCGGTGCCGCCTACAAGACCAAGAAGGGCATGTTCCGCACGGTGGGGCAGCTGTACAAGGAGCAGTTATCTAAACTGATGGCTACGCTGAGGAACACCAACCCCAACTTCGTCCGCTGCATCATCCCGAACCACGAGAAGAGGGTGAGTTATAAGATGGACACGGGTCCCCTCAGTACCACTTGCTCCATGAAATATGTTGACCTAACATGTCTAGAGTTTCCTCTTCTTCACCTCTTTTTTCCTTCTCCCTCCTCCTGCAGGCTGGAAAACTGGACCCCCACCTGGTTCTGGATCAGCTGAGGTGTAATGGCGTGCTTGAGGGGATTCGTATCTGCAGACAGGGCTTCCCCAACCGCATCGTCTTCCAGGAGTTCAGACAGAGGTAAAGTTCTGCCTCTGGCTCTGAACTTTTGCCCATCATGTCACATGGAGCTGTAGTTTAACAGTGTCTCTGTGACTCTCTGTCCTTGTAATGCACTTCTCTTTCTGCTTCGTGTCCAGGTATGAGATTCTCACCCCTAACGCCATTCCCAAGGGCTTCATGGATGGCAAGCAGGCCTGTGAGAGGATGGTAAGGACTTGAAATGATCTCAGACAGTCTAAATAAAGAATTAAGAAGCAGTTTTCCTTCATCAGTTCATCATTGTCTCTCCGTGTTGTTGGTAGATTCAAGCCCTGGAGCTGGACGGCAACCTGTTCCGTATCGGCCAGAGTAAGATCTTCTTCAGGGCCGGAGTCCTGGCTCACCTGGAGGAAGAGCGTGACCTGAAGATCACCGACATCATCATCTACTTCCAGGCCGTCTGTCGGGGATATCTGGCACGCAAGTAAGAGTTTATCTCTTCCACTGTTGTCTGTATTTGATATCCACTCCACCCCCCAAATGAAGCTGAGTCATTTCTACACACTGGATAAAAGAAAGTAGGTTTCTGTTGTCTCACTCACTCGAAATTCTCTTCTTTGCTCCGTAATGCTTCAGGGCCTTCGCTAAGAAGCAGCAGCAGCTCAGTGCTCTGAAGGTTCTCCAGAGGAACTGCGCTGCCTACTTGAAGCTGCGTCACTGGCAGTGGTGGAGACTCTTCACCAAGGTGTGTAAATGTTTGCTCGTGTGCCGTCAGGGATGTTTGTGCTCCGGAGGTCTCTAATCTCATCCTCTGTACCTGCAGGTGAAGCCTCTGCTGCAGGTGACCAGGCAGGAGGAGGAGATGCAGGCTAAAGATGAAGAGCTGGTCAAGGTGAAGGAGAAGCAGACCAAGGTGGAGGGAGAGCTGGTGGAGATGGAGAGGAAACACCAGCAGGTCAGCAATACTCTGCCGCCTTAGTACCAAATATAACTGAATACTTCAGGACGCATAATGGAAAGTTTTGACGTAATGTTTGTGTAGTTAATGGAGGAGAAGAACATCCTAGCGGAGCAGCTGCAGGCAGAGACAGAGCTGTTCGCCGAGGCTGAGGAGATGAGAGCTCGCCTCGCGTCCAAAAAGCAAGAGCTGGAAGAGATCCTTCACGACCTGGAGTCCAGGCTGGAGGAAGAAGAGGAGAGAACTCAGAGCATGCAGAACGAGAAGAAGAAGATGCAGTCCCATATCCAGGTGTGTCCTAGGGGATGCATGCAACGTAGAAGTACTGGTTACTTTTCTTGCACTTACACACGAGTTATTTAAATAGCAAAAAGATGTTAGTTATGTTTGCTGCTCTGGTTAAATACTTGTGTGTGTAGGACCTGGAAGAACAGTTGGATGAGGAGGAGGCTGGTCGGCAGAAGCTGCAGTTGGAGAAAGTGACAGCTGAGGCCAAAATGAAGAAATATGAAGAGGACATTTTGCTGCTGGAAGACCAGAACTCCAAGTTCCTGAAGGTGAGAGAAAGATCTGCATTCAAGCTAAGGTTTTTGGATGGACCATGGAGGATCTCGCAGTCTCTAAGAGGCTTTTCCCCATTACTGCTAAAAACTTCAGATTATTACGATATGCAGACGGCGGGTTGATAAATGTGCGCTGACCTGCCTGTATCTCCTTTAGGAGAAGAAGCTGATGGAGGACCGAATCAATGAGATGACCTCGATGTTAGCTGAAGAGGAAGAAAAGGCCAAGAACCTGGGCAAGGTCAAGAACAAGCAGGAGATGATGATGGTCGACCTGGAGGGTAAAGGATACATACAAAAGTAAAGTTGGAATATTACCCTGTAGAAGAACTTTACTCAAAGATCACATCCTCTGTCTGCTAATTTAGAGAGACTGAAGAAGGAGGAGAAGACCCGTCAGGAGCTCGAGAAGGCTAAAAGGAAGCTGGACGGCGAGACGACCGACCTCCAGGACCAGATAGCCGAGCTACAGACCCAGATCGAGGAGCAGAAGGTTCAGATGTCCAAGAAGGAAGAGGAGCAGCAGCAGATGCAGGCTAGGTAGGAGAAACTGGGACCACCACAGCTCAGAACTGGTGAAACCAGTTCACCAACAAAGCATTACATAACTGTGAGTGCGAGCTAAATATGGCTGTTGGAGCTTTGATATTGAGTCATTGAGGTTCTGCATCATGACGTGAGTCAGTCTGAGCTAAGCGCTACATCATCGTGCTAAAGTCCGTTGCAGAATACACTCACACCTGCCTGCATTTTATTGGGCTGATAAAGTGTACAGCAGTGATCTTAAATAACAAAAATAGCCTCTGAGCTTTTACTTATTGTCGTGCTCTCCGCTGACACGCCGCCTGTATTTATTCACTGAATCTCACTGTGTTGGAATGTGTGACCGTATCACTGATGTGTGTGTGATTTGTGTGGTTTTAATTTGGCCTCTGCAGCTCTGCAGCCATGAAACAGCGGCTCTGCTGCCACCTACTGGAGCCTTTACGCAACAGAAGAGTTCAGTCTGTGTTCAAACATTTTAAAAATAAAGTTAATAATACAGATTTATTGTCACACAATAAAGAAAAGATGCATTAATAAGGTATGATTAATTTGATATTTCCAGTGGTGGAATGTAACAAAATACTTGAGGTATTTTACTTGAGTATTTACATTTTATTTACGACATTTTGAACTCCACTGTATTTAATTAATAGCTTTAGTTACTCGTCACTTAACAGCAGTGTTGTAGTCAAGACCAACTAACCAAGAGGCCGAGACAAGACTTTGAGTCACCTCATTAAGCGTCGTCTTGCAGTATTTACAAAAACCACTATGTGTTCTATCGGACGATGTTTTGCAAAATAAATTTTATTCCAGAAGATTTGCTCTCCTCTTAGACAGGCAACAAATAAATCAGACAATCAAGTGACATCCGCAGAGTTGTAGTCTTCACCGGTCTTGAACTAAAATCCAGAGTCCTCTTTGTCTGAGACTGACACGAGGCCGAGGCCTTTAAAAAGTGGTTTTATATAATTACAGGTTAAGCTACCGAGCAGTATAAATAAACCCACCTTTAAGAGCTTTAAAGTGACTCACACATTAATGCATACAATCATAATGATACTTTTACTTTTGGTATATTTCAGTGCTGTTTTGTACTTTGACCTAAATAATATTTTACTAATGTATTCAGAGTATTTTTGCTACTTTCATTTAAGTACGACTTTCACGCGTGTCTACTTTCCTCCTGAGATTTTGTTGCATGTTCTTCGTTGTTCACAGGGGTGAAGACGAGGTTAGCCAGAAGAACAACGCTCTGAAACAGGTGAGGGAGCTGCAGGCTCAGCTATCTGAGCTGCAGGAGGACCTGGAGTCAGAGAAACTGGCCAGGAACAAGGCTGAGAAACTCAAGAGGGACCTGAGTGAAGAGCTCGAGGCCCTCAAGACCGAACTGGAGGACACCCTTGATACAACCGCTGCTCAGCAGGAACTTAGGTGCTGCACTCTGCATCTTACATTTATACCATCAACAGTATTATTAGGTCAACAGGAAAGTTAAGACGCGTCTGTGTCTCTGTTCTCTGCAGGACCAAGCGTGAACAGGAGGTTGCAGAGCTGAAGAAGACAATCGATGAGGAGACTAAAAACCACGAATCTCAGATCCAGGAGATGAGACAGAGACATGGCACTGTCTTGGAGGAGCTGTCTGAACAGCTGGAACAGGCCAAGAGGGTAACACGCCTTTCCCAACATCACAGGCGATCACTTCATCGTCTGACTACACTAATGTTTGTTGTTGATTTGTGTCTAGTTCAAAGCCAACCTGGAGAAGACAAAGCAGAGCCAGGAGACCGCTAACAAGGAGCTGGCCAACGAGGTGAAGAGCCTGCAGCAGGCAAAGACGGAGTCTGAACACAAGAGGAAGAAGCTGGAGGGTCAGCTGCAGGAGTTCATGGCCAGAGTCACTGAGGGAGAGAGAGCCAAGGGAGAGCTGTCGGACCGCAGTCACAAACTGCAGGTGAGGGACGGAGACGCAAACGTATCCGCTTCGATACGACGGGATCAGCTTTTTAGTTTTTGTGACAAATATGTTAATAAATTATTCAATTTGAGTGAAATTAAATGATAACAAAAAAATCTTGTTATAAAAATCTTTTACAAATAAACTGATAACCTGGTTGAACTGTGGCACCTCTCCACACAGACTGAGTTGGACAACGTGTCCACCCTGCTGGAAGACGCAGAGAGGAAAGGTATCAAGATGACCAAAGATGTCGCTGGACTCGAGAGTCAGCTACAAGACACACAGGTGACATGCAGCGTCTGTGATTCGTCGCTCCACGCTCCACGCCCTTTCATTTAAACTAACCGGACGAATCGTTTATCGTCATTTAGGAGCTGCTCCAAGAAGAAACTCGTCAGAAACTGAACCTCAGCAGTCGTATTCGTCAGCTGGAGGAGGAGAAGAACACTCTGCAGGAGCAGCAGGAGGAGGACGAGGAGGCACGCAAGAATCTGGAGAAGCAGATGTTGACGCTTCAGGCTCAGGTAGGACGTGCGGTCCGTGGTGGAGGGAACAATGTTAAACTAATATTTTTATCCTGACTTGTTTTTTGTTGTCGTTTGCAGCTGTCAGAGAGCAAGAAGAAGCTGGAGGATGATGTTGGAGCAATAGACGGCCTGGAGGAGACGAAGAAGAAGCTGCAGAAGGACCTGGAGCTGACCAGCCAGCGCTTGGAAGAGAAGACTATCAGCTTTGAAAAGATGGAGAAGACAAAGACCCGTCTGCAGCAGGAGCTGGATGATCTAACTGTAGACCTGGATCATCAGAGACAGATCGTCTCCAACCTGGAGAAGAAACAGAAGAAGTTTGACCAGGTGAGAACGCGCTTTATTCTGCTTGAAAAACAATTCTCTGAATTATTATTTCCACAAACCGTTAACGTCCTCCTGCTCTGCAGATGCTGGCCGAGGAGAAGAGCATCTCGGCTCGTTACGCTGAAGAGCGTGACCGCGCTGAAGCAGAGGCCAGGGAGAAGGAGACCAAAGCTCTGTCCATGACCAGAGCTCTGGACGAGGCGCTGGAGGCCAAAGAGGAGCTGGAGAGGGTTAACAAGCAACTTCGTGCTGAAATGGAAGATCTGATGAGCTCCAAGGACGACGTGGGGAAGAACGTGAGTGTCAGGATCAGTAAAGAACTTCTGATTTGTCATAACAGTTGAGCAGAAGTCTCACCCGTCATCCTCTTCCCTCGCAAGGTCCACGAGCTGGAGAAGTCCAAGCGTACTCTGGAGCAGCAGCTGGAGGAGATGAAGACTCAGCTGGAGGAGCTGGAGGACGAGCTGCAGGCCACGGAGGATGCCAAGCTGCGTCTGGAGGTCAACATGCAGGCCATGAAAGCTCAGTATGAGCGAGACCTCCAGGGCCGAGACGACCAGAACGATGAGAAGAAGAGAGCGCTGGTCAAACAGGTGCGGAATAAGACGTGATGTTAATCCTGCCGTTTAATCTCACCTCACTGATGACTCGTACTGGCTCTCCTTCAGGTGCGAGAGATGGAGGCGGAGTTGGAGGACGAGAGGAAGCAGAGAGGTTTGGCTGTAGCTGCTAAGAAGAAGCTGGAAATGGATTTGAAGGATATAGAGGGTCACATAGAGGGAGCCAACAAGGCTCGAGACGAAGCCATCAAGCAGCTGCGCAAGCTCCAGGTACGGACGTTAAAACCAGTTACACTTCACTCCCAGTCTGAGCACCTCAAAAGCAGCGGTATGTTTCCTCCTTCAGGCTCAAATGAAGGACTATCAGCGGGAGCTGGAAGACGCCCGAGCTTCTAGAGATGATATTTTCGCCATATCGAAGGAAAACGAGAAGAAACTGAAGAGTCTGGAGGCTGAGATTGTACAGCTACATGAGGTACGATGAGGTGGGAAGGTGTGAAAAGCTCTCAACTTTAGAAGTGCTGCGTTTCACCTTTAACCTTCCTCTGCAGGACCTGGCAGCATCCGAGAGGGGCCGACGTCACGCAGAGCAGGAGCGAGATGAGCTGCAAGACGAAATCTCAAACAGCACCTCTGGAAAGTGAGTTACCGTGCAAGGTGCGGAGGAGCCGGAGATCAAACCGCTGATCTTCTGATTAGTGGACGACCTCCGGCTCTTCCTCCTGAGCTACCACCGCCATGGTGAAGAAGATACAGCAGAAAAAGAGAGCAGAGAAATATCTTGTTATATTTATTAAGCAAGACAAGAAGCCTCGACATCATTTTGCTTCAACGGGCAAATATTATTTCACTTGCTGAGGTCACCAAACTTTTTTACTTACTTCCAGGAAGTAAAGAGACTCTGCGGATTCACAGTTAATGCCATGTCATGTGTGGACTTCTTTGTCAATACATCGAGGTGATGAATTTTTATCTGCTGGTCTTTGTGCGTCAGGTCCGCTCTGATGGATGAGAAGAGGAGGCTCGAGGCTCGCATTGCTCAACTGGAGGAGGAACTGGAAGAGGAGCAGGGCAACATGGAGCTGCTGAATGACCGCTTCAGAAAGACGACCATGCAGGTGTGCTGTAATATCGAGATACAATACACACAACATCATTAATGGACTAATATTGCATCTAACATCTATCATTCCTCCTCCCGTCCCTCAGGTGGACACTCTGACTACAGAGCTGAGTGCGGAGCGCAGCACGGCCCAGAAGAGCGAAAATGCTCGCCAGCAACTGGAGCGTCAAAACAAGGAGCTGCGGGCCAAGCTAGGCGAGCTGGAGGGATCTGTGAAGAGCAGGTTCAAGGCCTCCATCACTGCCCTGGAGGCCAAGATAGCACAGCTGGAGGAACAGCTGGAGCAGGAGGCCAAGTGAGAAGTTCTGCTTGCTTAAATTAATACATAGATATTTATAAAGAACACTTCAAACTGTAAAATATAAACTTCACTTGCTGTCTGTTGAAGGGAGCGAGCAGCAGCCAACAAGATCGTGAGAAGGACCGAGAAGAAGCTGAAAGAAATCTGCATGCAAGTGGAGGATGAGCGTCGCCATGCCGACCAGTTTAAAGAACAAGTATGTCCGCCACTGTTGACATTAACACTGCGGCTTTCAAACATTTGCCCGTTGAGGCCCACGTCGGTTTTAAAAAAAAATCAATCGAGTGTTCTCGTTTTCTTCACCGACCACGCTGAACACGTTTTGTCTTTGTTTGTGATGCATTGTTTTCTCTTTGTGTGTGTGTGTGTGTGTGTGTGTGCAGGTGGAAAAGGCTAACTCTCGTATGAAGCAGCTGAAGCGTCAGCTGGAGGAGGCTGAGGAGGAGGCCACGAGGGCCAACGCCTCGCGCAGGAAACTGCAGAGGGAGCTGGACGACGCCACCGAGGCCAGCGAGGGACTGAGCCGCGAGGTTCACACACTCAAGAACCGCCTCAGGTACGATGGAGGCAACGAAAGCATCCGACATGCTGAACATGATAAACATTAAAGATCATTAGTAAAGAGCTGTGACAGACGTATGAAACGTCCACAATGAACTGTGATTAATTCATCTGAAATGTGATGTGCCGCATCAGTCCTTTATCCAGTTTACATTATTTACATAGAAAACGATGTGGTGACTCATCGTGTATTAAACAGCTGGCATGACGCAGCAAAATTCAGCATAGCATGGAGCACAGTAAACCAAAGGTTACCTGACGTCAGCAAGAATTTTTATGAAGATTTTACATCGGTAATGTTTCTACAACCTCGATAATAAACATAACAGTTAAAAAACTGAAACGAGCTTCTTTTCGCCTCTAATCAAACTCTTCCTCTCCTCTTCTTCTCCTCTTGCGTCTGCAGGCGTGGCGGCCCCATCAGCTTCTCCTCCAGCCGCTCAGGCAGACGTCAGCTTCAGGTGGAGGGAACCTCCTTGGACCTCCTGTCCGACGACGAGCTGGAGAACAAGATCACCGACAACAATGCCAACGAGACACCAGCGGCGCCCCAGCCGGAGTAGAAGAATAAATGAAAGCCTTAACTCTTCCCCCTTTTCATCTACGCATCAACAGAAATACTAAAACCCTCCCAGCTTGAATAGGGACCCTCCTCTCATGTCTGGATAGATCTGTTCTCTCCAAGCACACGCAGCATGATCTAAGCAGGAAAGCTCAGTATATTCTCGACCATCCCTCCGAACCTAAAAACTTAGCAGACACCAGCAGTTGGACCCCCCCCCCTCCACCAACGCTTTCTTTACTTAAGGTTGTATAAGAAGCACTACTCTGCCTTACCCCGCCTCGTCAAGCTGCAGGGCCGTTTAATAGCAACTTCCAAGTATCGACTGCTTCAGTAACCTGAATGGGAGAGAAGCTGTAACACAGATAGAAGTGCTCTCCTTTAAAAAAAATGCACATAAATTGCACAAAATTCATGCACACGTTAGAAAAACCTTCTGATTGCTCACGATCCAGAGCGCACACGTGTCTGGATCGTCCTCGGTCGGACCAGTATTCAGATGTTTAAAATGCTTCCAGATGCTAAAGCAATATTTGAAAGAGGAGACAGATCATGAAGAGAGAAAACAAACCCTCTGACTTTATTTTTTCATCAGCCTACAAACAGTATGTCCATCGTATGAATCAGTTTAGTTATATTAGTCGAACTGTAACTAAATAGTATTTTTTCCGATCCTGTGCTAGGATTGTTTGCTTGCATATGAATATAGAACAATGTGACTGTAAGCTGCCTCGTCGCCTCAGTGCTACAACACGTCGCTCTTTTATTTTTGACAGTATTGGTTTCTCAGTTGTTTGACAGTAGGTCAGTGTTGACTTGTAATTATTTGGTGTGAGCGCTGAAAGCAGCAATCGCACGCATGTTCTTTCTTCTTCTTCTTCTTCTTCTTCTTCTTCTTCTGTGCCTTCCTTCGCTCTCCAAACCCATTTATGCCACATATACTGTTCATATATTGAACCATGCCTAATTTCATGAAGGTATTTTCATAAAATATTCATAAATTTGCATACGTAATAAGAAGATATTAGTGGGAAACTCTTTTGATTTGTACGTCCTGCTATAGCTTTTGTGTCACCGCAGTGATTGATATGTCGAAGCGTGCGGGATTCTTTGTAGATGGGTGCTATGACTTTTTTCGTATTGATAACTTTTATACTTTTGAGTTATTAAGATTTAAAAAAAACAAAAAAAACAATCCAATAGACATCGACTGTATTTATATCTCTGCTATTGTACACAGCACAAACTCCACTCATACTTCAAAATGCTCAGTGTTGCACATCGATCGACTGTACCAGTGCTCACTATCATGATATGTACAGTTTATGAGTTATAGGAGGAAGGAGGAGTTATGTAACACATTAAAGTCTATGGAGCCCAAATCCACTCACATTGTATTTATAACTCAACTCCACAAAATTCAGCTGAGTGTACATGACATGTTCAGTCATCATGAGTAGTGTCAGTTATTTTCCAACTCTGGCAGAAAAATAATGCCAAACTTTATTTTGGGCACAAACTGGGGACACTGTGGCTTTATGTTACACTTCTCAAAGGAGTCTGCAAGTCTTCACCATGACCTCCAAGCTTCAGGAAAAGCTTCTTCCATCTTCTCCTCCTGATTTCACCCAGATTAGAAGCTGATAGATCAAATTTGGTGCTTTGCTGGGAGGTTTGACCATTCAAGAACTATATGTCTGTGTATGGAAGCCCATTTCTAAAAATAAAAATTTTAAAAAAAAGATCAAAACTTAGCTTTGATAAAAAAATAAAAAAATTTAAATCACATACTAAGTCATACATTAATATACATATTATTGACACTGCAGTAGCAGAGACTTCAATGGTTAGTCAAAGGCAGGCTTGAGCTGCTGCAGGTCAGAGCACACCTGCAGTTAATTCCTCTTCCTGTGTGAGTGTGAGTGACCGCTGAGAGACAGAAAATCTCTAAATGAACCCCCTCGAACCATTGGCCAGGAACGACCTCGATGACCATGAGCATCCTCATCTTGTCGACCATGTGAATGCCGAGTTTCTGTGGTGAAAGTTAAAAAATGTGATAGAGAAAGAACAGGTGCCCCCTGCTCCTTTGGGAAATTTCTCCTCTCCAGTTTACATGGGAGTAGATGGGGAGTGAGGGGTGAGGGGGTGAGGGGGTGCTGCTGGCGCATCAGTGCGTTTCTGCCAAAACTATTCTGTCTGAAAGCTTCAGCAGTGTTATCACTGTGACCCCATTGGATTTTCCTACGTTTGTCTGAGTCTGAATTTTAAGTGGAAAAAGTCAGAATTATAAGAAAAAAAGTTTGAATTTAAGAGAAAAAAGTCCGAGTTTTAGGGGGGAAAAATTAGCTCAGTGGGTAGAGCATCAGCCCCATGTACAAAGCCTCAGTCCTTGCTGCAGCGGCCGAGCTTTCGAATCCCAGAAAAATTAAAAACCATCTGACTTTTGTGGAAAAAAATCAGAATTTAAAGGGGAAAAAAGTCCAATTTTGAGGAGAAAAACATCAAAATTTTGAGGGAAAAAAATATCAAAATTTTAAGAAAAAAAAGTCAGAATTGCGAAGAAAAAAAGTCAGAACTTAAAGAGAAAAATCCAAATTTTAAGAAAAAACCATCTGAATTATGAGGAAAAAAGTAAAATTTTGAGGAGAAAAACATCAGGAAAAAATCAAAATTTTAAGAAAAAAGAGTCAGAATTTTAGGAAAAAAAAACATCTGAATTATGAGAAAAAAAGTCAAAATTTTGAGGAGAAAAAAGTCAGAATTTTGAGAAAAAAACTGAATTTAAAGAGAAAAAATCTAAATTTTAGAACAAAAAGTCAGAATTTTAAGAAAGAAAATAGTCTGAATTATGAGAAAAAGTCATAATTTTGAGGGAAAAATCTGAATTTAAAGAGAAAAAAAATCAAAATTTTAAGAAAAAAAAGTCAGAATTTTAAGGAAAAAAACCGTCTGAATTATGAGAAAAAGTCAAAATTTTGAGGAAAAAGGTCATTTTGAGGAGAAAAAGACAGAATTTTGAGAAAAAACTGAATTTAAAGAGAAAAAAAATCTAAATTTTAGAACAAAAAAGTCAGAATTTTAAGAAAGAAAATAGTCTGAATTATGAGAAAAAAAGTCAGAATTTTGAGGGAAAAAAATCTGAATTTAAAGAGAAAAAAAATCAAAATTTTAAGAAAAAAAAAACATCTGAATTATGAGGAAAAAAAGTAAAATTTTGAGGAGAAAAACATCAGAATTTTGACGGAAAAAAATATCAAAATTTTAAGAAAAAAAAGTCAGAATTGCGAAGAAAAAAAGTCAGAATTTAAAGAGAAAAAAAACAAAATTTTAAGAAAAAAAACATCTGAATTATGGGGAAAAAAAGTAAAATTTTGAGGAGAAAAACATCAGGATTTTGAGGGGAAAAAAATCAAAATTTTAAGAAAAAAGAGTCAGAATTTTAGGAAAAAAAAACATCTGAATTATGAGAAAAAAAGTCAAAATTTTGAGGAGAAAAAAGTCAGAATTTTGAGGAAAAAACTGAATTTAAAGAGAAAAAAAATCTAAATTTTAGAACAAAAAAGTCAGAATTTTAAGAAAGAAAATAGTCTGAATTATGAGAAAAAAAGTCAGAATTTTGAGGGAAAAAAATCTGAATTTAAAGAGAAAAAAAATCAAAATTTTAAGAAAAAAAAGTCAGAATTTTAAGGAAAAAAACCGTCTGAATTATGAGAAAAAAGTCAAAATTTTGAGGAAAAAAGGTCATTTTGAGGAGAAAAAAGTCCGAATTTTGAGGAAAAAAAGTCAAATTTTGAGGAGAAAAACATCAGAATTTTGAGGGGAAAAAATATCAAAATTTTAAGAAAAAAAAGTCAGAATTGCGAAGAAAAAAGTCAGAATTTAAAGAGAAAAAAAATCTAAATTTTAAGAAAAAAGAGTCAGAATTTTAAGAAAAAAAACCATCTGAATTATGAGAAAAAAAGTCAAAATTTTGAGGAAAAAGGTCATTTTGAGGAGAAAAAGTCAGAATTTTGAGAAAACTGAATTTAAAGAGAAAAATCTAAATTTTAGAACAAAAAGTCAGAATTTTGAGAAAGAAAATAGTCTGAATTATGAGAAAAAAAGTCAGAATTTTGAGGGGAAAAAATCTGAATTTAAAGAGAAAAAAATCAAAATTTTAAGAAAAAAAAAACATCTGAATTATGAGGAAAAAAAGTAAAATTTTGAGGAGAAAAACATCAGAATTTTGACGGAAAAAAATATCAAAATTTTAAGAAAAAAAGTCAGAATTGAAGAAAAAGTCAGAATTTAAAGAGGAAAAAAACATCTGAATTATGGGGAAAAGTAAAATTTTGAGGAGAAACATCAGGATTTTGAGGGGAAAATCAAAATTTTAAGAAAAAGAGTCAGAATTTTAAGGAAAAAACATCTGAATTATGAGAAAAAAGTCAAAATTTTGAGGAGAAAAAAGTCAGAATTTTGAGAAAAAAAACTGAATTTAAAGAGAAAAAAAATCTAAATTTTAGAACAAAAAAGTCAGAATTTTAAGAAAGAAAATAGTCTGAATTATGAGAAAAAGTCAGAATTTTGAGGGAAAAAAATCAGAATTAAAAGAGAAAAAAAATCAAAATTTTAAGAAAAAAAAGTCAGAATTTTAAGGAAAAAAAGTCAAATTTTGAGGAGAAAAACATCAGAATTTTTAGGGGAAAAAATATCAAAATTTTAAGAAAAAAAGTCAGAATTGCGAAGAAAAAAGTCAGAATTTAAAGAGAAAAAATCTAAATTTTAAGAAAAAGAGTCAGAATTTTAAGAAAAAAACATCTGAATTATGAGAAAAAGTCAAAATTTTGAGGAAAAAAAGTCAAATTTTGAGGAGAAAAAAGTCAGAATTTTAAGGAAAAAAACCGTCTGAGAGAAAAAAAAGGTTGTTATACAAAAAGTAGTTTTCAAATAAACTCCCTTGTCAACATTTTTGATGTGAGTTAGCAGTTCTATATTTTACAAATACACAAATACTTTAACTTTTGATATTTTTGCTGATAAAACTTCTGCAGGACTTTCACTTGGAATGAAGTACTTTTTATACTGGTACTTTTATTTTAATTTTACTAAAATGTGGGACCTCGTTTCACCACATGAAATCACTGTTATCTGAAATACTTCAAAACAAACTGGTGATCATTTATCTGCTCGCAAACAGGAAATGAGCGCGTTAACTCCTTCAGAGAGGAGAGATAAACTGTGGAAACGACTTGTGTAATCCTTCATCATGTGACTCATAGTAATAATCACTTCATAATGAAGAGAGACGTCTGTCGTGGTGAGACGGAGGCAGAAGAGGAGAGCTGCTCAGTCACACCTCAACATCCTCAGGTGAGTGTCGCTGCAACGTTTTATTAGAAAGTCTATGAGCTGTGCCAAACACTTTAAATGTAGTTTATGAGCATTTTAGTGGCTCTAAACTTTTATGAACTGCTGCTGTCAGAGCTGCTATAAATAAACCAGAGGTGATTTTTTTTTTTTTTCAGAGCAAATTATCTGTCTATTCGTTTTAGAGACAAAGACCAAACAGCAACAACAGCAGTTAATTGAAGGGCTTGGTTTTAATTGCCCGACACAGTTGTGACCTTCATTCATTCACTGACATCAAATATTCAAATGCAAATCAGCTGGTGAATCACAGCCGGTAAAGCTGTCCTATAAATACGGACGCAGACCATCCTGTTGTCCTCGCAGGGGCCTGACAGAGGTGATCCTGCTTGAGCAGGAGCGCAGAGGAGAAGAGAAGAAGGAGGAGGAGCAGGAGGAGGAGGAACGTTTTTTGGAGAGGAGAGAGCGCGTAAAAAAAAAAATCGTATGATGTCTGTAGTTGGCGCGCAGCCTTTCATCAAACCAATGCAGCCATCACCGTCAGTTTCGCCTGGTAACCAGAGGAGACACACGCTCCCAGCGAGCGAAGTCCGACCGCTCAACACACAAGATGCCATCAGCGTGTTTGAGATCGAGAGAGAAGGTGAGTGATCCATCTCATCACAGAGCTTCATGTTGAAGCAGAAATCCGAGTGAAAAGAAGCGTAAAAAGTTCTGCGTAAAAAAAACATCTGTGGCACCGACGAGATCGATCTGATTCACATTTTTTCTTTGAATCTAGTCACTGCTCATAATGCTAATAATTTGAGATTTTAAAGAGACTTTTTAAAATCTATATTCGACACCCAGCACCAAGTTTTCAGCCGAATTGTGCGCATTCACTGTGCGTAAAAGTCGTGCCAAAGCGTTTTTGCGCATGACCATCCTCATCTCTCTCTCTCTCTGTCTCTCTCTCAGCATTCATCTCAGTGTCAGGTGAGTGTCCCCTCCACCTGGATGAGGTGCGTCACTTCCTCACCTTGTGTCCGGAGCTGTCCATGGGCTGGTTCGAGGAGGGTCGGCTGGTGGCTTTTATCATCGGCTCTCTCTGGGACCAGGACAGACTCACCACAGTAAGCTGCACCTTCCCAATCATCTCATTTACCCTCACATATGCACCGTATGATCATTATGATCTCTTTCCTCCAGGACGCACTGACGCTCCACAAGCCCTGCGGCTCCACCGTCCACATCCACGTCCTCGCCGTCCACCGCACCTTCAGGCAGCAGGGCAAAGGTCCCCTCCTGATGTGGCGTTACCTGCAGTATCTCCGCTGCCTGCCCAACGTGCGCCGAGCTGTGCTGATGTGCGAAGACTTTCTCATTCCCTTCTACCGCAAGTCAGGCTTCAAGGTGCTGGGGCGCTGTGCCATCACCGTGGCCAACCTGACCTTCACGGAGATGTGGTACCCCATCAGCGGCCACGCGTACATGAGGCGCAACAGTGAAGCCATCCGTTTCCCTCAGCATCCTTTGACTCTGCCACTGACAAAGACTGATGAGCAGGTTGATGTATGACGTGTCAGGTTGTCTTTCATTCAAAATCAGTGTTGTGTCAGGGTCTTCTCAGTGGTCGCTGTTTTGTTGGACTTCTTTCGTCAATCTGTGTTTTGTGAAATTGTCTTATTGTGTACAGTAAAAAAACAAGAATGTACTGTAATGTGATGTATTATATGTAATCAAGTTTTGTCAGAGAGGAGTAGAGGTGTGTGTCAAACTGTGTCACTGGAGTTGCTTTGATGGTGTGTTGCACTTTGTGGTAGACGTTTGGATTCGTTGCTGTAGAGTAAGACGCCTCCTGCTTAGCAGCTTTCTGTGCTTCCCAACAACTGATGGACTGACGTCAGCGACCAGGCTTTCAGCTCCTTCAGCTCTATTAGGGGGCTTTGGCTGTTGTAAACGTCGGAGGATTTAGAAGGGGATCCACTCATCCAGTTCACTCATCAGTCTGCAGATCTAATGACGTTACTTTAAACCAGCAGGTATAATGTAGATTTGGATTAGATGGAAGAGCTGGTTGAGATTCTGTACCGTGTTGTTTCATATCTGTGTCACAATTTCAATAAAATGTTTTATACTGTTTTTTTTTTTTAAACACGAAACACGAATGTTTTTGATTGGTCTTGCACACACACTTATTGACATTAACCACTCATTGTCACCACTACTTAGAATGAGAGCCTCTCTGAAGACTCCAGCCAGCTTTATGCTCTTGAATGGAGCTTTAATCCATGACACAGTCACCGACTCACGTCTAATCCACTAACGTGCCAGAGGACAATCTCAGCACATAGTAGTCACCTTAAAAGTGACCCAGAACTCTTAGCGCCAGCACATAGTGAGCAGGATAAATACTTTAATACTGCCCAGCAGCTGATATATTGTGCCAAAACCTAAAAGGAAGACGCCTGCATGAAGCTGTAGTAGCCTACTGAACTACTAAAATCTGCACTGAGGCTCGGATTAAAGTGAAAAACAGAAAGTGAGAACATTGCTGCTGCCACCTGATCGCTCATATAAGGACCTCATGCCTTAGCTGGACAGAGGTTGCTGAGTCTTCGCATCGGTCCAAAACACGTGTATGACAAAGACTAAAACTCCTCTGCTGCTCTGAGCAACTGACATTAGCTAACAGCAGCTACAGTTGGCAGCGGTTTACTTCACTGTCTATCAGGAAACTCTGTAAATCGCAGAGAGTTGAGGCGGCATTGACAGAACACAACATTTGATCTCTGTTGCATGCATGAAAAAATGCCTACATCTCCTCTGTCAGCCTTGTTTAATGAATCACTGGCGATAAAGAGTAAGGTTACACTTTCTCCTGCGGACAGGAATGTGCAGAGTAAAGATGACTCGCAGGCATGATTGGTTTCAAGCTGATGCAGCCAGCTGGCATCTTCGCACAGTTGGCTGTCGGTGAAGTCTGAGCTTTGCTGGAGTTTATTTCCTCTGGCAGAGGCTTTCAAAAGCAACGTGAGATTTTTATTAGTGTATGCAGTGAAGTTGCTTTACCTTGATAAATGCAATTCTGCTGCAGGAGTTGTTCAACATATGAATGAAGATGACTCCTGTCCTTTTTGTTCGTATGTTTACATGCTTTTATGTTTGTTAATTTCATCATAAAAAAATAATAGGAGAGGGAAAACACAGCGCGGTGCTCGCTGAGCAGGAGTGGTTTAAACACCGGTTGATATGGCGTGATTGCAGGGCAGGAGGCGTCGCTGTCGTCATTTATTGAGAGAGTGAATGATGTGCAAATGTTCATTGTCGAGGCTCAAACCATCAGCGCTGCAGGGTAGTATTATGTCAATAATAATCCTGCAAAACAAAAAAAGAGCTGCCAATTAGCATGTAAATCACTCAGGCGAGGGTCCAGTCAGTGCAAATGTATTCATGCTTCCACGTACTGTACGATGCTGTCGTATTCTGGTTTATTTAGCAGCCTTTATATATTTAGGTCACTGCACCATTCATAGAAACTAGAGAGGAAGAATTTGCAACATATTGCACCCAAAACTTACACATTTGTTTAAAAAAAGAGAGGAAAAGGAACAACAGCAGCTGGTTTTGTCATTACAGCATCATGTTTTCTGATACATCCTTCAACCCCCCCCCTCCTCTCTAGACACGGAGTGGGGCCACTTCATCCTCCAGACAGGCTCATGTTCGGTAATCCCACAAAGTCCTTCAATCACCGGGTAATCTGGCAGACAGACATCCGAGCAGAGAGGGCGCATATTCCCACATCAACACCATTTACTGTAACCTCAACAGCAGCACCGATATCACTTTTTTAACCTTCCTTGCCAGGAAAACAGAGATTATAGATTTTGTTTACACTTTTTGTGAGATGAACTAAAGCAAGTCAGTTAATTTGCTGATAATCTGCTGACTGGCACTGCGTAAAGACTAGTGTTTGACCTTGTTAACCTCAACACACTACATGCTTGTATGTGAGTCATATTTAATCCGTATCCTTAATCCATCATTTCCAAGCATATGACTTGTTGGAGTTTACGAGCATTGTATATTAAGACCAGCTATGTTGCCATGAGATTAAGTATTAAGTACAGCTGGTGGTTCACTGTCTTGTGGAGAAAGTTATTTCTGAAAATGGGAAGATGTGTGTCATAAACTGAACATCCCTCATGTTAATATTTAGACTGGAGTTTATTAAGCACGTGAAGGATTTAGCTTTAGCTGAAACAAGTTCACCATGTAAAACAAACATTACCTTCATTTTTTACAGCACAACCCAGAGCAAAAACAAAAAAACAAAAACAGATCCACATGTACAGTTCCCCCCAAAAATGTATTTTTTCCAGTGTTTTCCATATCCTTTGTATCTTTACATGTAGCAGTTAGCATCGTACACCCTCTAGCACTGGTGGCTGCAACAAACATAACATCTTAAACTTCACATCTAGATTTAGTTGTAGGAGGAACTGAACCGATAGTTTGAGTACGACGGGGCGTTTGAGGCGTCGGTGGAGGCTGCAGGAAGCAGCAGGAGCCCCGTGCTGATGTCTTTCTTGCACCGATCCATCGCCTGCTTGTATGTTATCTTCTCTCTGGTGATGGGGTCTACCAGCTCTTTTGTGTGGGAAGCCTCATTTTTCAGCTCATCAGCAGTTGCGCTGTCAATCAGGTTGGAGTCGAGAGCTTCTTGGACAGTGAGGCGACCTGCTTTGGAAGGATTCACCAATCCGCCGGTCAGGTACTGCGCCTCCATGTACCTCCTGGCGTTTTCTTTGGCCATATACCCTTTCTGCATGGCTGGCCCTATTGCGAGTCGCTCTTTGGTCAATGGATCCTCGACTCCGGTGAAGGCTTTCTGGGCATTCAGGAGCTTGTACATGTGAGCCGAGTCAATGATGCCGTGTTCAGCTGCCTTGTGGACGGACAGTTTGTCCTTCTTTCCAAGATCAACGATTCCACCGGAGGCTGCTTGTGCCTCCAGCAGCTTCAGAGCTGTGTCAGCATCGATGAGTTTGCGGGTCAGGGCGCTTCTCACAGACATGCGACTATCAGTGGTGGTATCATAAATACCAGAGATGGGGAAAAACTCATCACCTGCCATACTTCCCAGACTGAGGTTGTTTGTACTTCCACTATGGTTATTGTTGAGACTGGTGTAGGAGGACCTCAGGGAGGAGTGCATGGAGTTCAGAGGAGAGACAGGAGACATTAGTGTAGGTCTGGTGGGTGATCTTGGTGGGATTGTTATAGGAGGAGGGAGGTCTGGCTTTTTGGGTTCCCCTAAAACAAGAAGGGCAAACTCCGAAATGTGCATCTTCCCTTCCTTGTAGCGCATCAAGTCAAACTGAGTCAGGCGACCAGCCTTCAGAGCCTCCTTGGTGGAGTACTGCTTTCCACTTTTGCGGTCCTGCAGAATTGTTGTATCCCCATCCGGACCACTCGAAGTGATTTCCTCCCAGTCGCACTCCAGCTGCGACAGGTGAATGTAGTGGTTGCGATCAATTAGCCCCTGCATGTAGGCGTCATAGGGAGACATGTCCTTACCGGTTTCTGGATCCATGATGGTAATCTTTGTGGAAAGATTTGTCTCTCTGGTGTGAGTCTCGGACGCATCTTCTTTTTTGATGCTGTTCTGCAACTCAAGGATGAGCGTGTCCTTCTGGTGTATTTTATCCTTTTCGCTTAGGATTTGTTTCTCCAGACGTTGCAGTTCGGAGCTTATTTTGAGGCTCCTCTGCCGTGCCATCTGGTTTTTCTCACTCATCAGCTTGGACTGTTGCTGGAAGGTTATGGTGATGTTCTGTCTTTGAGACTCGAACGATCTGAGCTGTCTGAGGAGATCCTCCTTCTCCCTCTGTAGAGCGTCTCTGTTGCTGATGAGAGAGGTCTCCTCCTGAGAAGTTGCAGACTTTGACGTCAGCAGATGGGTAATCTTGATGTTAATGTTCTGGGTGTTATCCTCCTGGTCACGCCTGAGGTTTCTCTCCTGCGATACGAGCTCTCTCAGATGTTCCCTTTCAGCCTCCAACGCTGGGTCTTTCTCTACACGAACGACTTCTCTGTAGACGACCTTCTCGATCGACTTCTCCTTTTGTAGAATTTCCAGCTTGACTCTCAGGTTGCGGATTTCTCTCTCGAGGCGACTAATATTGGTGCCTTCGGTCTCCAAGTCGACACGTAAACCATCAGTAAGTTTCTCCAGCTTGGGGTCCCTCTCCACCTTCAGGACCTCCTCGATGATGATCTTTTCTTCAACAGGCGGAGGACAATTTTCAAGTTCAAGAATGCGAGACTTGATCTGCCTGAGCTCGGACTCTACGAGAATCTTCTTCTGACGATCATCCATCTGAGCCAGGGTGCTCTCTTTTTCTTGAGTCAGGCCTCTGAGCTGTCTGACCTCTAATTCAAGCTTCCTACGGGCTTTCATTTCCTCATCCAGGTCCCTGTTCAACTTGTCATGCTCCAGGATCTGCTTGGGGTCCTTCTGAAGACGCACCACTTCCTGCGTTACAATCTTCTCCTCTGGCTTCTGCCTTTCAAGGACAATGTACTGGTTCTGAAGGTCAAAGAGACACTCCTCCACACTGCGGCGTTGGTGAATCTCTTCTCTTACATTCCTCCGGAGTCTGTCAGCCTCTTTCTCGAGAAGAGGATCGTTCTCATATTTGATGAGCTCTTTAGTGACTAGCTTGGTTTCCACCTTCGACTTTTCAGTTTTCAGCTCATCTCTTTCTTTACGTAGGCGGGTCAGCAGCTCTAAGGTGGTGTCATAGTTGACTTGCAGACGGGAAACTTGGTTGTTTAGCCTTTGCATTTCCCTGACGACTTCTGGGCTTTTTTCTTCTTTGATCACCTCCTGGGTCACCTCCTTGTACTCGACTTTGGGTTTCTGAGCTCGCAGGGTAGTCAGAGTTGTGATGATTGTGGTGATTTCTTTCTCCAAGTCTGTGCGTTTACGGCTCGAATCCTGCAGCTCTTTCCTCAGACGCACCAGCTCGACCTCTGTCTCAGGATCAACTCTGTAGATCTCGTTGATGAGCTCCTTGACCTCGACTTTAGGCCTGAGCTTGTCCAATTCACTGTAACGCATCTGAAGGGTGGTCAGGTCCTTCATCAAGACAGCAATCTCATCTTTCTCCTCTTCCAAAGCAACTTGAATTTTCTTCGCCTCCTCAGCTGTTTCTGGATCTTGCTGTACTTGCTTCACCACCTTGGTGACTATCTTGGGTTGGATAGTGGGAATGACCCTCTCTAGCGTGTTAATCTGGCTCCTTGTGCTAAAAACTCTATCATTGAGTGACTTGCAGTGGGTTTCCTCTGCCGCAATATCACTCTGGAACATGAAAACAGCTTTCAGCATCTCTGGATCCTTTTCAAGCCTCACCACCTCCTTCTTAACGACCTTCTCCCTGATTTTGGGTTTCTGCTGAGCAAGAACCGTGAGCTCAGTTTTCACATGAACTGTCTCGCTATCTCTCGTTTGGAGATCCAGTCGTATTGTCTCCATCTCATCTCTGATCTTGGCGGCTTCTTTGTCGAGCTGCGGGTCTCTCTCGTATTCAGTCAGTACCTTGGTCACCAGTTTAGGTTCGATTCTGGTCAGCTCTAGCTCCACTTTGATGATCTTCTCATTCAACATTTCTATCTCTGAACTGGTTCTTGACCTCTTAAAACTTTCCTCCTGGATCCGATTTTTCAGGGACTTTAGCTCCATCTCCATCTTGGGGTCACGGTAGTATTGCACCACCTCCTTCTCCTCCAACCTCTCCACTCCTCTCCTGTTCTTCAGAGACACAAACCTCTTACGGTATGTTTCCAGGTCTTTTTCAGCATGTAAGCGCCTGGCGACCTCATCACTTAATTCAGTTTTCAGACCATCGCTCTCCACCAGGTCCCTCCTCTGACTTTGTAGCTGCAGCTGCTGATTGACGACTACCTGACTAACTTTCTCTTCATTCTGGGTATGAATAAAAGGACACAGGACAGAGGGAGAAGGTCACGTCAGAACAACTGACAATAATCCTCAATCAATGGTATTTTAAATCCATAATATAATATCATACCCTGGTCTTGATGTTCTTTGCCGTTCCCAACTGGCTGAGCAGCTGGTCGTTTTCTGCGTACACCTCAGAGAAAAGGTTCAGAAGATTTCTCTCCTGTAGGGCAAACGAGGAGGCAAAATTAGGTCGGAAATCCGAGACAAGAGAGTTAAAAATGTAGAGAAAAAGTAGAGAAGCGTCATGAGTTTTGTTTTGTTGTCTATAATTGTACCTTTCTCTGTACGGCTTGAGCCATCGTTGAAATTTTACGTGTCTTTGGGATCGGTTCATCGTCGTCTTCATCGTCGTCGTCATCGTCATCATCCAGAGTGCCACGGAAAGTGTTTGACTTGACCTCATACTCCTGAAAGGAAATACATTTTAATAGTGAAGGACTTGAAAGTGATTAAATGAGAATAATCGCGGTAATTCGGTGCTCACATTTAAGATGCTCTGCAGTTCACGGGAAAGACCTTTGACACGGTCCAAATCACCCAATTTCTTCCTGATGTCGTCCGTCACTTTCTAAACAAGACATGTAAAGAACAAAAAAACAACATTTGATAAGACAAAGCGATGTTATGTCATTGTTTTAACAGAAATTGGAGGTAAGGAAATACTTCCACTCACCCTTTGAGAGTTCTGCTTGGCTGTTATCTGCACCACATCGTCCGTCGGTTTGATCGCATTATTGGGCAAATTGACCAAGAAGAAATCCAGTGACTGAACAGCATTCTGGAAATCTTGATTTTTATTGGTTGTTTCCTTTATGAGAGCAGACCTAAAACAAAATATAAAAACACTCTTCAGCTCTAGTGAAATATTTAAATTTTCAAATAAAAACATATTTTGTCAGGTCGTTTTTTTTTAACTCACCTTTCCAGGAGCTGATTATTGACGTTTGCGTAACGGTTCTTCAGTTTTTTCACGTCGTTCTCCTGGCGGCGGATGTCAGGGCAGTATTCACTGAAGCCTTGCTGGAGGGGGCTGGATGCTTGCGCCGTCAGGTCCAAGTCTTTGCCTAATTTATTTATCTCATCCTTCGTTGAGGCGACGTCCTTGCACATATTCTGTTCGGCATCCGGAGAAAGAACAAAGACAATGGTTAGGTTTTAGGTTTTGAGCCTATCCTGAAAATTCTTGACTTTTCTAGTTACATCTTAAAGTACAACACCTGCAGCTGCTGGCTGCGTTGCTGGAGGGCGTCGGGTTTATCAAGAATGACGCCGTCTTTAGCGAGCTGCTCCTCGAACCCGGAGAGGACACCGTCCACTTTCTGCATCTGCTTCTCCAGGAACATGGAGGCTGTAGCTCTGGTAAAGAGGAAAGCAACACGACATAAGATAAATGCTAAATTACAGTAGATGCTAAGCACCAAGTAGATGCTTACTTTTTGTTATAAAGATCCATGATGGCGTTGATGTCATCGATCTTGTTGTTGGCAGCAGTGAGTTTGGGGGGCAGCGTGGAGGCGGTGGGTCCCAGCGGTTTCTTGGCCAGAATGGGCTCCATCTCTCTCTGGATCGCGTCCTTCTCAGACTCCAGTTTTCTCAGAGTCTGAGCTGATCTCTGGAGGGCACGTCATTCAAATCAGTGTCACTTAATCACAAAAACATTTGGAAAATAAAGTAAAGAAACTGTAGCATGATGTTGTTAATGTTCACCTGGTGCTCCTGCAGCCTGTCTGCCAGGTCTTGCGTGGGGTTGCGGCTGTCCAGCGGCGCTCTGAGTCGACTCAGGGTTTGTTTCTCGCACTGTTCCAGGGCTCTGTTGATCTTGTCTATTTCACTGGCGAGCTCTGCAGCTCTGGGGTCCTCGGGAAGACTTTGTACAGAGGCTGAGGAGGAGCAAAGACAATGAATATACAGTAAAAAGTTCCTATTAAAGTCTTAATGCTAGAGAAAACTCACCTGTCCTCTGAGGACGAACCGCCTCCACAGTGGAGTTCTTCACGGAGGTCATGAGTGCAGATCTTTGGTTCTTCAGATCCAACAGCGCTCTGTCCAGACTGATCATAGACAGAAACACAACCTTGTATTAAAATCCATCACAAGCTCTGTTGTAATCAAAGAAACATATCACAGGAGGTGAGTGTGTACCTGTTTACTTTCTCCAGGGCCTCGGCATCAGGAGGTGGGACCATGAAGCATGCCCCAGGGAGCGTTCTGATCTTCCCGCTGCTGCTCTGAAGCTCCCAGTTCTTATTATCAGCGTTGGACTTCAGGTTCAGGGACTCACCGCGCCTCACTGTGTCCTGAAACAGACGGAGACGACGATCAGTCACACATCTTTCTGTTGCATGTGTGTTTTATATTAAAGCCGATCACATTCTTACCTCTTCATCTGCCCAGTCACACAGGATACCACCGTGGTCGGTTTGGTGGGTTTGGTTCGACGCAGCTTCAGAGGCACAATCTCGCCGCTGAGCTCCCTGAGGGCGGCCAGACGCTGCTCGTTCCTCTTTACAGCAGGTTCATCTCCCTGAAGGTTTTTAGTGAGTTAGAACAAAAGCAACACAAAGAAACCAGGAAGTCATCCTCTAACCAAACTGAGGCTCAGTTCAAGAGAAGGTTCACCGAGTTATCCAGGTCATTTAGCAAGTAAACGTTATGATATTAAAAGATGTTTTATTTTTGCATTAACAACAAGTTACAAACAATAAAATTTAATACGGAAATGTTTCATTTTTAGGCTGTCGAAGGAAGGGCGTTGTGCGTTAACATATTTGTAGTTGAGAAACTGCAAGCAGACTTTGCTCAAAGCTACTCTGACCTACATTTTACAAATATTTCTTCACTCATTGTAAAGATTTAGGACCACGCTTGAGGACAAGTTTTATACAAATCGTTTAACTCTGTAAACCGCTCCTTGAATACTGTCAGTTGTCAACATAAGAGGTCACCCGACCATTGTGAGTAAATCTTGTAAAACTCATCTTAAATTTATTCAGACACATTTTTTCAATTTATTAACTTCTTATTTATTGATTCCTATTTAAATATCATAAATATGAGATTGCTTTTAAATTCACATGTCAGTTGTTACTGGAGATGTTAAATATTTGATCATTTTTCAGGTTCTTCCTACATTTAGAGAGACGTTCTTACTCCTAAAGAGCATTTCCAGCTTCCATACAAGATTTTCAAGAAGAGTTGTACCTCCAGTGCCAGCACGACCTCGGGGTTGCTCTTGTTGGACAGAGCCTTTGGGTCCAGAGTGGAGCTGAGTCTCTTCAAGGACTCGGACAACGTCTCTGCATCCAGCTGGAACTGCAATGAACAAATCGTCACTTGTTAACAAAGAGCTGGTGGATTTATGAGAAGAAACACGATCACAGGTCGGCCACAGTGACTCTTTACCTTCTTGTAGTTCTCGATGTTGTCCAGGTGAATTTCCTGTGCGAGACACAAGTTGAGGAAGGCTTGCCACTCGGTCTGCACAGCGTCTCTGTGCATCTGATGAAGACAATCCAGTCTGAGTTTGGTTCATGTCAATGCGTTTGAACGTGTCAGTGCGTTGATGATTTATACAGACGTACTTTTATTGTTGGGCTGCCCGGGTGTCTCGTCTCAATGAGACGATCTCCTTCCTGCTGCAGCTGGTTGGTTTCTCTCTCGTGTGCCAGCAGTCCATTAGTTTTGAATTTCTGCATCAATCAATCAATCAATCAATCAATCAATCAATCAATCAATCAATCAATCAATCAATCAATCAATCAGACCTTTATGCTCTTTTCATTCAAACAAAATGTAACAGAAAGTGTACAGTAATAATGTAACTAAATATAGTTCAAGTAAAATCTAGACTCGAGGTCTTGAGTTTTGCTTTTAGAAATATGAACAGTCTCTGCTGCCCTCAGGTCTTCTGGTCTTTAGATCTTTAGATATTCAGGTCTTTGGTTCTTCAGGTCTTTGGGTCTTCGGGTCTTTAGATCTTTAGGTGTTCAGGTTTCCAGGTCTTCAGGTAGGCTCTTCCACAAATGTGGACCATCGTGATAACAGATAACAGACACCTCACTGTGAGTTTTAATTACCCCAAAAAGTCAGAGTGAAAAGACCAGAAGACCTGAGGGTTCTGGAGGGTTCTGGAGGGTTCTGGAGGGTTCATAGGTTAAAAGCAACCCTGATAAACAGGTGGGACCAAGATCATTAAGAGCTTTTTTAAACCAAATCGAGTGAGTTTAGGGAGACCAGAAAGTCGAGCATACAAAAGGCGTGCACAACAGTCGCACTCTGTTCTTAACATGATAAAAATCTGCTAAAGTAAGATTAGACTCAAACAGCCTTTGCATGTATAGAAACAACAGTGAGAGTGAGATGTGAAAAAAAAGCATGAAAACATTTCAAGTATTCAAATCAGATCCTTCCAGCAGCCAAGCTGTCTCTGAGTCCCAGTACTGGTTCCACCAGTTCGGTCCCAAGCGAAGCAAATGGCCCCGAGAGGATTGAGCTTTAAGGCAAGCTGTCAAACAAACTTTTAATATTCTTCTCTCTGTAAATCTCTCCACCTAGCAACTCTCCGTGATACAAAGACGACACAAAGAGCTACCCTCACCTCATACTCCATGCGAACGCCCGGGGGGTCGACCATACGGTCACTCCAGTCTCTCTGGAGGATCCTCTCCTGCTGGCCCGACAGGTAGATTAACTCCTTACTGCAGCTCTGCATGTAGTCGTACAGAGAGGCCAGGTGGTTGTGTCTGTGATTGGAGGTCTCCTGCAACATGCATGCACATTAAATCATATATATATATAAATCTATTTGAACTTAACTGACCTCTGTGCACACACAGCGGAGAGTCAACAAGTGCAAAACTCACATAGAGGTTAGCATATTTCTCTTTGAGGGCGTTGTACTTTTCCTAAAAACAAACAAAAAGAAGTTGAAGGATTCATCCTGCGTGTAGTCCAGTGTGGAGTGCACACATGTGTCGACGTTCCTGTACCTGAGACGTGGTGGTGCTGGGCTGCAGCTGGTCGTTGTAGGCCTCGATCGCCTGGTGCAGGATGTTATGTTCGGCGATCTGCTTCTCTACATCGTTCAGGTTGGGACCGTACGTCCCCGCATTTAAGTCTTTCTGTAAATCACAGCATCGCAAACCCTCGTGACACTTCATAATCACAAAGATGTTCACCTGCTGAAAGATTTAAAGCTCAAACTGACCAGCTTTTCATCCAGCAGAGGACCCCAGTCGATCTTTTGCGTCAGATCCAAACCCAACATCTGGTTGTACAGTTCCCTGTAGATGGCGCAGTCCTTCGCCCAGCGTTCGTGAAGATTTCGCACACTGATAAAATGAGAAGCCAGTCATCGATAAGTCAACGGGTGGGGAGCAGTAAAAGGGAATGTGGCAATGACATTTTGTTGGCCAGCATATCTCGATGGCATGTAACGTATCGGGTTTTAGGTGTGTCTGCTGGCATGCGCGCTTGCTTTTGTGTGTTTGTCTGTGACACTCCAGAATAAACTCACTCTCTCTCTATCTCAGCAGCTTGCGGGTGCTGCAGCCTCTTAGATTTGTCCACGTCCATGTAGAGGGCCTTCAGCAGCCCCTCGGCCTCGGACAGGTTGTCCGCATTCACCTTCTGGTGGATCAGGGGCAGATTCTTCCCATCGCGCTCTGTGTCCTGCACGGGAGTCACAATTTACAGCATCAAAAACTGGAAACTGATTAATGACATGAGAGTAACTCTGGTGGTTTTCCCTGTAGTGTAGAGGAAGATTTAGCAAAGAACGTGGGCCCCAAACCCATCATTTACTCTCACGGAGGTGACTTACTGTAAATCCACCACATGTCACAAGTTTTATGACTCAAAAAGTGATCGAGTAACAGCTCTGAAGTCTCTTCTTACCACAGCCAGCAGCTCCTCTGACTGCAGAATATTCTTCTCCACCTGGTCGGCATTTTTCTGCATGCGAGAAATCAGCACGGCGAGGTCATTGGCCTGACTCCTGGGTGTAAAAACAAAAACAAACAAACACAGAAGGAGGGACGGTCAAAACGACATGGATCATGTTGGCAGGATGTGGAACTAGTAAGTAAGATTACACTCTTTTTACTGCAAACAAACAGCTTCTGTTTGGACTAAAATCTGCTTTTGTGCAAGCGGACTTTTGTTGCTTAAATTAGCCGACAGTCATGTTGTTCTGGCACAATCAGGCAGTCCAGTTTTAGGACTGCATCGCTGCCTTTAAGAGGACCATGACTGTGAGGTCGTGGAAATATTTAGATCTTTAAATTTACCTTGAAAAAGCAGCAACACCACCAAGTAGAAATACTCCATTACTAGCCCTTAAATGCATCATATTTTAGAAGCTGATCATATTTGGTGTGTGTAATCTTCAACATTAGAGTTTACGTGAACATAAACGCCTCTTAAAGTATGAACAAAGAGGATGCCTTCACTGACATGTCGCTGCTGAACACTTTCTGCAGACCTGTTTGTGCTCTCTCTCTCTCTCTCTCTCTCTCTCTCGGTATTTGTTCTGTCATTCCTCTTGCCACACTATGATATGAAAGCAAACTATTTATTGCTGACACACCCTGACGTGACCCAGGGGACACATTATATATTTTGGTGGGGACGGTCAGGAATGCCGTCTTGCTGTCTTATCTTAATGAATGGTGACAGTTGTAGTCAGACATTAAGGCTTGTGTTAGGCGCTGTGCTTCCTGCGGAGCCTCGCTTTTTTTGCTCCCAGTTGTGGAATGCGACTAAGTACATCCCCTCAAGTACTGCACTTAAGTATGAATTCATGCTACTTACTTAACTACTACTTACTTTGTGCCACTTTCTACTTCTGCTCTTCTACAGCTCAGGAAACATTGTACTTTTTTTTACGTGAGAAGTTAAATTTGGGACATCTGGCCATCGTCCAAGAGGACTTTTTTTACTCCACCACATTTATCTGAGAGCTTTAGTCATGAGCTGATTTATAAACAAAAGTCAGTCAAATTACTGATTTTTTAATGCAACAACATCTGATGGTTTCCAGCTACTCAAACGTGAGGATTTGCTGCTTTCCTATTTCATTTATTTTTGATTTTTTTAATGATTTTTTTTAAAGGTTTGGACAAAACGAGCATCGTGAAGGTGTCACTTTGGGTTTTGGGTATTTTCTGGAACAATCGATCGACTGATCAATCGAAGTTATACTCAGGAGTTCAATCTGTGATGAAATGAATCATAAATAATAATAACCCTGTAGAAAATACTTTAAAATGTGCTCCACTTTAATCAGCTAAAACAGTAAAATCCTGCCTTCACATGGATGCATGGCACTAATATAACCGAGTACTGCACTTAAGTACAAATATGAGGTACTCTGCTGCAGTATTTTCTTTCTACTTCTACTCCACTACAGCTCAGAGGGAAACTTTTTTTACTTCGGGAGAGTTCAAGCTGAGGCAACTGGACCATGAAGATGGTTTACAGGAAACAATCTGATACTTTGAGTACATTTTCCTGATTACTTTCATACTTGTGTACCTGTTTAATACTTTTACTTGTAACAGAGTATTTTAACAGAGCGGTATCAACACCTCCACCTCCGCTGACTGCTCCTTCACTCAAACGGCCTCTTATCTCTGCTGCAAAGGTCTGACTTCATTCATTGCTCCATTACAAACACACACACAATGAATTATACACCCTGTATATCATGCACCACATTGTGCACTCACTAACTGACTCACACACTCAACTGTCACTTGAGACAAAGGAACCTCGCGGCAGAACGACCCTGCCCAACCACTCCATCAGCCTTTCATGTACATGTACATGTACATGTGTCGCCCCCACCTGCTCCACCCACCTCGAGTGATATGTAGCACCGTCGGAGATAAACACAGTCGAGGTTGCACAATCTCAAACCTCCGGCTGTCTTACACATTAATTGTCGCGTGTAACTTCACAGAAACATGACTGATGTCAGCGAGAGTCAACTCACTCCTCTGCTCAAACACCCGCAGGTTCCACAAGACAGCAAAGACAACAAGCCACACACTCTGTTATAGACTTTCTCAGCTGGATTAAAGCATTAAAGGCGCACTGTTGACCCATCAGCTGCGTGAGTCAGAACACCGAGTGGCACCTGATATGGATAAAGTGACTCAGTAAACTTGGAAGATACACCCTTTGGGCAAAGACACACATGAAAGTGGCGTGTTGAAGTAAAAGAGTCAGGCGAGGTGACGAGAAAACGCTTCACGTTCATTCATTTTCCAGAGCTCCTCGTGCCCCTTTAGCTTCTATAAGAATGAATGAAAGACAGATATTTGTATTTAACGCGCAGAATCTGTCTCAACAGGTCAGATCATTTACGTGGCACCTGTCTCCTGTGGTGCGTTTTATTGTCTAGAGAAATAAAAACAATCCTGTCTACTGTGCAAACACAAACGGGATCAGGCAGCACGGAGCAGATTTCAGGTCAGCCGTTGGAGAAAAGAACAAAGCAGCAAATAAGAGGAGGCAAGACAACGGACTGTGACACACAACCTGACAGAAACCTGACAAACACACGCAGTTAGAGGAACTCACTTGGAGATCTTTACAGGACTGTACTCCTTTTTCTTCGACATCTTTGAGAGAACGCTCAGGCCTGTTTCTGTAATCTGAGTCCGAGTGTGTTCCTTCCAACTCCTCACTCCTCTCCTCTCTCTTTCTCTCCTCTCACTCCTCACTTCTTGTCTCTTGAGGCGTTCACCCTCCTCCCCCTTCCTCTCACTTCCAGCTAAGGAGTGTCCACCTGTCTCAGCTCCTCCCAGGCCAGCAGGTGTGTCGTCAGTAAAAGCAGCAGCAGCGCCAAGCAGAGGAGCAGACCGGGCGGACCTGTTCCGCAACGCTGCCTCTTCACGGCCCTCGCTTGTGACTTCACCCTCTAGGAGCTCAGAAATAAATGTGTTTTTATTAATTATTAATCAGGAATCAGCTGATTTGATGCCACACTTTAAAATCTTTGCTCTCACCCCGTAGAAACGCTCTCCGAGCCCGACACAGATGCAGCTCTGTTATCGGCTCCCAGGACGTGGCAGCACATTATAAAGCGCTCACTGTTTCTGTACGATCGTGGTGGAATGCGGCAGAACCCGTCCTCACAGTCGATGACTGGATATCATCATCATTAGCTCTCATTGTTCCTTCAGACACGTCAAAGCAGATTAGACTTTTATGTGACTTACATTTGTCAGTGTAAGCGACATAATAACAATCTATTAGAGAGGAAAAAGGAGGATGAAATCTAAAGATATATCTGTAATTTGCCCTGATTATGACGGTTATGATAAAGTCCCAGAATAGCACAGCACACTGGACATACAGTAAATGTGTTAACTCACTCAGAACAAGATAAACAGTTTTGGCAGACGCAGCCAAACCTCTTAAGTAATTGCAGGAATTTTTTAATTAGCCTGCAACCTGAGGGTGGCGGAGTGTGCTATTTTATGATTCACTTCCTAGTATCAGTAGTTATCGGACACACACACACACACACACACACACACGCACACTAACACACACACGCCCTGTTAAATTACCTCTAGGGCATTCATGGAGTCAAGGTCTAGTGTGGAAATCGCAGCTGATAACAAAGATAGCATGCAAATGACATATGCATTCATTTGAAAGGTAAATGTGCACGGTGCACAACAGAAAAGTGGGTGGTGGGAGTTGGAGGCACCTCTTCTCTGGAGTCAAACAATGTGATCTCTTCACGCTTCGCCGGGTAGAACCCAGTCGAGTATGCTGCTCAGTCTCATGCCTGCAGTGGGTGTGTCCCACGCACACCCAGACCTGTTAACTCCTCTGACCAACACCCACATACCTGGGGGAGAGAGAGAGAGAGAGAGGGATTAGGTGGAGGGAACAAAAAAAGGTGAAGAAGTGAGTGACGGGTCGAGGAGGTGGTGATGAGTGAGGGTGCGAGACGAGGAGCGGGGACTCCCCGTGATGGCTTAAAGCAAACTATGATCGGTGTTCAGTGTGAAAACAGTTTGACCATGTGATGAACCGCCAAATATCAGCTCGTTGTTTGGTTCACGCTCACAGATCTCATGGGCATCGAGACATTTTGAATTAGTTGTTGTATTATTAAAAGTGTTTGCACAAGAGTTAGCTAACAGCTCATTTACATCTGCTGTCCCAAGGCGGGTTGACAAAAGAACAACAACAACAACACAGGACATAAAAGTCCATCATGAATTTTAAACATCAGGCATAAATAAAAAAAAAAGAAGTTATCAAAACTGAGGAAGTTTTTGTCAGTTATTAATATAATCTGAACAGGTGAGTTGTATATAAACTCACCCTCAGTACAGTTGTCATGAACGGGGAAATTAGCTACAGAGACCAAAACTGTTTTTTGTACCAGGCTGTAAACATGTTTATCTCTGCTGTGAAGTTTTTGAACATGGGGACTTATGGAGACTGACTCACTCATTCTGGAGCCAGCCTCAAGTGGATATTTGAGGAACTGCAACTTTCTGGCACTTCTGCATCGGCTTCACTTCCCAGCCCCGGAGGTGCCGCTTGGTCCAACAGCCATGTTTCTACAGCAGCGATAGGAAGAATAGGATGAGGCGAGGAAGTGCAATCAGCAACTACACCACTGATGTATAAGGTTATGTTATGTCAGTGTCATTTTCACTTTGACGTCTCACAGGTTGAATAATTAACATTTATAGTGGCGGTTCATTAATTGATTTATAGCTCAGAAATATATAACATCTACTGGTTAATACTTACAAAGAAGGTGCAGTTGACACGATAAAATGAACACCTGTGCACTGTAAAAACTGCAGTTGATTCAACACTTCGTCTCATAAGCTTCACAAAGCCGGTATTAAATGCATGGCATGCATCATGTGTTCGTGTTATTGTGTCCACCCCTGCACTTCAACCAAAGGCACAGCCCGGCTGTTTAAATTCCACATTGTGCAATCCGTCTGAGATAAGCTGGACACAGGACTACGTAACCTGTGACTCTGTTTCACAGTGCGAAGAGTTTTTTCCCCTGAAAACAGAAAAACTTGATACAAGCCGAACATGTTTTTGTGTCAATACGTCTGTCAGCAGCTGGGTGTGTCTGTCACATACGAGGAAGAAAGAAAGAAATAAGAAGTGTGTCTTTCTCTGTGACTGATGACAAAGAGTAGTATTTATACGGCGTGCGTTCCTCACATACTTCAAGTCCACGCTTCTGTAAATATGTAGAAAGCAATTTAAATCAGCCGCGCCCACAGCACTCCTAATCTATCATGACTGACCTGTGACCGGGTTTCAGTCTGTGATATATAACGTACGTTTAAGGTGGAGCAGCACCGTGACACACGTGGGCCCTGCGAATCAAATACAGGAGGCTCTTTTTGAAGTGATCCAAACTAAGGTCGTCCTTTATGAGAGAATAGGTGTGAAGAGGCCAAAGGTCGATCTTACTACAGCTAAGAGGGTTGTACTGAGGCACTGGATGGGGGTTAACAACCCGAACTACCCATAATCTGGGGCCCTCTTTGAACACAGATCATGGTATTTCTATACGTCCACACGTTGTTTGTTTTGTGAATATCCATCTGTAGATTGTGTTGGAATACCCTTTAGCACCAAACCTGGCGTCAGGACGGCCTGAAGGTGTGGCGGCAAGATGATGATCCGGATAAGTTTAAATTCCTCACATAGAGAGGAAACAGGTTTAGACAGCCTCTCGTGTTCAACATGAACAAAACACTGATGTAACGGTTAACCTGCAAAGCATCGAAGAAAAACCCATGTGTGCTGTAATATTTCTGCATCCTCTCATGTTTTCATGCTCAGTCTTGTAGTCTGCTCATATCAGAGGGTAACACCGAGACAAAAGCTGTCTGATCCTCTTCCAGCAGACGGAGACAAACTCTCCTCCAATTATTTGCAACTGAAACACTTCATACTATCAAAACACAAATAAAACATCTGAACCTCACACTTCTACACCTGAAAGTGGAGGACACATTTCTTTATTCTATACAGGTTTGTTGTCATGACAACAGGCGTGGAGATATTCAAGAGGACAACTAGGGAAGGGCCCAAAAACATGAAATTATCTCAATACAAATCGTCATGTGTCACCAGGAGATAACTGGTGTTGCCGTGATGCCACCTGTACACGTCATCTTGACCAGCATGTGACAAGCACGAGACCAACAAGGAAAACTAGTTACCAATCCCAATCCACTGCCAAACAGGAAGCCGGTATGAGGGAGGAACTGATGAGTCAGGTTAAAGTTGTCTATTCTTGCTACAAACGTTTTGGCAACACGACGCCGGCTGTTGCCAACTGCAGAGTTCATACAGTAATCTAACACTGCAGACATCATGAGGTTATTACACTGTGAACGACGCCATCTACTGGTCAGGAAAGGCAGCACAGGCATGCCAACTTCAGAGCTCCTAAGTTAGAAAGAGAGAACCAAACAGCGTTTGTGTTTTTTTACGTTTTATTTGAAAGATCATGCAGTGCACTTCCATGGTAGGAGCTTAACATCACTTTCAATGATACATGAAAAACCAATACAACTGTAATTACCTAGTACAAAACATAACTAAACATTACGGAGGAATGTAACAAATTAAATAGTATTGGGGGTGAAAAAAAAAAGTGCAACGTCACTATTGTCGCACTGCAGATCTTTTAAAAGGCTTTCATAGAGGTTGATGTTGTTTGTAACCCTGTTGTGTATACAAAAAAAAAAAAAATATTCTGGATTAAGTTGAACTTAAAAAGACAAAAAGAAAAAGCAATAAATTACTTCTTTCAAGTGTATGTGCGTTTTACTGAGAGAACTGAGGAGGCATGGGGTAGGGCACCAGCGGTGGTGGGTGTTGCTGCTGCTGCTGGGGAGCCTGTGCCTGGGGGAAGGGGAACGGGGGATGAGCGGCAGCAGTCTGTGCACCGGCCTTGGCGGGAGCGAACTGCGGGGCCTGGAAGTTGTTCTGGCCTCCGAAGGCTCCCGTTTGGTTGTTGAAGTTGGACTGTCCGTTACCGTTGTAGCTGCCCCCGCCGAAGCCGTTGCCGGCACCGTTGCTGCCCCCGTAGCCGCCGTTCTGTGAATTTGTGCCAAATGCTTTACTTGGTCCGTTGTCAAACCCTCTACCGTTATCTCGGTCCCTAAAACCGCCAAAGTCGCGCCTTCCAGAGGAATATCTATCCCGACGGTCATAGTCACCACCTCTGCCTCCCCTTGAACGACCTGGAAAAGAGGAAACAAACTTGAGAAGAGAAGCATGGCTGCAAAATTTTGCCAAAAACTGCTTCTGGGATACCAATAAACCCAACTCCTTCTCAGAACAGACAGGAGAGCAGCAGAAAGAGAGTGGCTGCTGTGTTCACAGCACAGTTTCTGTATCTCACCAATTGGATTTACCTCCTCTGTCTTCCGCCATTTGGAGGAGCTTGGGGTTGATTGCCTGGTTGGCCTCGCGGAGCACAGAGATGAGGTCGCTGGCCTGCCTCATGTTGTTCGGAGTGAAGAAGGTATAAGCCGTGCCAGTCTTTTGGCTACGAGCCGTTCTGCCAATGCGGTGGATATAGTCCTCAGAGTTGTTGGGGTAGTCAAAGTTGATGACAAATTTCACATCTTCAACATCTGTAAGATTGTGTTGCAGTGTGGCATAAAGGAAGAGGAGGACACAGCACACAAAAGACGTGCGCCAAACGCCACCACAACAACCAGATCAAAAACAAAAGTTAGTACGGTCATGGGGTACGGCCAGTGGCTAGTAAAAATCCACAAGGCTGCAAAAGACTAGCATTACGACAACAGAGACGAACACTGTCCACGGGGAGACTACGGTGGGAAAAGAGAAACGATGCACACTCCATTGGCTTCCAATCCAGTGCGGTAAAATAAAAACCCTCCCCTCCTGAATCACAGCTACACCACCCTCGGGAAAAAATAAATGGATCAGAAGTCTTACCATTGTTTGGAGTATGCATTCACTAGTCCATTCCCATTGCAGCATACTCCCCACATACTGTCAAGTGACCCACAGGTGTCCCCACACAGTAGGGCTGCTATGCACACTACTGCCTCCTAGTGTGCTTGAGCTAGCACTTAACCAAGGTCCCTTTGTCACGCCCTCACGAGATGCTCGCTATAAAAGCTGCAGTGTCTCTTGCCGAGAAAACTGTAGATCTGAACCAATTTGCAGGATGCCTACAAAACAGTACATCCCGACTCTCGGCATGGCAAGATTTTTCCAGAACCAGTGTTCACTTGATCTTAATGTCTCTCGTTGGCAGGTCTCGACATGACTTTGAAACGCAGGCGAGGGAGGAGTGTGAGCTTGGATTTTGTCCAAGTGTGTCCAACTAGCATGTCCCACTGTCACCAAAAGCGCCAGTAGCCATGTCTTTACAGAGGTGAAGGTATGACCGATCTGACAGACTGCTCTTCCGACAGAAGTTTAGGAAACTGCGACATTATCGGCACCCATGCTTTACAACGAGTCTACGCAACAAAAAGCACCCCCCAAATGACTCAAATGACTTGCAATGCAGCGCCCAAAAATGAAAAAAAAAAAAAATACATGCAAGACAATAGGAGACAGTGTAGCTGGGCTTTGAGCTGGGACAGTTACAGAGCCTGGGTGTGTGAAGCAGTCCAAACCATTGCCAGAGAACAGACGAGCATATGGGGGAGGAACTGTGGCCAGCCCTCAACTCGCCCCCCTTTTTAGGCAGGCCAGCGCGTTATGCTGCACTTGGGCCTGGTCACCTCTGTATATCTGCACGACTGGGAGACCCGTGCCTCGCCAGTCAGGACACCTCCAAGAATCCTCCTTCCCCCTCTGGAGACCTGGGCTTGTCATGCCAAGGCCCTGCCACACAGACTGCTCCGTCGGGCCAGGGGAGAAACTCAGAAAGAAGCAGAAGAGTTAAAGAAAGCAAATACACTTTCTTTTTTTGAAATACATTAGAGTAACTAACTGATCAGGGAGGATACTGACCTAGACCCCTGGAGGCAACATCTGTAGCAATGAGTATCGGAGCCTTTCCGTATTTGAACTCTGAAAAATGAACAAAATAAAGATTAGAAGTGATAAAAATGTTTTGTGTGACCTGGTGACAAACGTACTGTTGATTTAAGCTTACCATTGAGAACCCAGTCTCTCTCCTGTTGGCTTTTATCTCCATGGATTCCCATAGCTGGCCATCTAAACAGAATAAAAGGATTCAATGTTAATCTGTAGAAGTATTTAATCAATATAAGCAGAGACGGGCATGCTCTGAATCAGTACTTTAATTTCAACACTTACCCATCTCGTCTCATCCTCCTGGTGAGGTCATCACACCGCCTCTTTGTTTCTACAAAGATGATGGTCTTGTTCTCTTTCTCACTCATGATTTCCTCAAGCAGACGGATGAGTCTAAAAAGAGACAGATGAGTTGTTAAAGAGTATCACATCGCCTGAAATCATTATGAAAACACCAGCTGCAGCCGCAACACTCACTTGTTTTCCTTCTCGCCATCATTGCAGACGTCCACGATCTGCAGGATGTTGTGGTTGGCGCTGAGCTGCAGCGCCCCGATGTTGATCTGGACGTACTCCTTCAGGAAGTCCTCTGCCAGCTGGCGAACCTCTTTGGGCCATGTGGCACTCCACATAAGAGTCTGACGGTCAGGCTGCAAATAAACAGTCAAACAGTTAGCGAGACGTTCACTCAAAGTGACAGAAGTCCTGAGGAGGCTTTCAATCAGATGCGTTAATAGCAAATAATCAAACTTACTCTGATTTGGTCGACGATTTTCCTGATCTGAGGCTCAAGCCCATGTCCAGCATTCTGTCGGCCTCATCCAACACAAGATAAGTGCACCTGCGGAGATTCGTCTTTCCTGCCTCGAGGAAGTCGATGAGCCTTCCTGGAGTGGCGATGCAGATCTCCACACCTTGAAATTGAAGAGTCACGGTGAGAACTAAACTCTTGAAATGATTATTTCTTTAGCAAGGACTTGACAAAGAAAGTACAATACCTCTTTCCAGGTCGCGGATCTGGGGTCCCTTGGGTGCTCCTCCGTAGATACAGGTAGACTTGAGGCGAGAAGCTCTGCCGTATTCTGCGGCCACCTGTTGGACCTGTTGTGCCAGTTCACGGGTCGGAGCGAGCACCAAGCACTGTCATGGAAAACACAAGTCTTCAGTAAAAGATCCCCGTTTGTCTAAACATGATTCCTGGCTACGTTTCAACAGCTCACTGCAGAGCGTCAGAGGTCACTTGTTGCTATTATTTACAGGATACAACGGTAAACTCATTTCTTTGGTACAGAGCATGCAAATCAATGTGACACGGCATGACGGGTACTTACAATGGGGCCATCTCCACGTTCCAGGAAAGGCTGGTGGTTTATGTGTACGATTGCAGGCAACAGATACTGCAAAGCAAAAACAGTCACTCCATTAGGCATACACAAGTGATATTATATAATCACATCCTCACTGATCTAAATTATCATTTATATTTGAAGATGCAACTTACAGAAAGCGTTTTGCCAGATCCGGTCTGTGCAATGCCGACCATATCCTTGCCGCTGAGAGCCAGAGGCCAGCCCTGAGCCTGGATGGGTGTTGGTTCGGACCAGTTTTGTTTGTTGATCACGTCCATCACATAAGCTGGAAAACAAAACAAAAAGATAAGTTAATTGAGATGCTCTAAATCAGCTTCAGGATACTGCCTCGAATAGTTTAAAACTCACATGGGAAGCTGGCTTCGTGGAACTTCAGGATGGGGTTCGGGCAGTCTCTCCCCTTGTATGTAATGGTCTTGGCCCTTCTGTACTGCTCAGCTTCTTGCTGCAAAAACAAAGAGAAACATGAATGAAGTTCAAGCGGTCATGATCTGATTGCATAACTACAACACGTGCAGCACATTTCTGGACAGGTGTTGCATAACACTAGAAGGACCACGCTGCTGATGCAATACATACCAGAGACCTGCGGGCAACGTCGGGATGCTGCTGATAGAAGTTCTTCTCAAACTTTGGCAGCTCGTCGAGGTTCCATTGTTTCTTCCGCAGGCGTTCGCCGGGGTTGCCGAACTTTCCTCCGCCGCCGCCGCCACCTCCTCCACGGTTGCCACCAAAGCGAGGAGGACCACCGCCATAACTGCAATTAAAAATAACGAGATAAGTCACACTAAGCTCGCTCACACACATCAGTTACAGCGGGTTAAAAAAAAAAAGCATCTTTTTAACTGCGTCATTCTGTGAAATTATATAGCTGCCATATACTTTCCAACCAGCAGAGGAACAATGGAAAAAACAGCCGGCATTTTGTATCCGCATTCACGCTGCCACATGGCGAAAAGCCGACTAGCCAGCTGTGTTAGCATCGCCGCTTCTCGCCGGACTTTACACGCTTTACACGGCGGCCACCGAGCTCAAATGAACCGCCATCATGAGAAGAGTGCGTTAACAAAGCTGGGATGTGACTTCCAGAGTTAGTACGGTGAAAAAGAGCTTCCGGTGGTGGTGAGCGGTGAGCTAACGTTAAGCTACCTCCGGAGCTAATCGAAAGCCGCCGCCGTGCCGGGGCACGAGGCCAAACTAGGCCTTGAGCCAACAAGAGACAACGGGCCCCGCTCACCAGCCTGGGCCCGGTGTGGATAAATAAAAGCACACCACCAGCTTTGACTTTAAATAATCGATAAGTTTATAACTTAAAAATAAAAACGACACCAGAGCGGCTTGTTTTAAACGCGTAACGACGGTTAAGTTAACCGTTTTTTCCCCGTCGGTTTAAATCTCGTCAGCCGTTTCTGCCGTTCACACGCGGGGTAAAATAGACCCGTACTCACCCTCTATCTCTGTCCCGGTCTCTGCCGCGGTCTCTGTCGGAATATCCAGGCATCTTTGTAAACAGTTTAAGTATAAATAAAAAAGATAAATAAATCTACACCGTGTGTGTGTTTGATCGCCGTCTAAAAAAAAACCGGACGGACCGACCGGCAGTGCTCAAATGCCGGTAAAGTAAAAATGAGGCCCGGTTTATATGGCAAGAGGAAGTCCCTCTTCCGATGTATTCATCCGCCCCTCCCTCATTCGGTTTTCAACTTCCACCGCCTGAAAACACACAACATAGATACATTTAAATAGAGCCTAAAAAACACAGACTATGTTTTTTTATAATATATCTTATCAGACATTTAAAAAAAATACCAGCCCAACAACTCTGTTTCCGGTTCACCGTATTTAACGATTCTAACAACAAGAGTTGGCGGCGGATGGATATGTACGATTGCATAGAGAAACCGGTAATGCGGCTCTGACTGCGCTTCCGAGCTGTTACGGTAAGTGACGTCATCAGGACCAACCCAAACCTGAAAGAGGCACGAGATAGATTTATTTATTTATTTATTTATTTAGCATGGGGAATTTCCCCTTAACCTCTGTTGGAAATGTTATTTTAATTTAGATTTTTATTTAAAACATGTAAAAGAAAAAAAAGTAAATACAAAAAGAAAACAAGACAAACTAAATCGAAAGTGATTAAAATTCTCTTGAACAACATAAATTAAATGTGACATGTTTGAAACAGATTAGGAGGAAGTATATACTTATTTACCTATTCACAGACTACATCTCCTGTACAGACTTTTATATTATATATATATATTGTGTTGTAATGTATCTATCTGTCTGTCACTTTAATGTCCTGTCTGCACTATGTTTTATGTTTCATGTAGCACCATGATGGCGAAACACTCTAGTTTCACTGTGTACAGTGTTTGTGGTTGTAATGGTCCTCTCTGATACTAAATCTACCTAGAACTGTCTCTTGTATCTACGTGAAAAGTACTTATTGCTGCACTAACATGTCCTCGTCACACTTTACTTTGATTGTTTCCGTTAACTAAACGTAAATGTAAATATATATATGGTTGAGATAATAAAACCCACTGACTTGACTTGATATACAAACAAATTCACGTGCTCACATGCTCCCATTTATAAATGCTGACCATAAACCATTATCCAAATTCCCTGTCCAATGTGTACATACCATTTATTGTGAATAAATATATATTGCTTGTATTTACATGTTATATAGATTTCTTTTTTGTATATCTCGAAATATCTTAACAATATTTACGCTTCCACGTTTCACAAACTGTTAAGTTAAGCTTTGCCCTCCACCTATAACCACCCTCCCTGTCACAGAACATTTGTTGTTTACCTGGTTGTGAAAGCAAATGTTAAATTCTTACATATAAATATATTAATGTTCAACATGTTTTTTTTTTTTAGATGTCCTGTAGGTCATGTTGGCTACCTTAGACCTCAAATGTGAACCAAATACACTAAACTTTAAGCGACAGTGACTTACAACTACTTTCTCCCTCCTTTCTTCTATTATTGTTTATGAGGTACTACACTATAAACATAAAAACTGTATTACAATATTATATGTTGATACTGATTACAGAGGGAAGCATGAAAATATGAACAATTATTTAGATAGTAGTCTAACAGAAGTCTAATCTTCTATCCAGTCTGAGACGTCTCTGCAGCAGGATGCAGTTTCACGTCTATCAACAAAGACTGGACTTGACACCTTTTTCCAACAGCTCTATTGTCATGTTACCCTACTTTCACAGAGGGTGGTCAGGGGATGTGCCATTCAGATGTAGTTCTTTGCATTTCCATACTTGACATTTATTCCCAGGCTGTACGGTACCAACAAGCCCCTGATAAATGGAACCAAAGGAAACACTGGAACAGAAAAAGGACAGGACATGTTCATACGAGGCCTTACATTGTTAGACAAAGGCAAGTTTAATTAGAACTAATTACACACAAAAATAAAATACTCTTACAAAATGATAGTGTTAACATACATCAAATTGCATCAGTCAGCTATGAGAGATATAGTCCTGCTAGTGGATCATGCTATAAAACAAAAAAAACAAAAACAAAACAAAAGAGCGCCATCTCTCAACTTTCACTCGTTTTAATAAAAAGTTCAGTTCTTCGATGAGAGGCAGCTACGGGGCGATGCGGAGCGATGTAGTGTAGGAACAGACAGTAGGGCGATCAGCTTGTGCACTGGACTTAAAGGCGAATGAATTCTCCGTTGACGGGAGTCACCATTTTTTAAAATACACCTCATGGCGACACCTCGTTCCGTTTCGTGTGTGCAATTCCTCTTTTTCATTTCAAGAAAATCTTCTACTTAAGTTAAAGATAAATTACAGGTCGTTTGATCCACATATATGAACAATATCTTATTACTGTACAAAGCACCATCTGAGGACACTTTTCACTTTGCATACACATTAATTAGTCCACATAAAAGAATGAAAACAGTTTTTTTTTATTATTATTTAATAGTTTTTTGTTTTTTTTAGTGTATGCAAACGTTAAGAACAGTCCACGGTCATAGAGATTGCTAGACAGGCAGCATCTTTTTTTGAAAACATTCAAGAATTTTTTTTAAATCGTAGAAAACTTCCGACTCCTTCTCTCTAAATAAAAACATCACTGATGGGACTGTGTAGCAGGCGTAAAAAAAACAAAACAAAAACAGGATTTCATCTCACTCAGTTCCCTTTCAACCAAAAAAAAAAAAAAAGCACATATGGACACATGCAACGCTCGCTGTTTGTTAATGGTCTGCTGTGGGCAAAGGCAAGACGAGACCTTCAGGGAAATCAAGACAGCGTCTCGTCGGTCGTCAAATAAAAAGGACATTACAAACTACGTATGACATCTCCTGAGAATGTGGCTAGGTAGAGCTCTTGGACATGTTATGTGGCCACAAACAGGTATGAGCACGAGTAGTGTGTGTGTGTGTTGTGCACGTCAAGCAGTAGTATGTCAATGAGTAAGGTCGCCGATATAAGACAAATGCTGTTTAGCACCACATGGCTAGTAGTAGAAGGTAGTAGAGGTTTTTTTTTTTTCTTTTCCCAACGACAATATGGAGGCAGCACAGAATAGTTTATGACGGACTTTGGACTGAACAGGATACCATTAGAAATTTAATGGTAGGTTTTCATGCTAGTGGCTTTAATACAGCCCAGCTACAAATGACAAACTGTTAAAAAAGTGTAGTAAGAGAAGAGAAGGAGGGAAACGTCACATCAACACACGTAGCTCCAGGATGAAATCAGTAGAATTTAAAGGGTCCGCTCGATATTTGCATTCATTCATTCAAAAAAAAAAAAAAAAGATTATGGCACTCGGAAGGACTTTTTAGGATTTTTTGCTCTTTGAAAAGGACAAACCTCTGACCTCGTGCAGCTACGAGAGAGAGAGAGAGGTCACGTCAAGAAGATAAACCACAGCATTCGTAAGTGAGATTCAGTCAAGCTTTAAAATTCTGCTTTCACAAATTGTCGTCCATAATTTAAACAGTAACACTTAACACTTAAAAGATTACTTTATTTTATTTTTCTGGAACAGGGGAAAGGGGTTTCTGAAATATAACAGCAATAAATTATATATATTATATAGAATTTTATTGTTTTCTTTTTCAATTTTCCCTGTTATAGAAAAATAACACATTTCAAGCTATTCATTCATTTTCAAACAAAAACTAGCTGTCGAACGTGTGAAATCGGTTTCTGGGAATGCGGCTCTACGTTTATCGGAGCAGAGGTTGTCCCTGCTGCGGTCTTTGGAGAGGGGTTGTAAACAGTCGGGCTCTGCCTAAATTCAGTCTCTCTCTCATCCCCCCTGTTTTTTCCCCCCAGCCTTGGCATTGCTGATAGGCCTCCGGTGTGACCAAACACCCGAGTCGTGCACACTCTCCGTCCAAATTTAGTGTTTTCCAAAGTGGTTTGCGGTAACCATTAATAACCCTGTGCTGTTAATGTCGTTTTCAGAGTGGACTGACTTGAGCGTTCTGCTTGGTAAGATGGAGCATTGCTACATGGAATACAGTCTATTTTTCTTTTTCTTTTCTTTTTTTTTTTAAATGCTAAAATGAACTTAGAAAAAAAGGGAAGAGCCAGCAAAATTTTTGCAGGTTCTGTAAGTTAGTAAATAGTCTTGAGTTATTAGCAGCTGAAGATCCTTTTCAATGATTAAAAAAAAAAAAGATAAAGGAGGGCTGGAGGCTCTTTAAAAAAAAAAAAGAAAAGCAACAAAAAAAACAGTCAGATGACATGTTCTGGTCTTCTCTGCCCACCCTCCTTTAGCTTAGCCACGTCCCCGGGAAGTATAGGCGTCCCCTGGGTGAAGCATCCGTGGATGACTCCCCCCCCTGCCCTCGCTCTGTCTGAGTGGATTGATTTGTAGGAGGAGGGGAGGTTCATCACGGCCAAACCATGTTGTTTCTGGTTGTTTCCTCGTCTCTGCGAGCGTGGGGGCGACTCACTCGACGGCGAATCCGCACGTCTCCTCGATGGCAGTGAGCAACTTGTCGTACAGTTTGTCGTAGTGCTCGTACGGAGGAATGTCGATCCGGTTGAAACTGGGAAAACAGAAGCGGAGAACATTTTAAAATCATGCTCTGAGTGCTGCAAAACTACTTAACTAACTTGACTGTAAGTGGAGGTTCATGTGTCAGAGGCAGGCAGCATGTCAAACGGTCTGAAACGTGTTACAGTGCTGACAGTTTCCTCACCAGGTGTGGGCTTTGGGCAGGTTGTTGGTGCTGGCATCAATCTGGTGGATGGTGAAGAGCCGCGGGCCGGCAGCACCTGAACAAACACAATCAGTTTAGTAAAAATGAACCTTCACATGCCTGATCTGCGCTGTGATGAACTGCTCATTTTTTGGATCCGAGAAAACAACTTCAACTCAGACATGGTTTTCAAAGTTAAATATTTCAGTGGCTTCGACATTTAAACATCCGTAGTGGTTACAGTTCATTGGTTTACATTTTTATGTGGCCTTAGTTTCCATACGAGTCAGAAATGTGTGAAATATAGACTCAGGGATGCAACGATGAAAGATTTTAATGGTAGCATTAGAATCTGAGGATACGAATAGTTTTACGTGAATTTATGTTACATTTATAAACAGTCAAAAGCTCCTTTTCCTGCTCTGATGCCAGCACTCGGTGTAGCTGAGTCTCTCCTGATAGTGCTGCAAATAATGAGTTAAAATCACTGCATGTGTCGTAACTAACTGAACACTACGGCCTGTTCACACACACACACACACACACACTCACATCAGAACTGAATACATCTTAATCTAACGTCAGCTGACAGAGTCTGATCTGATGTTCACACACACACCACACGTTTAACTTCATTACACTGAAAAGAAAAGATGCATATGTTATAAAAAATTAGGATTATACTGGGGTCCAGATGTTTTTAATTCATACAATGTGTGTATCCTGTTTTTTTGCACGTCTTGTGTGAATTCCCCCTTTTTCTCTTTGTTTCGCTGAGGCTGGCAGGGAGAGATTAAGTTCAACTATAAATTAAGTCGAGGTAATTCACAATGGTTCAAGGGTTGGAGACGGGTTAGGGAGGTATAATTTGGACAAAGGCACATCCTGTTGGTTACTGATCAGAGAACTAAAAAAGACGTTATGAAGTTACCTGTATCTATGTGGAGGTGTCCGAGGCAGCCCATTAGAGAATGTATAAGAACTAACTGCCTTTTTCTCTGCTGTTAAACGCTCCTTCTTGTACAAGAATAATAAATTCAACTTAAACTTTGAATGCAGTCTTTCTTATTGAAGGGTCACTCTTGAAAAATTCCCATAACAGCATAAACAAACTTATTGCAGTGTCTGCCGCAGTACAGTTGTGCCACAAACCACCAACGCCGTGACTTGAGAATGACTGAGCTGTCTAGGACCAAACAAAGGAACAGAAATAACCATGAGAGACAGAGTCGCCTTTGTCACAGCACTTTACGTGTTTTATTTTATTCATGTCATCCCACTTTTTATTTAAAACTTTATTTTATTCTAGTTCTTTATCTTGTTTTATCTCTCGCAACGTACATTAAAATACGCACACACACACACACACATTTCTTTGTGCCGCTGACGCGGTGTCAACCTACGTATGACCAATAAAACTGAAACTGGAAGACAAATAAATATCCAGATGGCTCTGATAAAAGTCCAACAACACACACTCCAAACGAGGTGACTTTGTCCCTCCACTGTAGCCATGTGGACTCTGGAAGTCCAACTGTGTGTGTGTGTGTGTGTGTTGTTTTTGAGTGTTCTGGCCTCTGCTGTTGTTTTGACCAAGAAAAGGATGAGCATGTTATGAGGTGTGTAAGGCTGCTGTCTGCCTGTGGATCACAGTGTACTCCCTCATGCCTGGGTGCTCTGTCTCTGGGCAGCACTGTCTGCCAGGACGGACCCACTGAACCACTGCACCGCGCTCAGACTGAGGGTTCATCCCAGGTCGGAGAAAGCCAGAGACACGCACACAGAGAAGCCAAGAATCCCACACACACAAACACTCTAGACTGTGTTGACAGTGCCTGTGAATGCAGAGACAAAGGCCCGACCACACCTTCTGTACATTATGATCAGACGTTAGCATTTAGCATACAGTACAAAGACTTCACACCTGAGCTAGTCCAGCAGCGCTTTCGTATGTAAAACAATTCCCACGTGAAAAGGAGCCTTTACATAACAAACCCCGGTGTTGTTACCTTGAAGGGCCTTGAAGCCTTGCAGGGGAACCCTGGAGGAGCCGGTGACAAACTGCAGCAGCCGTGCTCTGCGCTCCTCGTCGAAGGACTCCACGGCTTTCCAGAACCACTTCACGATGTTGCTGTCCGGGGTGCAGTGTTTGAGTCGCGTGTTGGACTTCCAGTCGTTGATGTCGATTTTGCCCAGGCCGCATACGATCAGCTGCAGGTTCGAGGAAGGAGGCAGAATCAGTGCGTTGAACTAAGATGTACACAAATTCGAGCAACGTGATGCACAACGCAACGTACCTCAAGCTCCTTCTCGTCGAAAGCCTTCAGCAGGTGTTGGGGGATGACCTCATTGAAGCCCTTCTGCAGGGCCAGGAACTGGGCCTCGATGCCTCGCAGGAAACGCCAGTTGACGTAGAGCCGGACGTACTCCTTCTTGGTGTCCTGGGTGACGGGATGCTCTTACCGTTGGGCTTGAGCTCGTGTTGGATGATCTCTCCGTAGGCGTTGTGTTCTACGCAGAAGGTGTGGTCCAGCACACCTGTGATGTCGTTGTCCCTGAGGCGAGATGAACATGTGATTTACTAAAAGAAAAAGTGCTCTTTATTCCAATAAAACACTTATAAGGTCCTTTTTTTTTTTTTGTTGCATTTGTGCTGATGTGAAGTGAAAATATGCATAAAATCATGTGGTTAGGGAGCACTGATGTAAGAAATGTTCAAAAACCCTGGGGGGCGCTGTCATCAAAGTACTGCTCTGTTTTACTTGCAGAACACTGAGTGCAATGTGTCGTAACTTAATCCTGAGATTTCACTTTCATTAACGCAGAACAGTCGTTGTACGTACAGGATCCACACGAGGCTGTTGTGCAGGTCCGGGTCCACGGACTCCATGTCGTCCAGGGTGATGGGTTTACCCAGCAGCTGTTTGTAGAAGGGCAGAGTGAAGCCTCCGTCTATGTAGTGGCCGTGGAACACCGCCATCCCCATGATACGGCCCACGAAGTGAAAGTACGACAAGTGCTCCTACAGGACGGAGGGTGGGGGTGGGTGGGGGTGGAGGGAGACATCTTGAGTTTCCAAATGATTCAGCAGAGACAGACAACAGAGCGTTTTAAAGTCGATTTTGGGAATTCGACATGATCCGAGCGGAGTTTATCCATGAGATCATGCCTGCTGACTGGAGAGCAATAGTTAAATGGAGCGATGTTAACCCGAACAAACACAGAGAGAGCGTTTGTGTTGTGTAAGAGAAGACAAAATGACTTCATCCATCAGTGTCAGGACTGAAGCTCATGCCTCGCTGGGGACATTTGCAACAGTGTGACATGAGACATTCGGTCTGAGAGTTTGTGCAGTGTTCACCAGTAAACTTTTAAAGACGTTTTCAGCACCAGAAAAAATGCAATTTAACCCATTTTTAACAGTCAAAGAATGATCTAGTAGGAATGATTAGACCTATTGTAAGAAGCACTTAAGTTGTGGCTCAGGAGGCAGAGCGGGTCGTGGTTTGATCTCCGGCCTCTCCGGTCTGCATGTCGAAGGGTCTTTGAGCAAGATACTCAACTCCAAATCGCTCCTGAAGGCTGCACCGTCGGTGTGTGTGAATGTGGATGAATGATTAGCTCCTAAAGAGTGATGAGCAGTTTATGAATGTGTGTGTGTGTGTGTGTGTGAGAAAGGGTGAATGAGATATGCAGTGTAAAAGTGTCGGAAGACTAGAAAGGCGCTATACAAGCGCATGTTGGACAGTGGATGAAGCTATGGTGAGGTTTCTAGTTTTGAGTCACTGTAAGACGGTTTTAAGTGCACGTGCACAGAAAAAGGTGAATCAGCTTGGTGATATAATATGCAAAGAAGTCAGCAGAGTTATGGATCGAGTCGGTAACAGACTTTTAGATCACCTTATGATGCTGTAAGCTGTTAATTAAATAGGCCCTGCTGTAAAACTCCCACTACACCTAGAATTAGTTACAAGTACGTGGATTTATTGACGTATCAGTGTTTACAACAATCAGTTCATTTGACCTGGAACAAGAGAAGTGGCAGAAAATGGATTAATTAATTCAAGTTTTGCTGAAATTAATGCTTCAGGCATGAGATGATGAGATTAATAGCTAACTGTAGCTAACAGCTGTGTCAGTGTTTGTTACAGAAAAGACTAAATCCACATTTATGGATGTGTGACGTCTCACGTCGACCCACAAACGCGCAACAAAATCAGCGAGCAGGTGATAAAATTCAACATCTTCAAGAAAATTCAAGACAACTCAGCACTTCCTAAGACTGATCAAAACTTATGAGTGCATTTATTTTACGTATATTTCAGGAACAGCGGAGACTCACAGGGTTGACAGCAGAGTCTGGGTTTATCTGCAGCGTGTAAATGTCGTCACGGGAGTACTGGAACAGGCCGTAGTACGGGTTCAGCATCTCGTGGGACAGCAGGTAGAGCCACTCCCTGCACAGAGGACATCACAGACAGAGTGAGTTCGTTCAGGACATCCTAACAGGGATACTGAAGTCATGCTTTGGCTTCTCCACTAGGAGGCAGACTGCTGTGTAAAAAGGTCTCGGTGTTTACAGAAGTGCTCCATGCAACATAAGACCTCTTACCTGGCCACTCCTCCGTAATCGAGCCCCTCCTCTCCTCTGAACTTCACCATTAGCCTCTTCCACAGGTCCTTCGGCCTCATCTTCATCACCTGTCGATACGATTCCTGCAACACAGAACAAAAAAAACACAGGTTAAAGTTCAGTTAGACAGCTGCTGATGCAGAACCGTCTCGTTCTTCGTGGTCCTCAGCAGAGAAAGAGTTAACAAAGAAGCCATTTATCAGTTCGGTGTCACATGGGAGCGGTTTTAGGGACTCTCCGAGCTCCGTGCCTTGGATTATGACACATGTTAACACACGGCAACCGCTAGACCAGAAGGCTGAGACTGACGTGAAGAGTTATAAAACGAAAGTATTGCTCTGAACAAACATTTGCTGTACAGTAACAGCAGAAGGAAAGTTTACTGAAGGGGTTAACTCCTGTAAACACCTTTTAATCCACATGTACAGCGCTCGGTGAAAACACGGAGGCATAGGTCAGGTTTCTATTTGAGAAACAAGTTGTGTTTTTCTTTCAGTGTTACAAAGAGACTGCCACTGTTCACCTGTGTTGGATTATGGGGGTCTTTTATACATACGTGCCCGTGCTCAGGCGTTACATATGATCGACACAGCTTCATCACGACTCACCGCTGTGAGCTCTACGCTCGGGTAGGATGGTCTGGTGCAGGCGCACACAGTCAGTTCTTGGGTTGCTCCCATCCTATCTGTGTACTTATATTTCTCAGAAGTGTTGTGGACAGTGTCTCAGCCAAATGTTTGTACTGAAATTGGCAGGAGACGGCGTTTGGACTCTCAGACGGGCTTTTAAAAATCGACCTGGAGACGATTTGTTGCTTGATGACTGATCGCCGGATTCACGGCTTGTACTACACTTTCATGTTGTGATACTGCGTTTTGTTTGCATCTGTTTTAATTTGCCCGGTGTTGGTTTGTGCTGCTGCGTGTCTTGAAAGAGATTTTTAATCTCAATGAGGGATCAGAAAAACGTGCGGATGGCTCACAGCGTCGGGGTGAGGGGTTCATTTAAAGAGGATTAGGGGGCAGCTATAATAAACACAGCTATAAGACTATAATAACACAGCATGCCCTCCAGATACAGCAGACAACAGAGAGAGAGGTGCTGAAGGAGAAACGGGAATGTCTTATCTACACATAAAGTACACATAAAGACAGGCCTGACAGCCCACCAGCTAACACTTGCCTGCTCAGTCATAATGTAATGCTTCAGCTGGTCTGGAGACGCTATGCAACCTCAAGACGTCCTCTGCCCCTCCTCCCTCCCTTCCCTCCCTCTCTGCCTCTCACACTGAGATCAGCCAACAAAAATGTCTTCGTTCAGATTAACAGACGCGGCTGTTCCAGCACATTCCAGTGCATATTTTATGAGGGTCACGCAGTCTGTTGCAGGTGTTGTTGCTCCGATGAAGGCCCCGCACCTCCTGGATGCGCACAAAGAGCCTCCCCAGCTGAGAAAACGTACTTGAGAAAAATCCTTCGTCTCAAAACAAGAGGTCTGCTTTAGATTTTGAGCAGACTGGCTTCACACATCATAGATAACCGGGTGAGTGAAGAAATCATTCTCACAGCCAAACTGCTACGGGCAATGACCTTTATGGGAGTAGACAAGACGAAGAAGAGGAGGGGGGCTTCAGAGGATGTTTAACATAACTTGTCTGTGTCTGTAAATTACTTGTACAATGACAAGCAGCTCTGCAAGAACTAAAGGATGAAATATTGGGCTGTTTTTGCTTCTCTCCGCTTGTGCAATGGAGCAAATATGACATTATTTCCATGTTTTTCTACCGTTCTATTATGCATTTTAATTTCTTTCACGCATGCTCTGGCTGTGACAACTGAATTTCCCTCCGGGTTAAATTACCCATTTCTGTGCATCATTAATAACAGGCACCCCCCCCCCCGTGAGTTTCAGATACGATGACATGACTGAGCTTGTTTCTTTCCGTCCTCACCTCAAAGATTTCCTCGCGGGACACCTCGATGCGGCAGTGGCCAGCCTGAGGCTGCTGCTGGGACAGTTCCTGGCGGAGGATCTTGAGCTTCTGAACAAGGTCTCTCTTGTACTTGGGCACCGTGAGGCACTCGGCCTCCTCTGGGAGTTGACCGGGGGACACCAGAGCCTGCTGGGCCTGATCCTTCAACTGGTTCTGACGACTGGAAGGTAGGAAGACAGAGAGAGGAGAGAGGAGAGAGGGAGAAACAGGCCAAGAAAAAGAGACAGTAAGACACAGAAGGACAAGATGAAAGACAAAAGTTCGAGATGTACCAATACCAAACACAAACAAGCTTAGCGAGAAAAAAGTAAGCAAGCACTTGAACAAAATCAACAAGAGCGACGCCAAGAAACTCAAAATACAGCTTTCGGAGAGTGAGTGTGCTTTCTGTGTCCTTTGCTGACTGCAGAGTATGAGAAGTAAACACACTGAGGTCATCTGGGAAGCACATCAAGTCAAACAGCTGCCTCAGCCCTCACAGACAGACAGACAGACAGACAGACAGACAGACATAGGTGGAGGAGGGATTAGTGAAGGTAAGACATCTCCCTCACTCTCTGCCCCCCTCTCTGTCTCTCTCTCACACACACACACACACACACATACTTCCTCTCCACCTGGCCCAGAGGCTTGGTGGTCTCACAGAGAGATGACTGAACTAAAAAGGGGGCGCAGCAGAAAATGACTGAGGGGGGAAAAAAGTTCTGCAAACAGAACCTCTGTTTCTTTTGACTCGCGTACACTTGAGGTAATGTAGGGACACTGAGGCCACCTCGCAGAGGCTTACTGCTACAAGTCCAAGAGTTTCTCTTACGAGACAGAGAGTTGAATTTGAATGTACTTTGAAATCAGTGCAAGAAAATGGCCTGTAAGCAGCACCTTTCTGCTGTGTTTGGTCAAGTTGGATCGAGTTTGAAGTAGTTTTACTGTCGGGTAGGTCAACTTATAGCAATGCATCATATTTTATAAGAATATAGAATAGTAGAAAATGTAAATAATGAGCAAGTACGTCTAAAAAAAAGAGGTAAGTAAATGTATCATCATAAATCTGAGTGAGCTGACAGCGTCTGGTTGGAGAAACGCTCCTGGTTGCGTTTGAAGCGCGTGGAGAACGGACCAAAACAGCGTCACGGCCACGATGTGCCTGGTGGGGTCCTAACAAATTCTTTTAGCTGTGATCTTCAACTAAAAATGATGAACCATCACAAAACTAAACGAGGCATTAGCTAAAAGCTATCATGACGGGTAAACAAACAAACTCCTGCTAAATGTAGCTTAGCAGAGCAGCAGTAGCCGCCATCTCAGCTTTTGACTAAAATCTAACATTTAAACCTGCAATAACTCTTTTTTTTTGGCCACTTGGGGGCAGCAGAAACAAGCCGCTAACACAACATTGACATATCGTCACTTTTTAAGTTGCTATGGTGAACTTGTTAGTAAATAGCTGCTTTTGGTCTCCACCTTGGAGGCTCTATAAGTTGCTAAGCGCTCCATATTCTGGATTATTAAAGTTAATTTCAATGTGCTGTAAATATTAATAGCACACAGATGCTAGCAGAACAGACTACATCTAATCCCTATAAATCATAGACTCAAAATTGAAATAAAAAACTGATAAACAAACAAGAAAGTCAAAGAACATTTTGTTTGTCTCAAGTAGAGAGCAGCATCTGCACTTTTAGAAAACTTTAACTGCTTTCACTGCTTCTGTAGCTGCTGCTCTCTGCGTTTGCAGCACAGTCTAGCTTGGATGTACAAGAATTTAATATTCTCTCAGCATTTCTGTCTCCTCGCTCTATTGGAGACTCCAAAATGTGCAAGAAAGCAGCATTTGATGGAACATTTCAAACACATTGACAAAAAAAAAAAAAAAAAAAGCGGTTAACCACAGTATCAATAGTGTGGCTGTGAACATCATCTGCGGTTAATGATGGCAGAGGTCTCGAGAACACAACTTTTGAACCGGGCGCTGTGTTTGGGGAAGACGGCCTCAGAGGGTGGCACAGTAGGGAGGCACACAACACACACACACACAGACGGAGAATCAAAAGAGCCTTTATGGGGCCGGCACTAAAGGATTATTTGCACAATGGCCTTTTGCACTCCGGTGGGGGGTAGCAGGCATGCTCGGCCCTGAGCGGGGTCATAAACACCAGACTCTAGAGCCGAGCACAGAGGGTGGTGGAAGGATACACATGTCAGTCTGCGGATATGTAGGCTGTAACACTCAATGTGATGCTGAGGCTACAATAAACATTTTCGCAAAGGTAATTCGAGTTTTTCGGGAGGACCCTTAACTGTCAGTCACTTCATGACTCCTCTCTGAGTGACATGAGTTTAATTTCTGCCTGGTAGAATCCAATTTGGCTCTTCAATCACTTCCTGCTATCCCAGAAAGCCACAGGGCCCCATAGGACACTCAAGACCTCCTCATGAATCCCTTTATTTCCTGCAGACTAGACTCAAGAAGGAGGGAGGGCGGTCTCCCGACATCACCCAAACACTGTAGACGACTCAGAGGGAGGAGAGAGGAGACATGGAGCATCTCCTCCTGCACTTTGACCCATAAATCAAACATTCCTCTCATGGTTGCAGACAAACTTGCCCCAGAGTTCTCCCTCTCTCTCTCTCTCTGTCTCTCTTTCCAGCAGCTCCTTTACCGACGAGCACGACTCTGGTGCATGTTACCTGAAGATGTTCACCGTGGAGACAAGCCGCCGTTAACACAAAGCAATGTTTTGGCTACGTGACAAATCACAAGAGTCTGGGAAATGACGCAGTTATTTCTCATGTGACTGTACAGAGGGCAGGCCTGCAGCCAGGTCTTTTAAAACCAGACAAGGATTCAGTTACCTATTGAACGGTGACCTCGACCAAGTCAAGGAGGGCTCGAATTCAACAGAAGATTGCAACATCATGGGGAAAATATAACTAAAACTGTGGTCTGGATGCTCGGGCAGTGTCTTAAACACATAAAAAAAGGCAATAAACTATAACTTTGATGGACATATATATACTGCATATATATATATATTGAACATTTTTGTGGGATGACGGCACACGAGGAGTGAAAATTTCAAAAATCCCTGACTTGATAAAAGGCAGATGTCTTGATGGAAATCCATGACGACTGATATCTTTTCCAGAGTTTTGTCACAAGCGGGAAAGTCACTCCAAAGTCGAACTGCAGCCGTAGATCAGCTTCAGTTAGGACAGAAACTAGTGAAAAGGCAATAAATCATAAATAAATCAAATATTTAAACCTGCAACAACTGATTTTTTTTTTGGCCTCTTGGGGGCAGCAAAAACAAGTTGCAGATACAACATTGACATATCACCTTTTTACATTGATGTGGTGAACTTGTTAGCAAATAGTTGCTTATTTACACACCCAAAGCAACACTGATATTTATTTGGATTTGTGTTCTTTAAATTATAATAGTATCTAATGTTAATTAGACGTTAATCAGAATGGATTGAGACATTCAGGTTAAACTTAGTCTGAGATTTGTACATGATTACACCTGAGGTGTCCTTGGATAACCAGGAGGTGCACGACGCCCTGCAGCCCGGTTCAAACATTTTATATTCAACTTTTCACTTTAAAAACTCGTAACAGAAATGTGCAGATGTACTTAATAAAAGATTAAAAGCTATAGGGAAACTTTTTCTGTGACATTACATAAAAAAACAAGCCCACTTCCTCGCTTTGATGTGAACTAATCATCCTACCAGAAAAACATATATATACACGATAGACGTTCAATGTATCCGATTTTCACACATCTGGGCATAGTCATGCTCAGGACAAAATTCCTACATTAAAAACAAATGTGGCGTGCCAGGCTACATTTTTATAAGACTTTTCAGACGGCCATAGATGAAAAAAAAAAAAAAAAGCAAAGCGAATACAAAATCCCAAACACGTTCTTTGATCCATCAGAACAGGAAAAAAAGAAACCCGATCTCTCCCGTCGACGCATTCCGTCTCCGAACGGAGAAGGAATGAGATCAGGCGGAGGAGGAGGAGGAGGAGGAGGAGGAGGAGGCCCACGAGGCACCCATAACGCTGCTCCACCTTTATGTAGAGCAAAGACCTATGGGTAATTCTACGGCTATCGCCGCACAGTATGTGTTTGAACAGCTGCACAGGGGAAGAGGTTATGAACACGTGCGTCCATGCACGCAGGCATGTACCAAGCATGGAAGCATGCAGTAACGCACACACACACACACACACACACGCACACACACACACACTGTTCATTCATTGACTTGGGCATCGAATTTATGCTCCGTTTCCTGGACGTAAGACGCTCCTCAGCCACAGACACAGCAGCCTCGGTTTCCACTCAGCTATCTGATGTCTGGCCAAAACCAGCTTTGTGACGGATTGTGTGCTAAAACGCCTTTATGATCAAAACCTCTGCAGGCCTGAGGAATTTGAATTTTTTTGTGTGGAAAGAAAGACTGTGGGGGAGTGCGCCGTGTATGTATTTCTGTGTGTGCGCACAAACGTCTGCTCAGCAGAAAGGCCACTCTGAGCGCTGAACCTCTACAGGTGGTGAACACACCTTGGCACAGGATCCCACAGTAAAACATTGACTGAGGGGGAGGCAAAGTGAGTAAGTCTGTGAATGTCTGGGGGAGTGAATGCTTGTGTGTGTTCTTGTCTGTGCGCAAGTGAGGACTGCTGGCACGAGGCCCGAACCCTTACCTGACGTTCTGACTTTCGATGCCTCCGCGAGAACCGTTGGGGCTTGGACTACAGACGCAAAAAAACAAAACAAAAACAAAGACAGAAAATAAATCTTTCTGCTTTTAAACCACATATTTTTTTACATGCACATTCATATTTCTCTGGCTGAAAGGCACTGGAATACTCACTTTAGGACTAGATGCAGGTTGGCGGAGAGGCGCGGGTCCGTGAACTGCGTGGTTCGGTTGTTGTGGTCGACAAAGTAAACCCTCCCGGTGGCTGTGTTCCGTATCTCCCATCCAGGAGGCAGAGGACCCAGTTCCTCACAGTTCACATTACTCAGATCTCTGAAATGCAACATGCACGTAGCGCAGACAATGAAGCATTAGTACGCAAGAATTTAAGGAAAATAGAGGCAATGTAGGGCGGGGACGAGGGGGGAAAGAGAGACAAAGCACACATGAAAATCTAGGTATAAAACATACCAAAGCACTGACTAACTGGACTCAGGCGGACAGCAAGATTCCGAGATGTCTGAGAAATCACTTTTATTCTATTTTTCTTCTTCCTCCCATCTAAATTATTTACTGCTGCCCTGCAACCCCTTTCAGCTGGACTCCATGGAGACAAAAAGGTTCAGAAATTACAGCAGGCTCGCTACGCTGGCGCTGACTTTCTCTGTTTTGCCGGATTGAAGCCAAAAGGGACCGGAGCCTCGCGAGCGATGAGAGCTTGGCAGCTGAGCCATCCGCTAATGTTGGAGCAGTCTGAGGAGCACCCAGTGAGGTGTGGCGTGACCAATGGCCTCCTATCAAGAGCGATAAAAATATCATCTATCACTCACATGCTGAGTGAGCAGAGGCCAGGTATTATAACATCAGTCATGTTTTATTGATAGCGTCTGGAGCGGACTGAAGCCCGTCTTCGTGCGCGAAAGATCTGCGTGCGTTTCTTTTTGGAACGCGGTAATCAATAGGACACACATGCCTGACCGAGGATTGCCCGAGAGCCTCTGGTATGGGCTGATTGAGACCCGTGTTGTGCCGATGGCCATGTGTCCCGGCGAGGCAGCTCGTGCCAGAGGACCGAATCGCTCTCTGATCCCCGTGACACGGGGTCTTCTCACAGCACGTCAGGCTCATAATTAGCTGCAGGTTTTACGGCAAACTACAAGGGGACGAGGACTTAGAGATTTCCGTGACACGAGCTATGGGTAATGTCAGATGTGTCAGTGACGGAGGGTGCAGGATAACTGACTGAAGCATCTGTAGATCTGTCACACATCCTGTGGCGGACATACCTTGGTACTCTGGGGTCATGCCACGTGCTGACACCCGTCTGAGTGTGGAGAAAGTACACTTGGCCTTGCTGCGTGGTCCTCTGCTCTGTAGGAAGACATAAAAAAAGGATTAATGCACGATTTGGAGATCCCACGATGTGAATCGGCTTGGCATCGAGTGTGCGTCAAATGTTTAAAATATATGGAAACAGAGTTTAATACGTGTGCCACATGCAGACAGATTGTGCTTCTAATCCGTCTGCGTAAGAGAGAGATCACACAGATGGAGATAAAAGGACTGCCTGAGTTAGTGGAGATCCCAAAAGGCAGCCAAGGGAGGAGGCGGAGGGGAGGAGGTGAAAGACGGGGTGAAGAACATTGGAGAGGAAAGGAGAGGAGAGATGGGGTTGTCTGACTTTTGAGTTGGTGAGCTCATTCATCACAGCCTGACAGAGATATTTCCATGAAGCGACCTGCCAGAGAGCTCTTCTCTGGCATCCCTTTGGACCTACCGCCCTGCTTTAACATGCATGTACGCGTAACCTTCCAAAAAAAAAAAAACATGCCGCGGCCTCTCGACGAGCGCACGGTATACGTCTGACACACGGGGTGACATCTCTGGGCTCATGTGCGCTCACATGAGGAGAATCAGAGGTGCTGACAGGTTTTATAGGAAACAGCCAGAGAATTAGGAAAGTAAGGACGGAGATAGAGAGACAAGCGTAGCGAGGCTAGGAGCCTCTTAATCCGAAAGTTGTGATATGCTTCTATAAGCTGAAGAAGAAGATTTTACTGTGAGGATAAACAAACCTCCCTTGCAGTGTGCGGGAGATCGCAGCTTGTGTGTGTGTGTGTGTGTGTGTGTTTGCTTTTACATGAATGCGACTGATTGTGTGCAGAAAGGAGAACAGAGAGAGAGAGAGAAGGAGGGGAGGGAGCGCATAGCTGCCGCCAGCCTTTAACAGCTAGATCAATTCAATTAGATTGTCTAAAATGGAGCCAGTATTTCAGGCTCCTTGTCTGCGGAGCTGCAGCGTCATCGCGCTGAATGAGGCTACAGATTAGCCGGGTTACTGAGCCCAGTGTTGAGCGGCGAGGAGGGCAGGGAGCGAAGCAATTAACACGACAGCGTTACAATCGTGACACGATTCGTAGTGGAAGTAGACGTGGCTTCAAGAGAGGATAAAAACTCTGCATACTCTGGTGTAATCAGGATATTAAACATTTATCTGTCTCAAGATAGGAAAGCTGGACATACAATATTGATAGTACAGCGCTGTGGTTTTCAGATGTACCTCCACAGGCCTGTCAGATGAACTCAATAACCCTTCATCGACATCAGTCATGGTCCAAATATGTTCATCTGACTTTATTTTAAACTGGATGCTCTTTAACACCGTTTACTGTTTATGAAAAACGCAGCCTGACGTCACGCCGCAGCCGCCAATCAGGCGCTCAGATCAGGCAGACGAGAAACTTAGACAGTGAATGAGAGTGAGCGAGCGCGTCGATAAAGTCGGTTAATCGGCTGATTGAAAAAGTTATTTCCTGATTGTTTCAAACCCCCAGCAGCCCTTCTTTACTGCACAACAGTGTGGCGAGAGTGTTATATATAAGATTTATGTCATGTTGTGTACATACAAAAAACAAACCATGTACAATTGTAACTATTTTAACATCAGCTGAGCACAAAGGCTAGATCATAAATGTTTATTCATATATACACACACACAACATATACTAAGTCAGCTTCCCACTAACCATATCCCTCAGGGAGGTCCGGGGGCGTGTGCAGGTGGGTTCTGCTCATGTAGTTGCGGTGCCTCTGGGAGCGGACCCGTCTCTCCTGGGCCCGCTGGTCACCGCCACTGGGCGGCAACGCCGTGGTAGGCGTGGCGCCGTTCGTGCTGATGGGCGTGTTCTCGTCCACGATGCAGCTGAGAGGCCGGCCGGGGCTGGAGTACTCTGATGCCGGCCTGAGAGGCACGAGAGAGAGAGAAAGGGTTAGAGAGTGGAAGAGGGCGGAGAAGGAGGAAGTCATATCTACGAAAATCAATAAGCAGCGTTTAGGAAGTCTTCAGGTGCTACCTAGAAGATCTATACAAGGCAGTGCACACACAGACCATTAAAGGCAGACGTACTGAGACTGCCTAAGGTCAAACTTGGTACGAACTGCCTGATAGATACGGTAAAAAGAAAGACGGAGACGGGGAAGCGATGCCTCTTTTTTCTCCTGTCAGCACCGTGACTTCTCTGGCTCTTCCACATCATTAAACACCAGTCTGTCTGACACCTCTGTTTTTTTTTGTGAGGAGCCCACTCCAGTTTTTGGACAGACTTCCCCCACTTTCGGGAGCACTGAGGTCAGGGATGAGGTCTTCCATCGGCCTGCTGCTGTTTGATTTAAGAGGTCTGGGTTTGGAGTTTCTGTGGGCTGCACAGTGTACTCACCTGGTAGGCCTCTCCCACTGTGTGGTGCGTGTGATGTGGTTCAAGTACTGGATCCGTCCAGACGCTGTCCTCCTCTCCTCCCAGCTGGCAGCAGAAACATACACAGACACAGCAGTTAGCGGACACGGTTAAGCAGCCACAGGACCATCTAGTAGTGTTTCTGTCTCGCTGCTCCGTCTCGCCGCGTTGCAAATATCACATTCCGCATATCTTTAACCCGCCGTGTTTGAAGGCGCCATTTCTTGTTTAGGATTTGCAACGCTCCCTCTGAGATGATAAGAGATTTCCCCCAAACTCACTCACCCATCTGGAAGATCATTGTCAAACAGTCGACTGCAGTCCACCACGGGGCCTCCTGTGCCTATCCGGTCCCTAGACTGCAGGCTCACTGCAGCAACACATGGCAGACAGATGCGTACACGAGGATTACTAGACAGCAGATTACAGTGCAGGCACAGATACTTTATCGAAGCACAAAATGGAGCTATATATCTTTATGAGTAACAGGGATAGGGCTCAGTTTTATCAGTGGTATCCTGGAGGGTCTGGTTAAGTTTGATTTTTTTTTTTACTTCTGCGGGAAGGGTCTGCTGTTACGAAATACAATCCCACATTTTACATGAAGACTGCGATATATGTTGCCACTTTTTGAGCAACGAGGATGGGCAACGCTTGGCGGACTACAGCTGAACATATTTCACGTTTATATATTTATAACGGCATCAAAGGGAGTTCTTTGGCGACACTACGCATCGACCTGCAAGAACAAAACAGAACGCGTCATTCGACCCACCGGGAATATTTCGATTCTATATTTTTGGCTTCAAAACGGGTGATGTCACTCTGTGCTCTGTCCATTTATTTATACTGTCATTGCTGTCGATCGGTACTCACCCACTATCTGGCCTCTGACTGTGTCGCTGTCATTGGGACTCAGCTTGTTCAAGTCTAGTCTCTGGTCTGTGGAGAGAGGACAGAAAGAAGAAGTGGAGAGAGAGAGAGAGAGAGAGAAAACACACGAGGTAAACAGGAAATGAAGAATGAAGATGAAAGAAAGACAGAGAGAAGAAAGGATTCATCAGTGTCAGAGAGATGCATGTAAACTAGCATGTGTTGCATTTTGCCCCCTCCCTTCATGTCCCATCGCTCTGTATCATTTACATCACTCAGACTCAATTCCTCTCTCCCCTCATTATCCGTCTCTCATTCTTCTGTCTGTAGACCACAGCTTGGCTGTGCCCTGGAACAGATGGTCTGGTCTGTGGAACAGCCACAGGCTGTAAAAATCTCACTGAGCATCGGTACAGAGCAGGCTTCAGTTCAAATGCAGAGGTCAAACATTTGACAAATTTCAGTACAAAGCCTGCACTATTCCACTTAGTCTTAGCATGGACATGAACTTCTGCCAAAGTCTGGAAACTCTTTGTCTGAACTTCTTAAAGTCTGCGGAATTTGAGAGTGAGGGGAAGAGAGATCAGGCGGAAAAAAAAAAAAGAGAACAGAAAAAAAAAAAATGTCCAAGTCGCTCGCAGACATGAGAAATGCCACTATCTGCTCTCTCTGTTGTCTGGGTGTCATGCAGATCAGCTCAGGATGTCTGTCTAGACTAAACAGGGACCAAAAACAGGCGATGGTCAAACCGTTACACGGCTGGCCGGAGGTCAGCAGCCACAGAGAAAACACACAAACAGAGAGGGTTAGACGGATGCCAAGAAGAAGTGCACTCACGAGTGCATACATTTTAAAATATGCATGCAGTCATATACACAAAAGGACGAGAAACGCAGACACTCTGCAATTATACGTAAATGTTACAGTCGACCCAAGACAGTCTGCAATTATACACAAATATTTCAGTCAACCCGATGCCCTCTCCGAGGCCTGTGGAGGGGACGAAACTGCAACTGCTGGTGAATTCCACAGAAACAAAAAACAAAAAAAAAAACAAAAACAAAAGAATGACAAACACTCACAGGGGGAGAGAGACCACAACAGAGAGCACACAACAAATCTACGCTTACACTTAAATAGCTGTACAATTATGCATGTCTGCGTGAAATGACCGGTTGTCTAGATCGGCAGACGGAGATAGAGGGAGGTTAGTCACAGTGGCATTGTGTGTGTGTGTGTGTGTGTGTGACATGCTGCCAGTGTATGGAGGAGACTAGAGGGGAGGGGACGGGGACTAAGGGGTGAGGAGGAGGCCAGGAGAGAAAGGAAATGCAGAGGCAAACCACTCACAGCTGTGGCACAAGGCTCAGGTTTCCTGTGTCGCTCCAGGAAAACAACAGTGTCAGGGGCTTCTAGGAAAAGTCGGTGGGATTGGTTCCCGGTTCTGCCTGCCTGCCTGCCTGCAGTGAGCAGGTACCACCTCAACTACAACCCAGTCTGGCACTGCTTTTACTAGGAGCCACTTACTAAAGCCTCCGTCTCATTTATCCAGTTAGCTTCTGACATGAGACAGTTTTTTTTTTTTTTTACAGTAATTGCAGGGTGAGGTTGATTGGCTCTTCCTGTTCTGGCAGGGCGGCAGAGCGTTGACCCCTCTCGCACACACGCAGGTCTGGCCTCTGTCAGACCTAGCGAGGGAGACAGGACACTAAAAGGTGCTACTTCATGTTCTGTCACTTAGCCCCTGACAGCTGCATTGTGTTATTAACTTCTGTTTCTTATCAACGCCGCAGGTACGAGGGCCGGTCAGACGCACACGCTGCCTCGTTTTACCAATCAGGGAACAGACGCCTCGTTAATAAACTCAATTAATAAGTTAAAGGTTGCTCTGCAACTTCAGGAAAGAGGAATGAACTGAGTAAACAGCGTGAAACCGACCGCACGACCGTGACCAAACAAACAAAACACGGGGACTCGCTTGTAAATACGTCACGCTCTAGCGGTCAAACGCTCAAAACATCACAAGAAATGACAGTAAGAGGTTGATTGTATGTAAGAGTGAATTGATTGGATTAATACTGACACTTACAGCCTGTGTCTTTAAGGCGGTTGATAGCGTTGGACAGAAGGCGGACACAGCCCAGGAACCCAGCCCCTTGCTTCTTGTGGATTTTCTTGTGATTCCACACGCTGATGGTGATGGAGTCTGATTTCCCGATGTATCTGAGGGGAAGGAGAGAAAGAGGAAGATTAATAATCCAATAATCTCTCATAGAGAATCACTGTGTGTGTTAATAGAAAGTACATGCAACATGTGTTTCACTCAGGATGTCCCCAGCGATGCAGGGGAGACACACATCCGCCACAGAGGCTACCGCTAAGTCTCCTCGCCAAGGACGCATTACGAGAGCGTACAGTCGAGACTCGGAGAAGGGAAGAGGAAGAGGAAGAGGAAGGTGGCCTGACTGAGAGGGATTTTCCAGCCAGTGTGTGTGTGTGTAAGTCTGACCCAGAGTGAGACTGAGACAGACTGTGACCGTGTGAATCATTGATAATATTCACAGCGGTACCTCCCCACATATCGGGGAGGAGAGAGACGACGGTGACGCGATGAGCAGCAACAAAACTGATGATTTTAAATCCTGTTGATGTCACGCTGACCTGTAATCAGGTGAACGGTGTCTCTGTCATTCGTCGTTCGTAACTTTGTGCTCCGGGTACGATCACCCACGAGAAGTACGTAACGCTTTACGGCACTAAGTCACACACCACCAACTATTTCACTGATTTTGGTGAAACTGGATCATATTTTATGGAGAAAATGTTTTCTGGTTTTCCCTCTGATGTCCTCTGGCTGCTCCGCCTCAACTCTCTGTGATTTACAGAGTTTTACTGATGGACAGTGAAGTAAACTGCTGCCAGCTGTAGCTGCTGTTAGCTCAGTTTGTTAGCCGGGCTGTGAGCTCAGAGCACCGGGGGAGTGTTGGTGTTTGTACCACAGGAGTTTTTGGACCACCGGGAAGAAGAAGAGGAGGTTTACAGGGAAATAATGATGGGGAGCAGAGCCGGTGTCGTGCCAGAACAGGAGCTGGGCACGCGGGCAATGTAACCGGGCTCAGCAGCCTCTATGAACATAATGACCGAAGGTGATGTTGCCGGAGGGGTTGAATCAATGTGTTAGCATGCTAATATACAAAGTACAGCTGAGGTTGATGGGAATATATTTTGACCAGAGGCTAAATAAAAAAATGTGTGCACCAAATTTAACAGCAAGCCGACTAAATCTGTGACCCTCATGATGTCACTAGAAGAAAAATCCACAAAGGTTCATCCTCTTGGGACCAGAAATGTCCCTATAAAACATCATGACAAACCATCCAGTAGCTGTTGAGATATTTCAGTCTGGACCAAAGTGGTGGACTGACCAACATCAACATCGGTTGGCAAAGAACAACAGCACTAAAGGGGCGATTGTTTGCCTTCTGTGCGGGTAAAGAACACAGTCAGGTAATTATATTGTGTACGAAACAGCCCAAAGACGTGTGGGCAGACGAAACAGATTATTTCCTGACTGCTTGTATCAATCTCCTCAGAGAGGGTGATAAAATCTCTACACGTGAACCTGTTATGGCACATCTGCTCGGGTGGGCTCCCCTCTCCTTCAGTCTAAAACTAATCATCTGTACGACTCGCAGAACTGCATCCCACTGTAATTATCATGCTGCTTACCAAAAGGGATATGAAACAATGGGGCTGTGAGTAAGACGTCTGGACATTTTGAGTCCATGCCAAATGCCTGTCTGGGGTGCGATGTGAGAGAGCTGCTATGTCAGACAGACGTGACGGGAGGGAAGTATTACAAACAAACTCTAGTCATCTGGATCAAACTCCATGTAATAAAATTCATTAGTCTGGCTGCGATATTTAATTCCAGTCATAGGCAATACACACACACACACACACACACACACACGCTGCATAACAGACAATGGGAAAACTTGCAATAAAAACAGAAAAGCAGCACATTTAAAGAGTCAGATGTGCTTTCTAAATACAACCTTTGATTTGGCAGCTTGTGCTCGTACATGAGGCGTCTTTTTACTGCCAAGAAAATATGGTCAAAGTGAAACAGCACAAACAGAAACAAGAAGGGAACGCTGACTATTCTCAGGACTGGCAGATCTTTCAGTAACATCAGAGGACAGATTTAGAACTGCAGTTCCTCAAACGTCCACTTGGGGCTGGCTCCAGAAGAAGTGAGTCAGTCTCCGTAAGTCCCCATGTTCAAAATGTCCAGTTGAGTGTAGAGTTGTTTAAGACTTTGATTATGATTATGTATAAACATCAGGAGGATTTCATATCTGCATCGTGGCACTCATTATTTCTCCTTTCTGCTCGGCTTTAATCACCCCACACAGTAACACACAGTGAGGATCTAATAAAGGCATTAATGGTGGTGCTGGTTAACTGAATGTCTCCATAGAAATTCAGCTCGGGTGGTGGGAGGGAAACAAAAAAAAAGGATGGATGAGTGGGCGTAAATAATTTGAGTCTAGACTGGGCACTTAACACTGCAGATGTATTATTTAATGATCCCATATTTGAAGAACTCCTAATTAACCAAATGTGATTGAGTGCGCACTGGAGGGAGGCTCCGAAAAAACACTTTGCGACACTCGCCGTGGCTATGAAGGTCCATCGTTATATGACTGATAATCACTCCTCAGGAGTGGATGTTACGTCCGAACGCTTCCTTTATTTCAGCCGTGTCCTACCGTGTAGTTTTTAGTGCAGGCAGAGTTGCGTGTGAGCGGCAGGCAGCCAGATAGACTGTCTGCTATCCTTGGCATGTTGGCCACATCCTGCAACAATGCTGAAGGGGTTGCTGCTGCTGCTGGTGGTGCTGGTGGTGCTGGTGGTCACAGTTCATGGGCTAGTTCGCTGGCCAATGAAACACTCTGGACACAGACATACGCAGGATTTCTACGCCCTCACATGAGCACATACAACAAATGGAAAAAAAGAATCGCTGCCAACAGCTTTAATGCACTAGGCTGTATTGGGAACACCAGGTGTTGCAGGCCCTATTTTAATAAGAGCGAGGCAGCCAGACGGCTTTTCTAGGCTGCTCTCGAGTCAATTAAAACCCCCTTCTCCTCCAACACACCACCTGAGAGTGTGTCTGTCTTCTGCCGGCGACGAGGAGGAGGAGGATAAAGACCGACAGACAGCGAAGGGGGCACGCCGACGTTGAACTTATCGCTGGCACAGGAGCAAGTAATTTTCACGTAAACTCCAGTCAGCGACGTCTGCAGGCTCTGGGGACAAATTAGCGCGCAAGAGAGAGAGAGAGAGAAGCTTCACAGTCCATCCAAAATAAAAAAAAAATAAAAAAAAGAGAGAAAGGTGTGCGCGTGACTTTTTTTTCCCCCCTTCTTGTCAAATGTGACACGAGCAGCTAATTTAACAGCCATGTAGAGAGAGGGGTCCTGTATCCCCAGCAACCAAACAAACGGAGACATGTGCTTCCTCTCGCTGTTGGCTACGTGTGACGGTTGGATAAACACCGGGGCGAATACTGGAAACTTTCACTCTCTCACATTTTTACTCACGCGCTCCGTCTCCTTTTTTTTTTTTTTTTCCAGGTTGCTTCCATGGGACAAACCATCTTTGGGAAAGGCAATCAGGGTACGACAAGACATGCACGTGTTTAACTCAGTGGAAGAAAATACTATTGGAGACGCCTTTTTCTGTTTCTTTAAATACAACTCAGCGACATATTTAGCCTCTTTGCTGGTGCTGAAGGGTTATGTCATTACAGAGTATCTAGATAACCGAGAGAGAGCAGATGCAAGAGCTGTTTACATCTGTTACTGTTTAGGTTCTGTTAATGGCACGGCCTGATACTTCCCAGTGTGCTCACTTATTGAGGTTACAGCAAGAAAAAAAAAGGGCATAAAAGCCCGAGCAGGGGCCTCAAACTGCTGTTTGTAATCAGATTAAGTCTTTAGGAAGGTGGGAGGTATTCAAATAAACAGAGAAGGAATCTGAACACAGATGTCAGAGAGAGAGAGAAGTGTCAAAAATCTGTTGGACTCACAAGTCATAGTGCTGATTCCATTTCGGGTCGAGCGTGTTCCTCACAGTGTCTGTGGAGTGGCACTGCCCCGAGCCGTCCACAACAACCTTGGCGAAAGGATCGGGGAGGCCTGCAGGGAGAGACGGAGAGAGAGAGAGAGAGAGAGAAAAACACGACACCGCATTCAGCCGCAGATAACAAGAGACAAATGACAACTTTACACAGCGGTGTCGGCTTGCTTTCATGGCAGATGGTGGTAAACACAACTGACACAGATGCTGTGGTGTCGACGACGCTGGTTTCTGCAGGCCGGTCACAGATTACTCATTGTTTACTGGCGCAGATTTGTTGTGCTTCGATTCCAAAATGAGGTCCACGGTGAATTTGTTGCTCTCAGTATATTAAAGCTGGTGTGGTGTGATAGTTTGGTGAGAGATAATTCAGCGTTTATTGGGAAAAAAACACGCAAACATATCGTCGCCGTCCGAAGAAAACGACCATAGCTATTGACAGTTTACCAACTAACCATTGTCACAACTATAGAGCCAGCGTTCACACACACACACACATTTTTATCGATGGTTTTTAGTGCTGCTCTCCACCAACTCCCCCAAACTGAATGTTTGCTCAGCTCCTGGGCGTTGGAATGGCAGGAATGGGCACCACAGAAACCACCTGAGTGAGCAGAAGACCTTTAACATGCTCATTCACCATGACAGCGTGACCCAAACACACCCAAACACTCGCAACGCCGAAGACACCTACACGTGAGTTATTAGGCGACGGGTGGAGAAAATGAGCCGGGTGTTTTTATGCAAAGTGGCTGCAGAAAAGTCGTAATGCATTCACTGAGTATGTCAGGAATTAACGGCTGAGCGCTCGGTCGTGTTGTGGCACTCCGTAGACGACACTCTCCTCCGTCCAAGGACATAACGCAGTAAACCAGCCACATCTGTTGAAATGGCTAAATGAGTCGAGCCGAGTGTGTCGTTGAAGGCTGGCCGCGGCTGACAGCAGGCACTCCATCAGCCCAGAGTGACCCACATTTTTACAGTGCATGCATCATATACCCACAAAGACCATAATTGAAAACCAAACATGGTGCGAAAAGCAAATATAGGTTTATCATAAACAGCTGAGATACTTACGGAAGAAATCTTTCTTCACCAGGTTTTTGGCGCAGAGGACTGTAAGGAAAAAAAAGAGAGAGAGAGAGAGGGTTAGTATTAATTGGAGATAAACTTTAAAGTCACAAACAGTACAGCGTATTTAAAGTGGCAGGAATGTGCACGGGTAAGCAGCAGGGAATGGTTTGTCTAGCTTAAGATTCAACAAGTGCAGTACAGCCGTGAGACGCAAAAACACATTAAAATAACATATCAAACATGTCACTCTGTGTCCTTCGTTACTAAAAAAGAAGGGATGTTTCGGCCCTCCTGCATGCAGAGAGAGAGAGAGAGATCCTGTTGATCCACTCTGACATCCATGGAGGCGGTTGCTGAGGTGACGAGGCAAAGCCGGATGGATGAGGAAGCTCAGTCACCACCACCTGGCCGTCTGGAGTTACAGTAACAGCCTGTGAGTCAGGCGCATGGAAATACAGTTTTGGTTTGGCTTATGTCTGTGATAAACGTTTTCTGAGGAAGAGACGCTAATTGGTCTGGATGTGGATGATTCAGTGGTTTGAGCAGAGATGAGAATATAATTAATATGAGTGTACAGCTCTGGCGTAGCTATATACCGAACGCTAGTTCTGTTTCTAGTGAGAGAGTTCATCTGTGGCTGGCTCCAGAAGAAGTGAGTCTGTCTCCATAAGTCCCCATGTTAAAATGTCCAACTTCACAATTTTTATAGAACTCACCTGTTCAAATCATATTAAGGCTTGAAGTTATGCAGGATTAAGAGTGTGTGTGCTGTTACAGGTGGTTTGTTTGAGCGACCAGGCGTCATTCAGCCCACGCTCACCAACAATTTTGCCCATTTTTAGATTAGCCGGGAGGCGGCAGAGGCAGGACTGCCAAGCTGGTGGCAGACAGAGCCACCACACTGAGTTTCACAATGACTCCTCAGAAAGCTGTGGTCACGGAGGAGACCAGGTCCATGTTTTATACAGTCTATAGTGTCTAAGTGTGATGTAGACAACTGAAACCACCAGTGCAGACGTGCAGACACACACAGAGTGTCTATTAGTTAAAATTTTCCAATGAGGGAAATTAGTAGATTTAACTTTTAAAGAATTTTAAAATAGTTTATTGAATATTGAGCGTAAACAAACATTATTCCATGCAGAGTATTTTTAGAAGAAGTAAAACACTACGCTCTGGTGTCGCCAGACGAACTCATCAGTCGCTCAAATCATATTCTGCAGGAATGCAGGTTAATTAAAGTTACTTCATTAAAAATTGAAATACTTTGTGAAGTTTTTTATACTTGACTTGCATCTCTTTTGTCCTCTTAACCTGACGTACATGTTGTGTTTAATGCTAAATGTTTAACACAAAGTTAATTGGAAAACATAAGAATTAATTAACGTAAAATAATAACTATAAACGCAGTTTGTAACTACGTTAAAAATGCATAAAATTTTATATTTGGGGGAGGAGAATGACGCATCCATCCACAGCACTGGCCATGACACACAGCCTCTGCTTCTGTTCACATCACAGCAGACTGGTCTAAAGATGACAGCTGCAATATGACAAGCATCATGCTGCCATATGAGGCCACTTCACACCTTCGGTGGGTGATATCTGCCTGACGTCTCGTACAGCTCCGCGGCTGTTCGCAGAGCCAGAATGATTCTTCAATTAGTAGACTGACAGAAAAACAAAGAGGCAAATAGATTGTAAAGAAACATGGTACATTTTATAGGCTATATTTGATCATTTTCTGCCATTTAAAAGTCATCAAGGTCGAGCTGGTTGGCCTGGCCTGGCTTCCCCCCCTCCTCGTGCAGGTGAGAGTGCTCAGCCTTTAACTTTGCTAATAAAAATAGACAAATCCAGAGCGGCAGACTGCAGCTTAAGCCATTCAGTCTGCAGCCAGCGCCTATAATTCTTCCACACACACTCAGACACATGTCAAATATCACCCTGAATCACTCCAGGAACAATTCTGCCCACCAGGACACCAGGAAGGAGGAAGACTGCGTACCTGCGTGTGCAAAATTAAAACGCACAAATCACCGGCTTCTACGGTGTGTCAAACACGCAGACGTCCACATATGTATGGTGTTTACAGACACACACACACACACATACAATTTCATTAAAAAAAAAAAAAAAAAGACAGCGGGGAGGAGCGACGGGCGATGAGGGGTGCAGAACATGCTCGACAGATGAGGAAGAATTTCTTTCCGCAAACATCCCTGGGAATGTGTTACGTTCCAGTGAAACCCACCTCATTTCTAAAACATCTGGTATGCATCGCTTTTTCGGTCGCGCTCTTCCTGAACACACACACGAGCATGCGCACGCACGCACACACTCCAGAGACAACTCACGCTCCTCCAGCTCCAGCTTCAGCTCAAGCGATCTAATTAATTATTAACAGGCACAATAAGTCTGTGTGTGTGTGTGTGTGTGCGTGTGCGTGTGTGTGTGCACGCTTTGAGACGGGTGGAAAAAGGTGGAGTAAGGCAACAGGTGACAGTTTGCTTTGTGTTTTCCTCAATGCCACAGACAATATGAACATAATGGGAGAAGGAGCCTGACAGTGATTTGATGGAGTTTCCAGAGAAGCACTATGTTCCTCAGTCTAGAAGTTACAATGCAATAAATCCACAGGAGGTAGAGAGAAAGAATAGTGAACCGCTGGGAAATATGGCTCTAAAGAAAGGTACAGCGGTGGCAACAAACCCTGCATTCAACAGTCCAGACAGGAACAAAGAAATGACAATAAAGACAAAACTGCAGGGCACGGCAAGACACGACACGGCCCACACAATGGCCCGGCTCGGCTTAAAAAAACCCAACCAAGTTATGCAAAAAACCTGCCGACCCTCCCGTGAATACACGAGCAAGGCCACACAGCAGGAAGCCAACGCTACAATTATACCTATATAAGCTCTTTATGGAAACATACAAGGGGCTGAATTATAGCTGAAAACGGCAAACGGAGAGAAAACCGCTGGAATGGTGCACGCAGGGAGACAATGGTGGCAGGGAAGCCAATTAGGAGTCTGAGGCGAGAAGGCGAGAGCGGGGACGGCAATCAGGACGCGGAGGAATCCGACCATCAGAATACAGTTCTCATTACGCGCTGACGAAACACAGTCATTATGAAAATGTTGCCATGATATACATACACTTTAGCTGAGGTTTGTGTTACAGACGTGTGCAACCGAGAAGTATTTCGTAGGCAGACAGACAAAAATCTGGCTCTGCACTACGAGCTCAGCGGGCGGGATGGAGATACACATGCAAATGTGTGTCATTATACACACACACACACAACACTTTTACTACAACTATGTGAGCCTCCCGAGAACATTATGTAGCAGAGAGAGATTCACCTGTCGGAAAACTGCAGAATATGAGCAGACTTTTGTCCAGATTAGTCTGAACGTCGTGCAGGAGTTAAACTGTGACTAAAAGCACGATGCACCAAACTGTTTGTTTCAATACAGACTTTTAGATTAAACTTTACCCCGAACACAAGTCTTTACTTATTAACTGGCGCGGTGGTTATAAAGATGAGAGGCTAAGCCTTAAATTCCACCGGGCACGGCTCTGTAACGTTGCGGCCAAAACTCTGTTTTGGTCCATTCCTCATGCGACTTCATATCCCGTCGGGAACGTTTCAGAAGCATTTTGCTCGCCAGATTTTGTTAACTTGCTCCAATTCAGTCATTTTCCCCTTGGTTTATGTGCTTCTACCATGAGTTAGTAGGATTATCGATGTCGTTTCTGTGTCTGACTTAAGGCCAGCTCGATCTGCTCTGTGATGCTTGACTTCTTGAACGCTTCTACGGTCCGACTCAAGACAAAATGCAGATTTTTCCCCATTCATTTGAACGAGGGTACTGTTGTACAGGCTGCGGCGTTGCAAGTCGCAGTACAACAAAAGCAGTTTAGTCAGATTCCACTTCTGGAGAACTGACACTGTCATGCTGCAGTGTCCAATCCGACAATCAGACTGGACAAACTGGCTCAGCAGTCGGCCTGAAATGTCACTATAACTGATAAACTGATGATGAACTCTGATAGTCTACCTGTTATGTTTTGGTTTTGTTTATTTCAGAGAGTCTGGCTCACAGTCTGTGCTGCAAAATAGTGACATAAAGACGCGTCCTTTGGTTTGAGAAAGAGGTGGTTGAGAGACAAAGACAGTGAATGAGAGCGAGGAAGCGCCGACAGTGAATCAGTGAGATACAAAGTTATTTTCTGATGGTTTCAAAGCGGTTATGTTTATAACAAATAAACACACCCTTGTGGCAATTTTCCACAACGGCTGTTTTGCCTTCTGGTGGAGTCACAACCATTGTCTACAATGGGCGAGGTCTGCGCTCTAGCTGCTAACTAGCTGGTAAGACGTGCTGACCGACCGCGTTAGGAATTAAAGGTGTTTACAGTTGCATAGGTTGACCGTTGACGCTTTGATAACTACATTCATGTGTGATACAACCATCCTCACCTGAGCAAATCTTCAAAAGCGGAATATGAGCAGTCAATAAATGATTGTTCAATCAAATGAGGTGACAGACAGAGGCCTTGTCACGTATCTAAGTTAGCTGACACATGGAAGTTCACCTTCTTTTCTCCTTTTTAATTAAAACAGAGTACTGTCTAGTGTTTCCAAACCAAACAACACAATGTTTCATATCTTTAAAACTGCTTATAGCTCCTTCTACTCTTGAGCTTCCACTTACAGGAGGAAATATTTGCCTGCCCAGTCCTCACATCCAGAAACAAACAAAAAAAAGGATCAGAAGCTGAACTGAGCCCTTTAGTTGAGCTCCAGGCTTCACCGAGACGATCTTTCCGCGACTGATGCTGCGAGTGCCGAAGACTCAAAGCGCTCTCAGATCTGTGTGACTTGGAGGGTGGGGCGGCTGAGTTTTTTTGACACTGCTTTGTCACCCTCTGTGGAAGGATTGGCCTCATTTATGTCTGATGGAGCATCTCCGGGGCTTCCTTCTCTGTGACAATCCTCTTTGCTCCCTTTGTGTGCATTTATCTGAAAAAAAACTCTCTAATGATTTAATTTGATGAGTTTACAAGAGCTGAGAGAGGAAATCAAATAAATAAACAGAAAGAGGAGCAGCGAGGGGGTCTGAATGTAGGGCAAGCAGAGAGGAGGGAAACAATGAGCGAAGAAGCTTAACGTTTTGATCCGATGATGAAGAAATTAAATTCAGTGGAATTAAAATACTTTGTTTTAAGTTCAGGCTTGGCTTCAGCACGGCCTACAGATTTCAGGGTAATGTTACACCCCTTCCAGAGATGTATCATCAGTAGCTAAATGACCATTACATCTTCTTTCCTGATGCAAAGGCTTTATATAATGACATTAATAAAATTTTTACCCGCCAGTGCAGAAAAATGTGTGTCGTTATAGGAAATGGGGTCCTGATGACAAAAGTCTTCACCAAGGAAAGGAAGTGGGCGAGCTTGCACCTACAGGGCAGCGTCGTAAATCTGTTGTTTTATTGGTCGCCCTGGACGGGCTTTCTCATGCTCACAAACCGACAAATATAATTATGTGCTCTCTCTTTGTGCATTAAAATGAATGAGAGACACATACGTCAGCACACACACACACACAGTGTAAGGGACACGCACACACATACGCCCATGGCACAGAGATTTAAAAAATGATGGGAAAACTCGAAACATTAAAAGCTCGTTTCAGACGCCAGCTAGGATCACATCATTTCTGTTCCATGGTTACGCCGTACAGAACGCTGTTTTTCAGGGAGGGGACGACTTTTAGCTCGACCAAATAATGCAGAGAGCTGCCAGCGTTAATACGGGGTGAGAGGTAGGACGGGGAAAGAACACAGAGGCTTGAATCAGAGTTGCACATCTAACCTTTGCAGAACGTCTGAGTGGCAAAACTACACGTATTCCTTAAAGTGTGTTGGCGGTGGACGGGATATTATTTTTAACATAAAACCACATCAGCATCCAACTCAGACAGTTTCACACTTTAAGCAACATTAACGTGCAACTTTTCTACCACAAAATAACAAATTAAAATCTTTTTTTGGATCATATTTTTATGGAGGAAATGTTTTCTGGTTTTCCCTCTGATGTCCTCCGGCTGCTCCGCCTCAACTCTCTGTGATTTACAGAGTTTCCTGATGGACAGTGAAGTAAACTGCTGCCAGCTGTAGCTGCTGTTAGCTAATGTTAGCTCGGTTTGTTAGCCGGGCTGTGAGCTCAGAGCACCAGGGGAGTGTTAGTGTTTGAACCACAGGAGGTTTGGACCACCGGGAAGAGGAAGTTTTCAGGTGAATGCTGACAGGGAGCTGAGCCAGTGTCGTGCTAGAACCGGAGCTGAGGAAGCGGGTGATGCAACCGGGCTCAGCAGCCTCTATGGACATAATGACAGAGGCGAAAAGACAGAAGAGGACGTTGACGGAGGAAGCTAAGAAGACAAAATGAGAGAGTGAGCGAGCAAGAAGCCGCCGGACAAGAGTAAATCTGGGACTGACTTTTAGTGGTTGGCGAGAGCTTGGTGAAATAAAAGGCTGAAAGACAGACGAAGAGGCAACTCATCATAGTAAAAGAAGCTAAAAGCAGAGAGATGTCGGGCTTTTTGGCTTGAAGAGCAACTGAAGTGATTCATGGACTATCAAAATAGTTTCAATAAATCGATCACTGCAGCTTGAATCGAGCAGTTTTCAATTTTCATTTTAGTGATTCATTTCCTTTGCACCAAAATCTGTGAGAAAACCCAACGTCGAAAGTCTGCAACAGAATATATTTGAGACGTACAGTCGAGGAAATAAGAAATCAATTTATCGGACGGCGAGGACGACTGCATCATCGCACTCCTCGGCGGTTTCTAACTTTCTCCTTCTGTCACAAAAACAGACACTCGCTCCGGAAAAGCATCGCATAACCCCTCCCCATCTAAAAAAAAAAAAAAATCCTCTGTCGTCATAGCGACGGCGAGTATCGAAGCAGAGCCGAGGAGAAGGGTTTCTCTGTGTCGCTTGTGTTTCTCATTCCGGTCGCACTGCCTCACACAGCCAGGGACTGCAGCGCGGGGCTGATTCACAGCGAGAGGCGGCTATTAAACATTTAAAAAAAAAAAAAACAATAAACAAAGAAAGCGGCATTAGAGGCCTTTTCAGACACTTGCAGCCATCACTTAGACTGGTACTGACTTTTGAGAGGGACGACAAGTCAGCTGGTTTTTGTACAAGCCCGTCCATACAGCTCGGTATCAGTCAGACGTTTCTGAATTAATCACTGTGAGTAACAACTTCAGCTTCATCTTTCTGTCACTGGTTGAGCATGAACAGGGGATCAGATCCCTCCGTCTGATAAATGACTAAAAGCTTTTAGGCTGAGTATTGTTAGTTTAAACAAACCACAGAAGATGGGTAAGGAATTTAAGGATGTGATGGCGGGCAGACAGGCTCACCCACACAAGAGGTTAAAACACTTTTTTAAAAATGCAGCATCATCTAACGACCACCTACAGCCTCACACGCCACCGCTGCAAGAAACAAATTTGTCTGTGACTAAGGCCCGGGTGTCGCGTGGATGTTCTCGGCGGCTGCAGCTTATTAGTCGCATAATGGCTTTCCACATTACAGCCCGAACAGGGCTGCTTCCTCCCCCTCTCTCTCCTGAGGATAACGGGAGGGGAAAGCTAAAGCAAACACCACATCATCAGCTCGGATTTGCCCAGCTCCTTCCTCTGCCTGCCCGTCTCTTGATAAAAATCAATATCTTTGAGTGGCAAACAGCAGCTCGGTGCAGGCAGAGGCTGACTGAGACCTTGGGGGTGAAGTTAAAGCTCCACCTGTGGGGAGAGGATGGGCCCGGTTTCTCACAGGCTGGCGCACAAAGAGCCCCACTGTGCAGGCGAATCAATGAAGTCCGCCAGACGCAAGCCAAACACCTGGGGAGGGAGAGGGTCATGTGACGTTTGAGGGGGGAGGAAAGGGGAGGGAAGGGAAGGCGTCGCCATGGTTGCAATCGAGACAAGATGGAGCTGGGAGGCAGACATTGGGACCGGTCGAGTAATCTATTTTGCTTAGGAAGGTTCCTCACTGAGTGAAATGACCCGGATGTATTTACGTGGCCGCCATGATGAGAGCTCTAACTGTTAGGAAAGGAAGCACTGCAGCTCCTTTCCTTACCTCCTTTAGCACCGGATCATCCTTTACGAAAGGAAAGGAGGTAATTCAGTGTGACGGTCAAACGTTTTCTAACTATGACGGACGTCCATTGTTCCTGCAGATCATCATGGAAGTTACCGGTGATTATTAATCATCCATCTTTGACATAACACAGTGAGAGCGCACAGGAAGAAGTATATCAGACGTGCGTTTTGTAGTCCATCTTCTGAATTTTGTAGTTTTACCACAGATCACGTCAATAACATCCGCTGTCATATCATGACGTAGCCTTGTGTAAAATAGGTCGCCACAATCATCTTCTCCCAAGTCCTTATCCATTCTCCTTCACATCTTTCCTTGACGAGGTCAAGGAAAAGTGTGTACAGTAGGAAAGGACTTAGGAGGACTCTTCGACCGTACCCGTAGACTTTAACAGCGTTCACACACACTAACGCAGCAAAGCATGGGAAAATAAAAAGAGCACCACAGGGAAAAGAGGGTTCACACTGCCTGAAGTCTGTTGCTCTGCGGTCAACCATTACACTGGAGCCTATGAGGTGGAGGAAGTGGGGGTGTGGGAACAGAGACAACCGCCTGGTAATATTCCACCATTACCCATCCCTGTCCCAAGAAAACTGTCTGGAAACATTAAGAGAGGGAGAGCGACAGGGAGGCGGGGAGGCATTTCAAAACATCGGCTGATCTTCTCCTCGCGTGGACTCGTAACTGTGTGTGAACCTAAACACATCTCTTCAGGCCCGCTGCCTCGAGCTGACCCCAGTCTGACCCTCACTTCCTGTCCACCTGGTTCCTCCAGTCCAGTGTAATGACCCAACCCGCCAGACAGTCTGACACATCTTCAGGGAACAGTACCTCGGTCCTCCACCCACCTCCAGCCCCCTCCCTCCAACCTTTCCTCCGCCTGTCTGCCTGTTTGTCTGCCCTGTTTTGACTCCAGGCTCAGGACCGTGCGCTCTCATGCGCAGCATTGTTCTTCTATAAACAAAAGGCTTCCTTTTCCCCTGTCCACTCCTCCCTCAAACCTAAAAAGGGAGGGAGTAAAAACAGAGATGAAGACGGCCGAGTCGTGACTGACAAGTGCTGATGGTCGTGCTCGTGAACCTGTTCTTTATCTGTCTCCTGCTAATCTCTGAGTTGTCTCCTAATCAATCTCCTATGACAGCATGTTGGGTAATGTTTAGTCTTCAATATTGCCTCCGTCAATGGGCTGCAGCGGAGCGCGATGATACTAGCTGGGTGCTGGAGCCTCCACGCATGGCAACGTCACAGACATGCAGGCAGGAAGGAAATTAGGCGCAGTTTATCGGGAATACGTCCAAGTTCACTTTAAACGGAGCCAACTTAGCGACTTGCCATACCTCTTTATGACCAAAAAGTTAATTTTAGTTATTAATTAGTTGGTTTCTTTTCACAGGGACAGTGTACATTAGTAAATATTGCTGTAAATGCGCTAGAGTTAGCCAAGAGTCTATTTTTTATCCGTAGTCCCTGGACAGACGTTACCCTAGACACCCTAAAAGCTATTCAGATCATTTATAAGCGAAGAAAGAGAAGGACGACGAAGACGACCAATGATACAAGGAAATGATGAAGTTTTTGTGAATGTAATTGAATTAAAAAGGTGACATGAAAGGTCTGTGTTTGACAAAATGGTGGAATGCTCCCTCCAGGTTGGGAGCGAGTTGCTGCCCCAAGTGAAGGAGTTCAAGTATCTTGGGGTCTTGTTCACGAGTGACGCAAAAAACGAGTGCGAGATGGATGAGACGGCGCATTGGTGTGGCATCTGCAGTATTGCGGACACTGTACTGGACCACTGTGAGGAAGACGGAGCTGAGGCGGAAGGCAAACCTCTCGATTTTCCAGTCCATTTACGTTCCAACCTTCACCCTATGGTCATGAGCTTTGAGTAGTGACCAAAAGAATGAGATTGCGGATACAAGTGGCCGAAATTAGCCTCCTCTGCCGGGTGGCCGGGCTTAGCCTTAAAGATAGGGTGAGGAGGTCGGACATCAGGAGGAAGCTCGGAGCAGAACCGCCGCACCTCCGCGTCGAAAGGAGCCAGCTGAGGTGGTTTGGGCATCTGACTAGGATGTCCCCTGGGCGGCTTCCTTTGGAGGTGTTCTGGGAAAGTCCAACTGGGAGGAGATCCCAGGGCAGACCCAGAACCTACTGGAGGGACTACATAGCCCATATAGCCTGGGAACACCTCAGGATCCTTCAGGAGGAGCTGGAATACATTGCTGGGGAGAGGGACGTCTGGAACGCCCTGCTAAACCTGCTGCCACCACGCCCCGACTCTGGATAAGTGGAAGAAAACCGATGGATGGTGACAAAACTCTTCCCCAATGGTCCTTGAGCTATTTGGAAGCGGCGTGAGAGGAAGCAGGATTTCTTTTATTTACAGTTGGATGTTTAAGACCTGAATTTAGTCCTAGATCCTTCCTAGTCCTCAAGTTCTTCAAAAGGTTCCCCTAGGAAACACTTTACAAGTTTCATCGTGTGCAATCGTGAGGATCCCACACTCTCACCAACGGTGCAGAAGTTCCCACTGATGTAATGTAAGCTGGTGGAAATGCAGCTAAATCCTGCAAAGCAGATACCAGACAATCAAACCTCTAAAAAAGGCCCTGCTTTATGGAGTAGTCCGGTGGATTTGCCACAGCGGCAACCACACCATCCATTCACTTCAAGCACATTCAGCGCTGCCCTATTCATGACAAAAGTGGGTTACTTTTTAAAGACCTGGCTACACCACTTAACTTTAGCCCTTAACTGCAGTCAGGCAGAGTTAGAGTGAGGAAACAGGGTAGAATTTCAGGAACGCGGTCCAACTCTTCACAGGGTGCAGGGCTAACTGTGGAAATGTGGTTAAGGCGAAGTGACTTGTAGGCACTGGGAAGTATCCCAGCTTTGGCAGGTTTTTATATCTTCGAAAATCCACTTATGTTATATGCAAATCTGATAAGGCTCCTCCTGGTCACATAATACAGATATTAGAGTCACTGGTGGCACCGTGATCATGGAACTACGAACTGCCAGGAAAATCTCCTAATACCTCTAAACAGACCTGCAATTTCCAAGATTTAGAAAATTAGAAAGGAAAAAGAGAAACAAAATCTCCTCTCATGCATCATTTTATACCGAGAGGAAAACAGAAAGGAAACACTTTGACAAAAAAAAAAAAAAAAAGGGGAAAAAGATCCTCTCTTTTCAAGTTTAAAGAAATCGTAGATGCAAAAAGACACGCTCCATCGACTTCTCACATGTGTCCCGAGCGAGGAAGGGAAAGAACAATCTTGTCAACAATCGAGGAGTGGAGAGGAAACCAGCGGTGAAACGTCTTAAGAAACTCATAGTCCCTGTGACGTGCATTAAATACCGCAAAGCAAACACAGAAAAACTGAGATTCCCAGGACTTCTGTTTCACACTGGAGTAAAAAAAAAAAAAAAAAAAGGACATCTGGGGACATCTGTTGCACCAAATCACTGACCAGAAGCATAAAACAACAGTGGAATCAGAGGAAAGAAAAGACAGGAGACATAATACACCCCCCTCATAGCTTCTGTTCATAAAAGAATAAAAGGCTGTGACGAACAGAAGCCATAAATCATTGCGCATCGCGCTCAACACCTGCTCGAGAAGGTGATGAGAGATCTCGTGAAACGCGCCGAGACGCTCAGGAGGAAGCACAGGTCTGTTCGACGTGCTTCGGTTGGGGAACGAAAGCGGCGTCAAAGCCCAGTAATTGCTGAGACACTGTTGTTGGCGAGCGGCCAAGATAAATACCAAAAACGAGGAAGTCAACGTCGTGTTCTGGATTCATTGTTGGTGCCACGATGCATAATGCTGGCAGCTGCGACGGAGGACTGTAACTACAGTGATAATAACCATGAATAGCAAAACACTGAATGGATAGTTGGGTCATGAATGAAAACACTCAACTATTTTTAGAGCTGCAACAATTAGACGATGAAGCGGAAACTATTTTAATAAGCAAAAATCTCTTGTGACGGCTTCTTCAATTAGAACATTTGCCTTCTATGACTGTAAACTGAGTATATTTTGGTGTTTGACTGTTGGTTGGACAAAATAAGACATCTGAAGACGTCACATTGGGAAAATATACAACATGGTGCTGCGTCGGTGGCAGCCAGTTACAGTAGCTCTGAAAACTTCTGTGTTTTTAACATTTTTAGTACTTTTTTCTACACCAATCTCCAAGCAAACATGGACTTAAAGATTACTTCTTGATACATCGGTTGACCCCTTCAACTGCTCTCTTGTTGACACTCAGCGGCAGCATAAACTCTGTGGAAAGACCGGAGATCCCTGCTGAAGTGGGGAGAAGAAGACGGGGCTGGATCTAAGACGGTACAAACCATGAGTACCGTCTGTTATGATGGGGAAGATCTCTCCCCAATAAGATGAAGGAACTAATGACACTAAACAGGCTACAGAGGGAGTATGGAGGGTGTAGCATCGCATGAGACGTACCTGAATGAACTCACTTCGGACTCGCTGTTAATTCTGGACAGCTTTCAACAGACAGATAGGAAAGCAATGAAGAAGACTGAACAACCTTCGATGGAGGACTCAGACGCTCTACCAGTTGAGACACAAGTGAATTTGCCAGATGTGGGATCAATAAAGCCTATCTTATCTTATCTTATACAGACTACCAGGCCTGATAAAACATGACAGAATGTGAGCTCATGCTCTCTCCACCACAGTAAACAAAGCTGTGGGAAATTCTCCCGTTTGCTTCCTGAGCAAACACGTCTCCAAACAAACAAAGGCAGAAGGTGCAGACACAAAGATGCACAGTTGCAACAAATCCTTCGACTAATGCGAGCGAAGACCTTATCTTCCTTTTGTGAAAAAACCTGTTTGACTACACGGGGGGAAGCTCACCACACACATCCACACGTGAGAGGAAAGAGACTGGCAGCATTCTTAGTGTGAGAACATTTCATCCATCTCACGTCACCTTTTCCCTCCGTGATACAGTCCACTGTAATTGCATAATAGAGGAGTCCACCCCGACTATTTTCTACAGCGAATAGTGGGAAACCATGCCACAATGGCAATTTTTAGTGGCATTCCTGTTACCCCTGCACAGTACATCACTCTGTCTTTCCACTCTGTGTGATACAGCGTGCCTAACAGAGAGTCATCCAGGCGAGTAAAGTCTTCCACAGCACCTTTCGCCGCTGCCGCTAAGCGAGAAGTCAAAACAGTGAGCAAATCACAGCGCGGCGCAGCTTCTTGGGCTTCTGCAAGCTTGCACTACTGTTGGCGTGGACTCCCGAGTTGAATTCAGTGGCTGCACGGCTCTCCTAGCTTCTTGGCTCCTCTGCCTCCCCTCTGATGTAATGGAGGAGAGGCCTGGACTGAGCTGCTGCAGTGGAGAGAGAGAGAGAGGGTGGATAGCACCAACCTGTTTAACAGAAGTTGAGGACCACCACACCGCTGTGTAAAATGCCAGAAATGCTGCTTTCTGCGTCGAAGCATTGGCCCCTTCCCCTCCGCCGCCCTCCAAATCCTCGGGGGGTTTTAGTTTCTAAGAATGATTTCACAACTTCATCTGGGAGCAGTGTTACATCATTACCACCCGGCCATATTTTCCCCTTTTGTACCGTGTTCTCTGCCAATGAACAAGTTGGACTGAAAAAGACCCTCGGCCGCTTTAAACATCAAATCAAGACAGTAATCATGTCGTAATCATAGATGAAAGCGTTTGCTGCTGTGTCTTTGAGAAAAGAGCACTTTGAGTTTCTCGATTCAGAAAATAGTGGAGGAAAAAAAAGACCAAAGTTATTCAAGTTTACAACGATATATGACAGAAAAAGCAGCAAAGCGTCTGATTTATTACAAATAACTCAATGGAAAATGTGTAGACGTGTAGTGACTGCTAGCTCAGGTAAACACAAGATGAGCGTGTCCACCCATCTATCCATTTTCACTGGTCACCAGTGGCTGGACTTCAGACGAGAGTCACGGTACACCCTGGACAACTCACCAATTCATCGGAGGGCACATAGAGCCAAACATGCTCTGCACATTCACACCTACGGGCAATGTAGAGTCACCAATTAACTTAACAAGTGCACGTCTTTGGAGCGTGGGAGGAAGCCGGAGTATCCAGAGAGTACCCAACATGCAAAGTCCACACAGAAAGGCCGCAGCCGAGGTTCAAACCAGGAAGCTTCTTACTACCGTGACACCACCGTGCTGCCCTTTTACAGAGCGTACCACCTCAGAAAATATTAAACTCGCTATGACAGAAGTTAAAATTCCTAATAAGAAGATCAATTATTGTTTGATTTGCTCATCCTCAGTCAGCATGAAGCAGCCCTGATGTCTCCCTCAGATGCAGCGGTGGTCTCTGGATCAAAAACCATCAAACGTCCATGTGCCGCCGTGCACAGGTGCATCATAAACAGCCTTTTACTATGCGCGGCGAGTCGCGTTTAAATGAGATGACGCGTGTCTGCAGGACTCGTGCCATCATGTCTGACCCACATTTAGCCACGCTTTGATGAAATCATGTTTTAAAGACGTCAGCTGAACTTCCAGAGCGACTAAAACAAAAACACGGAGAGCGCTTCATGTGACCGTCACAAGCCTGAGCCGAGCTTCTTAATTTAACCAAAACCTAAACAGTAATTTCATTCAGGAACATCCGGCTTGGCTTACATCAAATTCATCATCACCAGAGCTTTTTTAGCCTTGAGCTCCGGACACTAAATTAGTACATCAGGTGCTTTGCCTGTAATAACAAGGTTTGCAAGAGTAAATATTAGGCTACATCTCTGAAACATTCCCATCATGACTGACTAACAGTTTCATCAGGCCGAGAGCTGAATCATCAGGCATTTGGCACTCCCTGTCTTGAAGGTTTCATGATGAATTTCCTGCAAAGCAAACCGCGACTCATGTCATGCAGCTACACATCTAAAAGAGTCATCATGGATACAAACAATAGATAAGGACTTCCTGTGCGCCTCTGCAGATATTTGGGATTCTTCTATAACATGAGCGTCAGAAAACGGTGTTGAAATATCACATTTGCTCCTCCGTGCATGTGCAGTGAGGCCTACGCAGGAATCCTGCGGTGTATTTGTTCAACTTTGGCAGAGGTGCCATTTGAAATGTGATCCGGCGTGAATATAAACATCTCTCTTCTGGTCCTGTCTCCTCGGAGGACTGAAGGAGCTCAAACGTCAGGCTCAAGCACAGACAGACGCCTCCAGTCAGCTGTTGGCGTCTTGGAGGCTTGAGAGAGACCCCCACCACCAACCACCACCCCCATCTGCTTGAGGTTAGTCAGAGTTAATCGTATCAACCCGTGTCGATCCAGGTTTAAAGCAGCGCCGGCACGTTGAAGAATTATTCTCAGGTTACCCTCCCTCCATCAGACAGCTGGGCAGGACCGCTCTGACCACCCTGCCTCCACCTCGAGCTTCTAAAGGAAAATGAAACGGCCGGTGCATGTGTGGATATTTATCAGGGCTAAGACTTGCTGAGTGATCTCACCTTGGCGCACCGCTGAGAGATGATAATAATCGCAGACATCCTTACAAACAAATGAAGGAGGAAACAAGCGTAATACCACCAGCTTCAATCACAGATCAAAAGTGGAATGTGACAGGAGAGGCCTTGCACAACCACCAGACTTTAAACCTTCCACTGCGGAGTATAACCGGTATAATAATACAAGAAACTGGCTCTGTTGTACCAGCACACCATGAACTAGGAATGTGTATGATGAAGGTCCACCACACCTTTCTGTCTTACGACACAAAAACCACAGATGTAATGAGACTTGAGGTTTCACCAAGGCAGCAGATGTGTCACCGTTTTCACAATAAACACATTTCGATAACGCAGCAACTTCTCCAATCGTAAAGCTTCGAGCAGCTCCCGCTCTCCCTTCGCCACGCATCGTCAGAGCTGTGACGAAGTCCGTTCCTCCATTGTCGTTTTGTCAACTGTGACAGAAGCTGCTAACAGCATTAAGAATCTGACGAACACGACAAGGCGTGAAACAACAACGATACCTGACACAATCAGGGCGCATTCAGACAGGAAAAAAAGCAGGTTTTTCCCATTTATTTGAGTGGGGGTGGTGTGTTTTGGGTGCAACAGTGCGGACGACATGTGGCCGAGAAGCTGAGCCAGATCTGACTTTTGGAAAAAAAAAAAAAAAAAAACACAGGTCGACATCAGGCTGCAGCCGCCAATCAGACGATCAGACAGGTCAAACCTCCAACAGTCAGCCTGAAATCTAAACTCTGACACTCTACCAGTCGTGTTCTGACTTGGCTGATTCACAATTTACGCAACAGTGACACAGAGGAGTTTAATTTGATCTGTGATGGTTTGAGAGAGAGAGGGCGAGCAGTGGTTGAGCGACAAAGGCAGTGAATGAGAGTGAGCGAGCGCCGGCCTCGATAAAGTCGGTTGATCAGAGAAATAAAAAGTTATTTCCAGGTTGCTTCACACCCAACTCAACTCCACCATGATCCTGCCTGAGATTCAGGTGTGTTATGCAGGTAACAGCCAATGCAGCTTTGAACTTCTTGCCTCAAGCAGAGATGAAGAGCAGGATAAAAAAGGTCTGGTGAGCTCACTTCTTTTTAACTCCACAGCTCCAGTTAAGCTATACTGAACAATGTCGGACGCTGTGTAAACTCCTCTTCAGTGTAGAAAGTCTGCAGAAAACTGAGGTCACCTCGAGTCAAACAGACGTTGGATGTGCATGCAGCCGCTCCTGATAAAAAAAAAACCCCTGGTGAAGTTTCTAACTTCAAAGGCAGCTCTGGTTTGGGGAAATAGGCAAGAAATAGAGGGGCGAGGGCGGTGGGTGGGACTGCATGAAGAACAGCCAGGCAGGAAAAGATAGCAGAAGAGCCTGCGGACTAGAATCAGTCCCTCACACTCACTGCTAATCCGGTTCTGACCCATTAACCAGCACAGCCAGGTTAACAGAGCGAGCCTTTGATGAAGGTCTTCCCCTAAAAACCACCCAGGATTAACACTCCTCTGCACACAACCAGTGCAAGCTTGCAAAGCGGCGTGGTGTACACGATCCTGAAGTGAGATGTAAAGTCCTATGACTCATCCTGGCTGAATACACCGTACTAATTTAAATTCTTTATGAGCTGTAATTACGCACGGCTTCCAGCATACCGAATGCATAAACCACAAGAATGAGGACACGCTCAGGTGCAGAGACGAGGACAGGCACACGATGATATGCCATGAGTGTATAAAAGAAGTCAGAGGATGAGTCGTGTCAGTCAGTACAGCTGACGTGTGCTGCAGCTAACTGTAAGCGTCGATTCCCATGTGGATTCTCCTTCAGCGGATGTGCCGTGTGCTCAGGCATATCTCATGACTGTTATATGTATCATGTAATAAACTACATGCAGCAAAAAGCACCAAACTGTACAGCAGAGCTTCCTTTAAATTTAGCACCAACAGCCCTGACGAAAGAACAAGTGCTAAACGCTTCAACTGGATGTTATTTAACGCTGCTAAATATATAAAAGTGGATATTTTTACTATCATTTTTCATACAACTGAACTGTCAGAGTGTGTATTCATACTACAACCTTGAAGTGGCAGACGTTTCAGCCTTATATGATTACTTTTAGCTCACTGTTTAGACTGGATGAAGCCTGGATGCCCAAACATGCCACCCGTAACAGGTGAGGCGTTGGACCTTACGCTTCATAATGAACGTGTAAAAAAGTACAGATAGTTTTATGTGTATTTTTTAATCTGGATGGGTCGATGATGATGCCGTTTGGGAGGTGAAGGAGACGTCTAACAGCACAAATCCACATGACTCACTTCTTTATCGTTTACTGCATCCAATCTGACAACAACTGTCCGGCATTTTGGCTAAACAAACTTAGCCTGTGTTGAAAAAATCTCTCACTAACTTGGCTGGCGGACAGCAGAAGAAAGCCCTTGTGTTGCCCTCCAAGTCGGCGTTCCTATAAAAGATGTGACGTCACGTGAAAACTATGAATATGTAGATGTACTAAACTCAAACTAGTTGAGCTACAATCTTTCCATGTGCCCTCTGGCAACTGCTAAAGTGTACATGTAGGCCTGGTTGGGAGTATAAACAGAGGACATGGCAGGTCATTTTCTGTTCTCTCAGTCTCCAAATGAAACAGGGTGTGTGGATACAGGAAAATATTATCTGTTGTGAATGTTACAAAGCAGCTATTCTGAAGTGTTGACGCTTTACTCAGCAGGAAGAGCCAATCTCCCCAAACCACACACGCCGCCCACTAATCAAACCCATGGCACGCTGTTATAATACAGTGACAGGACGGAGCTGCGAGCCACCCAGCGATACAACCAAACACACAAGACGCTTAACGTCCTGCTGAGTAATAGCAATCCTTCACTTTATTATTACAGGGGAACCTCAAAAGGGGGTTTCTGGACTGTTCTGCTCCCCACCTGTCAGGGGTGACGTTTGGACAAGTGTTCGGGTCTGGGGAGCACTTCCTCTCTGAGAAGCTGCCCACTCTTTCTCCCTCTCTCCCCCCTTTCTGCTACATCTGGTCTCCTCCGGGCCGTTGCTGGCGGCGGTTGAGGGTAGAGCAACCGCAGAAGGCTTTGTCCTCATTGAAGAGCAGCTGAACCAACAGGAAAGCCAACCCCGGGCCAGTCAATTAATTGATGGAACAATTTAAAATTATGGGAGGCTCTCAGCGGGGGGAAGGAAAATGTTTACAAATGATGTGCTTGTTACGCACCTCCCCACGCCCCGACTTCATACGCCATCATATTTGTTTTCTTTCACGTCTCGTTAAAGTGGAAATGTTTGCTCAAAAATGCATGTCCACGACGGGCCGGTAGAGTCAACAGTTCACCACATGCAGCTAATCACTGTGTATTTACAATGTATCCTGTCTGAACACCCAGATGAACCCAAATCACTTCCATACAGCCGCTCTGCTCTGACTGAGACCGCATGAATGCGCCGAGCGGCAGCTCAGGCCACATTAAAAACGGTCTTGATCATCAGGTCCTGTGCCTCCATCTGTGCCCAGCTGTGCGGGTTTCTTCTTCTTCTTCTTCTTCAATTATACGACAGACCCCCGTCTGTAGACTACAGTCAGACCAACGCTGCATTGATAAAGAGTGGCGGACTCGCTACTAAAGAGGAAACCCCAAAGCCTTTCACTCAAAGCCACACAGTGGGCCAGTGTGAAACCCCGGGGCTTTTGTTGCATCCTCAAAATAAGTCTGTTTTATTCTCGAGCAGCATCTGTGTCCATTCAGCTGTCAGTCATCTTACAAGGGGGAGGGGGGGGAAGGATGCAAGGAAGATTTGCAACTATTTAATCAAAAATAATAGCTTCTATTTGGAGGGGGAAAAAACGTCTGCAGCGCCATCGAATCCTAAATGATTTGCAACAGCGGCTCATTAAATGGAAAGAAAAGACAAACAACTACCTACAGAGGGACAGAAAGAGGACCAGCGAGCGCGGAGGAAGCTCGGTTAGTCGGGGTGGGAGTGAAATGTGCTTTGGACTCGGAGACTGAGGAGTGGGGTGGAGGGGGGAGAGAAGCTTACAGTCGGAAAAGAACAGGAGTGACTCAGAGAGGAAGAGGTGGGAATGCGAATGGAGAATTCAAGGGAATCCCACTGAGATAGCTCTCTTCGCGAGTCTCCACGCCGCGCCAAAGAATTCAGATGAGCAAACCATATGCTTAAACAAGTCACATGTAAACTCGAGACAAAAGCTGCAATAAACGTCAAGAATCTGAATCAAACAAACGTCAGCTCACGTCTTTGCGGGGCAGACTTATTCGAAGAAAGGTCGCCGACTTTAACTCGTGAGTCAGGATCGGAGCTCTGCGACTCGGCTCGGCTGGCATGGAAAGTGGTGTGAATTACACCACGAGCTACGTCTGCATGACAGAATTTAAGAATGATCAGACGGGGCAATGAGCCGTGCCTTAATGATGTAATTTATGACCCCGAGCGGCGGATGGTGTGCGCGAGCATTACGCCGTTACTTGTGTTTTTGTGCGTGTGTGTGTGTCATGTAATTTAGTCAGTGATCAGCTGTAGAGTTATAATGGAAACCTGTCCCCGTGTAGTCAAGGGGCAATTCTCACCCCGAGTGTTAGTTTTAGCAGCTTGCTTGCCATATTTTTCCAGTTTAATAGCTGGCAAACATCTGCAACATCTGGTTCAAATGGACAGGGGGGTTGTCAGCGAGGAGAGACGCCTACAGCACAAACAGCTACAGGCCTGTTTGAATGTAGCAACTCATCATTCACGACCTGCCTGGAAACTAATTTGTCGGCAGCGACGTGTCTGAAAATCAACTCGAGCTACAGATGACAACATGCAGCTACGATGTCGCAATGACGCTCTCCGGACTCATTCCTCCCCTCTGCAGCCTCGTACAGACAGCTGTGCATCGCTAAACAAAGAAACACGTAACGACACGATGTGTGGAAGTGTAGCCGGCCTTCGTGTGGAGCCTCGTCTCCGGGTCTGAGCTCAGCTGTGGGACGGGGCTGACCATGTGGATGACATGGCACAATATTACATAATTCGGAAAGAAAGTTGCCCCGAGGAGTGATCCACTGAACGATATACAGGCAGGAGGCTTGTTGTTAGATGAGCCAAAATGTATGTTATTGTTCTGGAGCGTCGCTCAGCATCAAGGGGAAAGAGAGAGAGAGAGAGACAGACAGAGAGAGAGAGAGAGAGAGGTGGTCTCGCTTTTTTCTTCTTTCCACAGTGGACTCACATTCTCAGCATTCCACCGAGGAGACCACTGCGGCCTATCTCGACCCGCAGCGACAAAACTAACGGACTCTAGATTTCGACATCAAAGTCTTGCGGTGACACCGTCTCCGAGGGGACGTCGCCGAATGATTACACATGAACTAAACAAGGTCAGCGAGGTTGGAAATGTCATGCAGCCGCAGAAACTAGCAATCCGATGCTCTGCTACTGTGTGAGGAAAAGACCAGTGACTCGTCTCGTTCGCTACAAACCACTAAAATATTGCAAAACACGAATGTTTCCACATGACGTGCACTTGTGTGTTACAGTTTAGCAACAGCTTTGAAGCAAAGGAAGCTAAAGGTACAGTAAAATGCAGTTCCTCAAACGTCCACTTGAGGCCGGCTCCAGAAGTGAGTCAGTCTCCATAAGTCCCCATGTTAAAATGTCACAAATAAACATGTTTACAGCCTGGTACAAAAAAACAGTTTTGGTCTCTATAGCTAATTTCCCCGTTCATGACAACTGTACTGAGGGTGAATTTATATACAACTCACCTGTTCAGATTATATTAAGGCTTAAAGTTATGCAGGATTAAGAGCTGAACGCTTTGATTGACAGGTAGGTATTTGTTTGGCCCACCTCAGGTCCACCGATGATCCACGTCTTTGCCCATTTTTAGAGGCAGGATGACCAACATGGCGGCAGCCGGAGCCACAGATTTTGAGCTTCAAACAGAAACCCGTGGGTGACGTCGCGGATACGCTGTCCATTCTTTATACTGTCAGCGCTCTCATCATGTAGTGAACCCAGTGACAGTATAAAGAACGGACAGGTTTCCGAAGCGCTGTTTTGAAGCCGAAAATGGCGCTGGCTGCCGCCATGTTGGATGTATTGCTTCTTCCGCCTCCTGGTTAATCTAAATATCTGCAAAGACCTGAGGCGGGCTAAATGGCGCCTTGTTGCTCCAATAAGCCATCTGTAACGGCACTTACCTGTCAGTCAAAGCCGGCATGCTGTTAATCCTGCATAACTTTAAGCCTTAATATAATCTGAACAGGTGAGTAGAGCTGTCACGATACCAAAATGAGTAACCACGATACTATACCAGACAAAGTATCACGGTTCCGGTATTATCGCGATACTGCAGCCTTTTTATTATTATTATTTTTATGAACTGCAACTTATTAATTACTTATAATGTTGTTTGGTGCATGATAAACATAACACTGGTGAAGTAAGAATGAAGTTTGAAACAACGAGTTTGGTTTTTGAGCAAAATCAGTGGAGCCACTGGCGCGATGCGCGGCAGACTCGCCTTCGGGCCCGGTGCTTCTGTCATGGTGAGTGTGTTGTCTCGTTTGTGACTGTAAGCCGCGCGCCGCGTCGAGACAGAACTTTAAGCTTGTTGTTTGTTTTGAAGCGAATTTCTATCGGAGCGCTGTCTTCATGGAGCTCGTTCTTGCCGGCAGAAACACACGAACAGCCAATCAGCTAACAGACGGGCGTGCGGAAACAGCCTATCATATCCCCGGACGTCACCAGTAACAGGCAAACAGCCAATCATTCAGCAGCTGTGTAGTTCGGTTGCAGTAGTTGCCATGTTGGTTTGTTTACAAGGGAGTAGCATAGTACCAGGCTGTAAACATGTTTATTTCTGCTGTGAAGTTGTGACATTTTAACATGGGGACTTATGGAGACTGACTCACTTCTGCAGCCAGCCTCAAGTGGACGTCTGAGGAATTACTTCCACATCGACTTCTCGCCGCTCGAGCGAACCCTGATCGACTTCTCCCAACTGCAAAAAACGTTGACACTGACGTCTTTGACCGTCTTGCAGCTTCCATTCGCTCATTAACATCCCGACCCTTGTTGCTTCCACTTATACCAATCAGAAACAGCGACGGCTTAAATATTTAATTTGGCTTCTTCCTGATAAAACAAGACTGCCATGGAATTTGATTCAGGTTGATTCAGATGTTGGACGAGCATCAAAAAAACAAGAGAAAAGGAGGGCAGCTGTCGGCCACTTCTCCCAGTCAAAACAGTGTGCTGTGCTCGCATGTAAACCCTTTTTTTTTTTTGCTGTTTGTGTTGAAAAGGCACAAACCAAAACAGCTGAAGGGAGAGAGAGAAGGAGAAGAAGGAGAGAAGGAGGGAGGAGAAACAACAAATTAACCCTTTGGAGGAGGTTAAAGTGTGCTCATGGTGCAAGGACTTTAAATGGTGATCTGTTTTAAGCAACAATAACAATCAAAACGAGGCAGCTGTCCGTCAGCTCACACACACACACACACTCTTGTGACCTGTGGAGCTGCCTGTCATCTCAACATAACACATAAAGGCTTTGATTATAGCAAGGAAGGAAGCAAGGAAGGGAGCAAGGGAGCAAGCAAGGCTAGGCTAACGTCAGCTAGCCAACTTTATGGTGGAGGCTGTGACCGTGATAGTTAGGGTTAGCACTCACACGCTGAATATTGGTGTAAATATTAAATATTAAACGAGATGTGGTGCTTATTTTTTAAATATCTTTAGGGGGGGGGGGGTTCAATAAAGCGGCAAACGAGTCATTAGCAGCTCCGGGAGCCGTGTTATGACTGGTGGCGACAAGGTGGAGACTACTTCCAAGAGCAGTAATAACAACCACATTAAACGTTATCTACGCCTCCAGCTTGTCTTTTTTCTTTTTTTAAAAAAATACACAAAACAGTGGATTAAAAAGCTGATTAAAAATGTATTTTAGCTGTTAAAATCAGCGGGTGAAAGAAGCCAACTCCAACGGCCCATGGGAACTGTTCCCCGGTATCCAGGAGATAGACGGAGCCCCCCTCCCCGTATTGTAGCGGAGGACCGGGGAGGGGGGGGCGGCAGTTGGGGATTTAAAAAAGCCGTTGCTAGCTACCTGTTAATCGGAGCTTCACAGGGCCGTTCCGCCGGACTCCTTGGTTAGACATCTCCTCCCCGTCTCGGTTCTCCTTCAGCGCCTCCTTCACCGCACGTAGCAACAACAACAAAAAACAAAAAAAAACAAAAAACTAAAAAAAACAAAGTGTTGTCGCTAACTGTAGAAAAATAAAAAATATATAACAAGGTTTGTGAACCTCCTCTCTCTCGCCAGTTTTTTAGACAATAATGGAGGAGTCAAGGCATTGTGGCCCGGATGTGAAGTGAACTGCCATAGCGGTCGCTCACAAATGCGAAAAATTAAAAAAAGCGAGTGTAGCACCGCTGCAAAGTGCATTTACCAACAAATGACTTGTAACCACCTCCAACACAAAAAAAGAGCTGCCTAAAGAGGAGGTTTTTTTATTTATATATATAGATATAAATATATATAAACTAACACACGGTGTTTTATCTTCACATCTTCGGTAAAAGGAGCCGCCGTGCCTCGGACTGACTGACTGACTGAGAGTCCTCCTCTCCGCTCGGTGAGAGTCGAACTGTTCGAGCCGCAGCTCAGCTCTGCTCGCTGTGGATGATCCCAGTTGAGGGAGGCTTGCTTGCTTGCTGGTAGGGGAGCTGACCAGTGACGACAGCAGCACACACACACTTTGTGGGAGTGTAACATTTCTCTAACATGTGGCACCTCGCTACACACACACACACACACTGTTTTTCTACACCACCAATTTGATTTAATTTGTCTTCTGCACTTATTTTAGTTTTAATATGAATATTAAAAATTCACTTTTTTTCCCCTCCACACACCAATTTGTGATTCAAGGTTCAAGGAATCTAATATTTGTTGTGCAGCAGCAGATGTAATATAAATAACACATACACAAACATCCCTGCATGTCATAAAAGTGACCTGTCATATTAGGATGCTGAAAATTAAGCAGCTAAATGAAATTCAGCCACAAAGTCCTTGTACTTTGTGCAACATTGTGTAAAAATTGGTGGGTTTTTTTTTGTGATTTAGCGCCCCCGGTTTCACAGTGTACTCCCACTGTGATAAATATGGACAGCTGTACACGTGTATTTGTTATGATTATATTATAAAACCAGCGAGTCGACAATTTTGCTAACAGCCAAACATCAACAAGGTCGACAACAGCAGCCAGCTAATATTACTGACTAGTCTGTCTTTCAGCCTTTTATTTCACCAACCACTAAAAGTCAGTCCCAGATTTACTCTTGTCCGGATCCTTTTCTCTTCTTAGCTTCTTCCAGTTCTACCTCCCACTTAACCAGCTCCTGTTCTGGCACAACACCAGCTCCACTCCCTTTCAGCATTCACTCGCTCCCCCAGGGCCTCAAAACCTCCTTCTTCTTCTTCCCGGTGGTTCAAACACTAAACACTCCCCTGGTGCTCTGAGCTCACAGCCCGGCTAACAAACTGAGCTAACATTAGCTAACAGCAGCAGTTTACTTCACTGTCCATCAGGAAACTCAGAAAGAGTTGAGGCGGAGCAGCTGGAGGACATCAGAGGGAAAAAAAACAGAAAACATTTTCTCCATAAAATATGATCCAGTTTCACCAAAATCAGTGAAATAGTTGGTGGTGTGTGACTTAGTGCCGTAAAGCGTTACGTACTTCTCGTGGGTGATCGTACCCGGAGCACAAAGTTACAAACAACGAATGCCAGAGACACCCTTCACCTGATTACAGGTCAGTGTGACAGCAACAGGATTTAAAATCTGATATTTATGAGAGAAAAGTTACACAACGTTGCTTTGATGATGGCCCCATTGGCAGCGGAGACAATCCTGGACTATCATTTATTTTATGTCTGTATTTGTGGTGGAAACTGGCATCTCTACACTCAGTTTTCTACTAGAAATAAAATATGGCCGCTTTAATTTGTCAGCTTCGGCCTGTGTCTACTGCCATCTGCAACACAGAGTCTGATTTCAAAGTTAATACCCTTGACGTGGAACAAAAAATAAAAATAAATAAAAAGACCACAGACATATTACAACGACTTTATTTACAACATGTTTTGTTAATCATGTTAAAACAGTATGTACAGTACATACAGAGAAGAACGAAACTCCACAGTTACACGAACAAAAGGACAAACGGTAGCTTGAGGGTACAGTAGAGGTGATAGAAAGTTATCTAGAAGTTGAAAGTGCTCTGGTTTTCACTGATCTGGAACGCATAACCGTCGCTGGTCGCTTCTGGGGCCACACCCTGCACCTCCTCCTCCTTTAAAAACAACAAAAATAGGAGTAAGGATGAGGACTCATGAGGATAAGAAGTCAATTTAAAAATCAGTTCAGCGTCTTAAAAACAAAACACGTACCTCTTCAGAGAAGTATTTCTCTATCAGGTTGAGGGCCGCCTTGTAGACCATCTCGTTCTCGTGAGCCTGCAGAGCCTCGATCTTGTCCAGTCCGCCGCACTCTTCAACCATGAGACTCAGCTTGTCCGACTCGCCAATCTTATCCCCGGCCTGATGGGAAGACGTCAGCGTTTAAACAGCCGTCCTATCACCTCCGATAGATGAACAACCTCTTGTTTTTAAACCGTAACTCACCAGAAAGATGTTGGTAATGGCGTCCAAGATGACGAGGACAGTTTTGCTGTCCTTAGAGGAGAGGAGGTTCAGGAGAGGCTCGATCACGTTGGCTTGAACGAGGTAAACCACCTGCTGAATAGTGCCCCCGCTGGTGAAGTTTGTGACAGCCCAGACAGCCTCTTTCTGAGTTTTGTAGTCACCCTGCGGAGACGACACCAGAAAAGTTAGAGAAACGTCAAACAGCAGTGCGCCAAGCGAAGCAAAGCGCCAATAAACAAAAACCCAACGTACCCGCACGAGCATGTCGACCATGTACGGAACGAGGCCTGCGTTGATGACCTCCTGGATTTGGCCGTCCTTCCCTGCGGTGATGTTGGACAGAGTCCAGGCCGCCTCCTTCTGGATGTTGGCCTTTTTGTGGCGCAGCAGCTTGTGGAACATGTTCAGGGCTCCGGCGTCCAGCACCGCCTGAGTCTGCTCGTCTGTGCCGGTCACGATGTTGCCGATGGCACGCAGGGCAGGGGTCTGAAGAGAGGTCGACAGGGGTCGTTTTATAACCAGTGAGACACTGAAGAGTTGCGCTAAGAGGCTACAACGAGCGAGACTTTATACGTACGACTACAGGCAGCTCGTCAAAGCCGAGCAGCTTCACCAGGCGTGTGATCAGGCCAGCTTGGACCACCACCTCGATGCGATCGTTAGAGCCGTCTGTCAGGTATGAAACGGCCCAACAGGCGTCAGCCAGCACCTCCAGGTCATCGCAGTGGAGCAGGCGGATGAGGGTGGGTATGATCTGCTGGATCGCAGCCATGGGAGGGGAGGGGTTCTTGTTGCGGCAGAGGTTCGACAGCGTCCATGTGACGTTCCTCAGGTAGCCGGCCTGTAGAAGAAAATCAAGCACAAGAGAGGAGCAGGCATTAGTTTGACATGGAGCAGCATTGGGTTGAGTTGGGGCGCCCCCTAGTGGACAAGGAGAATTATAAACACTTACATTAAATGCAGAGAGGTCAGGCACTGCCAGCAGACTGAGCAGAGGGGCCACGGCTCCATGCTTGATGACCCGGTCTCTAAGAGCCGATCCATCGCCAGCAATGTTTCCAAGAGCCCAGACTGCTTGCTCGCTGATGTGCTGGTGGGGGGATGTGACCAGGGCGATGAAGGCGGGAATGGCCCCGCCCTCGACCACAGCGGCCGTCTGGTCAGTGGTCCCGGAGGCGATGTTGGTCAGAGCCCAGGAGGCCTCGAACTGGATTGGAGGACAGTCGATCAGCCCGAGGAAGGCGACGAACTTTGGGATCAGACCAGCGCTGATCATCTGATCAATGGGAGGATGCTTGTCACGGGAAAGCAGCTTCCTGCGAGCAGAAAGGGGGGGCACGGTAAAAGTGAGTCATCATGGTGATTCGTCTGTTTAAACGCACAATGTTCTTTGATGAGTTGTTCTCACCGTGCAGCCTGCGTGGCCTGGAGCTGGGACTCAGTGTTACCGCTGTTCACTCCTGCAAGAATCTCCTCGACTGTCCACTGTCGGGCAGCCTGCCGATCGTCACAACAGGAGGTGGAACATGAAGTCAGTAAAGTCATAGACAAGTCTCTAGTTATACTTCAAACATTTCGCTTCCATTTGTTACTTTTATAGTTTTCTGTTTGTATCTTTGCACAATTTAAAGTCATCTTTTAGTGTACGTTTAGTGCGTCTCATGCTGCTACTGGATGCCTCGGCATCAATGATGTGTTTATCTAACCATCTTTAATTGAGCAGTTTAGATATAGAGGGCAGCATCGCCATTATTATTTTGGGGAATGGAAACTGACTTCCACATTTTTTTGGACACTTATGTCAAAAATCCTCCCGGCATCACATTGTAAGCATCTTGGAAAACTCCTTCTAGTGGTCTCCATCAAGTGTTATATGAGCTATTCCTGAAGGTTTTTTTAAAAGACTACTATGTGGCACACTGCTGGATATAAATAACATTTAATTGTGTTAGATAGGGGGGACGCATTGCTGAGATTTTGGACACTGTAAACTGGAGCAAAAACTTCTCCACCCCCACCCAAAAAAACAACAGTTTTCTGACTCAAAAATTGCTGTTGATGACTGGAAACAAGCTACAACTACTATTATTTTGCAGTTTAGTGTGCTGTCCAGCTGTTCAGGGTGGGGTCTTTTGTTACAATGTTTCATACTCTCTTTAAAAGTATTTTAAAAAATGTATATAATGATGCATTTTAAACATACCTGACAGTTCTGGGTCCTCTCCTGCAGAGGAGAAGTGGCCTCATCAGGACACGCTGACACATTTCTCCTTTTGAAGATCTGATCATCTTTCTTCGCCTTCCTGAGCTCCACGTTCACCTCCACCCTCCTGCGTCGAAGTTCCTGCATTTAAATTTAAAAAAACAAAAACAACCACCACCAGAGTCAGACATGTTTCTCTGCAGGTAACCGTTAAAGATGCTGGGATGTCAAAGTTAACTCACATTGGCGTCTTTGCCTTTGTTCTTGAACTTGTTCAGACGGACTCCGTTCTCGGACATGTTGTCAGGGAAGTTTAGCAGCAGTTAAAGTTGAGTTGTTTTTTTTTTTTTAATCCTGCAGACAAAGTTTAAAATTAAAAGTTTGAACAGCCTCGTGACAGAAAGGCAACTGTCAAGCTACCAGACCGCCGGTTTGACGTTTAAATTAGCATGTTGCTACCTAGCTCACGTCAGAAAATATCAAAAAACACATTAAAAATATATTTTTATAAGAGAATTACATTATTTTTAAATAAAACTACATATACAGTTGAACATGCGCTTACCGTGTCGTGCTGTAAAGGTTGTGGTAGTCAGTAAGAGCCGCACAGACCTTTAAATTCCTGCCACAAAGCCTCCTGATTGGTCCGTTCGAGCGAAAGCGTCCAGCCGCCTCCGCTGATTGGCCGGTTTGAAAGAAAATCACACAGCTCGCGGGAAGTGGCGTCACTAAAAAGCTGTAACATCGCGAGATCTCGGCGCTTAAACGATACGACGTTAAATCTGACTCTGGGTCAGTTTTATGACGTATCTGTGACGTTTAGGACGGATGAACTGCTCCCAGATCTGTTTATTTAGTAGTTCTGACCAAGCAACTCCACCATCTCTACAATGACACATCCTGAAACTACATGTAACATGTAGATAAATATTAATAAGTACGCTGGAAGTCAACTTTCTTTAATGAACACTCTTAAAGGTACAGTGTGTGAGATTTGGGGGCTTTATTTTCAGAATAAGGAAGACATGGAATATAACATTCATAACTATGATTTCATGCACGTATAATCACCTGAAAATAATCTTTTTTTTATTTTTGTTACTTACTAAATTCTCCTTTTAGATCTACAGTGGAAGCGGGGTCCTCTTCCACAGAGGCTGCCATGTTGAAACACCGTGTTTCTACAGTAGCCCTGAACAGACAAACTAAATACTCTAGACAAGTGTTGTTTCTCCTTTTACACTAGGAAGGTGAGGGTGATGTGAGGAGATTGCAATACTAAATAGTGGTAGAGTGGGTCGTCCAATAACCCGAAGGTTGTTAATTCGATTCCCGCTCTCGCTGCTCCAGGATTGGACGGTGTCAGTCCACCTCACCTTGCCATGGCCGAGGTGCCCTTGAGCAAGGCACCGTGTTAAATGTAATCTGACAATCTGAAATCAGTGTTTATGTATTTTGTAAAGTTGGTGACATTTACAAAGAGTTTGGTTCTGGATAGTTTCTAACGTTGAGAATGAGTCTTTCAAGTTGTGATAACTTGCATTTTTTCCAAAGTTTTACAAGGACGTGTCACTGTCTGCCACAAAAACACACAAAGGAAGGAGTCAGTCTTTTCCGTTTTATTAAGTTCCATATACATCAATATTTCTTCAGATGTAATACAAAAAAAAGAAAAAAAGAAATCCAGTCAAAATCTGACAAATTTTTACAAACAGGGCAGGAACCTTCAAATACAGTTTCATCCTTCTCAGTCAGTCACTACTGCAGAGCATTTTCATTTACAATAGCTTATTACCGTACGTTCAGTAGGTTATAGAAGTTTAACCAAGCAGACTATGATGTCCAGATATTTAGTACAACTGTCTTTCATGCCACTTCGGACTGAATGATGAGTGGAAATGGGAGAAAAAACGTTGTTCCACTGCGATATTTGAATTTAGACACAAAACTCTTGATACGTTACGCTCAGTAAAACTCAGCCACTGTATTGTCAGTATTCAAATTTCCTATTTCTCGGTTTGGACATGACGACCACCGGCGATGGCCCGAGGGATTTTTAACAAGAGAAAAAATAAAAAGACTGAGATAAAAAAACAACAACAAAAAAATGGAAATATGAGAGCTCCTTAAGAGTCTTTTCTCCGAGGTAAACTTTCTTCTGAAATGCCTCAAGTTGTTCACGCTCCTCAGTCCAGTCCCAACTGATGAAGACCAGGTCCAAAAAAAAAGGAAGATCCCCCTCCCCATACAACCCCTCCAAAACTAGAGCTCAACAACGGGGCAAGAAGGCAGCTCTGCCTGCCCCGAACAGTTCTGTGAAAGCAGCAGTGCTGGTTTTTTTTGTTTTGTTTGTTTTTTTTTGTTGCACCGACAGTCAAGAGGAGCAGATCCCGAACACAGGATGAGGCAGAGGAGTCTGTCACAGAGTTACAGTTCAGAGAGGGAAAAAAAGAAAAAAAGCCATATTCGTGGCAAGTGCATTTTGTCTGAGCAATGTGCGATGCTTTCTAAGAGGCTGAAGAACACTGTAGCTTGTTGTTATGAGACCTACAGAATGCGGAGAGAAGGGAGGAGGGGGGGAAAGTTGAGAGCGCCCTTCGCATTTTGGTTTATTTGTTGTGACATCTCGACAGACAAGACAAGACACAAGACGATGCAAACAAAGGGAGAGGGGGGAGGTCGACAGAGAATCCTGCAGCCATGTTGGTGTAATTTACCGGGAATGCCTTTATTTATTTATTTATTTATTCATTACCGAAGAAATCATCCACAACTACACAAAAAAAAAACTGAGGTTACTTTGTGAGGAAGCGAGCAAACAAGACGAGCCCTCGACTCTTCGTAGTACATTTTAGTTTGATAAAATAATACTATCTAAAATAATTCATAATTATTTAAAACATTCAAATTACAGAGTCAGACATATCTTACAACCGCTGTACATGATAAAAAGTATGTACATTCAAGACAACCACCGTGAACAGTCGGCTAAATCAAACTCAAAAGGGACGTAACATACAAAACTTCTCATAAATATCTCTATAATAAAATATGCAGCTTTTTATATATATATTTATTTTATTCTTTTTTTTTTTTTTACATCTGGTAACGTCGACACATTATCCAGTCAGATGTTTAACAGAAAATAAATCCAAAGTATTTAAAATCCTGCTGATTGTTAGAAAAAAAAGAAAAAGGGCCAGATTTGTTTGTAACGGAAGTGATGAGAAGAAAGTATGTCCCTCAATTACATGATCGACACGTGTGTCAACATGGCTGCCGCTTCGTGATCAAACTCAATGTTACAATTAAAACAAGTGTCGAGTTGGTGGCGTTTACGTGAAAGCACATTTGGTGTTTGTGTGTTTTTGTGGTGTTTTTTTATTAGATTTTTTTTTTTTTTTGCTGTTGTGGAATCACAAAAGTTTCCGTGTGATAATTAATTAAAGAGACCCCCCGAGCGTCCAGTCCATCCAGACTGGCCGACTTTAAGAATCTGACAATCTGTAAGAAAGAAGAAAAATGGGATGGCATAAATCAAAAAGGCATGCAGCAAAAAGGTGAACAGACACAAATGCAAGATGAGACACGGTACACATGTAACGCGGCGCAAAAGATCCGTTAAGACATCGGACGTAATGTCTTAAAAGTTTTAGTACGGCCGAGCAACGCTCCAAAGCATTTAAAGTCAAAGCTACGAGTCTACAAATAAAAAAAAAAATAACACTACACATGCTAGAAGACAAAAATAAAAGTGAATGAGAGGCTTAAAAACGGACAAAACAAATGACACGACAGCTGGTGAGTCGAAGCTTTACAAACGTGAGCGTGGAAAAAGAAAAGAGAAACTCGGGAACCTCGAGAAGTCAGTTAAGGTAGCGAAGGAGCGCCTGATCTTACCTGCTCGCTTTGAAACCTTTAAGCTTCTGTACAAAGAAGGCTTCGAGCACCTCCGCGCACTGAAAGAACGGCGTGTCGTTGGGGTTGTAGTAGCGGCAGTTGTCGAAGATTTTGGTCACGTCGGCCACAAACTCGGTGAGCTTGTGGTAATGTCGCTTTTGCAAACGGGTTTCCATCGTGGAAAAGTCTGCGAGGGGCAGAGAATTGTGTTAGTTATGTATGTAACATATACGGTACAAGATCAGATATGAAGAGCCGGGCAGAGGCTTGAACATCAAAAGTCATTAACACTTATTTGTTCTCACCCATTGGCTCCTTGATTACACGATAATAATCAGGGGCGTCGTGGGGATCCACCGGTTCAAGGAAAGGCCACGCCATTTTGTGAGACTGTTGAAAGAAGAAGACGTGATTAGAAAATCAAATTTTAAAATGGTTAAGAATAAAAACACAAATCTAGTAGCTGCATCTGTAACTTTGTGCTCCGGGTACGATCATCCACGAGAAGTACGTAACGCTTTACGGCACTAAGTCACACACCACCAACTATTTCACTGATTTTGGTGAAACTGGATCATATTTTATGGAGAAAATGTTTCCTGGTTTTCCCTCTGATGTCCTCCGGCTGCTCCGCCTCAACTCTCTGTGATTTACAGAGTTTCCTGATGGACAGTGAAGTAAACTGCTGCCAGCTGTAGCTGCTGTTAGCTAATGTTAGCTCAGTTTGTTAGCGGGACTGTGAGCTCAGAGCACCAGGGGGAGTGTTAGTGTTTGTGCCACAGGAGTTTTGGACCACCGGGAAGAGGAGGAGATTTACAGGAATACTGACGGAGCGGAGCCGGTGTCGTGCCAGAACAGGAGCTGGGCAAGCGAGCAATGTAACCGGGATCAGCAGCCTTTATGAACATAGCTAATGGTGAAAAAGTCAGAAGGGGACGTTGACGGAGAGAAAAAAGAAAGTGGCAGAGAAAGAAGCCGCCGGACAAGAGTAAATCTGGGACTGACTTTTAGTCGTTGGTGAAATAAAAGGCTGAAAGACACGAGTACTGTACCTGTAACGAGCGTAATATTCTTTTCAACCCCTCGTAGTCTTTGTCAGTGAGCGGCGTGAGGACTGTCATGGCGTCTTCTGTTGACTGACACTGCGGGCAGACGTACACGTCGATGTGATTGGCCTCGCTCTGCAGGATGCCCACACAGCGCCCGTGGTACCAGTTCTGGCAGCGGTCGCAGCCGATGTAAAACCTGTGGGTGAACAATCGGGACACACGGACATGGTGAGCACACCGGCGGATAAGATGAACTCAGAAAGACGTGTATGTAATCGATAGGAGTCATACTGTGATTCATCATATGGTGTCCGGCAGATGCAGTACAACTCCTCGTTGCTCGCTCCCTCCTGACCACGTTTGCAGTCATTACACACAAAGTCCTCCAACTTCTTGGCCTCTTTCTCTGTGATGCCGACACAGGCGCCATGAAACCAGTTGGAGCAGAGGTCACACCCGATGTAAAACCTGAAGAGAGAGCAAAGAGTTAAATTTCTGCCTCGCTGCGTGCGCGTTGAAGCGTGATCGCGACAGTTGAGAAGCTTACTTTGACTCGTCGTAGGGCGTTTTGCAGATACAGTACAGTTTGCTGTCCTTGTGATCTTTTGAGGTAGAAGAGAGCTTCTTCTTCTTCTTGTGTTTTGATGAGCTGGAGTCTCTGTCCTTGTCTCTGTCCCTGTCTCTGTCCCTATCCCTGTCCCGATGTCTGTCCCGCTCTCGCTCTTTCTCCCTCTCTCGATCCCCGTCTCTGTCTTTATCTTTATCTCTGTCTCTGTATCGGTCTCTGTCCTTGTCCCGGTCCCGTTTCTTGTCTTTGTCGTGATGCCTGTCCCTGTCTCTGTTCCTGTCTTTGTCCCTCTCCTCTTCCCTCTTGCGTTTATGGGACGAGGAGGTCGAGGACGCCGTGTGCGAGCTGTGAGAGGAATGTGTCGAGTGAGAGAGATGGGATGAGTGGGAGGCGGCTGCTTTGACTGTCGCTGCTGCAGCCTGGGTGATAGCAGCTCTCGCTTTCTCCTTTTCTTTCTGTAGCCTGGCGATGTCTCGCCTCAGCTCCTCCTGAGAAAGACAAAAGACATCTCCGCTTAATATATATTTTAAACTCCTCTCTAGTTTTTATGCAATCACGGTAGAAGGCAGACTGACCTGCACTTGCAGCTGCAGCTCCTTGTCCAGGAGGGCTCTCTTCTTCAGGATCTCGGCCTTCAGCTGTTCTTTGTGCTTGTACAGCAGCGCCGTCAGCTTGGTGGCGTTCTGTTTGGAGCGTTTCTGCTCCACCACCTCCTCCTTCTTCCTCTTCTTAGCTGCCTGCTTCTCGTCCTTCTCGATCTTGTCGAGGATGAACTTCATCACCTGGTTGCACACGATCATTCTGGAAACAGAAACAAGTGTCAGCGTCAGCGTAATTATTTGGATTTGAAGTTTTAAAGTCGTGAATCTCGGCTGTGATTGTTACGAGGCAAACCTCTGGTTCTCCTCCCGCTCAGCTGCAGCCAGCGACTTTCTCTGTTTCAGCTGCTCGGCTGTAGCATTCTGTTTCACTACCACCTGACAACAAACAAACCTTCTGTTAATATTCATGGCATCTTCATGCTGTAGGAATCATTTTGTTTTGCTGTTTTTGAGTCTCACCTGTTTCTGGATGCCGTCTCCGGGGCTCACAGCCTGCAGGTTCTGCTCTTTCTGTTCCCTTTTAGCGTCATGGTGTTTCTTCTTCTTTGGTTTTTGTTGTACTTGTTGCTGTTGTTGTTGTTGCTGCTGCTGTTGCTGTTGTTGTTGCTGCTGTTGTTGCTGCATCCTTTGCAGCTGCTCCTGGACACTCGCTGGTGCCTGTATGGTCACCATGTTCTGGATCTGGTGGGCCTGAATTTGACCCCCCGTCTGCTGGATCTGGATAGGCAGCTGAAGTTTGATCTGCTGGGGAACTGTGCCGCCCTGCTGCTGTGCCTGTGCCTGGATCTGGGCTTGGATCTGGGCAGCGACGTGTGGTGGCAGAGCTGAGAGTAGCTGGACTGGCTGCTGGAGGCCTGGAACCGTGATGAGCTGATGTCTGATTGGAGACTGGACCTGAAGCTGAGGTTGAGCTTGAACTTGAGTTTGGTTCTGAGGCTGGAACTGGACTTGGAGCTTAGCTTGGACTTGGGGTTGGCCTTGGACCTGAAGCTGTTGCTGGACCTGCTGCGGTGACTGCACTTGAAACTGGGACTGGGTTTGGACCTGCGACTGAGTGTGCACCTGGGATTGCTGCTGGGCCTGAGGTTGTGGCTGAACCTGGCTCTGTTGCTGGAACTGGACCTGAACCTGGGGATGGAGTTGGGTTTGGATCTGGGGCTGTAGCTGAGTTTGGGCCTGAGACTGAACCTGGGGTTGAGGTTGGACTTGAGGCTGTTGCTGAGCCTGTGGTTGGGTTTGAGCCTGCGTTTGAAAGGGAGCTTGTACCTGGGGGTGATACTGAGTTTGGACCCTTGACTGGAGTTGTGGCTGGGTTGGGGACTGGACCTGGGGCAAGGTTTGGTTTTGGGTTTGGGACTGAAACTGCACCTGAGGTTGATTTTGAGCAATGGGCTGTACTTGGGATTGAGGTGGTTGTTGAGTTTGTGGCTGAAACTGAACCCGGACCTGGGGGTGGTTTTGGATTTGTGCTTGAGCCTGAAGGTGCGGCATCTGTTGGACTTGGCCGTAGGGCTGGACCTGAATCTGTGCACAGATTTGACGCTGGGGTTGAAGTTGAGTTTGGGGCTGGGGCTGGAGCTGAGGCTGCGTCGGTCTCATGGTTGTAACAACAGAAGAGACCGGTAATCCCGTCATATGAACCTGCACCGCAGAGACTGGGATTTGAGACACTTGCTGCATGGACACAACGGTAGGGTGCTGGACTTGGACTTGAGCTTGAGGAGGAAGAGATGCTTGAGGCAGAGGCGTAATGGGTGAATGTGTGGAGACTGATGCAGGGGCAGAGGCGGGTACAGTCGCCAGGGTAGGTGACTGAACCGGAGCTGCAGCCAGCTGAGCCGGCTGAACTGGAGTCTGAGCTTGAGATGAGGCCGGAGTCCAGACCTGGGGCTGAGCTGCCCTCTGCTCTATCAGAGCTGCAACGGGAGAAAGAGAAGCAACGTGTTAAAAAAGTCATTTTATATTGAGAAACGGGAACATGATGGGTGTTGATGTAGGGATCTTTACCTGGCACTGAAGGTGTTGTAGAGGTGGCGGTGACCGGTGTGACAACAGCACTGGCCACAGCAGCGTGAAGGGGAACCGGGGCAGTGGCTTGGATTTGGGTTAGCGCTTTGGCTGGAGACGGGACAGCGATTTGGGTGGACACAACAGCTATGACGGGAGCGGACACCGGAGCAAGAGCAGGGGTTGGAACTTGGACAGGTGAGGGAAGAGAGGCAGAAGCAGGCATTTGGGTGGTGCTGGAGAGGCCCGAGACGGGGGCTAAAGCAGGGGCAGGAGCAGTAACATGCAGGGCTGAGGTTAAGGCTGGGGCAGGGCTGAAGGCATGTGTCTGGAGCTGGGGCTGAGTTGCAACTTGGCCTTGTACAGTTTGGGTTTGTGTCGGGAATGAGCCTGGGGTAAGGGTGGAGATTTGGTTTTGCATCATTGCTGGGACAGTATTTTGTGCCGGGGCGAGCACGGGTCTCGGTTGCGTGACAGAAGCTGGTGTGGAGGTTAAAACCTGTGCGGAGGCCTGGGCTGCGACATGCGGCAGGGCCGGCACAGGAGTGGATATTTGAGCTTGTGCGGGGACTGATAATGGAGTAGCAGCTGAAACTTGGGTTTGCATGGGAACCGAGGCTGGGGTGGGGGCCAAACGTGGCATTTGTACTGGAGCTGGGGCTGTAACATGTGTCGGGGTGGGTAGAGGGGCAGCCATTTGGGTTTGGGCTAGGGCTGAGGGAGTCGTCTGGACTTGGGTTGCACCCTGGGGCTGGGGGGTCTGAGCTACGGCGGGCTTTGTAGGGGCAGCAGTAGTGGGTGCTGAAGTTGATGCCGATGAAGATGGAGGCATGGGAGTGAAGAGGAAACGCTGGACCTGGCCGTTTGGCATGGCTGCCTGCATTAGCTGCTGACCAGGACCAGGGAAAACTGTTACACCCTGTGGGATGATTTGCAACTGGCCCTGGGTCTGGCCTTGACCCTGGATCACCACCGTCAGACCTGGGTTTCCACCCTGCAGAGTTGTAGACAAAGAAATCTTTATTAAACGTTCTTTACTGACTTTAAGACGTCAAGAAGAGACAATAAAAGATGCGCCCTCACCTGAGCACCCTGTGTTAGCTGCATGAGCTGTGCCATGGTGAGTTTAACTTGACCCTGCTGTGGTCTGTTGGCCTGGGTGGAAGCTACAGGTGACTGTCCGGGTGCTGCCGCAGCCACATGAGGTGACGGTGCAGCACCCACCGTTCTCTGAGCTGCTGCAGCCGCCTGCGCTGGCGTAGAACCGGGCACGGCTGTGGATACAGGCTGGCCACGGCCCATCTGGGTCAGCGCCGGCTGAGGTGTGCCTGGAAGGGGATGAACATAGATTAAGAACTTTTCTATTTGTATGTCATGAGTCACGAAGGCTCATTTGCGAACTGGAAACAATCAGCTGGACAGAACACCTTGTGGAGCCAACGCTGGACCTCTGACCATCGCTGTGCCCACAGAGGTAGACGGGGTAGGTGACTGGCTCATCGTCGTGCCGGGTTGGGTCTGGCCTGCTGCTGCGATGGCCTGGAACACAAAGTCGAAGGACAAATCATCAGTCGTCACGCCTAACATTTTCCCTGCCTTCAAGTAAAAACCGAAAAGGACAGAGAGAAAAGACAAAAGACCTGTTGCTGGGTAGTTGAAGCGGAGGTGGTGGCTCTGAGGTTGATGTTGCCCGTCGTAGGATGTAGTGTGCTGTATGTCCTAAGGTTCGCAGGGGGCCCAGAGGGGAATATGCCCAGGACTTTCTGCTGGACTACACCTGTAGATAATAACGATTACATGAGAATAGCCAACATACATTGGGTGCATGCAGTAAAAAACGACGAGGCATGCACTGGGAGTGTCTAAAAAAAGCTTTAGTTCACAAAATAACGTAGTAGTTCAGGAAAAAAAGACGCAATCTATCTTTTGGCCTTCCATCTAACATAAAAAAACACTGGTGGCATCATCCATGCTCGGTGCCAGCACTCATCACAGGCTCTTCCATCCATTTTGGCCAGCGAAAATGGATGACACTCGTGCACCCCTACCTCCTTGCGTGGTGGGCATGTTGAGCGTGACAATCTTGCTGTTAGCGGGCAGCGGGAGTTTGGCGGCGAGGACTTGGCCAGCCACAGTCACTGGGCTGCCAGCGATCTGGAAGGTTTGCTCTGAGGTGGAGGTGGTGATGCCGCTAGCCACGGTGGCCACCGAGCCGGTGGAGGCTGCAAGACACACCATGCCACCTGCGGTCACGCATGAGCCGTGAGGGGCCACGGCGACAGCCAGTCTACGGCTGCGGTGTCCACTGGGAGGTTTGAGTCAACGTGGCGGCTGACTTTTGGACAAATTTGGGATTACTGGTTTGAATTCCGATGATATAAAAAAAGGTTTGTAGCCCTTTAAAAAGGACTGAGAGAGATTTTGAAACTAGTTTTAACAGGATTGAAAAGTGGACACCACAAACCACAGTCATTTTGGCAACACATTTACCAAATGTAGAAATCTGACACAAAAAAAGAACAATTGTGGAAAGGAATGCCGACGACTGACAAACTGATGGCGTTCAAATGATTTAAAAAGAGAAAAAATGAGAAAATAAAAAAGGAAAACCACAAAAAAAAAAAAAAAGACCTTTATCTGCCCGTCTGTAACAATGTGATGGATGAGAAGGCAAACGACTCCAGACCAGTTTGTGTGTTCAGATGAGCTGAAGAGAATTCGAACCCCTCCTTGTCTTTGGCCGGCTTACCTGAGCTGTTGTTGGTCTGACCCTGCTTGACCCAGGAAGCGAAAGACTGATGGAAGTTTTTGTCTTGCTGAAAGGAAACTGGGGAGCCAAGTTTGGAGGCCAGGACCATCTTGGTTCCGGGCGTGAACTGGCCTGTCCTCTGGCCCATGGACGCTGGGGTGCTGGGAGTGCTGGGAGTGCCGGCTGAGGTGGTGGTGGTTGTTGTTGTGGAAGTTGTAGCGGGTGTGTTCGGTCTCTGCTGCTCCAGACGTTTCTGAGATACAAATGTTGGAACATTTCAGATATATAGAGAGTCTGTTGATGTTTGACTTATTAAACTGTGAGTGTGTACGCAGTGTTCCCACCTGCTGGGCAGCCAGTCTGGCCTGTTTCAGCTGATTCTCCAAATGGGCTTTGACATCCTCTGCCGTCTTCAGAGTACTCCCAGTCTTGGAGGGATCGAGGCCCTGTGACTTCTCCCTCTCCACTCTAGAATAAGTAAAAAAAAAAAAAAAGATGAATCAGTGCTCTATTCAGTATTCCCCAAATCAATAATGTTTGACCAGAGAAGACTCGCTCACCTCTCTGCAAAGGCCCTGATCTCCCACAGCTCCATGTCTTCTTCAGGCACCCACGTCTCCACAGCAATAGGCCCGGTCAGCTTGGCTGGCTCCTGCTTCTTGGGCCTCAAGGCGCTCGATCGCAGGCCTTTCCTCTGTGGAGTGGGTGTTTCTACCCATGGGAAAAGAGAAACAAATTATTGATTATCCTCAATTAAACGGTGAGAAAACTTCCAACAAAGGGTCACGATCATTCTTCAAATGTGCGATATTTCATTTGCTACCTTTGGGAGTGTCTCTGTTTCCGAGGGGACAGATGATCTTCCTGATGCAGTATTCAGAGCGGATGCCGTAAGGCCCCACGTCTCTTCGTTTTATGATCTCTGTTGTTGTGATGTCTGTGTCCGTGGTTTCTGTTCAAACACATGAGCATGATTATTTACAATGTAAACATCTTCGTCCTTAAAAAGGCACACAGAGAAGATGCCCAAAGGACGTGAAATATCAGTACAGTGTACAGCACGTTCTCACCTTTCCGAGTGGTCCCAACACTAGCGGAGGGCTTAACGGCCATGTCGTCCCACCTTAGGCAAGCCCACAGCAGCCTCAGCATCAGGCTGACCCCTGCCAGAGACCTCACAGTCTGGAGGCGGTACCTGAAGGGGACACAGTCATAAAAACATGAGCTCCCAACAGCAGTAAATGTACATCCTGTCAGGTTAAGATCCAAACATGTTACCAACCTCCATGTGATCCCAAAGGTGGGTCGAGGTGAAGGGTAGGGCCATATATCCAGGGCGGGCTTTGCGTTGTAGTTGAAGATGGGCACCTCTCTGATGCTCGCCCTCCTCGCCAGCCTCTTCAGGTCATCGTTAGGCAGGATGAAGATGCTCTTCTTGCTGCTCTTGGTGACAAACTTGCGGTAGGACGGCAGCGCCGTCCCCGAGCGCGCCTTCTTGGATTTGGAGAACCGGAGAAGGCTGACTCGGTCTCTGGTGGAATACTCTTTGCTAATGGTCATGGAGCTGGTTGCTGCTGATCCAGAAGTTCCCGTCTTGGAGTCAGTGACTGGAACTTTGGGCTTCTGAGGGACTACAGCTCTGGAGCTGCTGGTGGTGGTGGTACCAGAGGAGACTTCGCTACTTGCTGCTTGAGACGCCACAGCAGACTGCAGTACATTTTGAGGCTCTGCGGTGGTGGTCTTCGAACCTTCGCTGCTACTGTTATTGTCGGTACTATTACTGTTCAGGCGAGAAGGGCTTGACGATGGAAGCTTAGCGGGCACAGCCTCCTCACTTTTCACGGCCGGGTCCTCGTTCTTACTGAGTGCGTCTCCTTTCTCTGCCACGTGGTTCTCCAATTTGGGCATTTTCAGGGGAGGTGGATGACATTTGTCGGACACGTCGTTTTGCAAGAGGTTTCCGTTCATCAGAGACTTGACGGACTCCTTCTGAGGCTCCTGGTTGATGTCTGAGTCTGCAGCTTTCCCATTCACCTGCACTGGACCGGTCTTGCTCGAGTCGACCTCCGTGCTCTCCGTGTCGCTCTGTCCGATGCCTTGTTCGATTTCCTCATACCCTCGTTTCTTAGCGTTCTCTCCTGCTCGAGCCACCTCTGGCTTCTGCGTCTTTTCTTTGCTTTCTATTGCATCCGATAAACAATTGTTTTTACTGTTGAGCTCAGAGCTCGCTAGGGGTCCTCCATTCACCTCTTTGTGATCTAAGGCCTCCCCACCGTTCCCCTGCACGGCATTTACCTCCGTTTGTTTGCCGTGGTTGGGTGCTGCGGCGTCTGATTTGACATCTTTCATCTCCGTCTGCTCCAGCTCAAAGTGAAGCTTTTTCACCACGTGGTCTTTCACTTGAAGGCTGTCTTCTTTGATGGACGGAGTCACGGCAGGCTGCGGTTTGCCTAACGTGGATCCTTCAGTCTTAACACCGGCGGTGGGCTTTGAAGCAGCTAACTTGGACAGCAGGGCCGCCTGTCTCATCCGCTCTAGCCTCTGCTTTTCCTCCAAGGTGAACTGTTTTACCCGGCGCTCCAGAAGCCCGTCCAGTTTGGAGGGTTTCACCTTCTTCTTATAAGCCGTGCGCAGCTGGAAGCCCTCGCTCACGTTCACGACATCATAGTACGGCTTTGATGCAGTGGTCTCCTCCTTTTTGGGTTTTTCAACTTTCTGGATTGGCTCGTCACTCGCAGGCTGCACAGGAGGCGGGGAGGGGCTTTTGTTTTCAGCTTTATCTGAAACAAAGAGTCACTTGATGAGTTCACAAACAGCATTAAGCAAAATCTGAAAGATAAAAGAGGAGCATTTTATTTCTAACGTTTACCTTTCTCGTCGCTTGAAGCAGCAGTTTCTAGGGAGGGGTCGACCTCCATTTTTTCATCGCCTCTCTTCTCTCCTTCATTTGTTCCGTGCTGCTCCTCCTCTGTGGGTTTTTCGTCCTCTTTAGAGGTCTGAGGTTTGCGGTCCTCCTCTGATGAGGTGCTCTGAGTCGACTCGGCGACGGATGCGTGTGCGTTGTCCGCATCCGCTGTGTTTTGAGCAGTCCGCTTCTCGGTTTCCGTCGACTTTTTCTGCTTATTTGTGCAAGCTGCTGCATTTTCCTTACTCATTTTAGCTGCTGTGAAGACAGTGGAAAAACAGAAACAAGATCAGAACGCGAGCCAAAAAAAAGTGCCAACGGCTACGAGAATAAATCGAGGAAATTCTGAGTTTACCCTCCAGATCTTTGCGGTAGTTCACGTTGGTGTTCCCTGGTAGCTTCGGAACAAACCGCGGCACACGAGTCTTACTGACCCAGCTCCAACCACCGTACCCGGTCACTCTGTACTCCTCACCCTTCTGCTTCCACACCTTGACAGAAAAACACAAAAAATGAAGCTTTCAGATGAAGAAGCACAATTATTTGTACACATTAAAACTCAGGAACAATCTCAACTGTAAAACAGATACAAGCAAGGTTAAAATCTTAAAGGCAATATCAACACTATCAATAAATACTACATACAATATTTACAACACTGCTTTGAGCTTTCAGTGCACTAGATCAGTGATTCCCAACCAGGTATACCTACTTAGGTAATGCTTCCTGCATATTTGTTAACATTATTATGATTGATACACATGATTGTGATTATTTTCAGATTTAAACAGGCAACAACCTACAAAAAACTAGTATCCAATCAGAGGTCTAAACAGCTGCCTAACAGCTGGATATATAGATGAAATTTCAAGCTTCTGATAATAATAGAGGTGTGAATATAAACCAGACATTGACAGTTTAATTGTATCAAAAATATATTGTAACTAGGGTTGCAAAATTCCAGGAGTTTCCAAAGTTGGAAACTTTCCTGGGAATTAAGGGGAATTTATGGGAATAAACATAAATAAACCAGGAATTTTGAAGGTTTGGTCGTTAACAGGGAACTTAAATATAGTGGGGGAAAATATATTTTAGCATAATCTTGACGAAAACAGCCAGATTTCATGCTGGTACGCTATATATCTGCTATCACACGCACACTGAGGCCACGCCCCCTACCTGCACAGGTGATTTCTGTACCTGGACCACACTTTAGAGCCCAGAGCACACAGAGACTATTGAAGCCACAGACCTGAGCTCGTGGACTACATAATACTGTATAAAAAATCCTTACTTGATAAAGTTCTACTTGTTGAAAATTTTTTTTAATTTTTTTTTATTTCAAAACAAAATGTTTATATTTATGTTTGGATCTGATACAGTTTGTTTAGATTGCCCCCAATTTACAGTTAATTCACATTAATTTCTAATTTCCATAATTCCCATGGAGTTTCCGATTTGGAATATTCCCAAAATCCTCTAGGTTAACATGGAAAGTTTCCAGAAATATACCAGAAACTTTCCACCCTTTTGCAACCCTAAATGTGACAATATATACTTTCTGTCTTTCTGTCTAAAGAGACAAAAGGTCGGGAACGACTGCTCCAGATCAGTCTCCGTGATGTAAAACCTCCTCCAGGAGGAGCTGGATGACGGATGAACGACGCTGCTGTCTGTACCTGGTGCTTGATGGGGATCGTGTACTTCACCCAGGTGGCCTGCTGCAGCGTCTCCTCGTCCTCCAGCTTTTTCTCTCGCTTTTTCACCTTCTCTTTCTCCTCCCGCTCCATGGAGGTCATGCGATGTAGCCTGAAGCGAGAATGTACAGTGGTGAGACAGAAAGTAGTGACGTACACATTAAAAACATGCTGAAGAGATGTAGATGAGTGCGACATGTTAGTGTGCCTTAAGTAGCCAACTGTTTTTTTCCCTTCACCTCGTGTGTCCAAGAGAATCTTTCCAAACAGGCAGCATGACCACTGGCTTGATGGCACACTCCAGTATAGCCAAGGCCAAAGCGAATTCCCTGGCCTTGCTGCACATCTGCACCGCTTTGTTCCAGTTGGTCCTGGAAAATACAGAGACAAACTGTGTTAATCAATAGACAGAACAGGGAAACTTAAAAGATTAAAGATTAATGCGACTCCAGTAACATGTCTGGAAGGGAAATTTGAATTACTAACTTGACATAAATGTATTTATAGCCTGTGATTTATGAGTTTGACGGCACTCGGTAGGTCACCAAGAAGTTTAGTGACCTACAAAAGGTGCTGATGTGCAACAGCCTGTGAAATAACAGAGAATTTCCCTGAAGGCTTCACATTAATCTGATCTGAGTCGTACCTGTGCGACGCCCAGTTAGGATGCATAAACGGGCCGGGGACGTTGGTCTCCAGCTGGATGATGGTGAGGCGCAGGGTGGAGACGGTCAGGCTCCGCGAGCCGTAGATGGAGCCGTTCCACTTGAACTCGGACGCAGTGGTCAGGCTGAACTTGTGGGAGAGGTGGCGTCTCTTGTCGTGGTCCTCGCGGTGCTGATGCTTGTTCAGGGCCAGGACGTTGGTGCTGTACTGGTTGTGGTAGACCCTGTATTTACCCTCCTGACCCAGTTTGAACAAGTTGTTCAAGTTCACCGTCAGGTCCCGTTTGAGGAAGCTGAGGCGCGAAGATTCGCAGTCGGAGCGTACAGGAGACGACTGAAACGAGAGAGGGAGTTAAAATGAGTGAAGATTCCTAGAAAATACACAACTTTTGATGCTTTCTTTCATTTTACACAGATTTCTGTCAAAAACAGTAAAAATAACTGCAGTATTAAGCGATATTTTTGCTCTAGACACACACACGCCTCACCTCTTTGCTGCCTCTGGGCGTTTGGTTATTTGATTCCCGTCCCGCTGTTCTCCCTCTGTCGCTCTTGACCCTCTCGTTGTACTCATCTGTCATACAGAAAGCAGATGACACCAAGACACAGTTTAATGCAACTCAAAGTCGGTGTCGGTGTGCACTTTTTGAACACCTCGCTCGTGTTTACCTGTCCCATCCTGGCTGGTAAAAGACGACTGAGAGGACCGATCGCGAGGTCGGGCTGCTCTGGTTTCCTGAGGCTCTCACATCCAGAAATCTGGCTGCCACTGCTCGCCTCTGGCTGAGAAGTCTGCTGCTGAGGCCGATCTTGGGTTTGTGCCTGCGACTCGTCGGGGCGCTTGTCTTCGCTGCTCGACTCTGCTTTCTCATCCTCGTCTGAAAAATGTGTGTTGGGAAAGACGTCAGGGATGCAAAGGAGGGAGACTACTAAAGCCTAAATACAACATTGGATTCAACCTCTTCGGTGAGGGAATTCTTGATTTAGCTCGGCCAGATCAGTTCGTCAGGCCTTGAAATTTGCATCTGACAAACAAACTGCACAAAAACAGAATCTGTAAGTGCTTCATCAGTCCGGATAGGCTGAGAAAACCGAACCCATCTTGGACAGAAAAGCCCACACAAATCCAAAACAAGCTGTGCACTTGCTGCGAAGCCAAATTAAGACACCGGCTCTGCCTTTGAGTTGTTTCGGTGAGGGGAGAGAGGGTCCTGCATATATATGTGGCTCTTTGTTGACGAGGTAGCAGGTGGGGCTTCCAGGCAGAGAGCCTTTTGTCTGAGCGACAGGAAACCCACCCAAATGCCCATAAATTGGAATGAGAATAAGGAGCCGGTTGTGACAGACGTGGCGTGCTAGATGCTGCCAGGGACGCCGTGGAGCGCTGTGCCAAAAGCGTGCTTTTCAACGCCGTGAGGACACAACATATAACGCAAGGCAAGAAATGAATGCACCAAAAATAATAAATAAAAAGGAACATTTAGCTGCCACAGCAGCTGCTGCATGCTTCAGTTTCATGCTTGGAAGAGGTCAAGACAAGATGAAAGGCGTGCAACAGCTTCAAGTCTCTGAGGAATAATTAGGTGAGAGGAGGAAATAGATGTTTACTAATTACAGTCAGTGTGATGTTGCATGAGCGGTAACAGCCACAGTGTTATGGTTGTTTGGACTAAAATGTTATTTATGTCCAGGTAGAACGCCTCAAAAACTGAACTGCTGCTCCTCCGAGCCAAACCTACTTTACACCATGACATCAACGTCAAAACTGACTCCCTACCTCTCTCTCTCTCGATGACCAACTGACCGTCTTAGATCACGTTGCCTCAGTTTTTATATTCAAATCTCTGATGCTGACTACTAAGTCATCTCCAATTCTGCATCCACCTACAGACATATGTTACCTCGTCCAATGAACGACGCCTGGCTCTGCCACCCGTACTCCGTTGGTGGAACGTCCTACCAGATCAGGGGCGTCCCTCTCTACCTTCAAAAACCTCCTGAAGACCTCCAGCTCTTGACAGAGGACCTCCTCTCCAACACTACCAACAACTGGACATGATAAATCCATCCCCCCTCTATGCGAGTCGTACTAATTGCTGTCCTTGTCTCACTGTAGCTTGACAGTTTTGTGACTGGATGTAGGTAGAAGCACACAGACGTACGAATGCTGGGGAATATGTAATATAAGCTGGTCAGAGAGAGACAGTACACTGTTTAAACCTGTACAGAACAGGACACCACAAGTGCACCATTATGCAGCCAGCCAACACAACAAGGAGAAACTGAACAAAAGCAACCAGTAATACAGTATTTGTGACTAGCATAGCAACATATGATGCTTAAACTGCAGAGAGAACGTCCCGATTGGTCTGTCAGCCAGACTTTTGGAGACAGATCTAAAACCTTGCAGACGTGGCAGAGGTATAAGAGAGTCGAAGCACTTGAACGCCTACAATCACCTCCATGTAATGCCAGTTTTGCCAGGGACGGCGTGACAAAGCCTGGGATGTCTCCTGGAGTCTGATTACCTTAAACCATATTTAGTTTTCAGCTACAAACGGAGACAAAACTTGATATTACAAATGTATAAACAGAGGAAACAAAGTCAAGAAGACAAACGGTCGCAGCGAACAGAGCAGGGTGTTGTTAGCGACAACCAGCGGAGACAAGCAGACAAATGAAGATGAATGTGGCAGCCCAGCAGCAGTGAGGTGTGAAGCAGTGAGGATGGCTACACAACGCTGCAGGCGGCCGGACACCGGAGTGAACACAAGTTCTCCGAGTACCTGTCCTTTCCTGCTTCGCCAACGGAGGCGACTCCCCGCTCTCCTGGCTCGTACAGAGAGCAGGCTGCGTTTCCTTGTTCAAAGGTTCGAGAGACTCCGTTTTATGGGCGGCTGAGCCGACGTTAGGATCGGACACGCTCTCCTCTGCAGCAGGAGGGACGGCGGCTGCTGTGGTATGACACACACACACAGGGTCGAACCAGCAGAGTCATGATAAGGTGTTGATAATGCTGCTGCAGCAAAATCACTGACACAGTTAGACCACACTACTGAGTCTCCTGTTTAGGAGGGAGAGGAGAGAGAACACGGGATATAAAGTTCTACCTTGCGAACTAGCGTCCTCCTTGGGCTCGGCATCTTTGTGCTCTCCGTCGTCGAGCTGCGAGGTGAGCTCGCCCTCCGCCGTCTTAACGGAGCCCGTTTCTGCTTCCTGCTTCGATTCCGTGGTTCGCTGCTTCGCTTCCTCCGCCTCCCGTCTGACCTTCAAGCGCTCCGTGACCACATCTACAAACAAAACAAACATTTTTTTAATAAAATGTTGCATTTTCCAGGTTGTCCACAAGTGAAAGAAAAACACGACCAAGAAGTTTAAAATGGTTTGAGAGCTTTGGTTGAGCGACACAGACAGTGAATGAGAGTGAGGGAGTGTCGGCATCGATAAAGAAAACAGACACACAACCCTGCAGCGATGTGCCACGGCGCCTGATCCTGTCTGAATTCATCCTTAGTTCGAGTATAACAAAGTCCATATGGCATCGTACTCCAGTTATCGAGGCAGAAACATTAAAATATTGTCAAGTACAACAACATGAATCATTCCTGATGTTCCCACATGAATGATCAATGATTATTCTCCTGATTAATCCTTTTGTGTATAAAAATGTGTTATATAATATCCCAGAGACCCTGATTATGTCTTTTAATTTCTTGTTTTTTCCAACCATCAGTAAAAAAAACAAAAAAAAAAACCCTGCAGACGTTCAGTTTCCTGTCACATATGATCAAAAAAGCAGTAACAGTCACATTTGAGAAGCTTGTTTGGTGTTTTGGATTGAAAAATGACATGTTCCTGTGATAAAAAACGGCAAGTTATATATGCATTACGAGCTACAAGAACATTGTAAAAGTGTAAATTTAGATACTATCATATATCTAGAGTCTATAACTCAGCATTCTCCTCCACACAGAGGCAGATTTTCTTTCCTCAGGTGGCCAAAATCTCCAGAGAGTGTTTCATAACTACAGTTTTCACTGTTTGTGTGAAGAAACGCACTGTGCTGCTGCAGCGGCAGGCGGCGTTAAACGGATGAAATATACCAGCAACATCCATAAATCACTTATGCGAAATAAAACATACTGCAGAATACAGAACACCAGCGCCCCGCTGCTCCTTCTGCGTGGACTGAAGTCAGGCAGTTAAGTGACAAACACAGGAAAACTGTTACATGTGTCAGCTTGTAAAACAGAGACGGAAACCGCTGGCAAAGTCTTCTAGCCGCTCACGGAGGGAGAGAAGTGTTACTTTATGTGTGAGAGAGCGTGAAGCAGGAAGAAAAGGCAGCGCCAAACATTTCTGTGTCAACTGTCATCATGGCAGAGTTGAGAGCTGCCCGAGGGGAGGAACTATGTTATCTGCAGCTCTGCAAATGTCAGCCTGCAGGACACAGACGCTCACATACGTTTATTTTACAGCACGAGCCACAAATGAACTGTCAGAATAATTATTTCCCTCAATCACAAAACACGTCACGTACCGTTGACAGCAGTGAGGTAGGCTTTATTGTTTCCTCTAGCTTTGTTGGTAAGGTCCTCCGTGATGTCCATGTGAGCTTGGACCTCCTCCTTCATCTCCTCCAGGGTGGCGTGCAGGTCCATCTCCCAGTACTCCTTATCCAGGCACGCCGTTAGCTCCTCCAGCTGCGCCTTGGTGCTGTAGTACAAGATCTTCTTCTTCTTCTCGTGCTCCCCGTCCTCCTCGCTGCGGGGCGTAAGAACAGACGGTTAAATACTTCCCTCTACCTGTGAGGTAACTTAGATGAAACGATACAAACGAGACACGAGGTGCTTGATTGGCAGTTTTGCACCTTTGGGATAAGAGTGGCGTCAAACTTCTCATTTAACTCAGCGTAACGTCACTGGTGTTGGGCAAGGATCTCGTAGATTTCAACTGTTGTTAAAGACACATTAAGCTCGGTTCTTTTGGGTTCTTTGGGTTGAGATACCGGCGTAAAAAAGGTGGGGAGAACCTCGTAGAAGCTAGCTCAAGAACTTCCCTGCAGCAGAAAGCTGATTCATGCGTTTGTGAGGGCAGATAATGAGGTTTGAGATAACGCAGCGTGTCAAGGGCAGGTTAGATTGCGACTTGTCTGCTCATTAATATTCTGCCGGCGCGCGACAGTTTCGGCTCGAGCGAATCAAAAACATTAAAAGGCTCCATCGCCATCAGATATCGTCTGATTAATTCAGCCTGTTATTTGTGAAGTCTTCGCTCAGACGGGGCATATTGTTCAGGGCGGAGGGAGGCCTCACACTGCCAGCGAAGAGAAAAGACTCGCACCGCACGTCTCCGCTCTAATCTCTAAGTCAAACAAACGCTGTAATGTAAATTCATGGATGTTGCATTCGACGCGCCAAAGTGAATTTCCCTGGTAACTTTCAGTTTCGCTCTCCAGCTGTTTCACATTTCAGCGATCTGGTAACGTGAGAGGAAGGACGCCGCATTCAACTTTGTTTGCATTTTATGTTTGTCCATATTTGAGGCCCGTGTTTGTCGTTATTTAGGCTGAACGTGCCTTTTGTTTCATAACAACAGATTAACGTGTTTCATGAGGCTGTTATTGAATTACAGCACTCAGGTCACGGGTTACTACGGAGCTGCTTTTCTCTGCTTCATGACTGTGGTGAACGTCTCACTGAGCTATATCACTAATATTAAACGTGACTACACCTACATACGTAAGCAGAGTGACTGAATCTGTTGGAAACTACCTGTTTGACAAAGGCGCGTGTAAAATGATCAACTCAGTGCTCCAGTGTTGTGTAACATATCCGACAAACACCTCTATAACTCACTGTGCTGTCTGTGTTGTGCCGTATAATGTATTTATGTATCCATGTGTTTGTGTGAGGCTACGTACGACAATAAAGAATTTCGATCAGTGTTTCTTAAACGTTTTGCAGACACAGAAAACACCATGAAGACAGATGTTAACATACAGCAGCGTTGGCAGGTTTATTCCTAAGAAGATTATTTATTGGTATTGAGTTAAAATAGGAGCTAATTTGGTGGAAAAGTGTTTGTACTGATGCTTTCCTTCCTAATATTTCCAAATTGGAGCCACGACTTTAGAGCCGTTTACTTTACCTCCCCTTTGTAACTTCACATTTTCAGCTCATAACTAATTATAGATGTAAATGTGTGATAAACACGTTGTGCACGAGCACGAGCTTTTAAAATTTTGTCATATTTGGATAGCATACTACAGTTTTAATTCATTTATAAACACATTTCATTGTGTTGTTGACCCTGTGCTCACCTGCATCTGATAAATAAACCTGAAACTTGGTACCGCAGTTTGAGAACCAGTGATCCGGATTATAACTTTTATGAATTGACAGAATGATGATCACGCTGTGAGCTGATGTGTAACACTGAGCTGTTGCCCAACACTTCCTATTCGGGCATTCTGCTTTGAACAACTGGCTGTAACATGTCGTCGTGTTTAATCAGCTAGACGCGGCTGTGTCAGGGTCTGTTTCTGTGTGGAACGTATTTACTGCATCGAGCGGATGTGTTATGTAACATGTTGTCCGGTCTCTCAGTTGAGAAAGAAACTCTAAATAAAAAACTAATATTTCCTACTCGTCTAACTTAATGCACATGTGATCTGTCATTGGCACAGAATCAGAGGTAACTCTAGAGGCGGTGAGGGTCCTGACTTACACAATAATCCTTCTGTTTAGGAACCAGTATTTCCTCTGGTGGCGGTCGTATCCGATGGGCTCCTGGCGGATGTAGGGCCTGTTCTTCTGAGCCTCCGTCACACAGTCTGTGACGCCGGGCACCTTGTGTGCCACGCAAATCTCGCACTGCCACTCGTCCTCCGGGACCTCCTCCAGAGGTGGCTTCACGCACTCCAGGTGGTAGACCGCCGAGCAGGTCTCGCAGCACAGCAGGTCGCCCAGGCGGTGACACACGCGGCAGTGGTCGTCGTACTGCATGCTGCCGTCGGACAACAGCTCCTCGCGGGCGATGTTGGTGGTTAGAAACTGGTCCACTAAAAACTGTAGCACTTTGATCTTACTTCCAAGCGGACCGTAGGGATAGTCATCGATCTCCTGATACGGCAGGACGTGATGGTACTCCCGGTCGCTCTCACAGTACGCCCGCAACACCTCAGGCCACGTCATGCCGTCGATAAAGTACAGCGTGGAGTTGACGCTGTCCTTGAGGTCAGCGGGGCCAAAGGTAGTGTTGGAGGAGTCCTCCTCGCGCAGGATGGCCTTCAAGAGGGAAATATGGGTCTCTGCTATTAAAGTGCACTGCTCCTGGCCTACGAGCGCCGCGCAGAAGTCCTCAAAGCGAAACGGGGAGAGCCGCAGCACCGTGCTGAAGTTCCGTAGCACCTCGTAGATGGAGATGGCGTTGAGCAGCTCCTCATTGGGCACCAGGAGGTCCTCTGAGGTGTCAGGAAGCACAAGAGGAGGAATCTCCTTCTCCTCCAGGATGGGAGTGCGAGGTCGTGGAGCCCGAACTTTTTTCTTCCCTGTGAGGCACACAAATTATGTTAGTAAGCCACGGTTATGCTCATTTTATAGGGTTACACGGTCACATTACAAGATCATCCTGTGTCATTCCCGCTCTCTCTACCTGCTTTCCTGTCTGTCTTCAGCTAAAGATCAGCATCGAGTCAACATGCTGTGATATCACCGAGCTCTTCCACACGCCTGCATAGTAATAACCGTCTTCCTTATACCAATAACCAATACAGCGGAGAGAATCATCGGGACAGCTCTTCCTTCCGTCCACGAAACTGCTCGCAGACGATGCCTGACCATCACAAAAGACCCCCTCCCACCCCGACCATGGACCGGTCTCCCTTTTAGTTGCCCTCTTGGTAAGAGGTTCTGCCAGATTTTACAACAGCTTCATCGCCCATGCCATAAGACATATGACACTCGTCACTTTAAACTGAACTGTTACTATATGTGTCTATTTCACTGTACAATACATCCTGCTGCTACATTTCTGTGAAAAAGTCACAAATGTATTCTGTTTCTTTCCATATTTTATATTTCATATAGTTTATATTTATACTGTTATTACCGTGTCTTCTGTTTTTATTCTGAGCCTGTGCAACGAAATTTCGCTCAGATGACCACAGCTGAAAGTCTAATATCTGCAAAATTCAGCCGTATATGTACTCTGTACAATGACTCCCCTTCTGTGCAGAGAGAGGAGACTCATTCTGTAACAGTTGATCTGACTGATGGACATAATAATGGAGGCATAACTGCACTCTCCCCATTTAAGTTTTTCACAATACACAAGTTATTGCACAAGTCACCAAATATTTTACCTCATGCCTGTATATAGTGTCTGTCTGTCTATCTATCTATCTATCTATCTATCTATCTATCTATCTATCTATCTATCTATCTATCGTGTATTTCTTCTAAATGTGGTTGTAATTCAACTTATTTCCAAACATAAAAAGGTGCAGTATCTCGTCAGTGCCATTCAAAACGGCTCAAATGACTCATTTTAAAATGTGAAAACTGGTTTTCAAACTTGTGAGTGAAGCCGGTTCAACACATGGCCACTAAATGGAGGAAAACATTAGCTGTCCAGTTGGCATAATAACATAAAAGTTAATAACAATTATAAAGTGTGGACTTTATAACTGATGCTACACTGTTTGAGACATTAATTGTCCTTTAGTAATTAGCTGTGGGGTTGTTAATTCTCAGCTTTAAGCTCCTTTTAACACGACAAAGTGAAAGAGCAACGACAGGCATGCTAAGCAGAGCTAAGTTAGTTAGCTGGCACTTTTCTCGTAAAAAAGCATAAATAATGAACTTTTATATCAAATTAGACCAACATAAAAATGAGCACTGAGGTCGGCTGGTGTCTACAAACTCAAAAAGTTACAGCTATCTAACTAACGTGGGACTTTACAGGGTGACAGTTAGCATCGTGAGCTAGTTTTACATGCTAACGTTGGTTAGCACGCTAGCAGCTAAGTTAAACTTGAGTAATAGTTTGGCAGTTAAGATGCGTTCACGGCCCTTCTTATGATATGTGTGGATTAAATTAGGTGGTGCGTTCACAGACGGTGATAACGGCTAACCGTTTGGATCCACCTGCAGTAGCATTAGTGACTGCGGCCTGTGTTCATACACTGTGCATTCTCCATTTTGAACAATAACCTTAGAGCTTCCTGCACAGCGGCAGCATCAGCCGCATATCTGGGTGTATTTTCGGCTAGCAGTGTGTGATCAGACCCGCAGATCACGGTGCTTATTTACCCGGGGTGCTGGCGTGTGTGCTCTGACTCCTAAAGCTACTCTCTGTACAGTAGCTGGCATCATCCTCCTCCTCCTCCTCCTCCGCCTCCTGCTCGTCCAGCACATCATCTTCAAGGCAATCAGAGTCCTCTTTGAGGGCCTCATCCTCCTCGGACTGAGGTTCCTCCTCAATAAACTCGTCCTCCTCCGACCTCAGACTAACAGCGTCGTCCTCCTCCTCGCTCTCGTGGTCGTCGTACACCACCGCTTTGGACGCAGCCGTCCTCCTTCCTCCGCGACCCCCTCTGCCTCCTCTGCCACCGCCGCCGCCGCCACCTCTACCTCGTCCCCTGCCCCGTGTTGACGTGCCGGATCCTCCTCTCCTCTTCTTAGCCGACTTCGTTGGCTCCCTTGTGGGGCTCTCGACGTCCTCGTCCCCGCTGTCCCTCAACCGGGGCTTCAAGTTCCTCCTCGGTCGCAGACCCCGGGCCGTGGCAGGGGACGGCTCCTCGGCTTGTAGCGGTTTGGGCGGCCTGCCCCTCTTCCCTCTCATGATAAGCGGAGAGCTATTATTTTACTATCCTCAATCTTTGCGTTTATCTAGCCTGCGCGGACACAAGCGAAAACAGCACCCCTGCAAAGCTGGACCGTAGGCCGATTCAGACGGTGCGCGAAACCCCGAGAAGCCCCGGTGTCTTTCCGGCTGCGAAAGCTCAAAACGTTAGCCCGGCGTCCCGTTTGGGTTCGCCTAGAGCCGCCGCCATTTTTCTTCTTCCTCTGCCTCTCTGGCTGAACAAACAGCAGGGCTCGCTCACTGGAGGAGTCACGTGGTGACACGGCTTCCAGCTCAGTGGCAACAATGAGCGAGACGACTATTTACTCCCAGATTACTCTCACGTTTTAACTCGATTTTATTCACCACCGTGCGGGTTCAGCTCCAATAAGCATTATTTAGGACGTCTGGTTGCTACGCAGCAGCTTTTGGATGGAAACAAACACCACTGTGTTTATAATGCAAATAACCACTGTTTACATTCAGTCTGTTGTATACATATACCTTTTTCAGCCCCCTTGGACGAGAGATAAACGGAACAGGGACCCCCACATGGCCTATAATAAGTTTTATATTTAGTTTATTCATCTTTTATCTCACCTTATATTAACCTATTTATATACTGCAGCGGTCCGTGAACCCTAATCCCCCAGTTTTTGTCATAATAATTGACAATTTTCACCCAAATAATTTGTGAAAATGAATATATATATATATATATATATATATATGTATATATATATATATATATATATATATATATATATATATGCAATACAAAGCTACTTTTGACAAAAGCTATTATTATCTATATATTATTTATAAATGATTCCATTATGCATGAATGTTTTATCAATCATAAACACATACAGGATAATAACCCAGCATATACATAGGTTAATAAGGTGAATAAAGTAAATATAAACGTTATTGTAAGCCAGGCTTAAAATGTGACACGTGGGGGTCTGAAGACGGTTGACTCCTGATATATACTGGGTTATTATCGTGTTTATGATTGATAAAACGTTCATGCATAATGGATCATCAGTCCTTTACCCACTTTACAAATGTCTATAGATAGATACTCATGTGCATATATATATATATTTATGCAAATACCTTTTATAAATATGTATATAGTTATTTTTTTATGTTTATGTTTCATGTTTTTGCGTCTACCTGTCATGTCCCTTGTCTTTTAAACTGTACTTATGTCTATACCTGTATGTACAATTCAGAGACACACACCTGGCCAGTAAAGCGATTCTGATTCTGATAAAATTAAAAATAAATGAATAAATACTGATGCTATCGTCGATTGTAGGTGTTTGGATGAGCTGTGAAGTGGACAGGTAGTTGCTCACATCAAGTCAAGTCAACTTTATTGTCAATGCTGCCATATTTACAGGACATACAGAGAGCTGAAATGGTGTTTCCCTCATATCGCTGGTGCAAACAGCAATATACATGAAATATAAAATATAAAAATATATACAAGTTAAAAAGATATCTAAAGAAAAATATGGATAAGTTCTGGTGATTTTTATATTCTTGATGCATCAAAATGTAGCAAATAAACCCACAAATGCACCATAATTTATCAGTTTATCATAAAATATTATTCTGCAAAGTAAACACAGCTGTCTCTGTACATAATCATGTTACATCAACAGTTGTTAATACAAATTTAGACATTTAAGTTGACCCAAATATAAAAATATAAGTTGACAGCACGCCTTTACGAACATAACTTTACATAGATACAAACATACGTTGACCTTACGTAACTGTTCACGTCGTTAGTTAAGTATGAATCGTTTTCACATGAGAGCGTAGGATATGAGTTGTCGTGGCCGAGTGGTTAAGGCGATGGACTAGAAATCCATTGGGGTCTCCCCGCGCAGGTTCGAATCCTGCCGACAACGAATCACGTTTTTCCTGATTTCACTCACACAGTGTGTTTGAATCGTCATTATCGGTGAACATGTGATGTGAGGAACGCGTCCACAAAGTGATGAACCTGTGCGGGTAAACATGTCGTATCCACGCCGGCGAAGCAACGCTGGAAGTGGCTGAAGCTCAGCTCAATGAATGGAGTCACCGCTAAAAGTAATGAACCAGCGCCCCCTGCTGTTTATTATACACAGCGTCTATAGCTGTGAAATGATGTATAAATCCAGAAAAAAAACTCCACTGAGCTAGAAGCTAAAGATGTGACAGCAGTGTCCCTGGACTGGAAAAAGGGGGAGCCTGAAAACTGTTCCGTCAATTAAGGAACATAATTGCTACAATGTGATTGGTCCAGGGCGACATGGGGACTGCATGCACAAAGCCTCACCCTGCGCATGCATGTTAGATGGCGCAGTCTATGAGTGACCTTCTGAACAAGACCTATAGTGTATTCATAAATAGCAGTTTATTCTGTATAGGAGGTAAACACAATGATACTAATTAAGGTCTACTGTCTGTACCTTCAGGATCTTCTTTTTGTATCTTCCTGTAGTTGTTTTGCACCTCTATATCGTGTTTTTTTTGCATCTATTTGTGGTCTTTTACATTTTTTGTAGTAGTTCTGTGTCTTCAGTGAAGGTCTTGTGTCTCTTTGTGGTCGTTTTGTGTCTCCTTGGACATTTTATCTTAACTTCTAAGTGGCATTACCACCCTATTGCTGCAAAGTAGGCACTGTACATAATTTAAAGTAATATTTTATTGAGAACTGAAGTCGTTTATCTCTGATAAATGATTATAATATGAATATTAAATAATAAAGGAGTATTCTAATATGATATTGCATCAGTACATAGTCAAAAAGACAAAAAAATGATGTGAGGATGGAGCCTCCAGACTTATATAAACCACCAAAAATGTGAGTGACCACCTCTGAATTATAGTGTCGGATTTCTCCACATGTTTAGCATCTTTTTCTGTGATTATTAAAGTTAATAATGACATACAAAAGAACATATCTTAATTTTTCCAGCTGGTGCGTAGCTCAGCCAGTAGATGTCAGTAATACACCATTAATTACTGAATATTAAGCGCGGATCAATGTATTTAAAAACATGCAGGTGGAGGAGCTGTCTGTCACACATTTCCAGAGAGTGTCAACATTTGTCTGCAGCTGTGTTTTGAGTGTGAAATGACTGAACAGTATAAGCTGTCCTCCCACATGTCAGCTCTCCGTGCTGTGTACCTACAAAGAAAAGATGTTTTACCGTGTTTGCCGGTTATTTGTGAGACAGCAGCAGGAACAAGCTGACAGCTACAAAGAATCCAGTGTTTGTAACGCACCGGGTATTTGTATGTAGGGTTGTTAAACAAGTTATATCGCCTTATGATGAATAATTCTGGATGCTTGGGTAGGTAACTTTTCAACTGGAACCCAATGTGAACCCGAAAGCACCCACAAAATAACCACAAAGGTCACCATTAGGCAGCAGTGTGTGTGTGTGTTTGAGTTCATCTACCTGTTTGCCAGTCAGGGGGAGGAGAGAGGAGCGGAAAGTCTCAACCTTTGCGTGGCTGATAAATGAATGCGCTCAAACAGTTGAAATGAGTGATCTGATAACTCTATCAGACACCTACACAGGGACACAGATTGTTTCCATGGGGTCATAATTCACTTTATTGCACGAGGGAATGAGTGTGGGTTAAACTTCACCTCAGGTGACATCATTTACAGTAAACAAGGATACAGATAGACTCTGAAGAGCTCGAGCTGAAGGAGGCACTGCAATAAATGAATATATGAATATTAAATAATGAAGGGATGTTCTAATATGAAACAGCGTCAATAAATAGCTGTTATTTGTAAATCCAAACAGTCGACAGCCACTCAAAGAGACACAGCATGACAGCAAATGTGCATCTTTTGTAAATGTTTTGTATCTTCTTGTAGCCATTTTGCACCTTTTATGTAGTGTTTTTGCATCTATTTGTGGTCTTCTTCATGTTTTTGTCGCAGTTTTTTTGTCTTTGTGTCTCTTTGTGGTCATGTTGCATCTCTTGGTGCTCACTTTGCATCTCTTTGTGCTCATTTTGTGCGTCTTTGTGCTCATTTTGCATCTCTTTGTGCTCATTTTGCATCTCTTTGTGGTCACTTTGCATCTCTTTGTGCTCATTTTGTGTCTCTTTTTGGCCATTTTGCATCACTTTGTGGTGATTTTGCATCTGTGTTCATCTCTTGGTAGTCATTAGATTGACTTTCCAGCTTTCCAACAGTCACTCCATACAGAGGCTTTTGACCTGATTTGACCTGTTCAGTAATTTAACTATGATACTAACAAGCCATCTACCTTCAGTATAACCCTACCAGGGGTGGCCAATCAGATTCCAACCCTATGGCTATCCTACTATAAATGCATTTCCCCCAAACTGGGTTTATTTCTTGCACCCTGCACATCCAGACATTTTATCCACCTCATATAGTATCTCTCTATGAACACTGCCTGCACACACTCACTGCATGCCCTGCGTCTAGACTGATCTGAAGCTGCTGAGGGACCGACACCAATAGTTCACTAGTTCACCGGCTGATAATAATCTTCTCAACTCTGCACGAAATGTCCTCCTCGCTTGCAAATCCTCAAATCATCTTAAACTGTCCGCACACAGCGGAGAGCAGCGGGCTTTTTACTCTGGCACCGCTGCTGTTGACTAGGCCTACTGTAGCAGCACCATATGGCAAACTAGTCTAGTCAAGCTTGAGAGGCAAAACACCCCTGAGGCAGAGCACTTCACTGTAGGAAGGCACCCCACTTAATTATGAGTGTGTTATAATTTTACATAGTTTTATATACCAATGTGCATCAGATATCTTTTATATTATATCATCTGAATAACTGCTAGAGCCAGCAGTGGTCTACAGAGAGCGTGGTGCCAACGCCTCACTGATAAATGTCATAAAGATGAATGGAAGCAGCCTGATTGTTCCAGATGAGAGGGCTATAAAGAGGACAGCAACACTGATGTAACAATCCCCGCTTTAAGGCAGCCGCTGACAAAAAAAAAACAAAGGCCGAGAGGAGTCAGCTTTAAGAGAGTGGTGCTGTGAGTGCTAAAAAAAAAAGTCAAAATGTGGAGCAGACAGTGCACCAGACCGTGGGTAACGTGACACTAAAGATCTGACTTGGCTGCAGCAGCAGCAGCAGCAGCAGCAGGGTGCTTGCATGCAGACCACCCCCGGGCTTCCCTTCAAGAAATGAAACAGTCAGCTTCCCCCTTCAACGGACACATGCACATCATCTGCACGTCAAGAGACACTTTGGATGGGTTTCATCGTGAAATGTAACCTCATGTATCGGGTTGGCGTTTTACTACACCCACTGACTGACTCACTGCCACTGCACCTTCTTTGAAGATGCTAAATCTGTAGTCTGCACATAACCTGTGCGTTTTCCAGAGATGATTTATTAAAGGTTATCCAAGGTTAGTGAGTCAAAAAGGAGCTAATCTCTCACATGACACACATTTTGTGTACTGTACTGTTTTAAATCTTTAAAATGATTCCTGTGCACTCGAGCTCTGCTCTCTTTGTTGCTTCCAGATTTTAATCTGCGCTTTCAACTGCACGAACAAGCAACGACAGTTCTGCCAAAAAAAGAAAAAGAAAAAAAAAAAACCAAGGCTTGCCCGATAGGTCGCAGTGATGGATTACTCATCGCAAGCTGCAGCTCCAAGTCTGCATGCAAGCTGATTATCATACTGCACAGACATGTATAGAAACCGCCGGCAGTGTTAAAGCTGTAATATCTGAAAATGAAAAGTTCAGAAAGCAATAAAATGCAGCCATGGCCTCATCCAGGGATTTTACTGCTGGCTCATGGCGGGCAAATAAATAAATATCGCCGCATAACAAACAAAAGTGAGTGTGCAGAATTGTTTTATCGCAAAAATTAACGACGAACGAAAATTCAATGTGACATCAACATGCAAGTACTGCTGGAGGCAAAGGTTACAAAGTCTCGATTCGTAGTAAAAACACGCGTATACTACCTTTTATGGCAGATACTTCAATAATGAACAACCTACTTGTCTAACTCTCGGCAACTCTCTTTCCTAGCATGAAGAAGATACTATGGTAGCTGCATAACACATGAAAGGCCCGATCTAGAGCCAGTGTTTAGTTTGTCCACTCTGGTCTACTGTAGAGACACGGCGTACTCGGTGGAAGAGAAACATCTGTAGGCTCATTCTGAGCTAAGAAAAACATAACGGTTCTTATTTTCAGGTGATTATACACCGATGAAAACATAGTTAGACATATTACATTCCATTTCTCACATACTTTGTTAATAGAGCCCCTTAAATCTCAACTACTAGACCACACTAAGAAAACAGTCGTTATAAAAATGGCCCAGGTTGTCGTATGAAGAGCAGTGAGCGGTTAGCGCCCTCTTGTGGACAATCTGCAGCCAGATAAATACGAATTTACAAGTCAGTTGCCACCAAGCGGCAACCTTGTAAAGCCGAAGAAGTGCCAAACACCGCAGTTCCTCTTCTCGTCCACTTGAGGCTGGCTCCAGAAGTGAGTCAGTCTCCATAAGTCCCCATGTTAAAATGTCACAAATAAACATGTTTACAGCCTGGTACAAAAAACAGTTTTGGTCTCTGTAGCTAATTTCCCCGTTCATGACAACTGTACTGAGGGTGAATTTATATACAACTCACCTGTTCAGATTATATTAAGGCTTAAAGTTATGCAGGATTAACAGTGTGGACGCTTTGATTGACACCTGGTTGGCTTGTTTGAGCAACCAGGCTTCATTCAGCCAACCTCTGGTCCACTGAGCTTCAGATACACCATCCATTCTTTATAAAATATAACACCACAGAAAAATGTCTCATTTTTTAATAATTGCATTTTATTAATTGAAAAAACAAAAAAACAAATGCAAATAAAAAAAGAGCAAAAACAAAACAAAAAAAAACAAAACAGTATCATTAGGTAAGACAAGGCGAGAGACACTTAAATAAGAAGAGTTCCATGTTGGTGAGGATAAAGGTGAAGGCGGGTTGATGTAGAAGGAAGAGGGCGGCGGGGAAAGGGGCGGTTGGAGGTGTAAGGAGGAGGAAGAGGAGGAGGAAGAAGAGGGCATTGTGTTGGATGGGGAGGGGGGGGGACACGTTGGATTTATGTACAATGTTTTCTCACTGCAGGACTGGCAGGGCCCCGTAAAAGGGAGGAGGAGGAGGAGGAGGAGAAGGAGGAGAAGGAGGAGGAGGAGGAGGAGAAGGAGAAGGAGAAGGAGAAGGAGGAGGAGGAGGAGGAGGGTGGGGGGCTCAAAGTAGCAGGTCGGAGACACTGAAACACCAGAGAGAAAGGCACTATCCAGAGAGAACAAGAAGACAGAAACCAATGAACACGAACACGGTAAACAAGCACACACACATACACACACTGACGGCTGACGGACAGACACACGCACACACGCACACACACACACACACACACACAGAGGACCAGAAATCAAAAAAAAAAAAAAAAAGTGCTTGACGACACGCCACGTTGGACAAAAAGGAAAACAAAACAAACTTTTACATCATTTACACTGATCTCTCAACTTTTAGCATAAAAGACAATCTCTCAGTTTTCTGAACTGTTAACTCGGTGCCGCCGCAGAGCAGAGCCGCACTCGTGATTACACAATGTGATTATCCAAAACTCGGCCTCTTTGCTACGTGCAGGTATAACAAAGGAGGAGAGCGTCTGCCCGATGCATGCACGTAACGACTGTTTGTGTGTTTTTTTTTTGTTTTTTTTCATCTGAATATGCATTGTTTAACTACCTGTACATATCCTCATACATCATTCTCTTTATAATAATGAATATTGACAACATTACTATCTCAGCATGTCTTTTCTTTGTTTAAATCCCTTGCATGGTTTGTGTGTAGTTCAGTTCTCCGACCTTGCTTCCCTCATGTTAATGTCTGTGGACTCAGTCAGCTACATTCACTGCCCAAGTTTTAAAAATGGCTGCAATAAATACATTGGCTTTGAAGAAAACAAAACAAAAACAGAAAAAAAAAAAGGTGGCTGACCTTTATACAGGGCTCCGTCATACAACAAGCTCTTGCAGCATTCATGGCTCTACTTGCTGGTCAACGTTAGCTTCCTGGACAGGATTCTTCTTCTTAAAGAGAACTAACTTTACTTTCTTTTGTTTCTTTTTTGCAAGACAAGAGAAACCTCTTTCGAATGGAATTTATGACCCCTTAAATATCATGTGTTTATCTGAGATCCCTCAGATAGATTCAGAGGAGAAAAAAAAAAAAAAAATACCTTGACTGACAAATTCAGCACATTCTAGAGCTACTAGGTCTTATCCAGACTAACAAAAGATTGAACATAATTTACAAATGGAAAAAAATACAATTTGTGATGAGAGGTAAAACAGACAAAACACATACAAATATATAATATATATTCTTAAAAAATGGATTCTCTCTATAGTTGATTTATTTATACAGCCGCCGGGCTGATGTACAATGCTCACGTGCCAATGATCTCAGACATGGAAACTTTGCTGTACTGTAGATTGCATTATTTTTTTTTCCTTTCTCTCTCTCTTTTTTTTGTACATTTTTTAAAATCATTTCATCTTTTTTTACATTTTTAATTTTTTTTTCTCTTTCTTTTTTTTTTTTTTTTAACCTTTAAAACAGAGTTAGGATTTATCGGTAGGCATTTTTCATTTAAAGGTGATTAAAAACAACATGCGGCAAAAAAAAAACAAACAAAAAAAGGAAAAAAATAAACAACACAAAAGAAAGGCAGAATGTTAAGAAGTTACGGAGAAGACAGAAGCAGCTGTGGGAGCGGTAGAATCATTTGGTTATCTTCACGGTTGGTGCACTACTCTTTAGTTTCTCTGCATTTAGATTTCCCTCAAAGACAGTTCAATCCTCGCCGAGGCGTTCACTGGGGAGGTGAACGTTTCTCAGCACAAGTAAAAGTTGATTTCTGCTCAGCTGCCACCCACACAGCGACGCCTACGACAGCACTACTCCTGTTTTATCTCTTTTCTCTCTCTCTTTCGGGTTGTTTGCGTTCTTCCTGTCTGCTCCTGTTATCGTGGGATGGCGTAGAGAGAGGGAGGGTGGAGGGGGTCGGGGTTCGGTCGGATGAAGGAGGGGAAGGGGGAGGCTGATGAGCTCAAGAACGATAATGATGATGGTGGTGGTGATGGTTGGCTGTTGTTGTGGTGGTGGTGGTGGTTTGTTGTTGTATACATGGTCTGACTGTTTACATATTCCGATTGACAGGCGTGACGTAGTTGCGGGGGAACATGCCCGTTTGGCCGTGGCAGCCTCCTTTCCACCAGTTGGGGTCAGAGTTGTCCAGGACTTGGATGAAGTCGCCGCGTCGGAAACCCAGCTCTCCTTCCTCCTGCGGGTCAAAGTCAAAGAGCGCCTGCACATATGTGGGATGCTGCGCGACCAGGAGAAGGAAAGAGAGGATGAAGACACGTTAGCGAGGGTTGATACGACGATTTAAAACAATAACAGCAGATACAAACTCATTCAGTGAACATTCACACTGGCTTTGGTGGAAGTAACCCTCCACAACACTGTGATACAGTATGATGTCATCTCATTCTGAATTTGACGCCTGCAACACGTTTCAAAAATGTTGGGACAGAAGCAACAAATGACCACAGGTGAACAGGTTAATTGGTAACAGGTGATAGTATCGATGTGATCGGGTATGAAAGGTTCAGTCGTTCAACGAGCGAGGACGGGCCGAGGTCCAACAGGTTAAGAACAAAGTTTCTCAACACACGGTTGCTAGAAATTTATAAATTTCACCGTCTATAATCGATGATATCTTCCTGAGAAATCTCCTCCTTTGATCCCTCGGTTGGCACCGACATGATTGGATAAAGGATGTTACTACATGAGCTCGGGGACGCTTCAGTACACGCACTTCGTCACTGCATCTACAAATGCAAATGAAGACTCTACCATGCAAAGAGAAATCCAGATATCAACAACACGGACTTCCCTGAGATTGACTGACGGCCAGTGGAAAAGTGTGCTGCGATCTGACGAGTCCATATTTTAAATTGTTTTTTTTTGAAATCATGGACGTGTACTCCGGTCTAAAGAGGAAAAGGATCCATGTGTTAGTGCCCATGGCATGATGGGTAACTTGCACATCCATAAAAGGTGAAGTCCGGGGCAAGTGGACTTGGTTTGTAGATCCGTGAAGACGTTTGGCCTCTCATCCAAGAAGCTTCTTCACTTCATAGATAGTTCCAGAACTGACGAAGCTTCTTGATGAGATACGAAACGTCTTGACGGATCTACAAACCAAGTAACCAAACCTTTTTTAAATAAAGATAACCTGGATGACTGAGAGCATTCGCAGACTACATACAGGTTGTGGAGCAGCATCTAGTCATGTATTCTTCAGACGCAACACATCCTGTATGTGTTACGACAGCGTGGCTTCGTAAATAAAGAGTTCAGGTTCTAGACTGACCTACCCGCAGCTGCAGCATATTAAGCAAGAATGTTTAAGTATTTTGGTTTTCAAAGCAAAGCAGTGTCATCAGTTCCCAGACGCTTACTGAGTGCTGTTACGAGGAAAGATGATGTAACACAGATGTAAATGTGACTCTGTCCCAACTGAACATGTTGCAGACGTCAATTTATTTCCAAAGAACTGAATTTATCACTTTAAACGTCAACATGCTTGTTCCGTATTCAACTGAAGAACATCTGCAGATCAATACATTCAGTTTTCATTAGTCTTACGCAGTGTCTGGACTCTTCTGGAACGGTGGTTGTAAGATTTGTACATTAAATGAAAGATAAAATCCGACAAGGATCAATGACTATTATTATATTCTTATGACGCGCTGCCAAACTACAAAATCTTAGTGGTCACTCTTTAATCGTGAACACTCTCATCTTTACAAGAACAAACAACAGTGCTGCCCGTTAAAAAGGACGTTTTTCCTCGCCACCGTCGCCAAGTGTTTGCTCATGGTGGAATTGTTGGTCTCTGTAGATAATATTATAAAGAGTACAGTCTAGACCGGCTCTGTATGGAAGTATGAAGTATCATGAGATAACTTTCGTTATGATTTAGCACTTTATAAATAAAACTGAGCTTTAATTTGAACTCTCTCTCTCATACAGACTTGCTATCTCTCTCATAGACACCTTAACTCTCTACATCACTCTTTCTTTCCCTCAGTCTGTCTTACCTGTGACTTCTCTTCTCATCTCTTTATTTTCTGTGTGGTTTCCTTACGCCTCCTCTCTTCTTACCCCTGCAGGCTACCTGGTTCACTGTGGCTAAGCTTCCTCCTCCTCCTCCTCCTTCTCCTCCTTTCGACGTCCAGGTTCACGCAAATGCCACACAAACTTGACACAAACAATGCTAACACTTCAGCTGAGCCTCACTCTTCCTGTCTTCTCCTACACTTTTAACACTGATGCGCTGAATTAGAACAACGACAAACACAAAGAGGTCGTGGGAGTCATTAAAAGCTGATTGCAATCGGAGATTTTTTACACGCAGATTAAAGTGACATTTTTTTAAACGGGACCAAGAAAACCACTTGTTACTGAGCTCATGTGCACCACGCCCAGGAAACCTTTGCTGTAGCTGCAGTTGTAAAGAAAAAAACCTTCTGACTTGTGACAGACTGGACTGTTGAATAACACTGATAACACACAGGTGATAAGGTAAATAATGTATAATGTATGTAAGATTTTTTTACTGCTTGTATGAAGAGAATAACATAAAAACACTGTTTGTTATTGATCATAAATGCATTAAATCACACTTATATTTTTACCCACATTAGGAGCACGTCGTCGTGTGCCATGTGCTGTGCTGCACTTTGAATAATCATTTCCCAGCCTGCTAAATGTGGTGCACATGAAACGTATTCAAATGAATTCTCAGCACAATACAGATGTTGTCACGCATCGTCGTCTCATCTCGACGCCGCAGCGCCACCACCGCCATTCAAATGTAACTCGGTTTAAAAAGTTGACACGTCGCGCATCATGTGAAGAACTGAACCCAAGAGACGGTACGTAAATGACTTTGCAGCAAAACGTCAGAGAGCTGAACAGGATGTGAAGTTATTTAATGATGTCTACGTGAGGATGACACAATCAATGCACAGACTTTTCACTTTCCTTTTATTTGGAGTTTTAAATGAATCTAAAGTTTCATTTCGACAGTCATCGGAAATAAAGTAACTAACTAACACGCCCTTCCTGTGACAGACTGGATGTTTACTGGGACGTTTCTGCAGAAAACATTGCTGCAGTTTGACATGTGGTTATGCTGGAGACATGCTCTTGCTGGCTGTGCCGCATTAAGGACTTCCCCGCAAGTGGTCTAGATTAGAGGAAGGGGGAAATATCTACGAGAGCGCTCACATAAAACACACGTTCACCTCTATAAAATAATAAATATGAGTATTTTTAATTGTTTTTCAGCCCTGGGTGTCACTGTGATTGTAGTGTTGGGATCTTCACGCTGTTCTTACCTGGGTGACCTGCTCTATGTCTCGCAGAAAGATCTGCTGATTGCGAGAGACCGAGGTGGAGCGGTGGTAGTCTACCAGCTCGTTGAGGGAGTTGAACTTCACCACCCATAGGAAATACTTTCCAGCCCCGTCGCGAAGAACCTTGAAGTGTTGGACGTCGTTTCCGTACCTGCGCAGGGGGACACGGAGAGGGGAAGACTGTGAGGACGAGGCGGATTTACATACATAGACATTAAAATCACTTATCAGATGTATTAGGTGTGTCCGTGACAGACTGGTAAGTGTTAGTTAAATGAATCAGCCGCGTCAGTAGCACACTGACATTCAATCCAGGCTGACTAAGTGGAACCAGGACAGCCCAGACAGTAATTAAGATCCGTATCTTCGCACCAACTTTACATGTAACCTGCTGTGAACTGATCTGAACTGTGTCTTTTGGGAAGGTCAGCACGGAGAGAGAGAGAGAGAGAGAGATAAGAGGAAATGAACTCTGTATGTGTCAGCTAAAGCAGTAAGCACTCTCAGGGCTGACGTCCAACACACAAGGCCGAACAATCGCCAGCCGGTCACCAGAGGGCAGCACTGAGAGCTCACAAGAAGAAGGAAGAGGCTGTGCTGATGACTCAGTCATACCAAGTATGGAAACTTATGAACCTGATCAGTTGGTGGGAAACTGTACACTGATGTAAGGATACTGTGAAGCTGTATTTATAGGCAACAGTGTGTGTGTGTGTGTGAATCATGTTTTTCCCTCAGTGCTACATCGTCTGCGTTACTTACTTCACAGAGAGGGAGAAGTCTCCGGGTGCACTCTCGCTCTCTCTGATGAGGAAGGCCCCGTCGTGCCTCTGTTTGTTTAGCATCTCCTCTGCTTTGGCCCGGGGAATCTTCCCGAAGAACCACCTGGAGGAGGAAGGAAGGAAGGAAGGAAGAAGGAAACAGGTACGAGTGAGCACTGAGTGTGTAGGAATCATCGAATAAAAAACACACACGGTTGAATTCACAACTGAGATCTGAAAAAGTCCCCACACGAGCTCAGTTTCCTCCCTGTGTGTGCAGACACAAACACAACACCTCCTGCTGGTTAACAGATTTGACGAGAGGTGACAAAAATGGAGAACATGCTAACCACTGACCGACCAAACTGTCCAGCTTTGAACATCTATATTACAATAATTCAGATTTACTCCCACAACACGCTGCATGTAACACACCAGGAAGTAGCCAGTTCTATGAAGCTGCACTGCCCGGCCGTGTATCAGGAAGTAGATTAGTCATTATCTAATTATAGAGGCAGAGCCGACACAGAAAATAAATATTTTGTTCCGTGAACTCGTGACGACTGACACGACAGTTTCAATGTGAGATTTGAAGATTTGAATCGCTTTAAGGGGCATAAATGCAGTTTTAGTTGTATGTGTGGCTCCTTGTGAGAAAGCTCTGACAGAGGGAATAAGCCAGAGCGATAAAGATGGATGGAGAGAGGGAAAGAGACAAATGGGAGACTAAGCCAGTGAAAAGCTCTTTACTAGTGTAAATAATTAAAAAGTACAGTCAGCCAAAAGATGACATCTTGGCTCCTTTACACGTAGGTGAAAAATCAATAATGAAATGGCCGACTCTCGATCCGCCTTGTATCCGTGCCCGGCGGCGACAAAGCGAGCCGAGTCTCTTTCCCCGTTTGATAAAAGTGATAGCAGAGCAATTAGTGGAGCCGAGGAAAACGACGGGAGGAGGGGAGCGTCTGGAGGGAACGTCAGCAAAACACACACCTATGTGTCGTCCGCCGCGCGGCTGGAAAACACTCGTCGCTGCTGCTGCCGCTTATTCTTAATAGACCGTAAGCAACGGCCACAAAAACACAATTACTGCCGGTCAGACTCGACTCAGCGGAGCCACTCTCTATTGTGCTCGGCTGTAATAGCACTGCTGTGTGTGCGTGCCTGGCGCTTTCGGACGGCACTTCATTGTAGAGTTGTCACGATACCAAAATGAGTAACCACGATGCTATACCAGACAAAGTATCACGGCTCTGGGTATTATCGCGATACTGCTGCCTTTTTTTATTATTATTATTTTTATGAACTGCAATGCTGTCGGAGCTGTCTTCATGGAGTTCGTTCTTGCCGGCAGAAGCGCACGAACAGCCAATCAGCTAACAGACGGACGGACCCAGCGTGCGGAAACAGCCTATCAAATCCCCGGACGTCACCAGTAACAGGCAAACAGCCAATCATTCAGCAGCTGTGTAGTTCGGTTGCAGTAGTTGCCATGTTGGTTTGTTTACAAGGGAGTAGCATGCAGTGAGAAGCCGGGAGGAGCGTAGAGGCGGCCGCCATGTAGCGGAAACTGACACCGGTAGTGTAGAAATCCACGGTAGTACTGTCATGTAGAATTTCTAGTATAGAAGGAAACGCTACGATTTGGCACCACGGGGTATTGTGCAACTCTACTTCATTCAAGGCACACTCCGGCCCACTTCATCGCCCGTCGCCACATTCGCTGGTCCATCATTGTTCTGGGTATTTTTATAAATATTTACAGTAACTCCGACTTTGCTGAATCACACCGCAATGCAACATATTCGACTGCAGCGGGTTCATACTGAGAATTTCTGTTGAGACAAAACTGAAGATGATTTCCTGGGATGTGGCAACATCATATGTCACCAGTTACGGCATGCAGCATGAGACAAGTTCTGACAATCAAGTCCTGCACTGGTACATAGTGGAAATTTTGGCCTGCTGGCTATTTCACAATAATAAAAAAAAGCTGCAATTAATCATTTTCACTTCCATAAACTCTGATGCACACTGGAAGGCTGAACAACACAAATAATTTGTTCAGAAGAACAAACTGTTAACCGTCCCGTAGAGCTAAGTGTTTGTAATACAATGCCCTTCTTTGCTTCCTAAGTGCCCGGTCAGATCATGTGTAGAGCTGGCAGCTCCCGCACATGTACAGCCTGTTAACTGGCTCTGCATTTCCTGTAATCTCAATCTCTCTCTCTCTCTGATGTGGTCGGGATGAGCGGCAGGCAGTCTAACTGATCCAAAGCCTTTGATGACGAAGCAATAATGAAGTAATGATGAGTGTCTGAAGGCTGAAATTCACCTTGTGTGAGTTTAACATGGACTGGGACGTGCTTATGTATCCGACCCGAACAACAGCACACAAATGAAGGAGGAATGGGAGGTTGAAGTGAACACATCATTACCTGGACGGAGGCACATTTGATGACTAATTCTAATATTTGGACGGAGTTCAGAAAGTCATAATGAGACACTTCCGGACGCCACAACTAACGCCAGAGTGGATCCTGACCACGTCAAAACAAGTGCTGGAGAAAATGTGGACCAGAAAATGGAATCAGGTCATTTATCTACACATGGAGCGGGTCCTCTGACATGGAGTCCGCCATCTTGTGCCGCCATGTTTGTTACAGTAGCCCAGAACAGTTCTACAGACCGCGTTTCACGACGTAGAGGAAGAAGACGACGGAGTGTTTGCCAGTTATGGCGAACTGTTTTGTTAGAAGTTGTGGGACTGTTGAGTTCAATGCAATCGGAAATTTTAACCACCAGACACCGCCAAATGTTACCCGCTGCACGTTTAAAAATGCGACAGCGTATCTGATGCGATAAGGCTACAAAGACAAATATTTGTAAAGAGGTGGACTCCTGCCATGAATCTGTTTATGCAGAGAGGGAGTTACTGGAATTCAGAATAATCCATTGAAGGGTAACTTTGGTATTTTTTATATGTTCTGATTTGAACAGAAAACTCTGGATTCTTCTGTGGGATCTTTTCTGTAATGCTGTCAAACATGCATAAGAACAATCTGAGCTGGTCAGTAACAAATACAAGCACTTTTAATGGATGTATTTTATTTTATTTTAAGGTTACATTATAGGTGGTTTAAGCCAAATTTAAAACGGGTCCACATTACTCAATTTGACATGAAAACAGGAGGAAATAAGGTCCAGGTTACCTTTTATTTACTTATTTTACTATTTAGTTTCAGCATTTCAACCACACAATCCAAATTATTATTGTTTAGCTTGATGCTATGCTACATTTGATGCCTCTCTGCATGTAGAAAACACTGCAGTCAGTATGAATGTGTTGAAAACTTTGTATAAAAGCTGTAATACCCTTGAGAACCTTCACTGTAACGATTATAAGAGGTTCAGTGTTAGAGATGTACGAGTCGCAGCTAAATATGGATTCCCCATAACAATAATAAAGACTGTAAACACTTGAGGAGTATTGTTGTTACCAATACAATGACCTCCCCTCCTCCGCCACCACCACCCCACCACCCAGGTATATCTGATGGCAAACCAGCGGTGATGCAATAAGGTCAATATTCAATTAAGCGTAAGAGGCCTCGAGCACATTAATAAAGAGAGAGCTAATCTGGCATTGAACGCCGGTCCAGAGTGAACCTCCTCTAAAAGGAGGCTGCCAGGCGTTCACAACACAAACAAAACACACAAAAACACACACATATACACACAATCAAGTCTCATAGGAGTGAAAAGGACAGCTGCAGTTCAGTGGTATGTGTAATACTTACGGATGGGCTTTCATCTCTATGTAATTCTTCGGGATGAAGCCGTCTTTTCCGTTTAGCTCTGCCTTGTACCAGTTCTGATCACACTCTTCATTTAATACCTGGTGATGACAAAGAAAGACGTTCAGGTTAGTGCCACATACAAAATGTCAACAATGGAAAATAACTACTAAACTTAGCTTTAAAGCCATTTCGTTTAATTTCCTGTGACTTCAGTGTGCCGAGCTGTAAGAGTAAATATTGGGAGTCTACAAAGCTAACAGGAGGAGGCGAGCAGGAGGTGAATAAAATCTAACAAACACAATTTAAAACGCTTCGAATGATCTCGTCCGACGATGTGTCTGTATGTGACCTGCACCTTTAGCAATAGAGGAGCGTTTAACAGCACACCTGAGTGAACAGACAGCTGTGAGGGGATTCACGGCTAACAGAGTATGGCTGCAGTGCAGGTGTGTTAGGTTGCATTCAGATAGGACTCGGGCGCTGTGGTGAATCGTTGCAGGTTTGTATGGCGGCCTATTTGTGTTGACTTTAACTTTTTATTTCTCCGATTAACCGGCTTTATCGATGCCGGTGCTCCCTCACTCTCATTCACGGTCTGTGTCACTCAACCACTGCTGTCTCTCTCAAACCAAATTAAACTTCTTCGTGTCACTGTTTTGCAGTGTAAATTGCGAGTCAGACTTAGAAGCCGGTTCATGAAATAAACAAAGCCAGAACACAACAGGCAGAGTCTCAGAGTTTAGTTCAGTTTCAGGGACATTTCAGGCTGACTGTGGAGGTTTGACTGATCTGAGGGTCTGATTGGCACACGCTCTTCTTCCTCTCATTATTTCAGCAACATCTACACATGTACAAATTTCTGAGCAAAACTAAGCAACAGCTCTGAGTCATGCAGGCTTCATCCGAAAGATGTTACACATAAAAATTTTTAAAAAACAAACAGTCAAAGACTATTTGATAATCTTAACCCAGGACCAGCGGGGAACGAAGCATGAAGAGAAGCAGAAAAGGATGCGAGACACGTGTCGAACAACCGAGCTGTCGCTCGTTCTCGACGTTGGATTCTTTGAGGAGCTCGGGCAGAATCCTACAGTGAAGAATGACTCAAGTTTCACTCACAAGATTTACATGAGTCAGGTTTGTTGTAAGTCTTACTCTGCCTCATCTGCATAATTCATAAGAGGAGGGGAGAAAAGCATTTTTGGCTGAGGCAGGCACGGAAATGACTGCTGACATTTTTCCCCCCCTCACAGTCTCTTCACTTTCAAAATTTTGTTTCCTTCTCATCGCCTCTGCTCAAATTCATAATTTCTCTCTGACCCAGCCCAGGACAGCTGTCCAACTGGCCCCCCGTGTAGTGTGAGTGGCCTGGGTCTATTTGCTCCAGTGAGCCTGCAGAATGCCAGCTGTCACTGGCCCTCCCCAGCTGCTAACCCTGCACAAGACCAGCATTACTGGATCAGGGAGTGGCCTTGAACCAAAAAAAAAAAGAAATAAGTAGGTTGAAATCAGTAGGGGGTGGGGTGTGTGTGTGTGTGTGTTTATATGTGCATGTAACACACTGGACAAACAGATACTGGGGTGCATCTGTGCTACAGAGCGATGGAGAGAGCCAGACAGGACGGGGTGAGTGCATTTTTACGCTAGTCAATGTGGCGCTGTCTGAGCCAAGACTCAGACAAAAGGGCCTTCGCCTCTGGGCTGTATGTTGACACACCAAACCGACCTTTAAGAACCAGCGCCTTACAAAGGCACAGACTCATCCAACGCTGTGTGGCCTTGTGGTCAGCTGACTGCCGACATGCAGTTCTCTGCTCGCATTAGCGCTGGCATCGCTGGCTTGTGGTCTATTGCTTGTGAAGGACAACAAAGACTGAGAGTCTGCAGCCATGGCTAGCGGCTCTGGGAGTCTGAACTGAGGCACAAAACGAGCTAGAAGCTAACATCAGTATTTGATCATGAACCAAATTAATATTTTGACCTGATGATGGCGCTAGATGAAGCTACATTAAAGTGTCGTTCTTTCTTTTACAGACCGTCTCCGCAGATTCAAACTCGCTCAATCAGCTGAACCGCCATCTGTAATGGAAGTCTCGTGCCAACATGCCAAACGCACTCGTTGCAAAAACCACATGTGATTGCTGGCCGCAAACGCCGGCGCGGTGTCTCGGGGCTTCGACACGTCTCACAGATACTGCACACTCTAAATAAACTCCTTTATGCTTTCTCTCCATTTACGGGAACGCAGAAACAAAACTTCTCTACACAAACAAAAACACTTGCAGCCGACATTAAAACAAACAAAAAAGCAACAAATCACTGTAGGAGTACAAAATGTGCTCGTCTACAGTATTGTAGGTGGAAGAGCTGCCGAGCAGTCACATAGACAATGCTTCATCCTCACGACCCAAAAGGCTCGGGCCCACTTGTTGGCAAGCGTCCACCCCGCAGAAGGGCCCTTGAAAGCGTACCAGCTCCGGCAGCGCTGTTCAGTTGACCCTGACCTCGGACGTCACTCGGGGAAAGCAAACACAAACAAAAAGAAACTTCCCAAACTAGATCAGCCACTCTCAGCAGATGGACATTCACTGTTGTGAAGTAGACTGTTACATTTTATTTATTTTTCAGCAGAAAGAAAATTAGAAGCATCTTTTTTCCTCCCATCATGGTGACATAAAGTCAAACCTGTTGATACAACACCCAGAAAACGTTCTCTAAATGTTCACCGTTAAAGCAGCATCACGTAGAACTTGGTGTTTTTGCAGTTTAGCACTCCAGTTTTAGAGTGCAGTGACGCTCTGCTGCTCTGAGCTAACAAACTGAGCTAACATTAACTAACAGCAGCTGTGGTTAGCAGCAGTTTAGTGCCCATCAGGAAACTCTGTAAATCAACACCTGTCGTACAAAGCCAGTGCTCTCTACCTGAAAATTCTCACCCTAACCCAAACCAAATACACTTAACCTGGTTACATTTGCCCAGCTCCGGTTCTGGCATGACACTGGCTCTGTTCTCCAACCCTGGGCCTGAAAACTCCTCTTCTTCTTCCCGGTGGTCCAAAACACCTCTGGTACCTCTGGTACAAACACTAACACTCCCCCCGGTGCTCTGAGCTCACCATTTGGGCAGCCAGGCTAACAAACTGAGCTAACATTAGCTAACAGCAGCTACAGCTGGCAGCAGTTTACTTCACTGTCCATCAGGAAACTCTGTAAATCACAGAGAGTTGAGGCGGAGCAGCCGGAGGACATCATTTAATCCACAGTCATGACAGATGAGTTTATTAAGAGAATAACAAACTTAATTAATTTAGCATAACGGAACAAAACTTGACGAGACTCTCACGGGAAATATTTCATCCTGTTTAAAGTGAACAGGTAAAATAAGCTGAAACCACATGAGCACATCCTCTGTGCTTATCACCGGAAATGCTACTGATCCAGAGACGTGTGCCATCTAAACAAACAAACAACACACTCCTACACTGTGTGATGTAAAGCGTACCCGCAGGGTGTGACGTAGCATCAAAATGACTTTGAACCTGTTATTTATGCTAGAAAGGTTTCACAGCGTTGCTTTAAATGATCACTAACAAACCTCAAGTCTCACTACAATGCCTGTTATGCTCAGGGCAGACAACATGCCAGCAGCCTTTGTGAACTGGAGTAACCTTAAATAATTAGAGAGTCTACAACCAAAGTTAATAATAGAGCACAGCAGGTGCTGCGATATACTGTAGCCGTCAGCTTATATGAATTGCTGGAATGCTTAAGTGAGTTTTCCAGGAGATCGTACGAGGGCTTTCCCGGTCCAACTTTCATTTGTTTGGCGTCCCTGAAAACGTTTCAATATTACAGCGACTCAGTAAAACTCAGCTGACATCCGAGTGAAACAAATCGGGGGCGGTCACGTGTCGCGGTGTGGTCGGAAGATGGCCGTTGTGGGATGACCGTGTCTCAATGATGCTGACAACGGGGCAAACAGCAGCACGCTTGTTGTTCGGTGGAGCTCCTGAGGCCGAACATGGCTAAAACGAGTGCATCTGGACTATTTTAAGCTTTGCTGATGATGTTATATCTGTCTGAGATAACAACGTTTGTAGCGACTGCGAGCGTGTTGTCAATAAGCAGGCCGTGGAATGCTTTCTATATAAACTTACTGGTCCTGCTTCATGTCAAAAAAATATGAGTAATTGTTCTTTGCTACTTCAGTAAACCTCAGAAAAATCTGACGACTGATTTCACGACTGAAAGCAGGCCGTAGGTTTGGTTTCAGAGGCGGGGGAACACCATCAAGTCTGGATTTCATTTTCTGTTTGAAAAACTCAAAGTACAAATGAATAACGTGCTGCGTTAATGTCGTACCAACGTCGTACAAATGCCCCGACGGTTTCCCTAAAACACAGAACTCAAACTCATCACTGATAACGTGAGAGGAAGCCAGAGTAGCTGAGCAGCTAATGTGTGAAGGATCTGATGGAAGATGCTCAGTTAAAAGCAGCAGCTGCAGTGACAGAGGAACTCCCCTCATTTCCTACTAATAATGTCAGCACAGTGTTGGGCTAAAGAGTTTCTGAGGCACTGCCCGCCAAACACCGCTGACCACAGACACACAGCCGAACCGAGGCTGCTATAGTAAATACAACCCACACTCTGGTTATCCACGGCGAGGTGAACCTTTCTTATCTGTTTGATATTTTGATCACTGCGGTGGAGTCACTTCGTCGGCGAGTTCTTTTAGCGCTTTTAATGAGCGGCTAACTCTAAGTGTGAGATCAGACTAATAATAGTGGGATTAGCTCTACTAATGACGCCTTTCTATTAAAAAGATTATCGTGATCCATTTGCTTTTGGTTCACGTTTTAAAAACATTTTGGGAAACACTCTTTCTTTGGCTTTATTTTGCTGACAACAAACAACTCACATCTGTGCATTAAATATAAGGCTAATGCTAACAGTAGCTTGGTCTGGAAACAGACCTCTCCAACACTACCAACAACTGGACATGATAAATCTACCCCTCCTCTACTGCTGCTGCACTAACATGTCCTCCTCACACTGTACCTCGTTTCCCCTTTTTGTAAGTCACTTTGGATAAAAGCTAAAAGACTAAATGTAAATATGAAAACAGCAGCTCCAACACGCTGCATCATGTTTGTAAGTGTACAAACAACAATTCTCAGTATTACGGGTTGTTATCTGCCAGACTATTTCTTGGCTCTGAGCTGCTGCAGCGACTGCAACAAGTGACGACGTGCCTTTGGAGTGACACTTGAACTTAAATGCTTTTGGGTCTGGTGGCTCCCAAAAGTGAAAGAAAGGCAGCCCGTGAGGAAAAGCCGAAATAAAATATTTGCTTGGCCAGCAGTTTTTTTAAAAACCATACAGAGAGGAGACAACCGCAGCATTGTGACCGTCTCTGTGCTCCGAGCTCGAGCCAGCATTGTGCTGTTGCTGTTGTGGATGATGATATGCATTCCCTCCCTCTCTCTCTGAAGATTTTTTTTTTTGGTCTTTTTAATCTGATTGAGCCACAATAGTTGTAGGAGTTTCTATCTGAGAGGCTCAGGTCCAGGCCGGGGATTATCTCCTCCACAGCTGCCGCTGCAGACTCCCTCCCCCTGTCGTCCTCTCGCTCACACGCACACACACTAAAACATCACAGCACATCCACCCACAAAGCCACGTGTGACACTAGGCGTCATTCACAAGAGACTCGCGTCCATAATGAACAATTCAGCATCTCTCTGTTAATACAGATCTGGTGCGAATCCATGTGATAAACAGGGATGCTGAGTGTCATCGTCACTGGAGGTTCTAAGTCTTGATCGTCATATCATCTACTTCTTATACCGTGTACGTGTTCACCTCATAGCTCAAACTTTGTATGCGTGTTCCACCTCAGAAAATATCCGGCTCTTCAGGTACCACCACCATGACACTTCACACAGGCAGCTCACTGTTAAACAGTAAAAGACCGTAAGATACGCCATGCATACAGTCAAACACATTCATAGCTCAAAACCTGTGTTCATATAGCATTTTAAGGGAATTTATACAGAATAAAGTATTATGTTAAATTAGAGAGAGTTAATTATACAGTAAAACAAACACTAATGAGGATGTATGCGTGTTTTAAATTTATTTCTTTCATCACATGTTTTTAAATTCATTTATTTCAGAGATTTACTCAAAGTACCACCACAAAAAGGTCGCGTACCACCAGTGGTACTCGTACCACAGTTTGAGAACCAGTGCCTTATAGGTTTTATGTTACTTATTTTATTGGTTTCATGTTGATGTTTTTATGTTTGCTGAATTGGTCCTTCATTTTTATGCAACTGTTCTTAAACTTCTTTGTTTTATTTACTGGCTTTTATTTATTACAACACTTTATATTGTACAGCCTAATTATATTTGTGTATTATCTAGTCAGCTGGATTCTATTCATTGCTGTCTTTTCTGTTTTCTGCAGCACTTTGGGCTGCATGTTTGCATGACAGGTGCTCTATCAATAAAGTTTTGAGTTTATTTAGGTCTGAGAAACAGCAGGATTTATTCTTTTATTCTGTCATCTAATGAAAATGCAACACAGTAACTCATATTTGTCATTTGCATGAACAGAAATCATACTTGTAGCTTCCCTAGACTTGTTTCTCTACGTCTCATGAAGTAATCCTGAAGTAATTGTACACTTACTCATTTCCCTTTTCTACCTAAAACTGAATGTGAAGCAGACAGTATTGAGAAAAAGCCATTCTCAAGAAATCATTGCATAACTTGCACAAAGGACGCAATGGAGGAGAAGAGCATGGTACACGAGGAAAGTAAGAGCGGGGGCAGAGAAAACAAGACGCTAAATAAACCCCGTCTCCACGGTCCACACGGGATTGCAATAAATCAGGAGCAGGGATTACCCCGGAGTGTGAGTTAATCTGAGCGTGCGGACGGTGAGCCAGATAGAAACATACTCACGCTAAAGCTTCATCAGAGGCTGAAGCCTGTTGGGTCTGCTGCAGAGTTTAATGAAACTGATAACCGATAGATCCCTCTCCTCCTCCTCCTCCTCCTCCTCCTCCTCCTCCTTCTCCTGCTGTCTATTTGAGCACCAGACGGCAACCATGACAACATCAAACACTGTTTGGTTATCTCATCAGACCGCAGAAAATTATCTGTTACAACGAGGTACCTGCTAATATACAAAAGGTAAAGTCAGCCACTGGTGAGATGAGCCAGTAAACCACAGAGGAAATAAAACGTTGCAGGTCAGGAAGCGGTTCTTTTTAACTTAATAAGGTAATATAAAATGTAACCTCTGACGGAGAAGGACGAGAAACCGTTTCACCTGGTAACAAATGTACGGCTGCACTGGTGATTTGGTTTGTTCTCCACCTGCTCAGATCTGATCTTTTTTTTCTGGTTTATGTGCCTCTAAATATTGACCAGATACATGACATGACAAGCACACAAGCAAAAAAAATGCATTCAAAAATAAAATATCTCCAAATGTCTTTGAAAAACAAAATGTGGAGTAGACTGGACACGAGGAACACACTTCAGGTGTCACTGTCTCACATTACCACTCGATGGGATCCACTCGTTGCAGAGGAATAAGCTCAGTGCTCCCATTAATTCAGCGTAATGGTGAGTTATGTTTTATGTTTTCTCATATTTATCCCACAGAGCAAAAAAAAAAAAAAAAAAAAAGGTCGGGGACCAGCCAGCTCGAGCTGCTCTGTGCAGATTGACTCACGGCGCCCGTCAAAAAAAAAAAAATAGAACAGCCGTGTATTCTTGGCGAAGTCGAGCGGAGAAACGCTTCTGAAACGGACTGCGGCTTATTCTGGTGGGGTTTGAAACATTGGACTAGAACCAGCTCGCACAAGGAACGTGTCGCGTCTGTGCCCGATGTGATCTATCCTTAGGTTCCTGAGAGGGTGGAGGGCTCGGTCAGTCCTAACAGTGATTTCTAGCTTTGAGATTGAACCATCAGGTGGGCCTGGCTCAAACCTCCGTCCAAAAAAAGACAGGAAAGAAGTGAGTGAGAATAGAAAGCCTGTAATGGCACACGTACTGTGTGACGTCTGATCTCTCTCTCTGAGTGTGTGTGTGTGTGTGTGTGTGTCAGTGCCAACTGTGTGGATGTCCTGCAGGAATGGAATCTGAGGCCTGGTATTTTGACATACTGGCAGCAGAAGTGACCCCTGTGGTGGCACCAGATCTCACACAGGGGACAAACTGATTCACCACCCTGAACAGAGTGCAGTATGTAGGGCAGTGTTCGCAGGCTGTGTGTGATCACGTCAGGTCGCTGTAATAATTTTAAATAAATTAAATAACTGTGCTGCATTAGGCCGACAGATGTGGAGATTTGGGGTGACGTCCCGGACTAGTTCACTTTATTTTTGCTTCGTTTAGCAAGAAAAAAATAAAAATAAAGCATCTAAACGAGTTCGACCTGCTTTGCTCCCAGCAGGGAGGCTGCAGACTCAGATCGGGGAGGCAACGAGTGCCACCCAGATACAGAGAGACAGAGAGAGAGAGATTACACTGGATTCCAGTAAATGAAGGCTTGTAACACGCTTGTAATTAAAATAATGCTTGAGACTATTAACACCACCCCCCTCAGACAGACACACACACACACACACAGCCCCGCTACAGGGCAGAGATTGTAGCTTCAAACACACACTAGGCTCGATTCAGACAAAGGTTTTTCATTTCATTTGAACACGGTGCTGCGTTTTGGCCAATCAGACGATCAGACCAGTTAGACTCCTCCACAGTCAGCCTAAAATATCTCTGAAAGTGGGTGCTATCCAGGTGGAGTTCCTGGTCTAAACGATGATGCTCTACCTGCTGTGTTATAGCTTGGTTTATTTCATGTACACAGCTTTCAAATCTGTGTCTGGCTCACAATCTAAGCAGCAAAACAGAGACGCCGAGACGTTTACGATGGTTTAAGAGAGCGAGCGAACAGGGGCTGAGTGACAAAGACAGTGAATGAGAGTGAGGGAGCGCCGGTATCAAAAAAGTCGATAAATCAGAGAAATAAAGTTATTTTCTGATTGTTACATTCAGCACGAATAAACCCACTGCCACAAAACCCGGCGGTGATTCACCACAGCGCCTGATTGGATCTGAATGTGACCTTACACCTCCGACCTAGGGGACAAACTGAATGTTAGACCCCAAGTACAAGAGGCTGAGGTGTGGCTTAACTCTCAAACAGTAGTGGTTCTCAAACTTGATATAAAAACTAACAAAAAGCCCCAACTATCGCAGGCGTAAACATAAAAATATATTTATTGTTAGCGTTGAAAACACTTCTGTATCATCACATATTTTGTTAGGTATATGCTTACAGCAGTAGAAAGCTGAGTAGCAAGCTTACATCGACTGAGAATTTGATTTCAATCTGTTCAATTCACTACAGTGAACTACAATAAACAGTGTTTACAATGTGCACTGAAGGTAAGGGAGTACTTGAAACAGGGGGAACAAACGGGGGAAATGTAATCAAGTAATCAAGGAATATGAAATGAGACAAAGCACTGTGTGAAGTCTTTTGGACTAATGTATCCAGGATATGAAGGTAAGCGATGGGGAGACACAAGAGGCGACCCAGCAGTCACACTGTAGCTGATTAAAGAAGAATAAGTCATAACACCTGAGAAATGGTGAACCCAGCAGCCAAAGCAGATGGGTGGTAACCTCTAATTAACAGTCTAAGTGTAATAATTGATGTGGAAGGATAATTTTGGCTTAGCCTCGCTACCCCCTCTCTTTTCTCCTCTCAACATCAATTTGCCTCGGGCTGCTGGAGGGGAGGGATCGTCTCTTACATCATGTTGTTTATCGCAGCTTGAATTCTCTGTGCCGTTTATTTTGGCAGTATCCTTTAATGGAAAAAAAAAAAGAAAGTGACATAATCTGTTGTGCAGTAAACAGATGTGACAGTTTGGGCGACTGTGCGCATTTAGGAACAGTTATGTCGCATTAAGAACGGACTTGTTGCCGCCAGCTGTTGAAGAAATTATCCGACCGTGCGCAACCAGCGGTGCCCAATCTGGAGCTCGTGTTGGCCAAAAGTCGATGACCGATCGACCTTGGTTGTGTCAAGGAATATGTGTGACTGTGGCCGCTGCAGGAGTGGGAACTAAAGCTGAAGTAGAGAAGAAGAAGAAAAGCGAGAGGATGATAACTTTTGGTTTAAATACAGCTGTCAGTGACTTTATGGCACATCAGGAGGGAGTGGTGTGGAGATGAGAAGGCAAGATATCTAATTAAAACTCTCTGACTCAACACTCAGAGGAAACACAGCGAGAAAAAAGAAGCAGAGAAGAGAAGAGGGACGAGGAGCGAAGGCACAAACCGAGACAGAAGCTAGATCAAGAGAGACGAACGGCACAGGCAAAAGACGGCGACAGAAAGTTGTGAGTGAAAGAAAGAGAGCAAGAGGAGAAGACAGAGGAGCACTATGACGAATCACACTCCTTGTGATCGGCTTAGGAAAACTCCTCAGGGGCAAATTGCATAAAATGAGGGCATCTCCTTTTCAGAGCGGCCAAACGAGCTATGTTTTATTCTGTGAAGCGCGCTGTCCTCCATCTGCGGTAGCTAGCTAGCTAGCTAAATGCCTTTTTGTGATACTCCATCAAACCACTGAAAGGGAGAGTTATCTTTTCATTCCCATCAGAAGCAACGTCGAACCTGCGTCTGAAAGGAGCTGGTCAGACGTCAGAAGTAATGTAACACTGATGGCAACACAAGGAGACAATGAGGAAGTTGTGGATAGCACCGCCTTGTATGATAAAAAGGTGAAAGTCAAGTCAAGAGTAGCATCTGTTTGGATGTTTATGTCCAGGGCATGACCTGCTTTAGACTGCTTCTTCTAACCACGAGCCACACGGCTCGCCTGTGGTGCCTACCTCTCTTATTCACACCAGTCGTCTTTTAATGATTAAAAAATGATTAAAAGGAGGAAGAGCTTTTATTAAAGTGCTCAGACAGTCAAACTGCTCTTATGTGGTCATCTGTATCTAGGTCAACTATGCTGGAGTTGTCAGCTACAGTTTGGTTAAAGTTTTCAAGCCACAGACTAAGGTCATTATTGAGAGAAAGATTTAATTTAACGATCATGTTTGACCACAGAGGGATAAAAACAAAAAGGCTGTGACCTATATCACTCTTTTTTACTATGTAGTGCAATACATTTACTATCCGCCATTTCATGCGTCCAAACCAGTAAAAAGTAAGGACAGCGTATGAGTGATGAGTGTTTCTGAAGCTCAAAATATGCCGCCATCTTGGACTGCTTCTTCCACCTCATGGTTAATCTAATAATCGGCAAAGACGTGGATCATCGGCGGACCTGAGGGAGGCCGAATGAAGCCTGGTTGCTCACTGAGGAGTGACGGCTCAAATCTGTATTTGTGGAAATGTAATTGCAGAATGTCGCCCTGATTAGCAGGAAATATTAATCAATTTTAGCCCTGTTTGACGTCACGCGTGCATGTGGCACCTGATTATTGCTACAGGTCGCAGAGCGCCGGGGGGGCTGCGAGACAGAAAACTATTGTGGTTTTAATAAAGAAGGCAGGAAGTAATTGGCCTCTTTCCGTCATTCGGTGAGCGACTGTGATATTTTTATTTATGCTGCACTCGGCACGAGCCCAGTGTGACAAGTGAAAAGTAGGTGTGCGGCCTGTTACCTGCAGCTCTTCATCTGACTTCCAACACTACAACATAAACTATAACCGGCGTCTTGATTTGTAAACTTGACGAATGAGCTCACAGAGACATTTATATTGAATTTCCTGTGACGATTACTTCATGAGAATGGCCACCTCGTGTTTCCCCAGTTAAATGTGAAGTTGTACAGCATTTTTTTTAACCACAGATACCCAGTTTGTAATACTGTAAATATATTAATATTGTAATATTTTCATCAGTGGCTGGATGGGAGGCTTTGGCGGGCTGAATGTGGCCCGCGGGCAGCCGGTTGAAGATCCCTGCTCTGTACCTGAACACAGACAATTTACTGCTCTAACAAGCTGTGAGCGAGCGGCGCCACAGAAATAGACGGAGCGAGAGTGTCAATTTAAAAAGAGAGCAGGTTTGGACTTGAGCGCCGGCAGCAGGCCTGAGTGCTCCCATATTAAACCATGCCCAGTTGGGCAAGCTATCGGGCCAGAGTGGGTAGATAAGACGGACAGATAGATAGATGCTGGGACAAATAAAGTGTCAGCCTGCTGGGCTCGCTGTCGTGTGGTGACCTGGAGCAGATGCCTCAAAAAAAATATATATAGCACGAAAGAAAATGGAAAAAGGCAGGAAAAGGTTCATGCAAGCACACTTTCCTCCATGACGAAGCAGAGTTTCCACATCTTCCACTGGCCGTGTGAACAGCAGCGTGCTGGTAGCGGCATCACGAACAGAGACAAGTTGTTATTGTGTTTTAAAGCTCGTATCTTGTGCATTTGTATAATACTATTCTACACATGCAAATATATCTCCATTCATACCTGTAGCAGAGTTCTGCTTTGTTATCGCGCTGACTTGCGTTTCTTTGTGTTCTGCCTTTAAATCAAACATATATTCTGTAACAAAAAGTCTAGAAAAGTTTCTTCTTCTCACAGTAACAAGGTCATCTTGTTTGAATTAGACTGAGTCAGAGACATTTACTTATCTAAGCTTTTTCCTCCAGAGATTCAGCACTTAATTAGAAAATAGTCAGCTCTTATGCAAACGTGAACTGAGCACAAACTTGGACTTCGACGAGGCCTCTGGCAGTGTAAGTACGGTGAGTCTTAGCTGTAACAAAACCTGCACAATGAGCAACATGGCAGCGATTTATTGACCCTTCAGCTCAGCATAGTCGGCTGCACTGCCGCTCTGCACGGACGGCCAAGAACGGACTTGAAGTTACAGTGTTTGGAGAAGAAGAAAACAAATATTGGGATTGGGATTGGAGCTCAGACTCTAATAGCGGCTTTAGGAGTCTTACAAGTGAGGTTTGGACTTTCAGGGCAGTGCTGATTCAACTCCTCTCCTCTCCAATGGTCGAGTGGATGGAGATGGAGAATCAATACTCTGAGCACTAACAGGCGATGAGGGAGCCATTAATCGGGGGAGGGCTTAACAGAAAGAGAGAGGGGACAACAAGATGTCTGTCACAGGGGGGACTACAAAAATGGCTGCTGAAGCCAAATCATAGTGGGCTCGTGCTTCTCTGTGCTGTGGTGCTGTAGGTGCACGCTGTAGATTTGCTGGAGTTTGCTGTGGAGACACAGGAAGTTGCTGTGGGGTTGGAAGACACATCTAACAGGATGTGAAAACAGCTACGCTTGTGGCGTTAACGTAAGCGCACGCACAGATACAAGGACACACTAATGTTGGGACAGACTAGACAACTTCACCACAGACTCTACACCCGATTTAACTCTGGGCTCGAAATAAGGTCTGGGGTGGCAGGACGAGTGGGCGGCGGTTTACGCTCCCGTCATTCTCAAGGAAAATATCAGTCACTTTAAAAGTTGAGTCAGAGTAATATACCCTGAAATATATCTGAACTAAGGCTGAGCAATTTTATCGATCCTGCGATATATATCGATATTTTGTTTCCCCAGAAAGTATCGATTTTTCAGCCGCGAGTATCGATACATTAAGTCCCATTCAAATCCCCCGTGTTACGCCTGGCACTCTGCTCGCTGCCCATTTCCCCCCGTTGGCTTTGCAGGAAGAGCGATCAGGTCAGCCAGCCGCTAGTGTCGCTGTAGAGCATTTCTAGCAAGTTACCCGTCTAGATACTCTCTTTACACAGACGCCGACGTCTTCCTCTTCCTGTTTACGCAGTCAGAGTGAGGAGATTTAAGAGAATGGCGGCAAACAGCAAGCAGAAGGGCTTAACCCTCTGAGGACGGATTGGGCGGATCGGCTCAAAAAGTCTAAAGTTTTCCATATCTGTGAACATCTCCGAAACGGTTTATGATGGAGAGATGTGTTTCTTTGTTTTCCTGAGATTCTGCTAAAGACGGAGATGTGCGGTTTGCGTCCGTGTCGGAGACACTTCCTTGTTGTTCTATGCCACCGCGTAAAAGACCAATCGAAAAATAGATGTTCGGCAGACTGAAAGCGCAGTCGACGAATGGACAAACGTTACTAGGCAGACTTGTTTCTTTTTCAACCAATCAGTGGAGGGTATCTATGGCATATTCTAGCCAATCAAAGGACTCTGGGGTCTTGTGGGGGAGGGACAACAGAGAGTGCAGGGGGCAGAATAACTTCATAAATACTATTTCTATTGAATGACAGGTTCCCCTCAACTTTCTGGAGTCTTTGCTTTGCCTGAGGAAAATGAGGCAAAAACGCATGGGACCTTTTTTATTGAAAGGGCATTATTTTATTGTTCTTCACATGCTTGGTTGAAAAACTGCATATGTATGTCAGGCAAAGGGACTGAAAAATAATATTTTCATTCAAAAACTCTTCACTGGTACTGTTTGAGGTGTGATATGACAAAACTCAGATTCATTTTGTCCAGCATTTGCAAGCTGTAGACTCTCTGTCCAGTCAGAGTATCGAATCGAATCGTATCGTTGGCTGAATATCGTGTATCGTATCGTATCGTGAGATTAGTGCATCGCTACAGCCCTAATCTGAACTGAAATCAGACTCATGAGCTGATTGGACCGGTTGAGTCAACACTTGCTCTAATATTTCAACATTTTATCTCACTGTGTTTTAGTTTCATTTTGTATTTTTTGTGAGGGAATACTTCATCTCATAGCTTATGTTTACAACAGTTTGCTTCCTATGATAACTCCCGAGTGTCTCACGGTTCCATAAAGGCTGCGGCTCTGTTTGCAATCTATCGGAAAGCGCTCATTCAATTTCCTGTGTTGACTTTAAATTGGAGTTTTATGGCGTACTACTTCATTAGTGGCTGCAATATAATATTGACAGAGCAGTAGGACATTAAATACATGCTTTGAAATCTGTTGACAGCAGTTTGCAGAAGAAGAAGAAGAAGAAGAAGAAGGAAAGGCGAGGCGGATCTTAAGACTGTGCTACGCAGCAAGCAGAGTTCAAAGATCTGTTGATGGGAGCTAATTCTGTCAGCTAGCTCGGGCTGTTAATCTTTATTTATTTAAGGAGGAAATGAGAACAAGTGTACAGTGCTCAGGGCAATGGCCGGGCTCGACTGAGGCCTGCTGCTTCGCCTCGAGATCTGCTCTGTGACACAGAAAATGAGCAGAAGAAGAGCAAGAACAGAAAACAGCTGATTTGATTTTAAGTGATTTTAAATTTATGATCGTGCCTCGACCCTCTACCTGCCACTGTTTCAGCCATGTGGTTCTGTTTAAATGCTACAATACCGGGTCAAGAAGAGGTTCTCTCCATACATCTGAAACACGTTACAACAACGTCAATAATAAATTACATTTAAACCGTCGCTGGCCATGATCTTCTGAGGTCAAATATCACTTGTGAGGAGGTCAAAGTTTTCCTGGTTGTTGCATCTTAAAGGCTTGGCTTCAACTCTGAATGTGTGTGTGTGTGTGTGTGTGTGTGTGTGTGTAGAGACCTCGCTGCTCAATGTCAACTTCTGAAGTTGCACAAAGTCTTTAAGAAGAAGCCCACAATTTTAGAAAAAAAAAGGAATAATCTTACAGCGTGCAGTTATATTTAAAGACTGTCCAACCAACAGTGGCAATTTCCCCTTTTTTGTCTATGCATGATGGGAGAGCACATTATGAAACTGAGCTTGTCTGCATTATGCAAATGCATCACGGGCCCACACACATTTTTACGGTACATACAAGCCCACGCTTTAATGGTTTTTTTATATATATATATATATATATATTAATATAGACACTAGTCAAATGTGACTCAAATAAGAAATCAGGCTCGACGTTGAGATTAGGAGAGAGTTAAACTGTTAAACAACTCAAAACTGTCTGTGAAGATAAAACAGGAAGATGGCTGCGACACCACAGTGTGCCATTTACTGATAAGGAGCAAGTTACATGTAGAGTAAAGCACACACACACACACACACACCTAATTATAAGATTAGATATACGGTGAGGAACATGAAATGGCTCCGACAGTCAAAGAGATTCCTTAAAGGTAGAAAACGATTACTCAGCAGCTGTTTTTCATGTGAAGACAGACCTGCTGAGAGGTCTGTTACACCGAGACAGTTCGAACTCACGACTAAATGTTGGCAGCATGACTCAAAGACTGGTCAACCAGCTGCGTGAGTCACGGTGACGCACTGCTTGCTAGCCACTGACGCCACATGCGTGACGTCACCCACAGGTTTCTGAAGAGCCGCCTTGAAGCTCAAATGTCTGCTGCGCTGGTCGGAGCCATGTTTGTAGTCCTGCTTCGGCAAAGACGTAAATCATCGGTGGTCCAGATGAAGCCTGGGTGCTCAAACAAGCCGCCTATCTGTCAATCAAAGCGTCCACGCTGTTCATCCTGCGTAACTTTAAGCCTTAATATAATCTGAACAGGTGAGCTCTATAAAAATTCAGTTGTCATGAACGGGAAATTAGCTATAGAGACCAAAACTGTTTTTTGTACTGCAGTTTTTGGCACTTTACTTCACAGACACGGAGATTTGCTGCTTGTTGCTAGCTGGACTTGAATGTTGTGGACTAAATACGGGCTTCCTGTCATGTCACAGTGTTGCCACATTATGACATGAAAACAGGAGCAGATGAACAAAGTGTGTAGCTAACGTGTGCAGTGAAGAAACTAATAGATTTAGCATCGATGCACACGTTACTTCAAATTTTAATCTTTCATACTTAATGCTGGACAAACTGGCATGTCCTATTTGTAATCACTCACCTGCGTGGGTATTCTGACAAGTGACACATTTCAGGACGATTAAACAGGATTTAGTGTCCTTAAAACAACCTTTTCATCCCCTCAGTGGCACAGCATCAGATAAACACTAATATTGGAGCTTCATCATAGCTACAGTTTGACTGAGTAACCAACTGTAACTGCTGGTCATGCTTGCTTCATGGCCAACTGGATGTCTACAGCAGCAAAAACCACAGCGGCTTCCTTTCATCTGTGCATGCTAAATACAGATTAAAAAAAGAATTACAATCACTGAGATGTTGACAACAATAGACGACCGCCTATTTTTGTGGTGTAGGTGAACAAAGTGAAAAACAGATCTTCCTGTTTGCCAAAGCGACGGCCCGAATTAGAAACACAGCCAGCGCGTCGCGGTGATACTGAAAATGGTGAGAAGTTAAAGATGCTACGTACGAGCTAAGTCCTGCTCTCTCTCATGAGAGGGAGTCTTTGTCCTCGGACCACTAGCTGTTTAGTAGTATCAGCAGACAGACAGCACTGGTGATGGGAGCAAAGGAGCCACTATGAACACACACACACACACACACACACACACTCCACCTCAGGAAAGTTTAAAGCAGTGTTTAAATAAACAGACCCGGCTTGTTGCTCTGTTTGTTTCTCGTGTCTGCTCTCTTTTATTCGCGGTAATGTCGATGGAGTGATCGAGTGAGAGAGTTAGTCTAGTATTATTGATGTTTAAAGACTTGTTACGTAACCAAATATCTAACTGGTCTAGAAAGCAGAGTGCAAAGAGCAAAGGAGGGCAGTGATAGTGACGGACAGAGACCAGACTGACGTCGGTTTATTCAGCATTTATAGCTTTGAAATAACTAACTGTTAGCGTACTTTAAAAAGGTATTGGTCGGCTCCAAATTTAGAGTTTTGTGCCACATAATGTAGGAAAAATAACTATTGGATCAATCAAAACTCTCTGCTGACAGATTACCAAAATGACTTTCAGCTGCAGCCTTGTAGTTACAGGATAAATGAGGTGTAGCGCGGGTCCACCTGTGTACCGGTGAATGACAGGAGCTTGTTTCATCCTGTAAGAGTTACCTGAGGGGAAACATTCAGACTTGAGACTAATGCATGAGCACCGTGAGGAGGAACAAAAGAGGAAAACAGGATGAAAGAGGAGGAGGGGAGGGTTATCTGACGAACATCAGGGCCGATTCATTGCGTCTCTTAAAAAGTGAACTGGTCCTTTGGGGCGCAGAAGCCAACAGATGATTCAGATGAAATGTGGACAGTGCTCGAGGCAACAGTCGCGCAGGCTTTCCTTCCCCATTTCAGATTCATTCTCTGCCCAGAAATAACCTGGAAAGCTTTTTTTTTGTAGCACTTACAGTACGTTACCCACATGTCGGGTCAAATATGTAAGGCAAGTTTCATTTTAAAGCCATTGTGTGTCCAACGTCAGACATCTTCCAACTTTAAAATAAGGATTTGAGAGAATAAGAGTGTATGGATTTGTCTTTTTGCTACAAAATGAATGACATCACGTTGATCTGTGTCGTTTTTGTTGGACGTAGGAGTTTTCAGTCATTTATATAAAACGACCTCATGTTGTATGATCTGGCGAGCAGAGTCTCTGTAAAAAGGAGTTACAAAGTGTCTTGCAAAGGAGGCAACAAAACAAGAATTGAGAGCAACATCACGCTACACATTTGGGGAACTGAGAAGTAAAATTTAGGTTCAGGACATTCAGAATAATATTCAGTTTAGTCTAAATTACCCAGCCGCTGGTATAAATGTCTCAGCTTTAATGATGTCAGAAAGAATGTGACCATCAACGAGCTGGAGATTTTCCAACGAGACAAGCTCGCTGGTGAGATTAGAGGAAAAAAAGTACAGTCCTTTCTCCTCTCATATGCAAATTTAATAAGCACTCATATTTAACTCAGAGGCTCCTGTGCTGACTTTCTCTCCTCCCCCCCCTCTAGGCCCCCCGTTGAGATAAGAAATCTTCTCAAAACTCCTTCCTTGAAATGTCAAATTCACCGCGTTCATCCCCTGATAGAACAGCCAACTCATCCACGACGGCTGATTTTTGTGTTTGATAGGGGGTATTTCATCACATCGGCGCAGACTGCCGTAAAGTGGCCTCGCATGCCAGCGAATCATTAAGAGGCGGTGTGTGCTCACGTGGTCTGAAAAAGCAGAAGGCCCCACTGGGAGTTATGATCAAGATTCTGTGGGAGGAACATGACAGTCAAACTATGTGGAGGCTGTTCGTTTACTGCTCACTGTTGACTGCTAATTAATAGCTACAGTTAGCAGAATTAGTCACGGGTTTAGTAGTAATGGTGTCGTTTTCTAAACTGGATTATTAACTTTAGAGCTTAAAAAATGTAATTAATCTGACTGAACACAAAGGGACGTGTACGCTTTGTTGCATCTTGACAATTTTCCGTCTACCTGCATGCCTGTTGGAGCAGCTGTTGCCCCTAAAAACATCATATTGTTATGCTCCAAACAGGACGACAGGTTACACTAAAAATACACGGAGCTGTGTGATCCTTAAGAAATGTATCTTTTACAAAAGGGACCATTCAGTGTGTTATCAGTGAGCAGTGTTTCTGAGAACAACCTTCACTGTAGGCGGTCTCTTTTTTAAAAATAAGGACTGACCTTAAAGCCGCGGGGGGAGAAAAGAGGAATTCTTGAAGTCATGTATCATCAAAAGGATGTTTAAAACTTAAGTCTTCTCCTACAAAATGAGGAAATATGAAGGTTTATCTCGTTTTTTTTTTTCCTTTCTGCACCGTCGCCTCTGCACGTCACGACTGTGGCTCCAAACAGAGGGATTATGATGATGATTGCGTTTAAATCCAAACGGGAGCATCGTGTAGGGAAAACTGCAGCATGTGCTGGACTTTCTAATATCTTGGCCATCTCGTCAAGGTCGCGGGATGACAGAAAAGGCTTTTCAGGCGGCTTTTGAATAAGCTGCTCAAGCCTCAGAGGCCTTTAAGGTAATGAAGCGCAAAGAGACGTGCATCTTTTTCCTCTTTAATCACCGAACGTTACTCCTTTATAATATAACGGGCCACACGGCGTCTAGGCCTAAAATGTCGTTCTGTTGCCACATGTAATTATCCTGCGTCTCATCACGTGATGCGGTATGTTTTTGAGCCCAACCCTGTTGATTGTTATCTCTTTCTAAATGTGGGTTTAAAGTTTGACAGATATGTCTGGTAAGTGTGAACTATAAACGGAAAAAGCAGTGAGCTCCGTCGCTTCATTGATCATCAGGAGTGATGATTTTAATCACGTACGCGTCAAATAAAAGCATAAAAGATAAAAACTGCCTTAAACTCTATATACAGTTGATTTAAACACAGTGCTGGTATGATTAACTACACAGGAAATAAACCTTCTGCAAGAGAGTGTTTCAAGGCATTTCAGAGGTATGAGTAATACAGACAAGCCCTAAAATGAAAACGATCAGCTGTCACTTACCTTGAGGACGTCTCCGCGCTTGAAACTAAGCTCGTCTTCGGCGGTAGCTTTGAAATCGTATTTGGCAATGGCCTCCATGGTTCGTTGTGTTGCGTGCTCAGAGAAACCGCTCCGCTTCTTAGGCGTCTTTCGGCGACTGAATAAAAAATAAAAACAACAGTATCCAGGCTTCTGCGGCCAGATGCTTCTCTCCGAGTCTCTCCTCCCGTCGATGACCCGCTCCTTTAGGGCTTAGACCTCACATAAAGGTTACAGTGAGGTACCTGGAAACGAGAAACAATGTGGCACTTAGGGCAACAACTTCACAGAGACAAAGTGTCGATACCTAGATTAAGATGGCCTGAATAAAACCCAACATTTCTGGAAAATGTGAACATGTTTTCCCCTCTTTCTGCTGCGAGTCTGTACTCATTTCAATACCCTCCAAAGTCGTGCTCATAAAAATGTTTTCATAATTGTTTTCCTGTAATCATGACAAAGTCATTTTGTGGTCCAGACATCACATGCCTTTATTCTCTGGAGATTTTACAATATCCAAAATAATAGCACGCAAACACCGGGATGACAAACCTGTGTTAAGAGAGGAGTTTAAGGCATTAATAAGAAGTCCAGCTCAATCAGTGACAGCTGAGCTGACAGGCTAGATAGAGTTAAATGGATAAAGCTACGTTATCTCGTTAAGGTGTACCGTACAGCTCTGATGGGTTCACGCTAATAAGCTGCAGCTCGAATAAATGCCATTAAATCTGTCCGACAGACGAGAAAACACGACAAACTCTCCGTTTCTTTGCTGTTTGTTGGTTCAAATGTCATCTCGCCGAGGCTAATCAGCTGATGGTTTAGCTGGAAGAGAAGATACAGTCTGTGTGTCTCTCTCTGGACGTCATTTGACAGTAACGACATAACAACAGCTATAAACAATTAAAATATACATTAAAAAAATAAGTTTCTGCAGGTATAAGTAGCTACAACACCTATTATTAGTGTAAGACATCTATCTATCTATCTTAGTTAGTTATTAAGTTATAAGGATAGGTGTCTTAAGATTTATGTTGTCAAATTGTTGCTTGACATCGTTAGTCGGGTGATAAAAGTCAGAAAATGTAAATAATACTGACGAATTAAAAGGGCGGTGTTATGATGATATTCTAGGCAATTTCTCCCCCCAAAAAATGAGTCTGTTATCTTTCTTCCAGCCACAATTCAATGCCAGTAAGACTTCCTATAAACAACTAAAATACTTATTATTCTGCTGGTTTCATCTATTTAAAAAGAAATCAAGGTTTATGGCAGCAGAACAGCCATCATTAGACAGTATTTTGATGATATTCTGGGCAACATGTAACCCTCCTCACCTCCCCCCTACAAAAAAAAAGTAGTCCATTAAATTTCCTGTTTAGCTAGAGCTGCAACTTAACAGTGTGAACCGATCAGAGCTTGTACGAGCAAAAACAACTTAACGAGATAACGTAGCTTTATCCATTTAACTCCGCTTAAAACGACTGTGTCAATCTAAAAGAGACAAAAACGAGCAGCGAAGCTAATCGGTGACAGCAGTTGACGTTAGTGAGAGACTAAGTAATAAAAAAGGGAAGCTGAAAGTCCAAAGAGGGCAGAGCCGTCTCCTGTTTTTTTATATATATATATATATACACATTTTATTACATTACTGGCAGAGGTTGTTATGTATTTACATGTCGTAATGGGCCGTTTTTAAGGCGGCGTGTCGTGTTTATTTTAGCCGTTTTCAGGCGTTCTTCGAGCGGCTTCCAAGCCAACCGCCGCTGCGCCCCAGCGTTCTAGAACGGCTACGGTTAGCTCTGCCGGCTAACGGTCGGACAACAATAACTGCCATCAAACGTAACCCCCCGTTTTTATAATACAAACCACGGACGGCTACGTTAACATTACTCGAAACTAAACGCCTAGTTTGACATCAACAAGAGGTGTTTATTCACGCCCCGGAGGCCTGTTAAAGCTAGCTTCACGTTAAAAGGAAGAAAACACCTCTTTCTTTTTCTCTCTCTCTCTCTCTCTCTCTCTCTCTCTTGCTGTTGCTGCTAGCTCAGCGGTGCTAGCACCAGTTAGCAGCCCCCTCTCCAAAGCTAACGTTACTGAACTTGCCTTTAGCCTGCGTCGCACACACTCACACACACACTCACACTCACACTCTCGCACACACACAACTTTTACAGCAGGAGAAACACCAAAAGAAAACTCACCACTCGAGATATTCCGTTTCGATGTTGCCACCGTGACAAACAAAAACCCTTTGGTGTGTTTATCCGCTCCCTGTTTCCTCTCGACAGGCGACAAACGACGACCGTCTGCTGTCGCTTACACCCCGTCCTCAGGAGCCTGAACGTAGCTACTAGCAGAAGGTTTACGACGTTTGTTTCCGCTTCCTTCCACACAGAGAGAGCTGGGAGGGTCTGCCCGACTGCTGCTGTGAGTGGAGCTCCTCCCTGTCAGTCTGTCACTGCCAAACCCACCAGAACTGTTACTACAACTGGCTCTAATTATCCACCATGACTGTTAGAAGTGGCTATCTATCTATCTATCTATCTATCTATCTATCTATCTATCTATCTATCTATCTATCTATCTATCTATCTATCTATCTATCTATCTATTGTTGCTTGACATCATTGTTCAGGTGATAAAAGTCAACAGTGAGCCAAAGAATTAAAATAATATTGACAAATTAAAAGCACAGTGTTGTGATGATATTCTGTGCAATTTGTCCCCCCCACCACCACCACCAAAAAAAAAATTTCTTCCAGCCGACAAAAAAAATGTCACTAAGACATCCTATAAACAATCAAAATATACTTGCTGGTTTCATGTATTTAAAAAAAATGAATCATACGATTGACAAATTCAAGATTTAAGCCAGCAAAACAGCCAAAAGAAGATATGTACACAGTATTAGACAGTATTTTGATGATATTCTAGACAATTTGTACCCCCCCCCCAAAAAGTAGTCTAGCCACAATTCAGTGTCAATAAGACATCCTATGAACAACTAAAATATACTTTAAAAAAATAAGAGTTTCTGCAGGTATTCTACTTGTTGTAAAAATTCAAGATTTACGGCAGCAAAACAGATTATTAGACAGTATTTTGATGATATTCTAGATCTATCTATCTATCTATCTATCTATCTATCTATCTATCTATCTATCTATCTATCTATCTATCTATCTATCTATCTATCTATCTATCTATCTATCTATCTATCTATCTATCTATCTATCTATCTAAACTGTTGCCATCAGTGTTGACATTACTAGTCAGGTGAATCAAACTGCATGGTTGGTGTTGTTAAATTAAAATATTATTGACAAACAGCCAGACATAAGAACAGTTTCTTCCCACAGGCCCTCACTGCGATGACATTAAACAAACATTACCTGTGCGAAAACCTGCAAATTATGAATGATTTGTTCTCAGTGTTTACATTTAGTTTTTGTTCTTTTAATATCACTCACACACACTCTACTCCTGCTGTGTGTACTCTATACACTGTACAATATCTACTACCTCATGCATAACACAACCTGCTGTACAAACCACATTTATTCGACCATCCTCTGCACTCTGCACCGCTATCACCACTTCTTTATTCAGGCCACAGGTGTTATTGTTGTTTACCTGTCAAGCTCTTTGTTCTTTATAGCTCTACTCAAATTCAAGCTGTCTGGATAGGTCATAAACAAAGCAGCTAAAAACATGCACACAGTACGGACAGTATTTTAGACGATTTGCCCTCCCAAAACACAAGCCTTCTTCCTTCACATGTGGTCAGTGGGGAGAGTTTAACTTTAAAAGATACTAACTAGTTAGTTACTAAGTTATATGGCTAGATATTTTAATGTTTATGGTCGTCAAAGTGTTGTAACATCACTGCAGTATACTGCAATATCTGCTGCCTCATACACAATACAACCTGCTGTATAAACCATGTTTATTCCAGCATCCTTTGCCCTCTGTTTATGTTTACCTGTCAAGCTCCTTGTTTTTTTTAGTTGTATTTATGTCTGCTGATTCTGATTCTGACAAATTCAATATTCAGGCGTGGATATGTCATAAACAAAGCAGCCAACATAGACACTACTGTTATTGACACTATTGATGATATTCTAGACAATACGCTCTTCCTACACATGCTGTTTTGTTTTTTTTAATGTGTGTTTGTATCACTCAGTGACATTAAAAGTTAATAATTAGTTAGTTATTAAGTTATCAGGCTACGTGTTTGAAGATTTATGGCTGTCAAAATGTTGCAACATCAGTACTTATAGGTGATAAAAGTAAACAACGAGCCAGGTGAATAAAACTGCACGGTGGATGTCGTTGAAGAGTGTTTCTGATGAGATAATCAGATTTAAGCAGGCGTTATCAAATTCAAATTATATCTGCAAAGCAGCTGAAAAATATCCACATAATATCAGTCAGTATTTTGGTGATATTCTAGATGATGTCACATAAAAAAGTAGCCTTCTTCCTCCACATGTTGTGAGCAGAGAGTGTGTTAGCTGTTACCGTTATCCCACTACACAAACCCACTATTTGGCAAATATTTGTGCTGTCTTTCTTTCTTTTCTCTTTATTTTTTTTTTTTAGTCATCTGCTTTTAATTCTCAGCTTTCTCTCTGTGACACAACACATATTTAAATTAAATACCTTGACAATGCTGACACCTAGTGGAGCTGCTTATAGCCTCAGGGAAACAGTGACGGCTTGTTGTGCATGTGTCCCATCAGGAAGGTGATGTGGGAATGAGCGCTGCATGAGTGAGTGTGTGTGTGTGTGTGTGTATTTTAAAGACATGTCGGAGCTCATTATAAAACAATCAGCTGCTGCTAATTGAAACGTCACACACCAGTATGACGGGTGTGTGACGTCACACCACGGTGCGGTTAGTCGTTGCGTGCGCTCACAAAGAAGTGCGGGCAGCTCTGCTGTCAAATCTTTTTTTTTTTTTTTTTAAATCATTTTATGCTGCTGTTCTTTTGGTACAAAATGTCTAAATGGACTTTATCTCGCTCGAACCTGTTATGTAAGTTATATTTTTGTTATTAGTATTGTGTTTATTATCATACACTGCAGACTATTTTAGAAAAAAAAGGACCAACAAAGGCTAGTTGGGATGGACTTTTCCTTGAATTCATCTTTTTCCTCCTTCAGTTCGTCCGACAATCCAGAAGAAGGTGGGTTGGTTGTTTACTTCTTCTTTTTTTTCTTTTTTTTTAAAATCTAATAATCCTAATAATGACTTACAAATGCAAAAAATATGAATTTAAGAGTCAATCAGTGTTCAATTTATGAGATTGGTGATTTATTTAGAGAGTTATTTAGAGACATTTAAGATCCCCAAGAATAATGTCTTTGGATATCTACAGATTAGCACCAATTACCTCATTCACTGCTGACACCCCCTTATAATCATGTAGACAGATTTACATTTTAAAGCTTCATTTTATGAGGCTTGTCAAACTGTTGCCACATCAGTGCGCACATTGCCAGTCAGGTGAATAAAACTGCTTGGTTGCTGTCGTTAAATGAGGTTTTTTCTGTCAGAAAGTTACTGACAGCACCTTATAAACTGATTTCTGCAGGTGTTCTGTTGGTTTTATGGAATTAAATATTTAAATATTAATGACAAATTCAAGATTTACGCCTGGATATGTCATAAAGAAAGCAGCCAAAACAAATGCACACAGTATAGACAGTGTCTGATATTTTAGACAATTTAAACCAAAAAGTGTCCTATATTATTCTTGGTTCCTCTGTCACATACCATTTTCCAAATATCTCTCATAGATGGGAAGAGACCTGGGCAATGAATACACTGAGTATAACTGGCAGACAGCTATAAATCTGATCAGATCCTCATCTACACATAACAGGCTGAGTAAAACTACAAGATACTTCTCAGGCTGCATATTTAACAAAATCAACCATTCCCGTTCCCCTTTGTGTATTTGTATAAGTATTTCCATCACACCATTACACATGACACTTCAGGTGTCCAAAATAGACCCTCAGGTGTCCAAGCCACAGGCGTGAAGCCTCTGCACGGCGTAACAAATGGATGTTCTCCAGACTCACATATCAAAACTGCAGACAAAAGAAATGTTGCAGGATGAGCTGGCACCCTCTCAAGCGTCTGAGAGCTGCCTACCAGCACATCAACCTTCACAGCGTACTAATTTAAAATACAGATTATTGCTGTGTTCTGCACTTCGGGTCATGGCATAGAGATCCCTGCTCCCCTGTTGTTCCTCTGTGCATTAGATGCCAGACCTGCCTGACTACCCTCAGTCAGATGATTGATTGATCTAATTACATCTCCCCATAGTTAACCTAATTATTCACGCATGGCAAATCTTATTCTCATTAAGTATTTATTGGTCTTCTTATTATTATTATTCTCCCACGTGTGAGGTTACAAGCTGAGTTTGAGGGCTAGGGATGAGCCTTCCTGACAGTTTGGACACTTTTTTTTCAGACTACATACCTGCAAAAATTGCTTCTAATGGACAGGAAGTTTTCTGAGTGCAGTACGACCTCCCATTGCAACCCTCAAATTGGAGGATACAGAACATAACAGGCTGCTGATAACCGGTTGCACTCAATTCATGCTTACATGCTGCAGACTGGAAACAAGCTAGAACTATGAACTATGTTGGTAAAACTTTCAGTGGAAAACAATCATAGATTGTTGGATTTACTGTGTTTTATAAGTGACTGACAAAGATTCTGTTTGCACCTCTTTTTGCCAGAACATGAGCAGTACAACAACGTGCTCATGCCCAGCATCTTTGGCGTCATCTGCGTCTTTGGGATCTTTGGAAACTCCATTGTAATCTACACCATCATGAAGAAAACCAAGTCCTGCTCCCAGCACACAGTACCAGACATATTCATCTTCAGTTTGTCCATCGCAGACCTCCTCTTCCTCCTCGGCATGCCTTTTCTCATCCACCAGCTTGTGGGCAACGGCTCCTGGTGCTTCGGTGGCACCATGTGCACTGTCATCACAGCGCTCGACTCCAACAGCCAGATTGTGAGTACGTACATCCTCACTGTGATGACTCTGGATCGCTACCTGGCGACTGTCCATCCCATCCGCTTCAAACACATTCGGACCCCCTTCGTGGCCGGGGCGGCTGTAGCTCTGGTGTGGGTGTTTTCTCTGGTGTCCATCACTCCGGTGTGGATGTACACAGGACTCATGCGTCTCAAGGATGGATCAGTCGGTTGCGCCCTCCTGCTGCCCAACCCAGCCACAGATACATACTGGTTCACCCTCTACCAGTTCTTCTTGGCCTTTGCTCTGCCTTGGGTGGTCATCTGTGGGGTCTTCTTCAAGATCCTCCAAAACATGTCAGCTACAGTTGCTCCACTGCCCCAACGAAGCCTGAGGGTGCGGACGAGAAAGGTGACCCGCATGGCAGTGGCCATATGTTTGGCGTTCTTCACTTGCTGGGCCCCTTACTACATCTTGCAGTTGGTCCACCTTGGAGTACAGCGGCCCACCTTTGCCTTCCTGTACGCCTACAACATTGCAATCAGCATGGGCTACGCCAACAGCTGCATCAACCCATTTATCTACATCGTATTAAGCGAAACGTTTAAGAGGCAGTTTATTGTAGCCGTTCGGCCGTCTCACAGGGTGTTCAGAGTCGCCCCCGCTCTGGCTGATGGCAGCATGAGTCTGAGGATGGTGCCGGACAGCCTTCATCCATCTCACTTGCACTCATCAGGGGAACTACTTCAAAACATGCTGCCTGTCACTGTGGCTGTGCACTGAGGTGGACACTGATCCGGTCATCCACGATCACTGCCAAATCACGGTCGCCAACAAATCGCCACCTGCCACCGCTGACTGTTCTTCACTGACTCCCTCACCAAACACGTGGGAGGGTTTCCAATCCAAATGTGACTCTGCTGAACTATAAAGTGCATTAATGTGCCAAATGGTGTCTTTTGAAGGCATGTTCAGTGTGAGTAATAATATTTATATTTAATCATAATTTGCCAAAATGAAAAATAACGAACAATGGGTGACCTCTTGTGTTTGGTAAATTACATGTTTAGATTCAGTGAGCTGCAGAGAACCAACCAACCGTTCAACAATGGAAAACAAATTACACTGGGCTAACTCATAATTGAGCATAATGAGTGACTGAAAGCCTCCTGAAGCTTTGCAACTTGATGAATCATGATTGTGTCTGTGTTATATTTAATGTGTTTTTGATTTGTCTTCAAGTGTTATTGTAATCATTTAAAAAATGAAACTAAAAGGAGACGTCTGTTGCACTTCTGCACCTCAAAACAACATTTTTTTCCTGACCTGAAATATTATTTATAAATACGTCATATATATTTATATATTTGTGTCATCATACTGTGTGATAGTCGTGGCTCTAAACAGAAAAAACACATTATCTGGGCGACTCTTAAATGTTGTAATTTTATTGATGTTGTGGCTTTTAATGGGCTGCATGCATATTTAACACATCTGAAATGTCAAAGTAATTTCATTCATCAGTGGAACGCCATTAAAGCTAACAAACAGCTCTAGGCAGTGCATATAGTAATTAGGCAGTATGTTAAAAAGGTGATATTACGCTGTATTTATGTGGCTGTGATAATGTGTGCAGTTATTTGTCATGATGAAACCATGATGGAAATCTCTTTTCCGACTGACTGTGTGTTAAATGTTACTCAAGGAAATATATAAACTGAAAGGCTTTTACAGGAGGTCAAATTCAGTTTTAATAAAAAGTCTCTAAAAAGTCTCAAAAGCTCATGTGTGCTTTGTAACATGAAAAAGAAACTCAGTGGTGCTGGTACACTCTTAAAAATAAAGGTTAGAATCTCTTCAGGATGATGTCCAGGGGAAGTTTTCCCAGAATTTAATGTAAATAGTATTTGTCCCTGAGTTGATTCAAGGTGCAATATGTAATAATTTGAATTAAAATATTTAAAGGTCCAGTGTGTAGAATTTAGTTGCTACAAATAAAGTAGTGGCGTAATCGCTGTATTGTAATCTCCTCAACAAACACTTAAAGGGCCCTGTCTAGAGTCAGTATTTAGTTTGTCTGTTCTGGGCTACTGTAGAAACACAGCGTTTCAACATGGCGGCCTTCATGAAAGAGGACCCGCTCCCACTGTGGATATAAAAGGAGAATTTTTAAGTAACAAAAATATTTTCAGCTGATCATACGTGCATGAAAACATAGTTATAAATATTATATTTCATGTCTGCCTTGTTCTGGAAATAAAGGACCCAAATCTTACACACTGCACCTTTAAAGGTCGATGTTGAACCAACATTTTTGGTGTAATTTCTCTTTGAGCTGTCCGTTAAAGCCAAAACAAAGCCTAACCAGAGCTGTTAAAATTGTCCCTTTGTTGTTTTTAATCAAAACCGAGTCGCATTGTTACACAGTGCGGAAAAAAAAGTAATCAGTACTCCAAAGAACCTTCAAAAGGAAAAAGAAAAGTTCAATATGTAACCATCTGAATAAAACATTTAAAGGTTGATGTTGAACCTCAGTTTTAGTAGTCCACAGAGAAACAAAACACTCACTCCAGGATCTTTTGTTTCTTTTGGCATTTCATGGCCGCTGTAATTTCTCTTTCATATTAGGAACAAGAGTGTGAGGCGAGGCGGCAACTAAACCGCTACACACTGGTCCTTTAATTTTAAACACAACATTGGGTAAATTACTTTAAAAATGTAATTCAGTAAAGTTATTTATTACTTATATAAATTACAATCACATTACTAATTGCTCTCTCTAAAAAGTAGTTTTAGGTAGTACAATTAGGAATGGCACCACAACAATCATTTCTTGCCGAACCAACCCAAAACCAGGTAACATTGTTACAAACGGTCACTTAAAGAACCACTGATGAGTAATCCAAAGACCCTTTAAGAGGAAACAAATGGTTATTGAACATAAAAGGTTCTTCAAAGCACCAAAAGTTTTTCTAAATGTGGTTTAAATAACTATTTTTTTGCTCCAGATCACTTATGAAGAAACAGAGGCCTCACAGCAGCAACCCGGGCTTGATTCCAGTCCAGGCCCATGTCTGTCTCCAGCTGTCACCATCTAAATAAAGCAGACATAGCAGACAAAAAAAAAAATCTAAATTGCTTTTCTAACTTTTTATTGCAAACATTTTCAAGACAAGTGTCAATAAAAGTGCTGAATTCAACCAGAATGTTCCTTCTCTGTGACGGGCGAGGTCACGTATAAAGTGGAAAACATTCCAAGCAGAAAAATATGTTGACGAGTTATTGTTGTTGTTGTTTTTTTTTTAACTTGAGATGGTGAAAGCAACGCTGCGTCGTGTTTGTCAGCTTTTCACAAAAGTGACTCAGCGTTACTGTGTATCCAAATGTCAGGTGGCAGGAATCAAATTATTACCCATTATCTTTAAAAAAACAGAAGAGTGGACTAAAGGCAGGATTACATGGCATTCACAGTCCCTTAATCATAAAGACAAACATCCCTAAGCCAAAATAATGCAACTGCAAGCCAATTATTTAGAGGGATGACTGAGGGATTATCCTTGACAAAGAGGACCAGATCAGGAAAACTGCAACTGTGTTAGTTTTAATGATTTGTGCTGTGTTTGCCACCGTGTCATTTGTTTTATTTTGCAGCTGTGTGCATTCACTAGATGTGTACCAGGTAATGAAACAATGACAGGTGTTTGCATACAGCATTCACAAAAGAGAGGAAAACAATGTGGAAACTTAGAAAGAATTTATAGGTATTTTAAACTACTGGGAACACTTGCTTTCTAAACGTCTTACGGCACTGTGGTGGCCTCCACATTTTTCTATGCAGTCATCTGCTGAGGGAGGAAGCCTGCCCTGGACTGACAGCTTAGACTCCACATAGGACGTGGGACATGATGAACAACTCCCCTCACTCCCCGCATGAGACTGTCTCCTTCAGCTCCTTCAGTAACCGAGCACTACCACAGCATGACTTAATGACTTTCTTCAAAATTGCTTTTTCTATATATTTCTTATTTATGAGTAATTTCTTATCCGCCTCGTGTGTCTGTGCTGCTGTGACAAGTGAATTTCCCCGGTGTGGGATCATTAAAGTCATATCTTATGAGGTCTCCACAGTTTTGGAAAGTTTTTCGGCTTTAACATCTCGCAGGTTCTTACAGATTCCTGCTTGACATACAAATACTATTATTATCATCATTATTCCTACTATTAGTCATATCTCTGTTTATTATTATTGCTGCTCTGTCTCTCTTTCCCTTTCTAGGCTCATGAGCTCGGTTCTGCTCGAGGTTTTTCCATGCCACTGTCGCCAACTGCTTGCTGGTGTCTACATAAATCGGTCTGCTCTATATGGAAAGGTTGTCAGACATTACTGAATATTTCTATCTAATGTAACAATGCAGCTGTCTAAATATTAACTTAAAGAAACACACTGGAAGAAATAGATGCAGAATATATATAGATATATACATATACTCTGATACTGACAAAAACATTTTCAAGTTGAAAAACTTTAAAACTCAAAAATATAATTTTCAACTCTCACAGTTATCATCAGACTGTGTGGCGTGATGCAATATTTTTTATAATACCCTGCGGTGAAGCTCAACTATCCTTGGAATAAAAATCTTTCACAGCACACAATGTCGGTTAATATAAATGGAGGGTTTACAAAAATCTTACTGCAAACAGCTTTTTAGCTTTCAGAGCTGCAAGCTATTCGTTCTTTATTTTCTCCAGTCTCCAGGAAACGGTAAATGTTGGTGTCTGTAATATAGAAAGCAGCAAGTCAGGAAATGTCTCTGAAATGCACTTTCATGTTAATGGGACATGGAAAGTAATAATAAAAGGAGCTGAATACTGAGAAATACTGAGTGCTGTTTGAACTAGATATATATAATTGGAAAAGTTAAAGCCAACAACTCCAAAAAGATGACAAACAACCACAAAGAGACACAAAATAAGAAGCAAAACATGGCACAAATAACTACGAAGAGGCACGGAATGATCGCAAAGACTACAAAGAGATGCAAAACAAAGAGCTGGAGGAAAACTACAAAGACAGGCAGAGCAAACAACTGCAAAACCACCACAAAGAGACGCAGAACAACTACAAAGAGATGCAAAACAAGTCGTGAGTAAAACTACAAAGACAGGCAGAGCAAACAACTGCAAAATGACCACACTGAGACACAATAATGAGGCACAAGACACAACCGAAATGACCACAAAGAGATGCAAAACAATTACAGAGAGAACATAATAATTAATAATAGTCATTTTGTGTCTCTTTAGTCTGGCTGAGGGAAGTATCTTTATCTTAGCAGGTTGGAAATTGGCAGACAGCCTTACAAATCCATTGCTATAAATACTTTACTGTGGAACACAACCACAAACAGCAGAGGCTATACTGACAAAAACATTGATGGATGGATAAATGATCTCCTTTTGAGTTAGATAGTTGTTTCGAAATATAGAAAACTAATCTCTCCCTACAAATTGTTTTTGCAGTTGTGGATGATTGCTTGGACTCCAGGTTAAATGTAATTTAATTATTCTCTCATCAAAAATGATTGACATTCGACAGAGTCAAATGGTACTTTCTTTTTCCAGTCTAAACACTTTCGGGCTTGGAGATGCTTTCAGTAATTGGGTTATGTTTGTTATATAACGGACTGCTAGCTGCTGTTGGGATTAATGACCTCCTACTTCTCCTTGGGCAGGGGAGCCAGGCAGCGGTGCCCACCATCTCCACTGTTGTTGTTGTTGTTGTTTGCAATAGTCACCGAGCCCCTTGTAGAAGCTATGAGAGAACGCATCATAAAATATTATATGCTGATGATACAGCCCTCTTTATAACTAACCCCCCAAAATATACCTGCTGTTTTGAAGTTAGCAAATCAATTACATGAATTTCAGATTGTCTTACATAAAATTAATATTCTACCAAGACTCCTTTACCATTTCCAAATGTTACCTATTTAATAATAAAACAATTAAATGGGTAAATGGCTGGGTTAGTATATTTATATGAAACCATGATTAAAAATGCCTAAACAAATGTCTGTGGAGCTGGAGCAGTGAGGTTTAGCTGTCTCCAACATTAGACTCTATCAGCTGGCTGCACAGCGGATATATAAGGCAAGACAGCAGCAGGTAATGTACTTTCAAGTCTTAAAAATGTAAGAAATAACAACATTATAATTAGAAGAAGTCTACAAACTTAGCAAACAAAAAGAAAGCCAGGGAGTTGTTCAAAAACGTCTTCTCTGGCTCCAACTCACGTTACTCAACATCTTGCTCAGATAGATGATTTAGAACATGAGAGGATAGGGGCAGATATCTAATTAAGGAGTGATGCTTACCTTTGATCTCCCCGCAATTGACTTCTTTATAAATTTACAAATTTGTAGCTTCACTCAGAATCAAAACATCTTCTTCTTTGACTGTCAGACTTCAGAGACTGTCTACTCCTTGGTAAAGGCAAGAAGTTTTATAAATGCATGAAACAGAATGGCTAGAAATATGTTAATTTGCAAGGATACAGTCTACCTCCCACCTGAGACACAGGATGAATCCAAGTTTGACTGAAATGTGTTGCAAATGTCGACTAGAGATGGGAAGTTGGAACAAAGATGATCATGTCTTATGACAGTTCAGCAGGTTGGCTTGAATCTAAGATTTAATTTCAGTGAGGAAGCTGGTCGAGGTTGAATGAGTTGCAATAGTCGTGGATTTAGTAGAGATGTAGAGCTGGTTGTCATCGATGTAGCAGTGGAAGTGGACAGCCAAGAGGGAGCCTTACCAAAGGGGAGCATGTAGAGAATGAACAGGAGAGGACCAAGTAAGGAGCCCTGGGGGACACCTTGGAAATCTGAAAGAGTTGCACTCATCAATCGTGGAGGAGTTGGAGGTGTTGTTGTTGGGTTTGAGGTGTTTGTTTATTGTAAGCGAGCCTTTGGGTTGGTGGTGTGAGTTGTAGGTGGACCAGGTAGTGGTCTGTGTAGACCTGGGAAGTCTTTCAAGCTGGCGTTTGCAGGATTTCACCAGGTCTTGGTTCGGTATATTCATGTTTATGAACAGTACATTTACATTGATGCTATATCTTCCTATTTAAACTTCCACAACATATTTAAATGACTTTATAATTATCTATTTTCAGAGTATTTAATGAGGTTTGGTTCTTGTGGACACTGTTGTTGGAGCTGTTTATCTTAAAGGCATCATAAAAATATTATATATATTTAAAAAATGTCCCTAATATTTTCAGCGTTGATAATACTTTATGTCTTTCTTTGTTTGTGATGCATTACCCTCACTTTGCCATCACAAATTTGATTTCCACCATAAAGATTTCAGGAAATGATTTTCTTGGCACCGCTACGTTTTCATTTTCATCAGCTGCTTTTAAATGCCAACATGAAACAGTTGTGAGAGCAGCAAGCTTACCTCAATCTGCTTCATAAACCCAGAAATTTCTATACCGGTTTGCCAGTTTTAATTTCAAATGTAAGTTACAGGAATCCCATTTGAGCCCATCCCAGATGATAAATAAACAACATTACAAACATTAGTGCAGCACAATGTTTCCCGTCACTCACTGTCGAACCAATAGGACAAACAACAAAGCAGAGACAAACATTACTTTTGTGAAATGGTTTTCTCCTTATGCCACAATTTAAGGAGCTTTAATATGAAACACAAATAGATACCTGCCTTTCCTGGTCCCCATTTTGAATGATAACACCCTTTGGCGGTAGGGACAAAGCAACAGCAGCAGTAATGGCTTCAGCATGACAAAACACCATCAGCCATCGCACCAATCTCTGCATGAACAAAGACAGCAATTACCATCGCTCTATTGAGTTTGGTCCTTTGGCTGGGACCAATATACACTTTGTCTGGATCATGCTGGCTGTATTCATAGCACGATGCGTGTCTGTGTATTAGGAAATTGATGTCACACCAGGTCGCTTAGCCTTGCAAATTGTGTGTGGATGTTAAAAAAGTAAATGATGGCCTAGTCAATCAGTTATCGCTTCTATTGTTGGAAATTGCATAGACAAAATCATTTGATCAGATTGCTTGTAATAAATTGCATTTTGTAACTTTTCTCTCATGAACTAACAGATTTTAAATCATGTTGATGTCACACTGACTCATAATCAGGTGAATGGTGTCTCTGTCATTCGTACGTCTGTTCTCACACTATGTAACTTGTGCAATCACCCACGAGAAGTACGTAACGCTTTACGGCACTAAGTCACACACCACCAACTATTTCACTGATTTTGGTGAAACTGGATCATATTTTATGGAGAAAATGTTTCCTGGTTTTCCCTCTGATGTCCTCCGGCTGCTTCGCCTCAACTCTCTGTGATTTACAGAGTTTCCTGACGGACAGCTGCTGCCAGCTGTAGCTGCTGTTAGCTAATGTTAGCTCAGTTTGTTAGCCGGGCTGCCCGGACTTTGAGCTCAGAGCACCAGGAGGAGTGTTAGTGTTTGTACCACAGGAGTTTTGGACCAATGGGAAGAAGAAGAAGAGGAGGTTTTCAGGCTCAGGGTTGGGGAACAGAGCCAGTGTCATGCCAGAACCGGAGCTGGGCAAGCGGGCATTGTAACCAGGTTAGGTGTATTGGTTAGGGCTAGGGTGAGAATTGCTAAGCTAAACTGGCTTCTGCAGTTTTGGAAATTGCAAATTTGTTTTTACATTTCAGTTTTTGTAAGCTAGGCTAACCTACTGTTAGCTGTAGCTTCATATTTAGCATACAGACTGTGTGCGGTATCAATCTTCTCATTTAACTCTCAGCATATTTCCTGAACAATTATTATTTACAGCATGTACAAACACACAAACAAAAGTATGTAAAATGGGTGTTTCCCCCCCCCACAAATAAATCATTACACTTTCACTTCACGTTTTCACTTTCCCTGTCGAGAATACCATGAATGTTTTTTGTTAGTTGCTCCAAGTGTCGTGTCTCTGAATGCCGATGTGTTAATTTTGTCTCATGAAAAAAGGACGAGGAAGGCTGACGTATTTGGCCTATATAGAGTAAACTAAAATCACACGTGACTGGCTTAACGAGATATTAGATATTAAAGTTCAACCCCAGCGTGCCGCCTCAGCCACATTCAGGCTGATTAAAACTATAACAATGAGCGATGTGATCCATTTAGTTTGTGCTATTAACAATATGCAAATGTCCTCCATTGACACATGGAGCTGAAGTCCAGCTTCAAAGTCATATTAGATTGGTATGTCACTTTTCCAACCAGCCCACATTCAAACAAACAAACATCACCCTCTCTCTTTCATATTTGTATTCTCTGTGTCTGTGTGCTGGTGATAAAGAAAGAAAATGTCTGCTGTTTCCTCTGCCATCAAAGAAAGCATCAGAGCTTCAGTGTGGTGATTAACATATACCGCTCCGGCAGCACACCTCCTCTCTGTGAGCTTCTGGAAATTTGACAGTAAAAGCACTTTTTATTCTGCGCTTCTTCCACGTGTCCTGCTGTGAGTTTTTCCTGCTCCTGATGCAGGATTGGTGCTAAAATGATAAAAACAACAACTTTACTTTCAGAACCAACACAAATATTGGACCATGCTGGAACAACATCTACATTAAACAGGTAATTGTAGCACAAACTTGTTAGCTGCACAGCAGGTCTTCTCTCTGAGTGCACTTTGAACACATAGCTGCTGCCTACGTTTGCATAATAAAACACCCTCCCAATTGGAGGCTCAACATTAAAGTGTTGCTGCCTCTCAGAGACTTAATGGTATATTGGAACAATAGGTCAATATGTATTCTGTGCAGGAGCTGCTAATTAGGCTGATTATCTGCAACACTTCACTTATATAAAGCGTTGTCACCAACCTACAGGTCAGTATGTATATATTACTTGTAACGTGTTATCACATTATAAAGATAATTGCTTCGTGAGCTCTGGAGAAATTAAAACAATAAAAGTAATGACAGAATTAATCATGAACTAAAGGCATGAAGATGTTTGTCAGTGTACGCCGAGATGTAAAACATAATACAGTTGATACCAATGATTGTGAGAGACAAAAAAAAAAGAATAATTTATCTTTATGTAAATGTTCGACATTTTAACATCTTGTCTCGGTACAGCTTGTCTATGATGGTGGACCGTTTATGCAAATATATAATAAGTGGAATATTACACATATTCCTGCACTCTGTAAACTTTTGTACAATAGCTGGTGAATACTTTGCATACTTCTGCAATAACCTGTGCAGCTCTTTTTATTTTTAAAACATTTTTTTTTAATGCACCAAACACCAAGACACATTCCTTCTATGTGAAGACCTACTTTGTTTATTTATATTGATATTATTTTTCAGGCTGTGTATGTCATAAACATTTAAACTTTTTTTTTTGATAGTCATGAATATTTGATGCTTTTTTCATTTCTCTAATAAGTAATAAAGATATCCTTACACACGATGTGATTAGATTATTTTGCAAAGTATATCTCACAATTTCCTCCCATGGGTATTTGCCTGTGGAAGAACTGTAGCTGCTATTCTTTTTATTTTGGATCTATTTCTAGGTTTTGTGGCTGAGCAGATGTTAAAGCAACATTTTCTAACAGATTTTAAATCCTGTTGATGTCACACTGACTTGTAATCAGGTGAACGGTGTCTCTGTCATTCGTACGTCTGTTCTCACACTAAGTCACACACCACCAACTATTTCACTGATTTTGGTGAAACTGGATCATATTTTATGGAGAAAATGTTTTCTGGTTTTCCCTCTGATGTCCTCCGGCTGCTCCGCCTCAACTCTCTGTGATTTACAGAGTTTCCTGATGGACAGTGAAGTAAACTGCTGCCGACTGTAGCTGCTGTTAGCTAATGTTAGCTCAGTTTGTTAGCCGAGCTGCCCGGACTGTGAGTGTTAGTGTTTGTACCACCGGGAAGAAGAAGAGGAAGTTTACAGACCCCAGGAAGCTGAATGCTTATGGAGAATGAAGCCGGTGTCGTGCCAGAACAGGAGCTGGGCAAGTGGGCAATGTAACCGGGCAGCCTTTATGGACATAATGACAGAGGAGAAAAAAACTGAAGAGGACGTTGACGGAGGAATCTAAGAAGAGAAAAGGAGAGAGTGAGAGCTGCTATGTCTGCTGTTGTTGTCCCTGTTTGATCTTGCTAACAGCGGTATTGCACTCTGAGTCGGCGCTAAGTCAGAAAAATACCCATTTCTACACACTTACTTTAACCGCTGCTGGTAGTATTTGATGGATGTAAAATTAAAATCCATCTCCAAAATGCAGTAAAGCGTCCTTGACATTTCCCTTTCTTACACATCACACATTAAAAACACCTCGGCTACACGAGGAGAAATTCTGCACTCCACAAAGCCATGAAATGTCTCAGTAATCAGACCTCACTTCACTGTTTTTTCAGAGAAACAAGCCTTCATTAAAACTTCTGGAGTCCTGCTATTCTAGCTGATAAGTCGCTCGCCTTTAGCCGAGCACACTCAGAAGTCAGACCTGCCTTGAATCCTTAAAAATAGCATTCGCTGAGGCGGAGATAAGAATGATGAGACACACACACACACAGGGGCTCGTACATCACGCAGCCGAACTCTGAATCCATTTGTGAGAAAAGCTGTGTTTAATTTGCAATCCGTAAAACTTGCAGTACATTAAGCAGACATTATAGACAGTCCAGTACAGGGACCTTTGTGTTTTGTGTCAACCCCACTTATACAGTATGTATTAATCTGACCTTACACAGTAACCTGTACTTAAATTACATAATTACACATCAGGTACAAAATGTAGACTTTTAAAAAAGTTAATAATAAAATATAATCTAGCCTTTTTTTTCCCCCAAATAAAGTCTCAGAAACATCCTTCATTTACTATAATTTCATTTTGGTTGTTAAACAGTAATGTTAGATGAGACGACATGGAAACGTGGACACAGTTACAGTGTAGGCAAATAGATCCAGACTCTCACTTTTACATGCCGACAACCCCACGGTGACAAATTTACAATGCAAAGTAAACAAAAAAAGAGCGTTGTGCAGATACACCATGACTTAAACACATTATATCTGCAGCAGGAACACGAGCTGCTTTACCATCTGTGGTTACAGTTTACGTGAATGTGACGCAGCGTGATGAACGCGAAGGTTCATCGCAGCCTGGTGGCTTCAGAGAATAAGATTAATTGTGTTGTGTGTGCACAATGTGATCCTTGATGTTTAATCAGCGACAATTCAAACCCTCGCATTAATGAGAGACAGAGATGTAAATTCACATTCTCGCTCAGCTCAGAGGTGGGAATGCAAAAGACATCTTTTATTGCTCTGCAAGCTTCGGGGGGGGGTTAATAAACTTATTTATTTTTTATTCAGAGCAATGACACCTGCTGTTTTCTCCTGTAGCCACCAAACTCTTCATCGTACATCCACCAACAAACCTGACAAAACATTAAAAAATAAAAATATCCGAATAAATTTTGAGGGTTCAAGGATTCAAAATCTCTCTCACGCTTTATCAGCCCGTTGGTTACAAGTTGTAGATTAGTTGTCTCCTTAATCAGTAGCTGAGACCTTGCTTGTTACTACATTAGCACACTAAAAAAAAATGAAATGTTGGCTTTAATTAAATTTATTTTAAGTTATTTCAACTCAAAAATGTTAGGTTAAGGGTTCAATTACACAACATTTTGGAGATTAAATAACTTAATACAATTATGTGGAACCTGTTCACATAATAAATTTAATTAAAGTTAACATTTCATTTTTTTGAGTTCAATATAATGTAGCAACCTAAAGTGTATTGGTAATATACCATGAAAATGAGACAAAGCAAATGGTGTGTGTTGATGTACAGTGCAGGCGTTAGTATTCTTTTTTTTTTTTTTTTTTTGCAGTGTTTAACAAGTGTACATGTTTTAGCCCATTATCCAATCATAGACATGACAACAAGCCACCTGTAACCGCACCTACCTGTCAATCAAAGCGGCCACGCTCTTAATCCTGCATAACTTTAAGCCTTAATATAATCTGAACAGGTGAGTTGTATATAAATTCACCCTCAGTACAGTTGTCATGAACGGGGAAATTAGCTATAGAGACCAAAACTGTTTTTTGTACCAGGCTGTAAACATGTTTATTTCTGCTGTGAAGTTTTAACATGGGGACTTATGGAGACTGACTCACTTCTGGATGCAGCCTCAAGTGGACATATGAGGAACTGCAGTTTTTGACACTTCCACACTATGTTTTCTGATCACATGTTGTTGTTTTTTTTTTTTTAAAAAGCATAATGGGCTAAAAACATGCAAATTCACCAAATCAACCTCCACTTTCCAAATATTGATCATAAAACTAAAAAAACAAAAACAGTAGACTGCTTTTTGCAAAAAACAAAACGAGAGAAAGGAAAAAAAACAAAACACGTTACAGCAGTTATTATCTCCTCAGTAAATTCAACTCTGCATAGATTTTTAGTTTAAGACACGCACAGGTAAGAACTTAGAACAGTACTATGAAGGGGAGCGAGAAGATAGACTTTGTTTTCCAGCGACGCCTCCACCGGCTCGGAGCTTCTCTGGATGACGAGTGTAGAAATCAGTAGAGAGGTCCAAATGTTCAACAGTCACTCCGGGCTGTCACAGAGGCACTTATGAGAAAACAAGCATAAAGAAGACATCAGTCACGTCATCAGTAGGATAAACAAAGATCATAATAAAACACACTTGAGAGAACGTAAAGCTGAGGTTGCGCTGACTCATGTCACAGTGCAAATCAACCTCACACAAGAGGGAGTGATTCAGCCGAGTGCTGAAGGTTAATCACAGCGTTTATACGACAGTTCTACCAGCGCCATTTATTGGTTAATAACAGTAATAAGAGGCAACGGATGATGATTTGTTTGGCCGACCTGCACACGTTAGCACAGGTCAGCTGCTTTGTATCATGTATGCAACCAGTGAAATAAGAGTCTCTTTTTCTCGCCTTGACAGGAAGCAGGAAAACGGTTAGTTACTCTGGTCTCAGAGTTTAATTCGACGTGTATCTGATCCAACAACCAGCTCTTGTTTTAGTGAGAAATCTTAATTTTTGTGACAGTTCACCTCATTCGACAGTCATCTAACACTAAAATAAGGCTAGTAGTGAGTTCTTGAGTTGTCGCGGTGACAAAGTCCCCCCCTAAAAAACAGAATTACAGTTTATCTTTGAATTATATTGATGCTAAATTAACAAGAGGACTGCCGACATGAGGTCCTTCTCGTGTTTCTAGACTGATTTACGGACACGTAATATTTCTTAAAGGGAGTTTGGTGTCTTGTCCACGGACAGCGCGGGGAGCTTTAGTTTACTTCAAACTGCTAATATGTTTATTTTTTAACGTTTTCACAATGCTACAGAAACATTAGGTAACTGTTAAAGTATGATAAGGTTGACTGCTGTTGTGTATTGATTACTAAAGGTGGCGGTGCAGTATTCAGTGCATGGCTGACCATCAAACGTCTTGGTTGGATCTACAGCAACAGGTCTGCGCCTACCCAGGGAGGTGGTACTGTATCGAGTCCGCTGCAGAGTGGCGTAGCTGGGCTTGTCTGACAGCAGGACGCGGTGGGCCGGAGGGGCCACCACTTCGCCGTTCCTCTGCAGGGAGGCGCACCTGCGAAACGTCAGATCCAGCTTGGACTGGATGTTACTGGAGCTGTGGGCGCGCTTGATGTCCACGGGGTCGTGATGCCCGGCCTTTCCGTTGACTAGCTGGACTTTGCAGTTATGGCCGTCGCAGCTCGGGGCGACGCCGGACTTCCTCTCTTCTAGTGCCGCTGTGGTCAGAGTGCCATTGGACATCGACAGTTTGGCTAAATTACTGCTCGCCAGCTTTCCCAGATGTCCGTGGCCGTTCACACGTCGGTCTTGCCTCTGGTTTGGTGACCCAGGAATGTCTTTCTTCATGAAACCAGGTTTGAAAAATGACAAGAGGCTGTCGTGGCTGCGGCCCTCCTGTCCCCTCTGACCCCTCCTGTCCTCTGGTTGAACGACCATCTGTAACAAGTCTTTTTGTGGCCTGGAGGCCCCTCCTGTGTGGACCTTGGTCCTTCTCAATGTGGAATCTCTGCTTGGAGGTGCGCTGTGGCTGATATGACCCACGAGAATGGCCCCTCTCTGGAGCTGGAGCTGGAGGTCCAGGGTCCTGCCCTGGTCCTGCCTCGTTCTCTTAGATGACCTCTGTCTCAGAGAGCCATAATCCCTGGCTTTGACATTGCCGTTGTTGCAGACTCTCTCCACACAAGGCCTGCTCTGCCCTGCAGGTATTTTAGGGGAGTAACAAGTGTCGGAGCTGAGTCTGTCCGTACAACTAAGACTGCTGCTGCTCGGTGAGCTGCAGTCATGTCCTACTTCAAAGGCTCTTCCCTGGGCGTTCCTCTGTGGTGGGGTGGCCACCAGTGTTATGATAGGGTCTTTGGTACATCGTGGCCGGCGCCCAGACTCCAGGTACTCCACCAGCTCTCCAGGCTGAGTCTGGGCCGGAGGTTTAATGCGATCCTTGGAGCCAAACGACCACCGGAGCGGCAGAACTTTGTTCAGAGACTCCTTGGGCTTCGTGGGTGACCTCATGCTTACACTCCTGCCCTGAGACCCACGGACAAACGGCTTGGCCTCAAACCCGTCTACAAGAAAAGATACAGGACGTTACTACTCAGTACTGCTACTACTCTTACTACTACTCTTACTACTACTACTACTACTACTACTACTACTACTACTACTACTACTACTACACTACTACTACTACTGCTACTACTACTACTACTCCACTACCACTTACTGCTACATCCACTACTACTACTACTGCTACCACTGCTACTACTACTACCACTCACACTGCCATTACTGCTACCACCACTACCACTACCACTACTACTACTGCTGCCACTGATATTGATGCTACCACTACCTACTGATACATCTACCTGCCACTGCTGCATCTACCGCTGCACCACCACTACCACTGCTACCTACCACCACCACCACTACTGCCACCATTGCTACCACTGCTGCCACCGCACTGATGCCACCACCACTGCTACCACTACCACTGCCACCATTACCGCACACATCCACTACCATGCCACTACTCACCACTACCGCTGCTGCATCCACTACCAATGCCACTACCATTACCACCGCTACCACTACCACTATTACTGCACATCCACTACCAATGCCACTACTACTACTACTACTGCTACTACTACTTCTTCTGTTTCTACTGCTACTACTCTTACTACTACTACTACTGCTACATCTACTACTAATCCAACTACTACTGCTACTAATGCGACTACTACTAATAATGCTACTACTATTACTACTACTACTGCTAGTACTACTACTACTACATCTTCTACTGCTACTACTCTTACAACTACTATGCTACATCTACTGCAACTACTACTACTGCTACTTATGCTACTACTATTGCTACAAATGCAACTACTACCACTGTTTGTAATTGTACCTCATTGGTATTAGCTTCTTTGTTTACTGTACTGTACTAATGCCAACCTGACATTTCCCAATACTGCTAGCTGACATTAAATCATTCAAATGGTGAAACATGGAGTATTTTCTATATGCAGGACTGTCAGTGCTCCTACAGATACCAACTTGTTTCTACAGTTTTGGGGGGTTCGTCTCCAAACACTGGCAGCTCAGGAGACTCTGGGGCCTGTACGGGCCCCGGGGGTCCAGGGATGGGTCCTCCAGACACCACGCTGCCCCTCTTACTGCCCCCCGCCAGCCGGACCAGCCAGTGATCGGAGGTGGATGAGCTGGTGGAACCTGCAAAAAGAAGAAAAACAGAGTTGCTTTAGTGTATTGTTCTCACAAAAGTCCTGCAATAACTGTGATCGCAGGGTATCATCAGTATTTCTGCAAACACCCTCATTAGGCTGAAGCCACACAGGAAACAGAGACCTTTGCTGGAACAGGTCAGCTTTTCTCTACCACCTCTGAAACCTTCATTTATGGGCTAAAAACAAATATTACACTGAGAATGCACTCTGCAGTGCATCGCACAATATCAACAGACTCAAATTACACAGGGTGAAACAACGTTTGTGCAGGCCACGCTGTAAATAATGAAGTTGTGAGGTGTAATGATACTCTCACACTCCAGTCATTATTTCTAGATTTTGTCAAAAAGTCATCTGACTGTCCTCGACACAACAGTGCCGCTATCGAGGATTTGAAAGGACTGGCCTGTGACCGAGGAGCTGGCAGACCACGGGGGGATGGTGTTTCTCCTCTGATAGAAGAGGATGTAAGCTCCACGTGTGCACACTTCCGCCTCTGGAACCGGCTCGGCGCTGCTGTCGTCATAACTGTACCACTGGCCGTCCACCGAGTTCCTACAGAAGGCTGCAAACACAACGATGGAAAGAGTAAGATCACGTACACGTGTGAGTCATTCCTGTCTTTAATCAGATGGTATTAGTGATTCAGACCTGTGTAATGTCCGCCATGCATCCCTCCGTGGTGGTTGCACACAGCATACAGATCGTACGGGAAGTCGGGAGCAGCCAGGTCAGGTCGTCGGGACGGTTTCCATCCAGGCTGGAGGGGCGGCGGATGGGTGCCATGGTTGCGGTTCACCATGTGAGGCGCCATATCCAGACCGGCCAGGGGGAAATGCACGAACGTGGTGAGCTTGTTCCGCCGCTCTCCCACCTGCCGGAAACGCTTCAGGTGGAGGATGAGGATGTCCGGCAGCGTCCACAGACTCATCTTCACCATGCCCTGCTGCAGCTGCTTGCAGTGGGGGCACTTCCAGGCATCGTCTGGGGCAAGCTGGTGGAGGGAAGAGGACAAAAATGTAACAAACAGAATCATCTCTTCTGCTCCACGTTGCACCGATGAATCACATTCTTGGAAATTATGTACGGCTGAGCCTTTTACAGCTCTGATCAGCTTGAAAGAGGAACTACAGTTGGAAGCTGTTGCCATGGTTACTACACTCCACATTTTCCCATCTCCGATGATTCACTGAATTCAACAAGGTTACGCATGTAAAGTTTAGCGAGCGCAATGAAGATTTTCTCTTATTCTTACATGATATTTTGTCATTTGTTGTGCGTGCAACCTCCGTGGTTGTGAAGTAAAAGTGTCCAAAAACTGCAGTTCCTCAAACGTCCACTTGAGGCTCCATAAGTCCCCATGTTTAAATCTTCACAGCAGAAAGAAACATGTTTACAGCCTGTTTAGAGGCAGGACTGTGGGTGCCGTCAGCTTGTTTTGACAGCGGTCTCACTAATGTGCCAAAAATGTTCCTCCTACAAGTTGTGAGAGAACTGCTAATAATGTGCAATATTTACAACTTATGATTATCAATAATTTGCACCGTCTGTGAGCAAAATGAAAAAGTGTACACCTCAAACATGACCGACAAAAGGCTTCATGAGTAACTGAAGTTTGCTCCTGCAGTTAAAAGTTACAGTCATCCCTGTGCCTGCAGCGCCACTGTGTGGTGACATGAGGTAACAACAACAGTAACCTCACAGCCAGTCAGCACGACAACAGTCAAGTCAGTGTTGACTAAACTGTAGAAAACACTTGATTGCTTTGTACACTGACCCCGTCTGTCGAATCTGTTTTCTAACTCGACCACCACCAGAGCTTAACTGTAATTACTGTCAATTTTTCACATATTTTTTTTTAAAGAAATCACATTCAAAACCCAACAGAACACAAAATTACTACAAACAGGACAGCAATTTTGTCACAAAAGAGAGAAAGAAAAGAAAAAGACAAACTTAGAGCAACTTTGTGTAACTTTTCTCTCATGAACTAACAGATTTTAAATCATGTTGATGTCACACTGACCTGTAATCAGGTGAATGGTGTCTCTGTCATTCGTACGTCTGTTCTCACACTATGTAACTTTGTGCTCCGTGACATAGTTTGTCTCTATGACAGGTTTTTTTGTTTACTAGCACACACGTTTAAAGTCTGCAGAGGGCAGTAATTCATCTGGACAGTTGGTGGCTGTAAAGGTGTCCAGAGAGGAGACAAGGATGATAACTGCAACAACAATTCAGGCTCCAAAGCATTTTTTTAAAAGCTTTTCAGTAGTTTTATGAGTTATCAAGGGCTGATTGTTGCTTTAAAGCTTAGGCCTTGAGCTAAAGATCTAATATATTCTTAAATGGTTCACAGATTTTTTAAACTTGTGTTCAAAAGTCTGTTGTGGATGTTTTATCACGAATTATAGCTGCTGCAGAATGCCAGAACCTGCTGTCACTATGATAACCTAATTGTGCAAAATAACCATGTTTTTTTGGGTCACTTCACTGCAGCCACCGCCTGCTTACTCTGCAGAAACATTAACAACAACAACAACAGTATTAACATGACAGTAGGTAGGGCTGATTACAGGTCTGGACAGGCTACCTGTTCCTCTTTGGTGTAGAGCTGGAAGCACTCATCCAAGGTGCAGCTGTACTGCTGGACGTGCTGCTGCTGCTGATTCCTCACGCTCTCTGCATCCTTCACCACCTCCTCCTGAATGTTACCGAACAGGCTGAGGACACAGAGAGGGAGCTTATATACAAACAGTTTACAGAGCGGGATTTATAGAGAAGGTGGCGGTCTGCGATAGAAAACAAACTGACCAGTCTTTGATTCTGTGCTCCCACTGATGATGAGCTTCACATGTGGAGGTCCTCCTGAGCCGCAGAGCTTCAGAGCTCTAAAAGACAGAGAAGGTCGAAGGTTACATCACCTGATTAACATCTACCATGCTGTCTGACGTGTACAGTAAATATACAGCACCAACAACCTCACTAGTATCATTTCACTGCCTTGTATTGAGGATGTTTAACCACTAGGTGTCAGCACGACTGCAGTGGATGATACCTGCTTGTCGCCTGTTTATTTTATTTTGTGTGGGATTGCATTGGAGATTCAGTTGTGGATATTTTAGGTAAATAAATGTGTTACAAGCTGCAGTGTAATCTGAAAATATCGTCCACAGATCGCAGCTGAGCTCCGACACATCGTCGTCACAAAATGATCTCAAGGTCCGCTGAGTAGCTTTTTCTAGAGATCTCGATCACACCACAGTTTCTGGTTGAAAGCTCAGAAAAAAGTTAATAAGCGAGATCATTTTTTTACAAACGACTGTTTCCAAACGTCAAGAATGAAACGTTACTCTCATCAAGAGTAAATTTGGGGATTTCTGGGTGCTGCTGAGCGCAGTAATGAGCTGTATCTGATCATATCTGTTGATACAAAGAAGAAGAGCGGGAGAGCAAGACAGATGCCTCGCGCCTATCAACTCTGTTTGTGCTGAACTAGACACTAGAACCAGATTAAGCCTGCAGCCGTGCTAGCAGCGCTGCAAAATGTACAGCAGTGCTCTGAGCTATGTTTTCTGTTTGATGCCGACACTCTGATGTTTAACAGGAATAATCTGAGTTTAGCACTTTAACATTCGCTAATTAGAGCTAAATACAAGGTACAGCTGAGGCTGAGGGGAGTGTAACTTGGCCGGTTTTCAATACTTCTACTACTTTCGATACTCTTATTGAAACCTGACATGGAAAGATTTGAAAAGATTCAGTTATTTTCCAACAGAAACAAGCTGAATTCTTTCCTGAGTTATTGCATTTAGCTGCATTTTGCATTTAAATTTAGTAAAATGAGCCCACACTTTTGAACGTTTTGCTCTGTCATCACAAACTGTGAAGGTTTGTGAAGGTAGCTTTATTTAGAGCATTATGTACCCTGCTACACTGAATACGGCCCACCTCTGGCTCAACCTGGCCCATAACGATGCCAACGATGGTGTGCTGACAGCCAAATGTCTGTGAATGTCAGTGTGCCGACCTGTTCTGCTATAATACGAAGTCTTATGTACGGATATATTTGCAGGCTGTCCACAAATTTACATTATTGTGGTGCTGGACATCACTGAGTTGAGCTCAATCAGATTTACATCCAGAATGGGGAGCCGCTGGTGCTCGAGTTTGTATGTGGGTGCAGTTAGCTGATTTCTGTCCATGTTGCATATGTGTTGCTGTGTATTTACTGTTTTTATATTGTATTTTTGTATCTATTGTCTGTTTCCATCTAGTTTGCTATGGACATTTCTATGAGTATCCTCAATAAAGTTATTGTTTTTATATGTTACATAAATACAGAAATCTTCGTTTGTCTAGGAGCTCATCGATATTTTAATGTCTGTATAAAATTTCATGGCAATCCGTCCAATAATTGGTGAGATATTTGAGTTTGGACTAAAGTGGCGGAGCCATACTCAGAGAGGTGATGTACAGTATGACAGTTTGCAGAGGCTGACAGAAGTGAACAGCAGAATAAAACACATTCTTGCACTGTTTGATGTGGGTTGACTTGGGAACGGAGCATATTTCTCGATCATTAGCGTTCAAACACTATCATTACATTAGTTTCTAGGATACAGTGCGTGCTGCGCATTTGCGTTTCAAAAGATTTGAAAAGCGTTTGGCCTCATCAGCATCATTCAGCGAATGAATGAACTGTTCTTAGCAACTACACAAATGGAAGTCCTTTCAAGACCTTGCCAAAAGGCCTCTGTGAGACAGCGATTCATTTCTGCAAGCAGAAAGCCATGAGACGTCTGCATATTTCACGTTTCAGCCTTTACAGCTGGTGTTATACACACAAAAGAAGATAAAGACATGAATGATGGCTGCAGCGTATCTGTAGAGATCGTCAAAAACTGCTGGACTTTACAACTTTTTTTTATGACGTCATAAAGTCTTCAGTGACTGTCTGTCGTCGACTTTATTAGATTAGAGCAGATTTAAATCGTGTTAAAATTGATTACAAGAGATTTAATTTGAATGAGCCTGCAGGAACATTGAGTTATTTCAGTGTTGAAACTTTTGATCATAACAACAGTAAAGTTACAACAACAAAAAAAAAACACATTTACAACAATCTAATAATCCTCTCGTCTAAAAATAGAGAAAGTAGCATATAGACAGCTCAAACAATAGCAGTCACTTCAAGACTGTGTGCTTCCAGTGTTTGCACTTGCAGAATGTGTATTTTACAGGCCAGGTTTGTGCACATATGCAAAGAATTTGACTCTGGTTTTACGTCAGCTGGAGCTGGGGATGCTAAAAGGAGTCAGGAGTCTTCAGCTATCCAGCTCCTCTCCTGTGGAACCAGCTCTCACAGTTCTGGTTTTGGATGCAGACCCCCTCTCCAGATTTAAGGGTCACGTTAAGACGTTCCTCTCTTAAGTTAGAGCTGGTTCAGGTGAGTCCTGAACCATCCCTTAGCGATGCTGTTATAGGCCTAGACTGTCGGGGGAGACCTCCCATTAGAATGAGCTCAAATCAGCATGGCAGCACACCTGACTCATCACTAAATACATCGTTTATCTCCATGTTGTCACATCCTGAAAATATAAAACATGTAAATAAATAAACAGGAGGTTTAATAAAGTAATAATCTGAATTTTGCACTGTCGTGCCAATAATGACGGTAAAGAACACCCTCTGATGTAATATTGCTTAATTAACACATGTTCCACTCAGTTTTTCTGCTTTCTCCTCTGACAGGTTCTCACGAATCGTGGCTACGCCTAGATCAGCAATTGTGGTTGCACCTGCCTAACATCCACTACAAATACTGTTATTATTACTACTTCTACTACTACTTCTGTTGTAATTATAATTATTATTATTCTTCTTCTCCTTCTTCTTCTTGCCACCGTCGCCAAGTGCTTGCTCATGGTGGGCATTGTTGGGTCTTTTATAAAGCGTGCAGTCTAGATCAGCTCTATATGGAAAGTGTCATGAGATAACCTCTGTTATGATGAATGAATGGTGATATTTACATGTATTAAAGAACAACATTGAATTTAAACAGTAAGAATAAACAAATTTTACCATATAAAACGTGTATCTACTCTAAAATAATCCTGTCAGATGCACACAGATGATCAGAGGATTCAGGACCTTTTATTGCATGAGTGAGTTAGACACTTAACAGGCTTTCAGGATTCAGGACCCAGCAGGGGAGTGCAATCAACACCCGCCCAAACTGTGCAGATCAGAAGCCAATAAAAGTTAAGAAATGCCATTTATATGTACGGTGAGCTCCGGTGACGGAGGAGAAAAAATCAATTAACACATCCAGAACAGCAGGACTTGTTAGGAGAACATAAGACCTGAGTCATGCTGATCAGCTGAGTGTGTGTGTGTGTGTGTGACATCAGATTTAACTACATGTTTCATGTTTTCTCGATGCACTCACCTGTCGACAGCAGGGTGGTAGAGTGGCCGTCCGTCCTGAGGTGACAGGTAGCTGTAAAACGCCGATCCTCCCACCACACGGATGTTGAACAGCACTCTGGTATTCTGAAAGAAGAAGGTGCACAACACAACTTTATATGCTTGAAAACATGAAACTTTCAGGACTTTATGTTCCCTACATGAAGCCTCCCACACATCCTCACAGACTAGAAATTTAGAAGATCTTGTGAGGGGATCTTCTATTCTAGTGTGCCACATTTGGGGGTTACACAGGGTCAAGCAAATGTGTTGAGGTCACTGTATGAACAGTGTTAAATCTTAGATTGTTATGGAGACGCTGACTTTAGGTCAGCAGGTCAGAAGATAAGGTTGTTTTTACTCCCTCGACACAACAGATAGGTACATAATGTAGAAACCTCTGCAGAGTCAGGTAACAATGTCGGACCACTAAGAGTAAACATATTTCCCTGTTTGTAGAGTAATGACTAATTGGCAAATACCTTATACTATATTAATGTAGTTGTGCCACTATTCTAAAGGGAAATATATAGACGAACCAGAGAGGACAGCTCGGCATCGCGCAATAACAAGTGTATTAATAAATCCTCCATTCTTCTTGATCAAGCCTCAATAAAGCTTTCAGCATAACACATCTCGGACTCCTGTGCACTTTCTGAAGTGAACAAGATCTCACTTTGATTGAGCTGATCACAGTTGTACTACAACAACGCTGGTTTGGCATGTCAGAATCGACACTGGTTTGGTCGAATCCCTAAAGATGCTCGTAACCCAAAGATCTGCAACATAACTACAAATAAGTACCCACATAAACCATTAGAAAAGAACTGTGATAACTTTGGTCCTTTTCCAGGTGGTGTCAAATTTTTAATGTTGGCTGACTGAGATATCCCAACAACTACTGGATGGATTGCCATGAAATTTGGTAAATGGTCCTGAGAAGATGAAGCCTACAGACTTTTGTTATCGCCAGACTTTTCCGGTAGCACCACCACAAGGTTGACATTTATGGTTTTTAGTGAAATACTTCAACAGCTAGAAGACTGTGAAGGTTTTTAGCCATCCAGGTCATCTGGACTTGGTTGTAGATCCATGAAGACATTTCTCCTCTCATCCAAGGATTATTAACCTCAACAGGCCTCAACAAGGAACCAAGTGGAAACAATGGTTTGTTTCCTACCAAGGCTAAATACCTAAATTTCCCCACAAGTTAGTCAGAACTGAAGAAACCTCTTAGATGAGAGGTCAAAACATCTTCATGGATCTGCAACCAAGTCCAACCAAAACTGTTTTGTTCCAGTGCTGAACATGTTAAACATTATACCTGCTTTACATCAGCATGTTAGCATTGCCATTAGTGTGCTGACGCTTGCATTTACCTCAAAGCACCACTGTGCTTAAGTACAGCCTCACAGAGCTGCTATATCGTGGACTCTTAAGTCTTGTTAAGGTCTAAAAATGAGCACTGCCACCACACACTGATTCACCAGCGTTATGGGAAATGTTGATGCTTGCAGTTTTGTGGTGTTATTCACCCATCATGGTTTTGCATAACTATGATGAGATGGTTTCATGCAAAATGAGAACACACAGCTCAGGATTTTGAAGAAGCAGCAGCAGCAGCAGCAGCAGCAGCAGCGACGACATTTCTCATGACTTTTAATGTGATAAGTCAAAATGACTGCTTAGTTTAGGGACTTCCAACCATAAAAATGTGGGCTGAAATGATTTTATGAATCCAATATGCGTGAGCAAAAGAAGATTGACTACCATAGTTAAGGTTTCTATGTGTCCCTTTGGATCAAAGCTGAGAATGTGCAGTTTCAAAGACAGCAAACGAAGGTGTTTTGTACAGACATCGGCGCATCAGCAGAAGCATTTTTCCAGACTTGGTTCAGCTATTTTTTTCAAAACAACCTCTGTCTTCCCGTCATACTCTCTGGCAGATCCTGTAGAACTTCAGGCCTCATCTTAATATCAAAAGACAAAAGAGGCTGTGTGATTGTTTGTCTGCAGCAAAGAAACATCAAACCATCTCTCTCACATTCAATGCCACCCCTCTTTGGTGTATTCATCTCTGTGGCACACACTATGGTGACGAAAATACACATTTAGCATAGTGAAGACTTGCTAAATCAAGTGATGAAGCTTTAAGGCGCATTCAGACAGGATCATGACTTTTAATGCTCGACCAAAGAATGAAATGATAATAATACATAAAATAAACAAAGCCAGAACACAACAGGTCGAGTTTAGTCTATGAATCCACCTGGATAGTCTCAGTTTCAGAGACATTTTAGGCTGACTGTGGAGGGTTTGCCCCATCCAAATGTCTGATTTCACACCTTCATTTTGGTTGACCAAACCACCTGGACAACGTCATGCAGTTACAACAACTGCTTGTTTGGGGGCGGTATTGCCCAAAACAAGCACTGACTGGGAAGAAAAAAAGCCACCAAGAAGAAGAAAACCCGGCTCATTGATGCCTTTCTGATCTTTGGTTTGCTGGATAGTCTGTTTGCTTTCCCACTGTAAGCGAACTGCACCAGGGTTCACTTGCAAGCGGACTGAGACCCACGTGGACCAGAATTCGCTTGGAGTTTGGATGAGCTTTCACAGCTGCCCAAAGGAACCGGACTATCCGAGGAAACAAACTCTGGTCCGTCTGATTGGAGGCCCAAGTGTGACATCTGGCTGCATTTCTCCAAAAGTTGGATCCGACTCAACTTCACCGCCACAGGTCGCTGTTTTTTTTTTTGGGGACACCTCTACTGCACAGACCTCCACACCTCCAAAATGGACGACTCCTACTCAAATGAAAAGAAAAACCTCGCTGGAGTGCCGGATCCTGTCTGAATGCTGCCCTAAACCCTACTGGTTTGGTCCCTTGATCATTGAAATACACATTGTTGGTCGTGCAGACTCACTAAACAAGTGATATCTAGAAACAACTTCCAGCCCCCTACTGTTTCGGCCTTGACCTTGTGACATGTCAAATATGTGTCCTTCCTGCCTCTTGTCCTTTTGTTTACTCAACCTTGTTACCAACCCTACTCACTGGCTCAGATAGCTCAAACTGCAAGTTTATCACTATGCTGACATGCTTCAATAAACTCTCACCACTACAGTATTACAGCTAAAAGCTTCAGAATTTCTAAGGAATCCTGTGCTGGCAAACGATCCGTCATTAACACTTAACCGTGATAAAAATCAGCGTTTACAGCCAACATTTTTTAAAAACTTCCCGTGTTGACATTTTTATTGTTGGCACACGCTGATCGGAGGATTGTTTGTTCACTCAGACTCAATGAGCTCTTGGACAGCTGTTCAAAACTATTTTTTATACTACAAAAAAATGCTGAATTGGAAGTGAGTTTGTATAAACACTGGTATTATTTTTACACTCTGCTGGGTTATATTTAACAAGTTTTGCTGTGAGCAAAGCGAATGCAACAAAAAGACAAGAGGAGAATAAAGTGGGCCATCGTGAAATGTAGGCCGAGACCTGCACCTGACATTTCGAGCTCACAGCAGTTCGGCTTGAATCAACATGTAGCAGCAAAGTTTGCACTCAAAAGTATTACTTTACAGGGAAAAAACATTAATAAAACCATAGATAATCAGACCGCTCTCTCATATCATTCCCAACTGGACTGGAAATCCCGAGTTTAGAAGAAGAAAGAAAGAACACATGAGGTACTAATATCTTTTTCTCCTCCTCCTCCTACTCTGAGATCTCCTCGGATTGAAGGTGAGCTAGGAATGAAAGGGTGCTTTGCAAAAAAATGAAATTGTTCTCCTCTTGTTCCAGACAAATCTTAGCGTATAGCTGCTGCCTGAGCTCAAACACCCACTCTGCGAGGAAAGCTCAGTCCGGCCGGATGAGGATGATGAGGAGCGCACCAAAGCAGACAACAATATTGAACATGAATCCACAGGAATGCATAACCCTTAGGGGGAAGTTATACAATACTTCTGAATTACTGCCTATGCGATATATAGTACTATTTAAAGCATCTGAAATACTGCAGCAGTTCAACTGTCCGAGAAGCATTTCGGCTTGCAGAGTCGTGCTTATTATCTTCTTGTCAGCGTTTCAGCGTCATTTGTTTATGGACACTGCAGGCATCAAACTCCCCCGTTGTGCTTTTCCAGAGAACTCCTCTACTTTTCTGTGATTTGTGTAAAAAAAAACAGTAATGCTAGATGGCAAGTGTAAACCGAAAATAAGTTTTCTTTTCATTACAGACTTGCTTGGGCTTACTGTGTGTTCCAGTGAAAGGCTTGTACACACATGCGAAGACCACCCAAAGAGTACTACCAACTCCAACTCTCTCAGAAAGTTTTTTTTTTTTTACCCCCCTATTGTTTCAAAAAACAGGGGAAAATTCCTTGAAAATATGATACATTTCAAGACTGTCCAATTTGCCTTGCATTTGCAAAGTTACCAACTGTTTCAACAAGAGGATCCGCCGAGTTTAGGCATTATATTTCAGACTGAATCGGCCGTGTGCTAGCAGTGATTTTCCACTCATAGCTTAGCTTCACGACAGGCTTGTCAAGCATGTTGAAGCCGTGTGCCTGGAGCTCTAATAGGAGCGATACTTTAAAAAGTCTGGATGGCGTCTTCTTTCTTTTCTTTCTAACGTACCGTAAGCAGTAAACATTAGCATGTCCGGCTAACTAGCTCATTGTACAGTATTAACTGAGCGTTACTTCTGAGCATTTTATATAACATAAGTTTGTGAAGTCAGATGTTATATTTAAAAATAAAAAATACTAACACATCCACTGTGTAGTGTTTAACCTGGACCTAGACGCTAATGTTACTTATCGAATGTAGCCTAACATTAGCAGCTTTGTCCTGTTCTTTATTGGATTTTGGGGAAGTAGCTAGGTAGCTAGCTGATAACAAACTCATGACGCTAATGTTAGCTTAACTAGATAGCTAACTAGCTACAGCTGATAACTTCATTTAAGAGTGTTTCCAAGAAAGTCATGCAGCTAATGTTAGCTTAACTAGCTAGCTAACTAGCTACATCTGATAAAATATGCTAACGACAGTTGTCCTTTAAAGCCAACTGGACAGTTTCCAGCTACAAATGAGACTCTACTTTTGTCTACCTGTGTCTGAAATCAAAGACTCATTGCTTCAACAATTATTAACAATTTCAAGGGTTAAATCTGACATTGTTAGCATTGCATACTCTGAGAGAGACCAAAAGCTTGACACGTGAAACAACAGTAACTTATGAAGTCTGGATTTCTTTTGCATTTCATTATGTCCCATGTTTTACAGGTTAACAAGCTAACCATGCTTCTTTTAGACTGTACTCTTTATAATATTATTTACAGAGACCCACCAATTCCCACCATAAGCAAGCGCTTGGCGACAGTTTAAAGAGTGTTCTCAACAAACTCATGAAGCTAATGTTGAAATCTGCTAACAACAGTTGTCTTTTGAAGCCAACTGGACGGTTTCCAGCCAGAAATGAGAGGCTTCTTTTGTGAACTCAAAGACTCGTTGCTTCAACAATTATTAAAAATTTCAAGGGTTAAATCAGCCATTGTTAGCATTGCATAAGCTGGGCGAGAACACAAAGCCTGACATTGGAAACAGTGACTTATGAGGTCGGGACTTAATGAATGGTCAATTGTTTAAGGTTATGACAACATCCTTTGTACGGTAAAATACTGCGGTGTGTGTGTGTGTGTGTAGGCCTGTTTGTATGCATGTGTTTATATCCAGTCAGCACAGGCAGATGAAGAGGAATATGTGAGAGTAACAATGAGTAATATGTGAAGAAATGAGCATCTGAGATCTGGTCGTCCCCTGCCAGCATGACTGCTGAGAAGAGGAGGCATCTCGGCGTCCACGGACACCGGTGGCAAACGTTTGTAATGTTTCTCCCCCATGAGAAAATCCTCGGTTTTGCTTTCAACCAAGGTTAATCACTTTGTGTGTTCAGCGAGGCCGATGTGAGGCGAGGAATGTTTGTGGCATTGTTTGTGCCTGACAAGGCAAAAGATCTCCAATTACAACCCATGCAAAGAACACAGTGTCTCATTATGTTGTGAGTTTGAGCGCTGTGTGTGTGTGTGTACATTTACAGCACACGATTCTTGGAGTTAACTGCTACAACATTAATGGCTAGATCTCATGTCAAATCCAAAATGTCGTTCTGTTACGAGTTTTTAACAGAAGTCCGGCTGGTTGGACTGGTAATAGATGAAAGTGTAGCCTTCAGTGTACTGCAGTATTTCGTTGCACACTGCAGTTCCTCAAACATCCACTTGAGGCTGGCTCCGGAAGTGAGTCAGTCTCCATAAGTCCCCATGTTAAAATGTCCAACTTCACAGCAGAAATAAACATGTTTACAGCCTGGTACAAAAAACAGTTTTGGTCTCTATAGCTAATTTCCTCATTCATGACAACTGTACTGAGGGTGAATTTATATACAACTCACCTGTTCAAATTATATGAAGGCTTAAAGTTATGCAGGATTAAGAGCATGGACGCTTTGATTGACAGGTAGGTGTCTTTACAGGTGGCTTGTTTGAGCTCAGTTGGTAAATTATCAATATTAACGCTGTCCTACATGTTTCCACAGAGCACTAATCAAAGCTATTTAACTATTTTTGATAGAAATCAGCAGAATCCAGGTTAATGCACCATGATATAACAAAAACATCTTTTCATTGGTCAATAAGATATTTTATCGCTAGGCGTGCTTTAGTGAGCATCAAGGCAGCCACTGCTGAAGTGAAATCTAACGAACGTCTGTCAGAGAGGCCGTGGCTTTTTTTTTTGAATTGCATCTTCGCTGAAGCTAAAATTAGACAGAAAGCGGAGGGGAAAAAAAAAAATCCACTTGTGAGTGTAATTCATTGATGCAAGAAGAAAACTACAGATTCTGTTGAGATGAAAGATTTAGAGCAAACATCTGCTCGGAGCGTCGCTGCTTTCTTGGCAGAGGTAGGCTCCAACAAACTGATTATACTGTACGAGCCTGGTTTTAATTAAATGGCTGACAGCATGGGGCACAAAGGAGACGACGGAGCTCCAGCAGAGTTACTGAAAATGTTGCACCTGACTCTTATCTTCCTCTCGTCTCCTGGCATATCTCAAAGAACACTCAGTGATAATCTGCAGCGAGCTGGTCCAACAGTTTTTCTTGGACAGCCCTTTTTTTTTACTGCAGTTGTGTGTCAGCTGGCTCCACAAAGACAGAGATTGGAAATCTGTTTGGCTACATGATTAACAGCACGCTACTGCACACAATCGTACGCTGAAACACAGGGGAGTATACAGTACAGTACAAGGCAGTGAGTGAGTAAGCAGGAAAATGAACCTCGCCTTGAGTGAAGTAAATAATTGATTTGACAGTGACATATAGCAGGAGTGCATCAAAGCAAGCTATGCATTTTCTTTTGCATTTCTATCATTTCACCTCGTGTTTTACAAGTAAACAAACTAACCATGCATGGAAGACTTACACAGCAACAACTCACCTCCTGACCCCAAACATAAGCTGCAACTGTACTACAACCTGTCACAGCAAATCATGTGCAAATACCAGTAAATTATGATGTATGTCGTATAGTTATCTCAGGACACTTTCCACACAGAGCAGGTCTAGTTATACTCTTTATAATATTACTTACAGAGACTTAACAAGTCCCACCATGAGCACGTGATGACAGTGGTGAGGAAAAACTTCTTTTAAGTTGTATAAAAATAATAAAATCTGGAATTGTTCAACAATATGCTTTTTAAAAAGAAATCTGCCAAGTGCAGAATTTTGTCACTATTAAAAATCTAAAAATATTCAGTACATTATTGTTGTTATTAGTATTCCTTATTTAGTTAGTTTGTTGATCTATTTATACATTTTAACACGTTTTTAACTTTTATTTTGTTTATTCATTTATATTATATATATTATTGTTTTTATTATTATTATTTTAATTTTTTTTACTTGTTTTCTTATTTGTTTATTTATTTTTATATTATTTAGTTTGTTGATCTATTTAAACATTTTATTTTATTTCTGTCTGTTTATACATTTACATGTGTTTATTATTACTATAATTTATTTTTTAAATGTTATTATTATTATTTGTTTATTTTATTTTAACCTGCCTACTACTACTTGATGCTAGCGTCACCATGTCAAGATCCGTAAAATGTAATTTCTTTTATTCATTACATTAATGATTAGTGTAAAGATATTTATACTCTTATGTCAGCACTGCAGTTCAGGAGAAGTAAAAATGAATTTGTTAATATAAAATCTTTGTAGACTCAACAGTGTGAAACGTTCAGCCTCTGTGTCTTGTTGTTGGGCTGAACTGTTTGTTTGCATGTGAATCACCGATCGTACCTTTAAAAAGTAGTTGCCAACCTCGTTCGAGGTCCAACTACAACGCCTCGCTGCTTTAAAAACTGCTACACGCCGCTAATTAGCATTCAACTGGATATGAATTTCTTGTAACTGTAATGTGTTCACACCCAGTTTAAAGTTTTTCATTGCCAGTTTCCATCCTGCGTACATCCAGGAAAGAACTTGTTATTAACATCCTGTTAAACAGCCTTCATTGAAAAGAGCTTTGACCTCCTGAAAGGGGCCATTTCTGCACCATTTCTACGCAAAAGTGGAAACAAATGTCCCGGTCAGCCACATGTGTGTCTCTGTCTCTCTTTGACTTGAAGCGTCCCAGCCCAGTTAACCCGGTTCTGTTCTGGTGCTCCAGCGGGAGCAGCGAGAGAAAACTAATTCCTCTCTGCCTCCAGCTGGCGCTCCGAGCTCTTCCACCTGTACTACACGATGTCCTTGTGTGGGCATGCTTTGTTCTGTCCCAAGCCAATAAACCTGTCCCGGAACAGGTGCGCCAGCCGGCACAGCAGAGGGGAACCGTGTCCCCTCTCTGCCTTCAGCCGGTGCTCAAAACAAGCCCGCCTACGCAACATTCGCTATTAAATTTCAAGTTTTACAAGCATCATGGAGCAATTTCTATTGACTTATTACACAGAGCTGTGCTGCAGCGCTAGTCCAGGGGTTTTCTGTTGTGGCTGCACTGGATAGAAAACAGAATAAACAATAATAATATAAGAACAATATTTTTCCACGGATGTTGCAAAATCTACACTGGATGTTCAGGATGCCACTGTCATTGTTTGTCCTTACAGCAGACTATCTGTATCCCAGTGCATCAACCCCACTGCAACAGTCTTTGTCCCTTAACTGGATGTAAACAGACGCGTCCAGTTGGCAGGCAGGGCTGAACCGGAGGACATGGTTTCAAGCATCTGCTGTGCTAAAGAGTCCCTACCAGCTCCTGGCACTGTGACCTGATAGAAAAAACTCTTAGAGGTTCAGTGTGAGTGTGATGAAGATTTATGAGGCTATGTTTATTTAGAATGCAGAAGAAATGGAATATGATCTACATAACTATGTTTTCCTTAGACGTGTTGTGTTTTTGTTATCTTAGAATGAGTCTTTTATATCTACAGAGGCTGTGCAGAACACTGGCTCTAGATATGACCTTACATGTTTTTTTTTTGCATGTTCCCACACCACTGTAGTTTCTCCAACATGCTTCCAAAAGAAGAGGCTGTGACTGGAAACTACACCACTAAATCCTGCTGATCCTGTAAGTAAGGGCAAGGAAAAACTGAATTTCCCCATGTAGATCCATTTTCCATGGCCGCTTATCGTTAATGAGGTTGAAAGGAGATTGAAGCTGACATTGGGCGAGAGGTGTGGTTCACCCAAACCCAGACAAACTATTATTTACGCTCACATTCACACCTATGGGCAATTTAGAGTCACCTGCATGTGTTTGGACTGTGAGCAGAAGCAACACGGAAAGCCAGCTGGGGGATTCGAACCAGGAACCTTCTTGCTGTGAGGCGATACTGCACTAGTGTGCCGTTGTAAAAGCTAACTGGACGCAGGTTTTTCCATTCATTTGAGTGGGTATAGTACGTTTCTGCCTGCAGCGGTGTGGCCTGCAGGGGTGTCCACAAAAGGGAAAGTTGAGCTGGATTCAACTTTTGGACCTGTGGTGATTCGCTGTAGGCCTGACCCTGCTTAGTTTGCAAGGTCAGACATATTCAGGGTAACATGGCTGTAAACTATCAGTTATCACGTTATCATTAGCAGCTGTCCAGTACCTGCGCCTGAGCTCCATTGATCATCAGGTAATAAAGCTTGCTGAGGATGCTCTGCTGCAGCTGGTCCCAGGAAATAGACCGGTCCTCCCTCATTAGGAATGGAGGTCCAAACCTGAAACAGGAATAGAAAAAAAACCCTTAAAAATAACAACTCACAACGCTCCAGCTCGCTCCACACTGACCGGCTCTCACGTCTCCTCGCCCTATTGTGATGTAAATAATCATTTATTAACATTATCAGCATGAATTCTCATTACAGAGTATCTATGGGAGCACAGAGAGATAATACGGAAAGTAGCTGACGAGGAGAGGGTCAAACATATCTCTGAAAAGACAGATCACATGACACATTAATCATAATACACATTTAATTGAGGGCAGCCCTCCATTGTACGCTTCAGATTTATTAGTGAGAGACCACGTGAGCACACAGGAGACAAACAAAGGCACGTACACGGTGAAAGACGACGGGGTGCTATAAAACTGTAGATTAGTCAACGCGATACGTGGTAATGAATTAGAAATGAGCTTTGTTACATCAGTAAAGGCACCATTCTTAGTTGTTCATGTTCTTAAAGGCGCTGAAACAAAGCAGTAGAAGTTAAACACGTCTTCAGTCATGTAATTTTCCCATTGCATCATACATAAATGCCTCGGAGATTGTCAAAATACATTAGGTTGGATTACTGGTCAGGATGGTAACCATTAACATTCTGTGGTGGCTGAGAACAGCTGCAGCGACCACGACACGGGAAGAGACAATATACACAACCAAATGACTTAACTCTGCTGGAAATGCTGCAGAATGAAAGGAAACACATTCAGAAGGCCTTCAACGTTCCCCAAACCTAAAAATTAAAGCAACATTTTGTAACTTTTCCATGAAAAACTAACAGATTTTAAATCTGTTTCCTGATGGACAGTTTCCTGATGGACAGTGAAGTAAACTGCTGCCAACTGTAGCTGCTGTTAGCTAATGTTAGCTCAGTTTGTTAGCCGAGGAGTGTCAGTGTTTGTATCACAGGCGTTTTGGACCACCGGGAAGAAGAGGACTGTTTCAGCCTGGGGATGGGCAGTGGAGCCGGTGTCGTGCCAGAACAGGAGCTGGGCAAGCAGGCAATGTAACCAGGCTCAGCAGCCTCTATGGGCATAATGACAGAGGATAAATGACTGAAGAGGACATTGACGAAGGAAGCTAAGAGAGTAAAAGGAGAGAGTGAGCGAGCAAGAAGCCGTCGGACAAGAGTAAATCTGGGACTGACTTTTAGTGGTTGGTGAAATAAAAGGCTGAAAGACAGACGCCGAGCTGGGCTGACTGCTGTTGGACTAGTCAGTAATATTAGCTGGCTGCTATGTCTTGCTTTGCTTTAATACAGAATGCAGTGAACACATTTATAAGTCTGTCTCTTAAAAAGACATTTTTGACGGGTCGTGCAGTGAAATGTGTTATATACTGAGTACACAGTGACATATATTCATTTTCCATCAGCCTTGAGAATCAGAATCAAGATGCAAGACGAAGTAAAATGTCAGGAAATCCAATCATTAAATTTCAAGTGAACTCATGCAAAAACAGTAAACATTTTGGGCTTCACACAGAAAATCCTATTTGTATTTGGTTTCACAGTTTTAACAAACCAACAAGAGTTTTCACACTTTGCTGCACCTGTGATGATATTTTACAGGCAGCCAGAGTGAGAAACAAGTATGCGACTCCAATGTCATTTACTTGGCAAAGACAAGTCCTCCAGCTGTCATCTGATGACTGGGAGATAGGTGGGAGGTTTGATCGACGGCGGTGAGGCGTTTGAAGGACATACTGAGACATGGATGGGATTGGACTTTCCCACAGCCAGCGTTGGCGAGCTCACCTATATTGATCTCTCTGGACTCTGTCAGGCAGACGAATGTCTGATCTCTATACGGTGCCAGATGTCGGATTCCTCAGTCGATTGATTTTGAAACTCATCTCACAGTGAGATGTGAGTCCTAACATGACCTTGACGCTCCTCACCAAAAACAGGGATAGATGTGATACATTGTAAGCAGAGCTCACATCTGCTGAGGTGCGCTGGTAACGGTAGTAAAACTTTGATGATTGACAATCAAGTCAGAAAAAGCTCAGCACTCACATCAGCTCAAGTTACCGCTGCTACGCCTGTCGAGCTTTAATTTAACAACGTGAGATTTAAAGTAACTTTTTAAACAACGGATCTTTGATTTCACATGAAAATAAAGAAAAACAAGGTTTGTTTTTAGGTGACAACCACAGATTTGTTCATGTATTGCATGTAAAGCAACATAAAGCTGGGGGACTTATGGAGACTGACTCACTTCTGGAGCCAGCCTCAAGTGGACGTTTGAGGAACTGCAGTTTTTGACTTCCCTTCACAGCCACAGAAGGTTGCTGCTTGGGTGGATGCTCCAGTCCTGAACAGGTAATTTTCTAACATAACCTCTAGTTAGCTAATGACATAGCCCAATTGGCTTTGGAGATAATTCTAGGTTGCAGCTAGTAATCAGGTTAAGCAGACATGCTAACATTTGCAGATTACACTATGGCAGATAAACAAACAATTTCATGTTTTTCTTATAATTCTGCTCTTAAGGTAAAAAAGACCCTCCAAACTCTTGAGACACTGAGTATCACTCCGTGCACAACATGTGGAGAAACTCAAAGCTTGAGAGGCCGCTAAAGTTGCTAAGCTATACTTAAAATCACCGTTTGGGAGTTGTCATGAAGGGTCATTACCTAACAGCGTGTTGGCCTGCTCCTGCAGCGTTGCACACCAACATTAAGATCTTTACGGGGACGCCCTGGTTGAGGAACTCTGACGACAGCGCCCCAGATGAAGGCAACCTCTGACCCTCGGGACCGGTGGAGTACGGAGACGATGGGAGGCTGTGATGGTAACCTGGCAGAGGAGGAAGAGGAGATGTTTAAAGTTCACTACGTTACAATCACAGCTTCTTGATGAATCATGCTGATCTTGATCACGCACCAGTTTCACAGTAAACAGCTCACACAGATAGCTGACATTTCTCTCCTCGATGGGAACTTATTTCATGTACCGAAAACTCGATCATTAAACTTAACACCTCTAACACGGAGTGAGGTGGAGAATTGAGATATATAAAGTGGCGAGACAGCAGCTTTCTATTTGGGGAACAGTGATTCAGAGGGGAGAACAGATGGACCAATGGCTGCCTGCACTCTCAGCAGGAGGTATTATCTGATGCAGCTTCTGCTCCACATCCTGTCCTGGTGGGGTGCCAGGCAGCACTTCTTTCCCCTTCCCTCTCTCCCCGTCTCGCCTTCCCTCCCCCCTGTTGTCCTCCTCCCTTGGGCTTCTCGGAGGAGGAGTGTGGCTGACTGAGCGAAAAGCTGAGATTATAAGATCCCCGTGAAACGTGACGTTGGCGGAGCTGTGTGTACTCGTGTCACACAGCTCTTGGGTTTTTGCATGGCGGGGTCAGCCCCTCAGAAGTTCACGGTGATAAATCACTTGGTAAATTAGCCCCGCAGACGCAGATGAGGAGTTATCGATTGGCCACGGTGGCTGTGCCTACCTCAAACGTTTCACTGTTGCTTCCACCTGACGCATGATTCATCACTGACAAAGCAAATGCCACCGCTGAGCATCCTGTTACTGAGATTCTTTGCAAAGTAGCGTGCTCGCGTTGGCACGTCGCTCCTCCTGCAGAAATAATTGGGGTGCAAGGACGTTAAGCTGTGCACTGTATAGAGGGCAAGACCCGTTCAAACCCAATCAAAGTCTACATTTAAACCACCAAAGCTTTAACGTTAAACCTCTGACTGCAGTGTCTTGACCCTGAGATGATAAGTATGCACAGCTTTTTCATTTAGTAATGTCGCTTTAATCAAGCAAGTGATAAAACTTGCTTAAATCATGCAGTGCAATTTACATGAGCGGCGACAGCCGTGGGAATGATTAATGGAGGAGAAAAAAAAAAATCTCTTTTTAAATGCCCAGTGAAACATGTTCATGAAACAGCAGTAAAATGCAGAGGTCACCTCCTGGCCTGTCCCGCAAAGATTTATACAGGGACGCTGAGGAGGAGGCTTACCTCTCACTGCTCGTTAAATCATGTTTTTAATGGATTACCGTCGAAAACTCGACTGTTTCGAGACATTTTTCAAGGCTGTAGTTACTTCCCACCTTATTTTATTTTACCTTACAGGATGAATAATGGTGGAAGTATGTGATGAGTGTATTGTTTCGTGTTTCCACGTGTTTTAACCATAGACTGTATAAAACATGGATGTAGTGTAGAGCGCGGTGGCTCTGGCCGCCACCATCTTAGCAGTCCCGTGGTGACGATTCAAATAGCTGGCTAATATGGTAAATTGGTGTATTTTAAGAGAGAAGCAGTTTTACAAACAGACCCCGCCCCTACGGAGCGCTCAAAAAGGGCGAAGGAACGCACCCAAGATTGGGCCACACTCTAGCTGTCTCCCTATTGGCTGGTGAAACACACTTTTTTAAGCGCAGGGCGGGACATCCTTCAGTCTGAGCAGACACTTCTACGCTTGTTTTGAGTGCGAGCACAAAATCTGAGCACGAGAAGGAGAAATCATGCTCTCAAACTGAAAATCTACGCTCTTGAATAAAGATAGGATAATTCTTCCATACACCTACCTGTCAATCAAAGCGTCCACACTCGTAATCCTGCATAACTTTAAGCCTTAATATAATCTGAACAGGTGAGTTGTATATAAATTCACCCTCAGTACAGTTGTCATGAACGGGGAAATTAGCTATAGAGACCAAAACTGTTTTTTGTACCAGGCTGTAAACATGTTTATTTCTGCTGTGAAGTTGTGACATTTGAACATGGGGACTTATGGAGACTGACTCACTTCTGGAGCCAGCCTCAAGTGGAAAACTTATTTAGATTAAATCAGCTCATCTGGCAGAATTGCAACATTATTTTTAGAGTTTGTTATCTTCATGTGTCTCACCAACGTTTTTCAATTTGTGCATGAAACATTCATCACAATAACCGCTCTGTTCAAACAGGAAAGCAATGAAATGTGGCAATTAAGTAATTTTGGAGACAAGTTTACACATGAATAGCATTAGTTTACTCAGTCACATGGGGAAAAATAAAAATAAACAAGTGACAGCCTATTTTGGAGCTTCATGAAAGCGTACACCTTTTTTTTTTTTAAGTGCTTATTAAGACACTCATCTTTCCTCTGGCCAAATTGTATCATGTATCACATTCTCAGTCCATAAATTATGTTTTCTTTCCAGCAAGTTATACAATATGTAATATTTAAAACGTCTGCAGAAGAAAATCGAATAAGCTCAAGACAGATAAGATGTACGCCGCGTTTTGAGTCCTTGACTGTGCAGACAGCTAATGGGATTGTAGGGTGGGTTGTACTGTGGCTGTGGGTAGAGTCGATCCCTGTAGGGGCAGAGGTGTTTAATTATGGGCTTTCACATAGTCTATGTTTAGTCTGGCTCATCCCATGTGTCTGTCTGACAATGGAAGAAGCTTGAGAGTGCGGAGGAATGATGAGTTCACAGGCCCCCTGTGGTTTTCGGAGAATTTGTTTGAGGCTTTCGGATAATAAGAGATGAGGATCAACAGGTATGTATGCTAAACAAAGTTAAGTTTTGGTGTTTGTGTCTAAGTATGTGTGTGCGTCACACATCTTCACATATATTATAGGCCCGGCTTTCACACAGCAGGAATATACTACACTTCATGCGCTAAGAGCTTTTATAAAATAACATCGTAACTCCACCTAATGCTTACAATTAGAGCTTAGGTTAGAGCAGACAAATACACTGTTTGATCTATTTCTTATTCTTTATTCTCTGACAGCACCCTCCAAAATCTTTAAATACACAGTATTGCTCTTCAACATGTGGAGAAATGCGAAGTTTGACCGACTTGCCGTGCCTGATTACGGTTGATATCGCTATGTTTTAAAGTCCATGTAAAGGCAATTCTGAGGTTTCTTTCAAAATACATTAAATATGTTGGAAAATAGTTGCTGAAAACACGTGAAAAGACTTTGAACGATGTATTACTGAAATGTGGAGTTAGAGGTTAAAACATTTTTTCACCAGTTTTCAGTCTCAGGATTTTGTGGGCGGTCCTTAAAGGGTGGCTCGATGACACGCTGAGGCCACCCTGAGCTAGAGAGATAGAGATGAATTCATCTCTGCTCAGAGTGTTTCAAAGTTAGTCATGTTCATTTTCTGAACTCGTCTGACACGTTTCAGTCGCTTCAAAATGGCCGCTCGACTGCTCCCACGAGTGGGCGTGGCTTCAGCGCCTTCAGAGGACACGCCCCCACAGTCCTGGAGCCAAGAATTCATTTTTACCTGATTTTGACACCTGATTTCATAAACTTGTCCATATTTTTAATCATTCACATTTGGCTGGGTGGTAATAACACTTTCTTCTTTGCTCTGTCAAACTCGGAACACATATTTATTCTTACTTTATACAGACTTTCAGCTTCTTCTTATATTATTGCATGAATTTGTCTCTTGAAAAGAATATAAGTTATACCAAATGCCAAAATTCTGTCCAAAACTTTCAGACTCTTCTCTTGGGGACCTCAAACTATTTAAGAAAACTGCAGCTTTATGTGAAGCAGACTATAAGTCCTTTACTTTCATAGATCTGCAGAGACACACCTTCATATCTCCTTGGAGAATTTAGGACAGCTGAGACACAGTTTCGTGTTTGTGTTTGGACAGCAGCATTTTTATGCGCCTACCATCTGGCAATCGGAGTAATCAAGCTTCACATTAATCATTAATAATGAATAAAATCTGAAAGTGTTGCTCAAAAGTTGCATGCGAGAAAAAAAAGAAGAAGTCTTTCCCCTGTTTTGGATTTGACGGTGCAGAAATGAATAAGCACAATCACTGTGGGGAGTACCGGTGCCAAGGACGAGACCAGAATATGGGATCACCTGCCAAAGAATATTTGGAAGCAGATAATTGGCTTTCACAGTTAAGTATCCATTTCACATTCTTTTATCTCTGTTACAAACACAGAACAGGTTCTTCCTCCTCTTCATTCAACGCCCAGTTTTCAGTAAAGTGAGATCATCCCTCATACTGTAGTTTGGGTTTTGCTTTTTTTTATTGTTTAACACTTTTAAATATGATAAACAACAGAGACCATCACAAGGTCTATTCCTGCTACAGTATGTTGTATCGTGCTAGTGGTTGCAGTCCAATGGAGGCTGCAAGGAGAAAGACTTTTATCCAACTTTGCTTGATGTGTTTGTTTTGTGCTTTCAACTTTCCTACCATAAAATAACAATGATGATGCTATACTGACTTGTAATCAGGTGAATAGTGTCTCTGTCTCCGCCTCAACTCTCTGTGATTTACAGAGTTTCCTGATGGACAGTGAAGTAAACTGCTGCTAACTGTAGCTGCTGTTAGCTCACTTTGTTAGCCGGGCTGCTCGGACTGTGAGCTCAGAGCACTGGGGGAGTGTTAGAGGAAGTTTACAGGCCAGTTGCTGGTGTCGTGCCAGAACAGGAGCTGGGCAAGCAAGCAATGTAACCGGGCTCAGCAGCCTCTATGAACGTTAGAGAGAGCTAAAAGACCAAAAGGGACATTGATGGAGGAAGTAAGAAGAGGAAAGGAGAGAGTTTATTAGCCATTTAGCAGTTTATTAGCCACAAACATTAGCTAACAACGGCTACAGTTTGCATGCAAAACGTCTCTGAGCATGACAACATGCCATCGAATACACATTTTAGACTACTTTACAGGTTTCTCCTTTCAAAATGAGTCAGCTAAAAAGTTCAGACAGTCTGCATCTTAGCTAACGTTAGCTTCATTAGCAACCCAGCCCAAGCTAATAAACTCTGCCACTGACAGTTGTCATTTTCTGTTGGTTAGAAGTGAGAAGCCGGCTCTTCTCCACCTCCGTCTATTGTTTTCAAAAACTGCTAGGTGGTGGAAATGCTATGGTCAGAGTCACAGTGCCACGTCAACATTTCTGTGACCCGACACGACCTCTTAATACAGACGTGCTGGGGAATGAATGACTTCAGAGGAGAGGCGGTAATGCAGCGGCGGGAAGATGATGTAAGAGAATAATTTTAAACACAGCGGAGAGTTTGGGAGTGGGAAGGTCACCTCATCATTGGTTTGTCTTTGGCATGATCCAAGGGTGTTTAAATTTTGTTATCCAAAGCAGACACTGAGCCGCTCTTTACTGAGCGCCTCATGCTGTCTCGAACAGTGTGTTACCTTGAAATTTAGTCAATCAATCAAGTGTGTTATGAACAACGAGGAAACTGGTGAAGCATAATAAAACAGGATGTGTCGGCTCTGAAGTTGTTCAGCAGCCAGGAAGCTGTTTTCCTCCTAGACTCCACATTTAACACCAAAGTATATAACTCACACTGATCTTTCGATAGCATTTCATCTAAAAATGCTGAGATTACCAGATTTAGTTTTAATGAGGCTCCTGGTGAAGGCTTCATATTTATCTTATATCAAACCCACAAGGCTTATTTTAACTTTCTTTTAAACATTTATGGATAATTGATTAAAGGTTTCTGAGGGATCAGACCGTTTAGATACAGTAATTGCAGAAGGGGCATAAAGATCACATTTTAATGGTGCCTTGTAGCCTAAAAGCATTACAGATCATTGTTGTGACTGGATATAAAAACTGCAATAAAAGGTGCATTTTATATATTTATGATATTTTATTGGCACAGTTTACTCGTATGCTATTTAATTTTGATTTTATGGCTTTGATTAATCACAAACAGCAAGGCAGAAAAAATACTCAAGGGATGTAGTTGAGTGGAAGTAACTCTATATTTAATTTGCATACTGTACATTAATACTGTACATTAATAATTTAAAGGTCCAGTGTGTCTAAAATATAAAATATAATATTCATAACTAAGTTTCCACGAGTGTATAATCACCTGAACATAATAATTGTTATGTTTACCATTGAATAAGTCTTTTATATATACAGATGTAGCGGGTCCTCTTCTGTGGAGTCCGCCATGTTGAACCGCCATGTTTCTACGGTAGCCCAGAATGGACAAACTTAACACTAGCTTAAATAGGGATTGCTGCATTCAGAGAGGATCCGGCGATGTGGCGAAAACAGTAGTTTTGGCTGTAGCGGTGTGGGTCTGCCAAAAAACGCAACGACCTGCAGGAGAGAAGTTGAGCCGAAAAACGCAGCCCAGTTTCACGCTGCGACCGCCAATCAGACGCTCAGACCGGTCAAACCTCCACAGTCAGCCTGAAACTAAACTATCTAAACTCTGATACTCTACCTGTTATGTTCTGGCTTTGTTTATTTCATGTGCCCAGCTTCTAAATCTGAGTCTGGCTCACAATTTACACTGCAAAACAGCGACACAAAGAAGTTTAATTCGGTTTTAGAAAGAGAGAGCGAGCAGTGGTTGAGCAACATGGACAGTGAATGAGAGTGAGCGAGCGCCGGCCTCGATAAAGCCGGCTAATCAGCGAAATAAAAAATTATTTCCTCACACAGCAGTTATGTTCAGCACAAACACAAGTGGCCAAAACCTGCAGTTTGTTCATGTATCTTTGTTTTTCTTTTTTGAGAGGTCAAAGTGTTCAGTCGTCATGCTGGCGTTGTTTTGCCTTCCAGGTCTCCGAGTCACGTGACTAAAAACTATAATTTTCTTGCCTGAAAAAGTTACATAAGTAAAACAAATAATGGAGATGATAGAGAGGTATTAAATCAGATGAAGTGGTGCTTTAACTTTGAACATATTTGACTTAATCAAGTGGATATTACCTTAAAAAGTTTGTCTCACATTTCATAAAGAGTTCCTTGAAAGACGACATTATCGTATTCTCAGGGAGCAAACATATCAGTGTGAACGACAGGACAATTTGCAGTGCCCAGAAAAGTGTTGAGTGGAAATGTAGAGTTTCCATATCAACGGCTGCAGGCTGAGCCAGTGAAAAACCCAGGAGGGTTTAGACTGTGCCAGCATGCAGACCAGCCAGACTGTCAGGAGGGCCTCTTTTTAGGCAGCACCGCTCTGAGCAACATAAAACGAAGCACTAAAAGTCACGTTTTTCAGGTACAACAGTGCCGGGAATACACTTACAGCCCGCGCGAGAGAGGACAACAGAGCAGAACCTATTTGTTTACACCGCAAAGCAAGAAACAAGGGGATACTCTGTGAAAAGGAGATGAAATGAAGACATAAATCTGGTGTGCACGGCGGGGGACGTGATTCACAGAGCTCTATGTGAAGTTATATACTTCTTAATGTGCTCCCCGAGGGCCCCCCTGCAGTAAGGTGCGCTCCCTGAAGGTTTCATTAAGCAAAGCACATTAATAAAATTGGTTTGTCTGCTTACAGAGAGTGTGTGTGTGTGTGTGTACACGTTAAAGCAGGGAAGAATATTAATGAAGTTCCATAGACTAGTTAACACACAAACACGACGTGTGTTTTAACTAAAAATAGCGTCAGTTTCTACCTTCAGTCACGCAGCTACCTGAGATCCGTGCGGAGCCTCCTCGGATGTAGAGCGGCGGAGCCTGGAAGGCGTAGATGACGTCGTTCTCGGCGATGCTGGTCAGATCCTCCTCGTCAAAGAAGGAGCGATGGAAGCCTGTGGAGTAAACCTCTGTCAGGATCACCTGGAGACGGACAAATACACGCATTAGTTTCCTTATAACGGGGCCACGGGCTACAGAAAACAAAGACATACGTCAAAAACAATAGAAACAAAAGACACGACCGCAACGTTCCTCCAATGAACGTCGCCTGGCTCTGCCACCCGTACGCTCAGGGCGATCCAAACTTTTCTCGTCTGTTGTTCCTCGTTGGTGGAACGTCCTACCAGTTCCTACCAGATCAGGGGCGTCCCTCTCTACCTTCACAAACCTCCTGAAGACCTCCACCTCTTCAGAGAGGACCTCCTCTACCAACACTACCAACAACTGGACGTGATAAACCAGTTAGCTCACTTAACCAGGACTTAAACTGAGGCACAGTGTCTGACTTCCAGACTCTTTCTTTGTGATTACCACCCCCATGCATGATGGTGCTTTGCACTGAAATATTGTGGTTTAGTCGGGAAGAAGAAAAGTCAAATAATCTCCAATCAATCTCCAGATCAGGTTCAAACACACAGCTGTACTTGTGAGAAAACCACTTGAATGTGTCACACCCCAAATAATGAAGTCTGTGCATCTTAAAACAACAAGATCTCCTCCCAAACATCATCCCCAATCTGTGTTCCCAGCTCCTCCTCCTTTTTAGCTGAGTAAACGTGAAAAACTGTTTGATAATGTACAGATCTTTCAAAGAGTCGATACTTTTTAGCATCCAACTGTCAAAACACCGACCCGAGAGCGATGAGGGGGAATGCATGATTCAATACATTCACTTCACATCTTATAATGATGTGAGAGTGAACCCTGAACCCACCACCCACACCAACCTGTCTCCAAAAATAAAATGAAATAAACACCAATATCTTCAGAGAAGTTCTAGTTTTGGCTAGATTCACGTCCGTATAGCACCAATAAGAAAACATGAACCTTTGCACTCCTAATCTCAGATCTCAGCACACTAAGTTTCCTGATAATGGCTCCATTATACATCTTATAATGCTGTGAGAGTGAACTCTGAACCCGCTCGTAGCAACACCAACCTTTGCTCTATTATTCCCGCTAATCTCTGATCCAACCTTGTGTATTTTAGCCGAGTGTGCACGAGAATGGTATGCAAGGCGACGTCACAAATCACTACAATCACAGCCGAGGTGATCCGTGCTGCTCTGCAGCAGTTTGCGGTTTAAAAATATGACAAACAAGAGAAATGTGGGCAGTTATTCCTGCTTTATGTTACCTGGTCTGGGGAAAGTTTCCCCTCGTCAGCCACCATCCTCCTCAGGCAGCCCACGGAGCCAAACAGAGGCACAGCCAGCCCGACCCGCAGGTACCTCTGTCCTTTGGTGCTGAACACCAGGATCACACACAGCGGCCTGCACACACATGAAAACACACACACACACACAGTCATGGACGGTGAGCTGCTGCCTTTATTTTGATTTCTGTTTCTTTTTCTGACTTCACTCCTCCTTGACGGCCAGGAAGGGACAAAAGAAGACTTCCATGAATAAATCAATACATTTTAACATTAATAATAGATCATTAGGACTTAGTTTTATGTGCCAAATAATGGAATCTCTATTGCATTTTTAAAAACGGGGGAGCGCTTGGCTCTGACCTCTCCAGAGGCAGTGCTGACATGAGCAAGGTGCTGGGACATAATGGCTTCTTTGAATAACAGCCCACCGAGGAGACGGAGAGGAACCCGAGCAGGTACCTGTGGGGAGTGTGTGGTCTGCAGATTGTGTGGGCAGTAACCGAGAGATATATGGAAAATGGATGTATATTTCTTGGAGTTTTTAGCACCTCGATATAATAAAAAATAATGGAGAGAGATAAGAATGCCAGCAAGGGATCCATAAAGTTTCACAGCAGCATCGTATAGAGACGAAACCTTAAAGAAATGATGAAAGCTCAAATTTATCGTGGGGAGTAAGAAAGAAAAAGCAAAACGAAGAATCAAATTTGCACTAAAAGGCAAAACTTTCATCTGAAAGATAAAAATAAAAGGCAAAATCACATTTAAACAGAAAATCTCTGACCCAGAAAAATGAATAAATGAATTAAAAAAAAAGTTGTCCGAAGTCATTTGCTGAGTTCTTTATCATTGTACAATGAAGCTCTGAGTGATGGAGATGCAGAGTGATGGTGGAGGACAAGTTTTTAATCACAGATGAGTGCAGAGGACGTCCAGCAGCACAAACTCGGGATAACCTTTTTCACAAAGTGTGCACTCGGAGGAATAAATACACAATGAGGCTCGATGAAGGTCTGTCACAAGTCAGCAAGTCCACCTCCAAACTGTTTCTAAAGATCTAAGGTGGGAGGTTCCCAAGCTTTCAGTGAAGACCTGCTGACCAGGGATGGGAATCTCGGGAGTGGCAGTCTTTCAGTAGTTCACATGTAAGTTTGGTTCAGGCTCTATTTCACACAAATACCATAGGCTGTGTAAAACATGGAGGTCGTATCTGTGACGTCACCCACAGGTTGTGAAGCACGAGTGTGGTGGCTCTGGCTGTCATCATCTTTGATTTTGGCAACTGTCGGTGCTAATGTTCCACGAACAGAGTGACGAAGACAAAGAAAAAGAAAACAAAGAACACAAAGAAGACACGCAAGAACAAGAAGAAGAAGACAATGAACAAGACAAAGAAGATGAAGACAAAGAAGAACACAAAGAAGAAGATGAAGTCTGATGAAGAAGAAGACAAAGACG